>OZ005738.1:101100584-102315126 GCA_963930755.1 Eudasyphora cyanicolor | reverse complement strand
ATAAACCAAATTTTGAAATTGAGATATCATGCACAATTTGTTAGCGAGAGTGCTGTGATTTTGTACATCTCACGCAGTCTACGTGATTACACAAAAAAGGGCGGCACCGCCAATAGGAGCCTAATTTTTAAATTGAGATATCTTGCACAATTTGTTTAAGTGAGCGCTGCAGTTTTGGGTATATGTATCTGATGACAGTCTACGTGATTCGACCAAAAATAGGCGGGATCAGAACAATGGACGTTGCCCTGCCTATGCGAGTATAAGTCAAATTTTGAAATTGAGAGTCATATCTTGCACAATTTTTTACCGAGAGTGCTGTAATTTCGTGTATATATATCTGGTGATAGTCTACGTGAATGGCCCAAAAGGGTTGGGATCGGACCAATGAGCGTGGCCCCACCCTTATAAGCAAATTTCTGAAATTGAAATACCTTGAACAATTTGTTAGCGAGAGTGTTGTAATTTAGTAAATATGCATTTGATGGCAGTCTACGTAATTGGTTCAAAAATGGACGGGATCGGAAATCTCAATCTGGGGCAACGAAGTGGACCGGGTCCAGCTAGTAAATAATAATAATTAAAATCGTATAATCTTGGATCAAAGTAAATTACTTGTAGGATTGACAAGATATTATGACTTTGAATACTAACTCAGAAATTTAAAATGATTGATTTAAACAGAAGTTAATGCTGCATATCCCAGCAAAATTTCTGATTACCAAATAATCCGACGAGTAAGCAAAGTTCGATAATGGTAAGTACTTATTATTTAGCCACTTTTCTCATTATTTTAACATGGGGATGTCATTGGAGGAAAGTACTTCCCAAAAGCATACAATAAAGTAGCATAATAAGTACTTATTTGTAGCATAGGCATACCACATAAATATGTGCTTATATTTTCACGATTTTAAGTACTTGAATAATGCATTACCAATAAGTTATAAAATAAGTAATAGATAGATATGTAGAAATGGCCATTTAAAGTGATTTTTTGCATATTGTCGCGCATTTTTCTGGAAACAAACAATTTCATAATGCCAGATTCGAATTTCTGAACCCTATGAAAAATTCTTCAACGGTCTAACATTATACGATATACGTAAATATTTATGATATTTTCATTCAAATCTGCACGTATTATTTGAAAACATGTTGAAAAATAAATAAATCTTGTACATATCTTGTATATCTTGTACATATAGCCAAAATTTCATTATATCAAACATTGCCAAAATGATTTTGTGCGTTTTTTTTCAAAGAAATCATATCACTCTTATTGGAAAACCTATTATATATTTATGGGGTCTCAGATTAATATTTAGGAGTGACATAATGAATATACTCCCCATTCCATGGTGGAGAGTATACAAATACTATTTGGTGTGAAATGCTATTTAAGAATCGACTATTAAGTATTTACTATTTAAAATCCAGTAACTGAAGTCACAAGTTAAAATTGGCCATGGGGGAAATATAGCCCTTGTCAAGAAATCATCAACGACTTATGATTTGTTAGGTTAGGTTAGTTCTTTAAACGTCTCATGACCTGTTGTGCGCGCCTTATTTATAATATTTTTATACCTCACGAGTTATAGAAAATCAGTACTAGACACGAAATCGTTATGATCGCATTATAAATAAGCAACAGTGACAAACTCACCATTTTGCTTTAGGGTACATGGGAAAACAAAGTGATTTTATTATGAATTCCTACCTTTGAGAGCTTTATCATTTGGTGGCAAATCATGCAAATTTCTTTCATTCATACTGGACCAAATCGTGCTACTCGCGTGAGTGCACGTCGACGTCAAAGTAGATTGTCGACTTTTGAAACCTATGCACCTTTTTTTATTTATGAATGACTTCGGATACGAAAGTCACCTATGGACGAAATATAGCCTTTGTTAAAACTCGAACAACAATCTTCATCCTGTTATGATCAGACATCAAATGCCAACCAGGGTAACAACATAAAAAGGGGGCACAGGTAGGGTACACAGGAAACAAATTGCTGTCCCAGAATTGTCTCTCGATTCAAAACAATGGGGTAACCGGTGCAACTTTTTCTTGCGATCCACTCTAATGTACATGCATATGTATGTATGTTGAATAAAATGAATAACTGAAATTCTGTTCAGAATTTTCATTTTATCTAACTCATCATACCGTTATATGTATGACTTCATGAGTGGCTCTCTTGGTGTTGTAGTTGCTGTGAGAGCGCTACTTCAGTCATCTGCTGTTGCTGCTGCTGCACTAGTCACGATAAGCGGCATTCGTTCATTCTTCACTCTCAAAACAAAATGAGGACATCATTTTCATCCTCCTCAACAGCTGCTTGGGCATACGATTATGATAGAGCTCTAAGAATACAACACAAGTGTAAGCGGAAGCGCTGTCACTTATTCATGGCTGACACCGACAGTCACGGAGGCACTAATACTAACACCGTCTTCAACTCATACCTTTCGCTGGCAAGTTCAAGAGCCGCTAATGAGAGTGGGAGAGGAAGCGAGAGTGGTGTGCGTTAGTCTTAATGAAGTATAATGAGCGCTTTTGTGCCGAAAGATAAAAGTCAAACTATTAAGTCCAGATACATTTGCACAAGCATAAATTTTGTGCAAATACGAGTACGTTTATACAACTGCTGTAGCTGCTTCATTTCCATATGCAAGTGTGAGAGAGTGTTGAATGGATTTATTAAAAAATTATGCCGCTGTCCGTGGACCATAGCGACATAAAAGCTACGACTCATTATACAGCGCATATGTACGTTGGGTCCTTCACATACGATTGGCATACTTGTGAGTATATGAATTGTAAACGTTTATTTATTCAAATGGCCTCGGCCTCGGTCTGCCGCAAGGATACCTTAACAGTTTGCAGTGTTTTTCTTTCTTCTTTTACCTAACTTGTGGTTTACGCATAATAAACGTTTAAATCATTTTCATATAAGTGTAAAGTGTATATAATATTTTATTTATTCTCTTAAGAAATAGGGAAGTATACATATAAATACCTAAATATGTATGTCTTATGGCAAAATATAAAGGAAAAATGTCCAACGATTAGAGATAGTTTATGTGCCGTAAACAGACCCCCACACCACTATCACCAAAATGTGTCAGATTAATATACCCGATTACTGATTATAACGAAGTTTATTACTTTTGTTTCCACATGAAAAGTTTGAAAGGAAGTAAAACACTAGGCTCCAAGTAGCCGGCAGATCGGCAGTAAAATGCGACTTCCCCAACAAAAAATTGGATTATTGAGTATATATAGAAGCTCAAAGAGTTACCAATTAAAAATGCTCTAATTTTGCCAATGATAACTTTTTTATTTAAATATTTAGTACATTGTAGGTTAGGTCGAGAGTGTCAGCCTGTAAAACAAACTCACTATACAGTCCATTGTGTTACAGGGACGTAAGGTAAAACGTTAAGTTAGCTGCTCCCGTTGAACCAATTTGATTGCTTTAAAAGGCTCAAAAATTGGCGGATTGCAACATCAGCAAAGTTAGCCAACACGCCAAAAAAAGAGCCTAAGGTTGCATGCTGCCTTCTAGAGAGAGAGAGGGGCACAGACATATAAGGTGCTCCATTGATTTATCCATCTCTTCGTTTCCACAGCTTCTGCAAAAGTTATTATTCAAGACCTCCAATCTCTCAGCGTTCGGTCCAATAAGACTTTGACCCGTCATGACAGACGCGATAAGTGAGACGTCCGGTCTCGACAACGACAGCAGTGCGTTAATGTTTTTTGATGTATGTACAGTAGACAGGGTCATAAAAAAAAGTTGCGTTTGTCACCCCCTAGATTTGAAGATTATTCAAAGGCAATTTCAGAAAAAAAAAATTTTATTTTTTTGGGTGCACCCTACATACCGCCCTTTTAGTTTTCTTTATCCTGTGTTGCTATTTGAAGTCCGATCGTAATGGGATGCATATCGTTGTTCACGTTTTGGAAAGGGCTATATTTCTTCCACTTACCAGTTTTGACCCCGAGGTCAAATTTTATAATTGACCTCTGTTATCTCGTTTTCTACCACCCTAATGTGGACTTATTTTGAAACAGTAATAAAGACAATTTAAAATAATGAAACTTTTGCCTTTGAAGTACTCAGTTTTATTTATAAACAAAAAAGTTACATAGGGTTCAAAATTGTTAAATATATGCTGAGGTCAAATTCGATTAGTTTCTTTTGGTCTCGTTTCTGTCTCACTCTCTCTCACAGACACATGAATAACCGAATGCCAAAAAATCAACAAATTAAATTTGCGGGATTCTCCAACTAATTTTGAAGCTTTTTTAAGGAATAATTTAAGAAAAAAACACTTTGTTTTCCCATTCACCCTACACTCCACCATAATAGTATTTTTTCCACTAATTCCTGATTTAATCTAATATGATCTTTAAGTATGATACGTCGATGATCATCTCTTGACAATGACAACACTTCTTCAGTTTGGAATCCGAGGTAAATATTTACTAGTGACTTCAGTTATTTGATTTTCAACCCCAGTAAATGATACTTATTTTGAAACACATGGAAAGGCATTTGTATGTAAGTTAAATATGGTGTTCAAACAAATTAACCATGTCTATAACATTTTATAATTAAATCTCTATAACTCATTTGCATTGTAAAAAGAAAGTAATGGGTGGGCCATTTAAAATTTGAATCGGCTAGAAAAAAAAATTTACTGATAGTTTTTTCAAATTTCTGGTTTTAGTGGAAATGTTAAAGTTTGCTTTTTGGCGGTGCAACACTCCACACCGTTGAGTGTGCAAAATGCGATATTTTCGCATTTGCGGAGTGTAATAATTTTACAAACGAAATCAAAACCCGTTCATACTGCGTACGGCTGCACCATTTTTACAAACGAACCTAAAAAGCGGTTTCAGTGTAAAATGTAGAAAAAATGTTACATTTTTTGCACAAACGAAATCACCATTAGATTTAATGTTTCAACGATTTAATTATCTCTGGATGCTTTGCATAGCATTTATCCTTAATTGGTTTCACAGAAAATAATCCAAAGGGCTCAAATTACAAGTTAAAGTAATCGGCAATTCAAATGTTAAATGGCTCACCCTTTATAATGAAAGTAGAAAATCTGGTAAAAAATCAAAAGTGACGTATGGAGGTATCATACGTAAATATAGGATAGTAAATATGGAGTCAGTGGCAAAAATACCATTTTAGTAGAGTGTAGGGTGAATGGGAAAACAAAGTGATTTTATTCTTCCTTTAAAAAGCTTCAACATTTGTTAGAGAAACCCGAAAATTTAGTTTGTTGATGCTGGACCGAACTGCCACAGTGGTTGTGCGTTTGTGGCATTGGGCTATTCATGTGTGTGTGAGAGAGACAGAAAACGAGGTGTTTAAGAGTCCAGGATTTGAGCTGGACTTGCCTTTCAAAATAAAATCTTTGTTTAAATGTTTAAGTTTCACAATCTTTATTTGTTTTTTCTTTCAATTCATTGGGTTTGGGTATGTTGGAGTGTACAAATGTATGTGAATATATTAAATTATGTAGTGTTTTTTATGTTTTAGCAATTTCAATGGTTTATCTTTGTTTCAACTTGTGTTGTTCTTATAATAACTATTTGTTCTTAATTTAATTGTTAAACTTTGGGTCGGTTGAGTTCACTGTGATGTCCTCTATGTACATCGTTTTATATATAAAAAAGACTAACACTTTGAATTATTAAACTTATTTAAACACGGGAAAACTAATCACGGGGGAGAGGCGCACGAGTTTGGTTTAAGGATCGGTAAAAGACTGATTACTTGTGCTTGCCATCTATCTCTTCTAAGCTCACTTAACGACTTTCGTTAAGCTACAGATGGCAAGCGACAAGTAAACAAACAAATAAGCAAAAGAGAAATTAGAGTAATGAGTGCATGTAATGAGTGATGAGTGCATGGGTGCTTTAGAGTGATGCATAGGTTATGCATGTATGGGCATATAAATGCATTTGCATTTATACACCTACACATATAATGCCGCGCAGTAGTGGAAGTTTCACACTGATGTTCAAAAGTGCGGTGTCACCTTTGAACATTCTCCCCCCCGTGATATAGTGTAGATTATTCTATCTTAAACTAGCTTAATCTAAAACTTCAGCTCATGTGGCTCCGGTGGATGAAAACCCCATCCAGTTTTTGGGCCTGTCAAGGATCCAAGGCTTGAGAATATAATGTTGATGGAAATGCGATGGTGGGTCTTAATAGGGTCGAAGTTGTAGGGTACTGGATACCACAGCATCTGTCTTCAGGGAATATGGGCTGACATCGTGTCGTATAAAGGTACTTCGTGAGTTGGATGAGTCACGACTCGGGGTTGGGCTAGGCAATTGAGAAACCATATCTAGGATAGAAGAGATGTGAGTACCAAGTTCTTTTACAAATAAATAGAGTGTTAGTCAATCTGAAAATAGTTTGACGATTTTCGTTATCGGTCTACTAACTACTCCGTGTGCTGTCCGAATATCTACGACCCTAATGTTTTGATCAGTTCCAAGGTATGTTCTTTCTATACGGCCTAATTTCCATTCAGTCGGGGCCAACCTCTCATCTTTAATTACAATCAAATCGTCTTCCTTTACATTTTCTGTTTGATACTTCCACTTATATCGACGATGTAGCTCATTCAAATACTCAGTTTTCCATCTTTGGCAAAAATAGTGAGAGATAATCTTTAATCGTTTCCATCTGTTGGCTAGGGTGAGGTTTCCGTCTGAAACATCTGGTTCTGCTGGGGTCAAAATGGAGGTACCTATCAGAAAATGTGCTGGGGTAAGAGGATTTAAATCGGAAGGGTCGTCGCTGGCTGGACTTAGGGGTCGAGAGTTAAGACAGGCTTCAATTCGCGCTAAAATGGTCGAGAATTCTTCAAAGGTAAAATTCATTTGCGGTATAAATTTTCGTAGATGTGTTTTGAATGATTTAACTCCCGCCTCCCATAATCCTCCCATATGAGGGGCACCGGGAGGAATAAAACTCCATTCTAAATTTTGATAAATATTGTTCTGGGTGGCGTCCTTTTGCAGATTCTTCATAAACTCTAGCCTATCTTTTCTTATTAACTCTGCTGCTCCTACAAAATTAGTCCCATTATCTGAGTAGATCTTGGCTGGGCTTCCTCGTCGCCCAATAAAGCGAGATAAAGCGGCTAAAAAAGATTGAGTTGATAGATCACTAGTGGGTTCTAAGTGAATTGCTTTTGTGGAAAAGCAAACGAAGACGCAAACATAACCCTTTGTTATTAAACAAGCTCTTCCTGTAAAATTCTTTATGTTGAAGGGTCCTGCAAAATCTACTCCTGTATTGGTAAAAGGTCGAGTCAGCATAGTTCGCTGGGGCGGAAGTGAGGCCATAATTTGCGTTTGAGTCTGGTGTTTATACAAAACACAAGTTCGACAATTATGAATTACCTTCTTGATTAAAGGCTTCAATTTAAATATCCAGAATTCTGACCTGATTACGCGAGTCATGAGTTGATTTCCGCCATGCATCGTAATTTTGTGAATAAATTCTACTAACAAAAGAGCTAATCTCGATTCGTATGGGATAAGAATGGGATGGCGCTCGTTATATGTAAGTGCTGGGGACTGAACAAGGCGGCCATTTGCCCTAATGATTCCTTTTGAATCAATGATTGAGGATTGAGAGATAAAAGACTGCTACTAGATGAGAGTCCTTTCTTTTGGGTTAACGCTAAATACTCCTCTGCGAAATAACGCTTCTGTGTTAAAACAATAAGACGATCTTTGATATCTTGGATTTCACCGTGGGTGATTTCTGCTGAAGAAATTCTAAGTCGGCTCCGATTGACGCCGGTATTTCTCCAAAACCGAATTGCAAATGCTAAGACTTTATATGCTCTTGATAGAGAAGAAAATCTATCCAAAGGATCTTCAACTGTTGTGGTCGCGAAAACTTTAACTGCTTTTGCTTCTAACTCTGTATCGCTCATAATGTCGTGTCTAGGCCATCGGTCTTTTGGAAACTTCAGCCATTGGGGTCCAGTCCACCACAAATGATGTGACTGCAAAGCATCTGGCGAACATCCTCGACTGGCTACATCAGCAGGGTTGCTTTCTGAATCTATATGCTTCCAATTGTCGTTGCCTACATTGTCTAAAATGTCTGCAATTCTATTTCCTACAAAGGCACTCCATGAACACGGGGGTTTTTTGAGCCATGCTAACACAATTGTTGAGTCAGTCCAAAAGTGAGTTGAAATATTTTCAATTTGTAAGTTGGGAACCACCGCTGTGGTTAATTTTGCTAAGAGAACGGCTCCGCATAATTCTAATCTAGGCAGAGATATTTTTTTGATGGGTGCTACTCGAGTTTTCGCTGCCAAAAGAAACGTGTCGACTGTTTGATCTAAATGTTCTACTCTAACATAAAGAGTCGCGGCGTAAGCGCTTTCTGAAGCGTCACAAAAACCATGCACTTCAATTTTACTTGAAGGTTTAAATCTGATCCACCTAGGCACTGAATCTGAATCTATTGAGGGACAATTTTTAATGAAATTCTTCCAATTCATTCGAGTTATGGGCTTCAACGCGTCGTCCCAATCTGCTTTGTCTAGCCAGACTTGCTGCATGATAAGTTTCGCTACGATGATTACTGGAGCCAGCCATCCACATGGGTCGAAAAATTTGGCAATTGTTGAAAGGACTTCTCGTTTGGTGCATAATTCCCTTTCTTCCGTGGGTGGTGATGTGAACGTAAAGTTATCCGCCGAAATGTTCCATCGGATACCTAGAGTCTTCGTTGAAGTTCCTTCCGAAATATCCAACCAATTGACTGGCAAGAGTGAGTCAGGTGGCAGATCGCGAAGTAGATTGGGGTCGTTTGAACTCCATTTTCTCAATTCAAAACCTGCTGAGTCCATGGCTGCTACTAATTCTTTCATAGACTTAAGGGATTCTTCTACAGTGTGACCTCCAGCTAAAACGTCGTCGACATATAAATTTTGTCTGATAATTTCTGAGCCTAAAGGGTACGTTTCTTTAACATCTTCTGCCAATTGAATTAGGGTCCTAAGAGCGAGAAATGGGGCGCAATTAATTCCGAAAGTGACTGTTGAAAGTTCAATGTCTTCAACTGGGTCATTTGCTGATCTTCTAAAATGAATTCTTTGAAATGGGGCCTGACTTGGGTCGATTTGTATTTGACGATACATTTTGGTAACGTCCGCGTTAAATACATATCTAAAAAACCTCCATTTTAAAATCTGCAATACTAAATCCTGTTGAAGAATTGGCCCTGGATGTAAAATGTCATTAAGACTTTTCCTATTTGATGTGGGACTTGACGCATTGAAAACTACCCTAAGTTTAGTAGTAACCCTATCTGGTTTAATAACTGCATGATGCGGCAAATAGTAGTGAGGGGTCTTCTCGATTTCCTGGGGTCTCAGTTTCCGCATGTGTCCAAGTTCCAAATATTCCATTATCGCTGCGTCGTATTGAGATTTAATTTCGGGCGTTTTTTGCAACTTTCTTTCCATTCGATAGAATTGCGCCATTGCGATATTTCGAGATGCTCCAAGTTCAGCACAAGATTTGAACGGCATCGTGACAATATATCGTCCATCTTCATTTCTTCGCGTTGTATTTTTGAAATTTGTTTCGCAAAAGGTGTCCTCTGCTGACCTCAAAACTTTTTTTGGGGTCTCCTCCACCTCCCAAAAACGTGTGAGAATTTTCTCTATCGAAACTGTATTGTAAAGTGAAATTTTCCTATCATTTGTGTTTGATTTTTCAAGGGGTCCGCCCACTATCCAGCCAAAAACAGTGCTTTGCGCTAGTAAAGATCCTATAGATTTCATTGGAGCTCCTACTGTGTAAATTAAGGGTCCTATGTCTAAACCTATCAGAAGATCTATGGGTCGGCTTTCGTAAAAACGAGGATCTGCTAACTCGAGTTGGGTTGTTTCTCTATGTTGATTTTTATCTAGGGTGCGCGACGGCAAATTAGAAGGAAGGGACTTCAAAACGGGTGCCCAAACTTCTAATTCAAAACTAGGGTTTGTACGAGAACAAAGGTTAAAAAGACAAGCTTTTGTTGAAGTTTCTGAAACGGTTTCACTTAAACCGGTAACATGAACAAGATTCTTCCTAGTTGGAAGCTTCAATTGGTTTCTAATCTTCTCTGAAATAAATGTTGATTGAGATCCAGGGTCGATAATCGCTCGTGCGTCATATCGCTGCCCTCTAGATTCAATTTGAACAATCGCTGTGAAGAGTAGTGTTTCTTTCGATTGCTGCTGGCTAAGTTGTGCATTTTCCTTGAGAGCTAGAGTCGTTATACTAGGAGTTTGAAAACTAGGTGTGGACTGTAAACTAGGAGTGGATTGTACTAGGGTGGTTAGAGCTGCCGCACTGGTACTAGGTCGTGCGTCATCTCTAACCGGTTGTGAATTTGTAGGTCGGGCCTCGTTACCCTTATGTAATAAAGTGTGATGTCTTTGATTACATTCCCTACACGTGAAACGACTCTTACAATCTCTTACAACATGATCCGAAGTGATGCAGTTGTAACAAAGATTGTGAAGTTTTACTAAGTGAATGCGATCATTCACGTTTTTCTCAAGGAATTGTGGACAATTACGTAACAAATGGTTTGCCTTGCAAATTTGGCAACTCGGTCCATTTGTACGACTACTAGGTTGCGTAGATGTGCTAATTCTGTTGCTATTGTTGAATCTTCTTTGCGAACTTTGAGTCTGTTGCGCAACATTAGTTTGAAATGACTTAACCCTATTTTCCTTCCTACTATAATCGGGTCTAGGCTGATTATTTTTGGAGAAATGGGGCTTAATATTTCCTACAGATTCTAAAGTTTTGAACTTGTGTGTCAAAAATTCATTTAAATCTTTCCAAGACGGTAGTATGGAACAGTCTTCCAAACCGTTTTCAAATTCTTCTAAGAAATTTCTCGGCAGTTTCGTAGAAGTAAGGTAAACTAAAATTGGGTCCCACCCCTTTACATCTACCTTGAGTGTTTCTAGTGTCTGAACGCAACCATCAATAGTGCGTTGAAGTTTTTGGATCGAGGATCCTGAATCTGCCGAAACCTGTGGTAAACTAAGTAGAGTCTTTAGCTGTTCATTAACTTGCATTCGTTTATTCTCGTATCTGTTTTCTAAGTTTTTCCATGCTAGATCAAAACCTTCATTTGTTAGTGGTACGTTGCTAATAATTTCCCGTGCCTCCCCCGCGGTTTTTTGTTTTAGATGGAAAAGTTTTTCTACTTTACTAAGTCTAGAATTATTCCTGTACAAGGCCGAAAACAAATCCCGAAAAGTAGGCCAAGCGCTGTATCCTCCATGAAATGTGTCGGTGTCGCATGGTGGTAAACGTAACGATAGATGGTTGTTTGGCTCAACTGTTTCCTTTTTTCGGGTCTCCGATTCTCGTTCGAACTTTTCCTGCTGCCTTTCGTCGGTTAGTGCTAAAATTTCTCCATTTACTGCGCTTAAACATCGTTTGTATGTCTCTAATGCCTCTTTATAATGGGTCCTCAACTTTGATTTATCGATTGGGGCCTCATCTTTTTCGGGAACACGGTCTCTACAATCTAAATAGGCCCTTTTCACTTGATCCCAAACAGAGTTCAATTCTACACGTGTCACTTCTAATGAGTGAATATTATCATCGGTGCTAGTAGCAGAGTAACCACTCTCAAAGTCTATCAGATCATTTACGCAATTTACAAATTTATCACGTAAAACTTTATCCATATTTCCTCCTTCTTAAATATTTTCTTTATCAAATTTTAAACTGGCTAAAATTTTAAGAAACTTTTTAAAATTGAGATTTTCTTTTAACAATTTCTGTAAAAAATTACTTTGCCAATATTTGCAAAATAATTTCAGAAAAACGCTAAATATTTGTTGAATGGGGCCAATCTTTTACAGTCCGACTTTTTTTTTCACGAATAGATATAAATAATGGCAGTTTACTTTGAACTTGTGTCGTTTGTGCGAAAAGTAAGAAATTTTAGCGATAATAATTTTTATAGACCTGGGTCTTTTGGAAAAAAAATTATATAAATAAAAATTTGGACGAAAGTAATTCTTTGTCGGCTAGTGTACTCTCAAAAAAAATTATCAATCAACTCTTCTTTGACAAAACAAAAAAAAATAAAAAAAAAGCGTAGGAAAGTGATTTTTCTATCAGAAAAAATTCAATCAAATCAAAAAACAAATTTTGTAAGAAAGTGTTTTTTGCAAATTTATAACAAAAAAAAAAAACAAACTTTGTAGGAACGTATTTTTTCAAAAAAAAAATATCCAAATTTTGTAGGGAGGTGTTTCACTTAATAAATTTTTCGAGCAAATTTATTTTTCGTAGTAAAGTGTAATTTCCAAAAAATTAGCACTTAATAAATTTCTGAACAAATTTATTTTTCGTAGTAAAGTGTAATTTCCAAAAATTAGCACTTAATAAATTTTTGAGCAAATTTATTTTTCGTAGCAAAGTGTAATTTCCAAAAATTAGCACTTAATAAATTTCTGAGCAAATTTATTTTTCGTAGTAAAGTGTAATTTCCAAAAATTAGCACTTAATAAATTTTTCGAGCAAATTTATTTTTCGTAGTAAAGTGTAATTTCCAAAAATTAGCACTTAATAAATTTCTGAGCAAATTTATTGTTCGTAGCAAAGTGTAATTTCCAAAAATTAGCACTTAATAATTTTTTTAGCAAATTTATTTTTCGTAGCAAAGTGTAATTTCCAAAAATTAGCACTTAATAAATTTCTGAGCAAATTTATTTTTCGTAGTAAAGTGTAATTTCCAAAGATTAGCACTTAATAAATTTTTGTGCAAATTTATGTTTCGTAGTAAAGTGTTATTTCCAAAAATTAACACTTAATAAATTTCTGAGCAAATTTATTTTTAGTAGTAAAGTGTAATTTCCAAAAATTAGCACTTAATAAATTTCTAAGCAAATTTATTTTTCGTAGTAAAGTGTAATTTCCAAAAATTAGCACTTAATAAATTTCTAAGCAAATTTATTTGTCGTAGTAAAGTGTAATTTGCAAAAATAAAAATAAATTTCAATAAATGTAAATTATTGTGTTAGTTCTGTTTAGCTTTTGCCGAAATGTCCGTCCGATCCCATCAACCATCAAACCATATGTTCTTTCATTCCTTTCTTTACGGCTGAAATTATGTTTTCCTACTTCTCCCTTTTTTTCTATTTCACAAAAAAATCCAGTGGTACATTAACCTTTGGGTTCCCTAATCAAGGCAAGAAGTGAAAACGAATGAAAAGACAACGAGAAACCAACGAAAAAAAAAATCCGCTACCTATGGTCTCATATGCATCGATGTACATAGACTGGTGTTGTTGTTGTTTTAATGGGTACGAGGGGTCGAGTTGAAAGTGTCGGCACAGGAACTTTTTTATCAAATATATCAAGATTTTCGCGTTAAATCGGTTGGAAACTACAGTAATGCTGATTTGTAGCACAAACCACACATATTAATGGCAATAGAGATTAAAAAATCGTAAATTTTTTGACATTTTTCAAAAGGGTTTTTCTATTGAATCTAAAGCAATACGAGGGTCGTTCAAAAAGTTGGAACACGTATTTTCTAAAGCAAAAAAAATAAATTTATTTTTTCTTTTTAATTTATTGATTGGGATTGATTTTAGCGTCTCCAAAGCATCAGCTAATATCATACGGTCGATTTCTCCCTCAGAAAATCGCATATAAAGAAGGCAAAAAAAATATTTTTTTCTCTAAGTTGCAAACTTGATGTTTAAAGTACCCAAAAATCACGAAGTAATTTGTAGGGTTCTCAAGCCAGTCAGCGGATGAGTCGAGCCAATAAAAATCTTTCCTTTTTTTTCTTCTTTTAAGCAGCTAATAATAATAGTAATAAGAATAAAAGTAAGCTTAATAAATATAACCGCGATTTAAGCAGCCGAAAAAATTCAAGAAATTTTCGCTCTTTTGTTTCGCAAGAAAGTTGTCCGTCCACGCGTTATTCAGCACAAAATTATCTGGAATTCTTGCTGAGGTTTTCGGAATAAGTCAATGGGTGTCCGTCCGCGCGTCCGAAATCTTAATAAACTTATCTTAATAATCGTATCTTAATACTCTTATCTTAATATTCTTATCTTAAAAATAACTTGATGGCATAAATCGACTCGACTAGCCGCTGGCTTTCAGAAAAATTCATCAGAATGCGTAATAAATTATTTGAACAAATTATCGAAGGGTTTTCAAAAAGATTAAGTCGCTATTTTCCTAAAGTTTCGAAAACTAGAAAACAGTAAAAAAGTCGCGCGTTGTTACCGAAAAAATCGTCAAAAAACTTTCATAGGTTAGAATGCATGTAGGTTATGCAAGAGGTTAGTATATATGTAGAAGGGTATGTATGCAATGTGTAGGTATGTAACTGCAAGCTAACTGCACTTATGTAAGTATGTATATCAAAGTGCTATGTATATAAGTGCAAGCTAACTGCAGTTAAGTATTCAGTTATTTTTGTATATATGTATGTAAAAGAAGAAAAACCAAGCCAGCGTCGTACATAGGGCCAGACCCGCCAAAATCTCCTTCATATATCAATATGGCGGAGTTCAAAAAAAATGGTTTTGGCACCCTATGTAACAACGCTACTTGCACTAATTTTGGGTACTCACTTTGATCCGTTAGGTTACCTTTGTGGTTGGCGATGTCGCTGGTTCTTCCTTCCTTCCTTCTAGGTTTCCAAAGGGCTTCTTTCTGGGTTGTGTTGTTGTTGGGTCTTGTGTTGCTGCTGTGTCTCTTTAGTTGTGGGTCACTTCGTTTTTGAGTCACTTTGATTTGTTTAATCGCGCCGAACCGATTTTTTGTTTATTTTAACCGATCTTGCCCAATGCTCACGGTGTTTTATTTTTAAATGTTATTCGAAACACTTTATTTCACTGTTTTTGTTTTTTATTTGCACTTAAACAACTTGTTACACTTTTTTTGATGTCTTGTTTTTTAATAATTTAAAAAAACACACTTTTATCCGGTTCGCATAGGACCAAATGTTTAAGAGTCCAGGATTTGAGCTGGACTTGCCTTTCAAAATAAAATCTTTGTTTAAATGTTTAAGTTTCACAATCTTTGTTTGTTTTTTCTTTCAATTCATTGGGTTTGGGTATGTTGGAGTGTACAAATGTTTGTGAATATATTAAATTATGTAGTGTTTTTTATGTTTTAGCAATTTCAATGGTTTATCTTTGTTTCAACTTGTGTTGTTCTTATAATAACTATTTGTTCTTAATTTAATTGTTAAACTTTGGGTCGGTTGAGTTCACTGTGATGTCCTCTATGTACATCGTTTTATATATAAAAAAAACTAACACTTTGAATTATTAAACTTATTTAAACACGGGAAAACTAATCACGGGGGAGAGGCGCACGAGTTTGGTTTAAGGATCGGTAAAAGACTGATTACTTGTGCTTGCCATCTATCTCTTCTAAGCTCACTTAACGACTTTCGTTAAGCTACAGATGGCAAGCGACAAGTAAACAAACAAATAAGCAAAAGAGAAATTAGAGTAATGAGTGCATGTAATGAGTGATGAGTGCATGGGTGCTTTAGAGTGATGCATAGGTTATGCATGTATGGGCATATAAATGCATTTGCATTTATACACCTACACATATAATGCCGCGCAGTAGTGGAAGTTTCACACTGATGTTCAAAAGTGCGGTGTCACCTTTGAACACGAGGGCTAAAGAGACTAGTCGAATTCGACTCCAGCATATATTTTACAATTTTGAACCCTATGTAACTTTTTTGTTTATAAAAAAAACTGAGTACTTTAAAGACAAAAGTTTAATTATTTTTTAATGCCTTTATTATCGTTTCAAAATAAGTCCAAATAAGGGGGGTAGAAAACGAGATAACAGAGGTCAATTATCGAATGTGACCTCGGAGTCAAAAATGGCCAGTGGACGAAATATAGCCCTTTCCAAAACGTGAACAGCGATATGCATCCCGTTACAATCGGACTTCAAATAGCAACACAGGATAAAGAAAACTAAAAGGGCGGTATGTAGGGTGCACCAACAAAAATTAAAAATAATTTTCTGAAATTGTTTTTGAATAATCGTCAAATCTAGGGTGACAAACGCAACTTTTTTTTCTTGGTTGGGCATTGACCCTATCTAATGTACAGTTCCCGACTAGAGACCACCAGTCATTTGTAAGTGCACTATCGCTCAAGAAGAGCTTGCTAGTCTTGAAAGTTTTTCTGCCTTGCAGTTCTTAGTATGCCCCTGTTAAGAGATCTGCGACATATGCATCATCCTGACTATCGGAGTAAATATTGATACCGACTGTTGTCAGAACATTAATTTTTAATAGCTAAGATTTCCGCCTGTAGTAATCGGGCTGTCTTTTAGCAATGGATAGCTCAAGCTTCTCAGAAAAGAAACCAAAGCACACTTGGTTGTTGAGCTTGGAAACGTCTGTATAGAAGTTTACGTATCCCATATGTTCAGCGTCTTAATTTCTAAAACAAGGGCATCTTCTATAATATATAAAAGAGAGGGTCTGTTTGTGGGTGTGTTTTCTTGTTTTTTCCGTGTAGACGCCTAAACGGCTGGACCAATCTTCTTGAAATTTTCACAGAATGTGTAGAGTGATCCAAGTAGAGATACTTTTTTCAATAGCCTTTTTTGACTGATCACGTGTGAGTCGTGTCATGCTGTCATTTTATTTTTGTTAAATATTGTTTGGCATTTCATCATGGAAATACTTACGCCTGAACAAAGTTTACAAATCGTTCAACTTTATTACGAAAATTCACGTTCTGTGAGGAATGTGTTTCGTGCACTTCGCTCAACTTATGGTCAACATAATCGGCCTACTGAGCACACTATTCGCAACACCATCACCCATCTTGAGACCCAGCATTCATTATTGGATAATATGTATTCGACCGAATAGACCACGTCCAGGACGCAGTGAAGTAAATGTAGCGGCCGTAGCTTAGAGTGTACACGAATACCGTGGAGAGTCGATTCGGCGCCGTTCGCAGCAACTCGGACTGACGTATGGAACGACTTGGCGCATTTTACGTCGAGATCTTAAATTGAAAGCATACAAAATACAGCTTGTGCAAGAACTGAAGCCGCCCGACCTTCCCAAGCGACATCGCTTTGCTCTATGGGCTCTTGAAAAGTTCCAAGAAGATCCGACGTTTTCGAGCCAATTTTTGTTCAGCGATGAGGCCCATTTCTGGCTCAATGGGTATGTAAACCAGAGATGTAACGAATATTCGCATCATTATACCCTCACTTTAGTGTGACGAGGGTATATATCATTTGCTACGGAAAAAAGTGTAACACGTCGAAGGAGTGACCTAAGACCCCAAGTATGTTCGGAGGAAATCCGTTTTGGGTCATTTTAAGTCGAATGAGCAATGTCCGTCCGTCTGTTTGTCTGTGTGTCTGCTGGCTGGTGCGCACGATAACTCTCGAAAGGAGTAACCGATTGACCTCAAATTTGGTATGTGGTAATATTTTTTTCTATCTCCGGCTAAGTTCGAAGATGGGCCATATTGGTCCACTCCTTCTAGTACCTCCCCCACAAAGGGTTAAAATGTTGTGAAATATTGATTCTTTAATAACTGCTATACTACTTATTCGAATCTTTTGAAATTCCACACATAGTATAAGCTTATTAGTCGTTATCAACTCGAGAAAAATGGGTGAAGTCGCCACGTCCCTTTTGGTACCTCCCACACAAATGCACCATTTTGCACCAAAAGTTAACAGCTTATAACATTAATAACAGTGTATAAAAATACTTGAAATTTTGTACAGTGTCATGCTTTTATATTGCCTACAGTCCAGGGAAAAATGGGCGTTGTTTTCACGCCCCTTTTGGTACCTCCCACACAAAAGTACCTTTTTGCACCAAAAGTTAACAGCTTATAACATTAAAACCAGTGTATAAAAATACTTGAAATTTTGTACAGTGTAATGTTTTTATATTGTCTATAGCCCTGTGAAAAATGGGCGTTATTGCCACGCTCCTCTTTGTACCTCCCACACAAAATGCCCAAATCATACCACAATTTCATGTCTCATAACGTTTATACCAGTGCACATAAATGCTTATAAGTCGGCACAGTGCAATGAATTTAAAGCATCTAATGTTCAGCAAAAAAAAGGTGTATTTGATAAACCCCTTCTGGTACCTCCCACACAAATTGACAGAATAATTCGAGTAATATTCAATATTACATTACTCACAAAGTGAGGGTACACCTTAGTCGGTTTACCCGACTGAAACATTCTTACTTGTTTTAACATTCACTTTCGCAAAAACCATCTTTGGATTATTCGCTTTCGCATTCGCTTTCGCAAAAATAAATTTCAGTATTCGCTTCCATTTGTTAAAAGTGTTAAAACTCTTTATTCCCTTCACACAATTTGAAGATATTAATACCAATGAAAACCTCTGCCACTTCTTCTCAAAACAGTTGAAAAAATATGTTTGTCCTTGTGGTAGCAGGAGGTAAAAATATGGAAAACATTTGTAATACTTGAATATCCTGGAAAAGTATCAATTCAGTTCCTTAAATTTGTTGGTACTAAAGGGTCAAACTATTATTCGCATTCGCATTCGCTTTTGCAAAAATGCATTTTTACTATTCCCTTTAGCATTCGCAAGAAATATATTTCAGTATTCGCTTTCGCATTCGCTTTCGCTAAAGTCACTTTCGTTACATCCCTAATGTAAACAAGCAAAATTGCCGCATTTGGGACGAAGAGCAACCAGAAGAGATTCAAGAGCTGCCACTTCATCCACAAAAAACATCGGTTTGGTGTAGTTTGTGGGCCGGTAGAATCATCGGTCCATATTTCTTCAAAATCGTGCCATGATAACCGACTATTTGATGCCTGAAATTGAAGCTCGTGATCTCGGCGACATTTGGTTTCAACAAGACTGCGCCACTTCCCACACATCGCACCAATCAATGGATTTATTGAGAGAACACTTCGGTGAGCAGATAATTTCGATTCAGGCCTTGGAGCAAAACATCACGCGTGTCATTCGCCCGTTACCAGTCGATATGCTCGAACGAGTCATCGAAAATTGGACTCAACGGATGGACGATTTGAGACGTAGCCGCGGCCAACATTTGATAGACATAATCTTCAAAAAATAAATGCCAAAGAATGTCCTTTCAAATGATAATAAACCTTCCCCATTCAATTTGAATTTTCTGTGTTTTTTCTTTAAAAAAGTAGGGAACCTCGAAATGGATCACGCTATATTAGAGAGCCTAAAAAAAGATGCAAATTACCCCCCTACAAATAAAGATTGATATGTTTTGGAATGATGCCCAAAATATTTTGGTTCCAACTGTTTCCATTTGTGAGCTGGACCAGTTGCAAAACACCTCCAACAACAGGGTTTTTCGTCAGTAACATATCCGATATTATACTTATATTAAAATAAACGGCCAAATATAATGGAAAAACGACAGAGCTTGGATTCTGCATTTGAAAAGTTTTCTTATAACATTAAGGAACACTGCCCAATTTGGGGAAATCGGTTCAGATTTATATCTCCATATTATATCATTAAGGAACACTGCCCAATTTGGGGGATATCGGTTCAGATTAAGTCATAGCAACATATATATCGCGACCTAAGAGTGTAAATGCGCTAAGTTCAATATTTAAAATTTTACAGGAGAGGCAAAATACTTACCGTATATGAATTATTTTTATAAAGGGTTTATAAATCGATGTATATCCAACTTATCTTACGTTCCGCTTCAAAAACTACATTTAAGCAAAGAGTAGACTTAGCGCCTTTTCACTCTTAGGTCGCGATATGTTCCTGCCTATTTAGTATTTAAGCGCTAATTAAACTGCATTTTACGTCCGATCTTTATATAATTTGGAAGAAATAATGGTTTTGATCCAAGTTGATGAAAATACGTTTATATTATGCATACACGCTGAAAAAAAATCGCCTCTGTAGTATATTGTCCCAAACATATTCGGCTTAAAGCATATATATGATTATGGTTCACTCTAAATATATAATATTGGGTACACACAAAAATTATATATTTGGGAAGATGTTGTTCTAAACAAATCCTTGTTTTCACCCTAATACCATTTATTTGGGATTTTAATTCCGAAAAAAAAATGTATTTAAATTTAAGTATTCCGAAAATATCGAACCTTAATTGTGTTAAGTTTTTCAGTAATTTAATGATAATTTTTTAGAAATTTTTAATTTAAATCGTATAAGTTTTGATAACATCAATTTACTCGAAGGATTGAAAAAAATGCTGATATGAAATACCCAGAAATTTAAAATGAGTCCTTTAAAACAGAATGCAATGCAATGCTAATGGTATTTTTGACTGGGAGAAATAATTCGAAACGAAGGAAAAATTAAAAATGAAATTAGAAAAATTCACCAAAGTTTTGAAAATCTTTCTTAAATTATATATATTTGAAGATATTGATAAACAAATAAATATATATTTTATTTGAGAAATTTTGTTTGCAAATATATTTTGTTGTAATATATTAATATATGCGTTCCAAGTAAATTTTATTGATTTTCAAATAAAATTTATTTACTCAGAAATATAAAACATTTAAAAAATTTGTGTTCCAAATATATTTTCTTTCGATTCAAACATATTAAAAAAGGCGATTTTGCCCCGTGTAGTCATTTGTTCCTTCTGACTCTTGATCTATGAAAGAAAACTGCGCATTTTAGGGTTATCGTTTCAGATCAATTTTATTATGATAAACATCTTCAACTTCTCCTTGAAATAAGTCTTGGTAAGTACTTTGTTAACTGATACGAAACGATATATGGACCAACAATTTTCAAGATCCTTTAGGGAGCTGCTGGGCGTGATCTTGAACCGATCCCTTCCAAATTTTGCACGCATTTGCACACAGCAAGACAATTACGCTTTACAAACTTTTGTCCAAATCCAGTGCCACTATTGAGCGTTCTTAATATCTTTATTTTTAATTCCTTGGAACCCTTTGTGTGGGTTGGTACAAAAAGGAATTCCAAAATTTCTAAATTTCATACAAATATATGCAATGATCTAATGAAGTATTAAAGTCTCGAGAATTTTTGAGGACCCGGAATAATTTTCATTGGTGTACGAGACCGATTGGGTCCAAAATTTAAATGTTTCTTATTATAACCAAATACAAGTTGGTACCAAATTCCATAACTCTGCAATTACTCCTTCTATTTTTCATCACGATACGTAAAGACAGAGCACAGTGCGGCCGAAGTTACTACCGTTCTTTCTTCCTCATATTCAAAATAATTTTTGGAAACCCCAGAAAGTTGAAATTAAATAAAAGTCTGTAGTCGAAAAATTTGCTATACTGTCTATTCCGGTTAGTTGACTCCAATAGCTCAGTCCTGATTGCAATAGTGGTATATGGCTATACATTTCCCTTAAGTGTTTAGTCATCTCTACTATAACACAATTTTTAGTTGATTTTATTAGCCAAAATACTTGCAGCAACCACCGCCCACAGTGCGGTTTCTTAAATGCAATAGTTGTTAGATCAAAGATATTTCAATCTACTTTCTTCAGTCGTACTTGTAAGTCCGTATCTTTCTGTGTATAAGTGTCGCATCAATTTGTGTGAGTATGATACTCGTACATGTTGTATGTATGTACGTATATGTATGCGTGATTGTATGCAAATGATGTTTGTTTTCGGATGTTTTTGTTTTCTTCTCGTCATTCTATAAAGTTAAATACCAGTATTGCGTATATATGTGTGTGTGTGCATGGCATGCATGTATGCAGGCAGGCAGACAGACGATACAAAGTAAAACGAGATGTCACAAAATGCCAATGACAAAATATCGTTGTGTCAAGTGCACTTGATTGACATCGCATTTAAGCAAACGTTGACACACACACACACATAACACTCACTTGCAAACGTATCCCCACATTCGCTCGAACACACTCGAAATACACAATATTACACAAGAGAGTATAACACTGCACCTGCCCCTCTCCGTATCCTAACGACAGATACGCATATTGACGTTTACATAGAAATGTAGGTATGAGTGTGTATGTACCCGTGTACACTTGCATAATTGGATTTTCTCGCGATAACATCCTGTCATCTGCCGCAAGCATACCCAGAGACTTTCTCTCCTTTCGTTATTTCACCTTCTCCCTCTCTGTCTCCCTCGTACACGTGCAAACATGCGGTGCTTCATAAATTTGCATTCCTGTGATGTGAGGAGCTTCTCATCTGTAGATGTTGAATTGACATATTAAAAGAGAAGTGACACCTTCTTCACCTATCGCTTTGTGTTTGTGATAGCGCGTGTGTGTATGTGTGTGCTAACATCTGCATATGCATACAATATCCTAGAGGATACAAATGGAGTGGAGCATTTTATGAAACATTCTGCATATAATAGGCTACAAAGCTACGCATGACAAGAATACGTCTTTAAATCAATTACCATTTTACCAATTAAAATCTTAGTTGTTCTCAAATTCCCAATGCTAGAAGTTAATATAACAAGCAAGAACAGTGGTTGGATCGACCGGGTCGAATCTAATGGTGATTTCGTTTGTGCAAAAAAATGTACATTTTTTTCTTCATTTTACATTGAAACCGCATTTTTAGGTTCGTTTGTAAAAATGGTGCAGCCGCATGAACGGGTTTTGATTTCGTTTGGAAAATTATTACACTCCGCAAATGCGAAAATATCACATTTTCCACACTCAGCCCGGTCCACGGTGTGGAGTGTTGCACCATCAAAAAGCAAACTTCAGAACCAAACCTAATTGAAAGCGTACATTCTTAATGCACTATCAAATGGTTGCGCCATAATGTAGGTATGGGTTTTACTCACCGCACGATTTTAGGTCGATTGTTCGCATGCAAAATGCAGTGGGTGCAGGGGGAATTTTTAAAATGTAGCAACATGATGTGGTAATATTATTTTTCAGAAACGAAATCACCAGCCATGTATTGCTTTTAATTCTATAACTGGAAAAATCTTTGTAGTGGAAAAGAAGCAGTACTTGGACCGAAATGGCCCTTTTTTGTTGTATCCAGTCATTAAATAAAACTTAAGCTGAAAAATCCAAATTGTTTAGAAAATGTGGTTTCAATTAACCAAAGATAATTATTTTAAGGTGACTACATCATAACTTAAACCGGTAAAATATTGGAAGAGTTATACTCTACAGAACTGTTTATTTTGAAAGTGGCGTAAACGCCATTCTGCTTTTCACTCAAGGGTAGTATCGTAAGTGGCTAGGTGAATAATAGAAATATATGATTTAAATTCAGTCCATATCAAGACTACAGTGCTTCTTTATTAAGTGAAAATTTTCGCATTTGAGTTTTATTAACCTCCATTTGCAGAGGTGATTCGAGTAAAACAGAATGGCGTACGAGTACACGCCACTTTAAAAATAAACAGTTCAAATAATCAAATTTGAGACCGACCACTTATAGAGGACTATATAAATATATGGATCAATGTTATTGTTTTTAGTTGTGGAGAATTCTTTAAAAAAAGATAGAAAGGAAGTGCTAATAACGTGCGGCGCCGATTGTGTTTTGGAATAACTTGCTTTGTTTCAGTTAACAAAGTACTTAGCTCCACCTACTCATCAAGACTTATTCCAAGGAGGAATTTAAGATTTTGATCATAATAAACTAGATCTGAAACGATGACCTTAAAATGTGCAATATTCTTTCATAGATTTAGAATGGGAAGGAACAATTGGATGGGACTATACATAATCTAAACAGATTTTCATCAACTTGGATCAAAAACCTCATTTCTGCCAAATACCGTGCAACAAAATTGAACAACAATTATTGGTCATGGAAATGTCTAAATAATTATGAAGGCTGACTAGAAACAAAACACAACTGTTTACTCGGTTTTTGATTTTCTGGTCGAGTTCGCGTTTAAAAGATCGTGACATTTTTAAGGATATCATTATTCAAAATTTTCTTGTAATTTTTCTGATGCTTGTAAGACGCTCAAATTAAGCAATATTCGTTCCTAAATTAAGAAACTTCTTTCTGACAAATTTTGTAATGATCGGAAGTAAAGTACAACTTCTGTAGCTCTTTGATACATATATAAATCTGAACCGATTCCCCCCAAATTGGGCAGTGTTCCTTATTGTAATAAGAAACCTCTTTCTGCCGAATTTCGTTGGCTTGTAATTTTGATTTTGTTCTAGTTAGCAAAGTGCTTAGCTCCACCTCCTCACCAAGGCTTATTCAAAGGAAGAGTTGAAGATTTTGATCCTATAATCTTAAAATGCGCAGTACAGATCAAAAATCTGAAGGAACAAATAGATGGGACTATATAAAGGGTTTTCCAAAAAGAGGTGTTATTTTGAATCACCCGGTTTTTCGGTAGCTGTCACTTTTGATGCTTTTATTCTTTGACCAGTGAAAAGTAGAAACTACACCATTACTAAAAATGGAACGATACACGTTTAAACATCGCATTGAAATTATTAAAATTCACTACAAAAATGGTGCAAATCTTGCAGTCACAGTTCGCAAAACTAAAGCATTTTTGGGTCGTCGTGAAGCACTCTGTCGGAGGACCGCAATACAGAAATTGGTGGAAAAATTCGAGCTGTTGGGACAAGTTAGTGATGTTAAGAATAAAGAATTACACCGTATCTTGCATAAAGTCTTGGGTCTTAAGGCTTATAAAGTTCAGTTAACACAAGAACTCAAGCCGGGCGATCATCAACAACGTCGTGTCTTTGCTGATTGGATCCTTGAAATGCATGAAAATGATCCGGAATTCCATAGAAAAATCATCTTGACTGATGAGGCCCATTTCCACCTCGGTGGCTACGTCAACAAGCAAAATTGTCGCATCTGGGGCTGGGAAAACCCAAGAGTTATTGTTGAGAAGCCTCTCCATCCTCAAAGTGTGACTGTTTGGTGCGGTTTATGGTCCGGCGGAGTCATTGGACTTTACTTACAAGCAACGAAACCATTGCTCTGTTACGGGAAAAGTTTCCGGACCGTGTTATCTCTGGAAGAGGTAACTATTGGCCAATTGGCCACCGAGATCTTGTGATTTAACACCTTGCGACTTCTTCGTTTAGGGGCCACGTGAAAGATAAGGTCTACGCCAACAGCCCAGCGTCGATTCAAGACCTTAAAGATAGAATTCGTGAGGCTATCGAGGACATAGGGCAGCCACTTTGCGATTTCGTTATGGAAAATTTCATGAAAAGGATATGGTCCTGTAAGCATGGTCGTGGTGGCCATTTGGCTGATGTTGTTTTTCCTCTTTATTATGAAATAAACATCCGATCGTTTATCTCAAAAAATTGAATTTTTCTTTGAATACCAAAATAACACATCTTGTTGGAAAACCCTGTATAATCAAAACAGATTTTCATCAACACTGATCAAAAACCTCATTTCTACCAAATAATATGAATAACGGACGTAAAATACAGTTTAAATATTCGTCCCTACATTAAAAAAACCTTTTTCTGGCAAATTTTGCAATGATGGAAAGTAAAGTACAACTTCTAAGCGCTTTAATACCAAATCGGGGGAACATATATATGGGGGCTATATCTTATTTTAAACCGATCTGCCTCAAATGTAGTGTTATCTCTAAGTGTATCAAGAGACTTCTGTGAGTCAATTTTTATTTAGATCCTTTAAAAAATGCTGCTTATACAGTGTACTGTTAAATCGACTCAGGAAGTGATTCCAAGTCGATCGATATTAGAACAACAAATGTTAAACTTCATTAAAGTTAAAGTTGGCCAGCACATTGCAGTCGAATTAATTAATGTTTAAATATACATTCATAATTGATGTTTCTTACAAAAAACTCTATTGATTTAAGTATACAACATTAGCTATTCGCCCAGCGGTTCTTGCAATTGGAAATGCTTCATATGTGCTGGTATTTAGGCCCCTTATCGATGATCAGATTTATCAATGCAGTCACATGGCTACAATAGGTCCATAAAGTATATCTACCGTTGAAACGGCTCACTAGTGTTGCTGGATTTCATTTATCAACACTGTCACACAGGGCGACTGACTACTGTTGCTGCAGCCGTAGACTTAGTCATATAAGCCATCAATGTGGGCACCCAGCCACGTCCTTTACATGGACACACACACACACGCACCAAAACACAGTAAGGGCAACATTATTAATTTTTCACAATAGCGATGCATCGACGACGCTTTACTTAAAACGCGTTTAAACGACACAAGTGCGGAGAGGGGGGTTTCTATCGTATTGTCAAGTTAGTGCCGGATGAAGATGTCTGTCTGTCGTCTCCACAATGGACTGGACGAGGATACGTATGAGTGGTGATGTTTAACAACACTCATACGCATGAAGTGACTACAAATGCATGAAGAGTGCGACACGCAAAGATGATAAAGTGAATTTCGTTGTAATGCGTGGGCCATTTGGGGAATTGCTGGGAATGAATGTTCCAGTGACTGCTGAAGATTATCGATTGTCAATGTCAATCGGCGCTTAATAGGAGTAAATGTGGCCAATCAAATGGAATTTACATTTGTTTTCACAGTTTATCCAATTAAGAAGACTCGAACACTGGAGAGCTTGTAATTATGATGGAATGGCACAGAGATGGCTGCAAACGAAAATTTAGAACATATGAAATTTAAAATTTAGTAATGTGCGTCTAAAATGGTTTCAAATTGAATAATTTACTTCTATATGTAGGAAGTTGTGCAATAAAAAGCTGAAATACCAAAACATGGTCCGTTGTGCCCAATTTGTACTAAGGACTATTTAGGACAATTTCAAGTACAAATGTTAAAATTTAGCCAGATCAATTGAAAAATGTTTTCTCTAGAGCGTTAAGGATTAATATCTTAGGGGACTTTCAATGGAGGCTATATCAAAACGTAAACATATATCGATATTGCATTTTTAACTTCTATATATTCCAAATTAAAGGGTTTTTCAACAGGGACGCTACAAAAGTAGACCGACAGGGACAGCAAACGACGCCATATTTTTTGCCGCTCTTTTGACATTTCTTTTCAGTAAGGTTTGCCATTTCATGATGGAAAGATATACGAGCCAACAACGAGTCGAAATTATTAAAATTTACTACCGAAATTCGGAGTCAGTTGCCTCAACATTAAGAGCGCGAAAAATCATCTTCAACATTTCTGGCTGAATGGCTTTGTCAATAAACAAAATATGCGTTATTGGTCAGACAGTAATCCACACGTACTCCATGAGTCATCATTGCATCCCGAAAAAATTACGGTTTGGTGCGGTTTATGGGCCGGCGGCGTCATTGGGCCGTACTTCTTCCGTGATGATCAAGACCGGCACGTTACTGTGAATGGGAATCGCTACCGTTCAATGATAACCGAATATTTTAGGCCCCAATTGGATGATATTGACTTGGAGGACATGTGGTTCCAACAGGACGGCGCCACAAGCCACACAGCGAATGCCACAATCAATGTATTGGAAACCAAGTTTGGAGAACGTGTTATCTCACGAAATGGTCCAGTCGATTGGCCGCCTCGGTCGTCCGATTTGACGCCGTTAGACTATTTCCTGTGGGGCTACGTCAAGTCTATGGTCTATGCCAACAAGCCAGCGACGATTGATGAACTTCGTACGAATATCGAACGTGAAATTGCAGCAGTATCGGCCGATTTATGCTTGAAAACCGTCGAAAATTGGGTTCAGCGTCTGGACTTCTGCAAACGTGCCCGTGGTGGCTATGCAAAAGAAATCGAGTTTCATACATAATGGCATCGAACGTACTTTCACAGGAATAAAAAAATTCATTGATATCCAAAACCGTTTTTGTTTTATTAAAAAAAAACTTTTGTAGCGCTCTACTTGCCAAACCCGGTATATACAGTCAAAATTTGGTGTGTATCATTCGATTTCCATTACAAAGGAATTCCACCCAAATTTAAAAAAAAATTATCAAACTTTGATTGCCTCTCCTGAAAAATTATCTTTTTGCACTTAGGTATCGATATGGAATGGAGGTATCGATATGTCCCATTTTCACTAGGGTCGATTAAGGGCATTACAATGTATAAACGTTTAAATTCTAGCCACTTCAATTAAAAATAAAAAATGTGTTCTCTAGAGTGCAAAGAAGAGACAAAACATGGAATGATATACCTAAATTTCAATAGAGATCGTCCCTACTTTAAGATTTGCGATATTTGCGATAATATTTGCGACCTGCACTTTGATTACAAGAATACATGGAAAAACAGACGGACTTGGCTAAATCGACTCAAAAAGTGATTTCATGTCGATCGGTATAATAAACTATGGGTATGGGTATGCATAAGCAGAGCTTTAAGTACTCTGAGTCTCTACAAGCCCTACACCATATACTGCTGATTAATATTGCGGCGAGAGAAGTTGAAACCAGAGCGGCAATAAGATTAAACTGTCTATTAATGTGGAGGTATAAGAACTACGGCAACATAAGTATATCACAATGTAGTGCTATGGTAACTTACCGAGTGGGCTATATACCAACGGTGTACAAATTCGAGAGGAACTTCACCACTATGAAACCTGCCACAGAGGAGTGGGTTGGCAGAATACCAGGAAATATAAATCATCTCCACTTCTATACAGATGGTTCGAAGTTTCATGATAAGGTTAGTTTCGGAGTGTACTGTAAAGAGCTCAGTCTTGATACTACGCGCAGACTGTCTGATACCTGCAGTGTCTATTAGGCCGTAGTAATGGCAATGAGGGAAGTCACCAAGCGGCTGAGTCGCAATATAGTGACGAGCACTGGCATTGTCATCTATGTACTTGGCTGCCATCAATTCTCTGGAGGCCATATCCCTAAATACACAAACAGCACTCGACTGCCACAGATCTCTTAACGAGATGGCCGAGCAGTTTAACATACATCTCATGTGGGCGCCTGGGCATAGGGATATCCCAGATAACTGCAAAGCCGATGAACTTGTTAGGAAGGGAATGACATTACAATTTGATATATTGGTGCGCCACTGTCCACATGCACGCTTTGGCTTAGGCAAGAGGCGATCTGGCAGTCCAATGAAAGATGGACAGAAATCGTCACTTGTAGGATAGCTAAACTGATCTGGCCAAGACATGACCTGGTCACAGTATCTTCTCGCAATGCAGAGGAAATGACTGTCTATGTTGGTGTCAGTTCTGACGGGACACTGTCTCATCGGCGAATACGCTAGAAGGTTGGGTATTGCGTCCAATGACTTTTGCAAATGCTGGGGTTGATGAGGAGCAGGTGGAAAGCATTGAACACTTGCTTTGTTACTGTCCCGCATTATGTAGGCAACGTCTGGATATACTGGGGTCGGCCTTTCTAGGAAGTCTGACAGATCTTTCAGGTACCGATGTTCGTATAATTGATAAATTTGTTTATCAAACAGGTTGGTTTCGATGAGAGGCTATATTGGTCTATGTGAGCTGGCAAAGCTGACTGCCACCCTAACGTAACCTAATTTAACCATGGGTCTGTGTCTTCTTTTTTGGTGTTAAAAACAAATGCACAAAGTCATAATACCCTTTACCATAGCATGGTGTCGGATATAAATATGTTCCCTAGATAGCCAAGAAGTGAGTATAGTATGGGCTATACCAAAACATGGACCAATGTGTCCCATTTTTACTAGGGACGATTAGGTCAAATATAAATTCTTAAATTTTGGCCAGATCGATTGAAAAAGTGTTCTCTAGAGAGCCAAGTGACATCGGTGGGCGGCTTTATATGGGAGGGCTATATCAAAACATGGACCGATATGTCCCAATTTCACTAGGGTAGACTAAGGGCATTATAACGTTTAAATTTCGCCAATTCAGTTGACAAATGTGTTCTCTAGAGCGTAAAGAAGTGACAAAACATGGATAGATATACCAAATTTACAATAGAGATCGTCCCTAGTCTAAGAAATGCTTCTGTACTAATTTTCGGTTTCGCTTCATATTTTCGACCTGCACTTTGAGACAGACGGACATGGCTAACTCGACTCAAAGACACACGGGCATTGGTTAAATGGACTCAAAATGTGATTCTATGCCAATCGGTATAATAAACTATGGGTCTATCTCTACGTTTTTAGACGTTACAAACGAATGCACAAAACTATAATACCTTGCAACATTGTGGTGTCGGGTATAATGATGCTTTCGATTTTCACTCGATCCCTATATCGATTGTGACCACAGATTTATGAAATTTTTTCAGAGAGGTGTTTGTATCCTTATTGAATGCAAATGTTGCTGAATTTGAAAAAAAAACAATATGTATCGTATGTTCTTATAATGAATGTTAATTTTACAGAAGGCAAATCTAATAAATTTTAAAGAAAGTGATTTCATGATCTAGTAGAGAATGCTAAGAGTTTGTTTACGGAAGTAGTCTGATGGATAATGCTGTATGGCATTGTCGTCTGGTGGACGGCTCTGTAGAAACCCATCTGCGGGCCGATACTAATCTAAGATCAGCGAATGGCTGCTACATCGATATCTTCATTCCAAAGTATACTAAGTGGACTAAGCTTGTTTTTAGGGACATTGCATTCCAAATTATACTCAGGCAAAATGTGGTGTTTATCCCTTGACCCAATCAAAAGTTATACATAAAACAGTATAAGTCATCCGATTTGCACTATAAAGAAATTCCACACAAATTTAAAAAATCATAAAACTTTAATCGGCCCTACAGAAAAACTATCTACACTCAAACCTTCTTTTTATGCGGTTTTAATTTTTTTGTTTTTTTGTCTGCTTTTTTACATAAACATTTTATTTAAAAAATTAAAACATGGACTCTACATGCAAAAATTATAAATTATGGAGATAAGTCATCCCGAGAACTGTCAAAATCTATCAGTTACGAACGAATAGGAATGAAATGTCACACGCGAAAAAACAGGTTTCCGCGAACATAGTTTGGACTTTTTTTGCACTAATCGATTGATGTTAATTTTTTAATTGTGACAATTACAAAAAAATTCGGGAAAATCGGTCCGAAATCCGCGGAAAAACTCACTCTTTGAACACCAACTCGTTGAAATTTCTATTCGTTCGTACCTGATAACTTACTCGCTCCGGGATGACATATCTTATTATTCATTATTTTTGTCTACATGTGTGCTTGTCGAATTTGTTTACAATTTAGGGGAAATTCCTTCATCGACTGATGGAATGACATTATTGTCGTGAATTCAATAATTTCTATCCAAGTCTGTTTTTTCTTTAATCTCAGTTTTATTTTTTGTTTTTTTTCTATGCGATTTTAATTGAATTTTAATGATTCGATTTGCGTTAATGCGATTTTTTTCATTTAGGAACGAATCAGAAGTTTTTATATGGAGCTAGTGTATCGTTTTATGCGAAATCGATTTATGCGGATTCTTGCAGAACGAATCAATCGCATTAAACGAGGTTTGAGTGTATTTCGACTTAACATGTTTTGGCATGGAGGTACCGATATGTATAACTGGTGTGCTCAGGCACTAAATGTTATACTGCATTTATGTAATGCCGCTAAACATTATAGCAGTGCAATATGCCGCGTGTTTTATGATTAGACTTAGGAAACTTTCACTATGGTTAGGAAATGGCTACGAACACAGTGTCAATCTAGACGCAATGCCTTACCTTCCGAGCATTGTTGATTACCCTTGACTGAACCACTTTTTGACAAGAAGTACTTCATGTGTATACCTGATAGATCACAATGGAATGGTCGTATCGCAGGACATAGGAGATTAGTTAACTTTTATACAGAACGTTTCCAACTCAACAACCAAGTGGGCTTTTTGTCTTTTTTGAGGAACTTGAGCTTTCTCTCGCAAAAAGACTGCCCGATCACTGTAGTGTTTACCAGGCAGAAATCATAGCTATTAAAGAGGTAGCGGAATGGCTGAAAAAGTCGGTTTCAATATTTTCTCTGATAGTCGAAACTATACTTTTGAATTCAAAAACTGCCCTCGATTGTAGCAGATCTTTTAACGAGGCTGAACAGTTCAATATTCAATTTATATTAAACGGGATGAACTAACAAGAATAAAATCTAACTTACACGCTCCTGTGGAGCTGGAATATGTGGGTATGCCTGTAGCGACATGCAAGCTCTTCATAAGAGATAGTGCTCTTACGACAACAAATGAAAGGTGGTCACTTGTCAGGAACTGCAAACATTAAAGGCTGATGTGGCCCGGCCTAAACTCAAGACACACTTACGCAGTATTGTCGTTGTCGAGACCGGACGTCTCACTTATCATGTCTGTCATGACTGATTACTGCCTTACAGATTGAAGAACTCGCATAATGGCTTTTGCAGCAGCTTTAGAGACGAGGAGGCGGAGGAATCAATCAACTTCTGTGTGGGTTTAGGTTAGGGTGGCAGCCGTTTTCTTTTTTTATTTCTTCAGCTCACATAGACCAGGTTTAGGTCCCTAGTGGAACCACGGGCTAAAATGCCCTTCATCAAAACCAACCTGATTGATATACAAATGTATCGATAGCACGAATATTGGTTCTGGAAAGATCTGTTAGGCTGCCTAGAAAGGCCGACCCCAGTAGGTCCAGTCGTCGTTTACTCAAAGCAGGACAGTCGCATAGCAAGTGCTCAATGCTCTCCACTTCTTCCTCATCTCCACAGCTTCTGCAGAAGTCATTGGAGTTTATAACAAATCTTATGGCGTGTTCGCCGATCAGGCAGTGTCCCATCAGAACTGATACTAACGTAGACAATATTTTCCTTTCTAGTGCGAGGAGATATTTTGACCTTCTCAGGTCATACCTTGGCCAGATTTGTCTAGTTACCCTACAGGTGCCGATTTGTGTCTATCTTTCTGTGTATGTGCACCGGTATATCTAGAAGGCGGCAAGCAATCTTAGATCCTCATTTCATGGGGGAGTTAGCTAACTTGGCTGATGTTGGAATCCGCCAACTTTTGAGCTTTTTACAACAATCATATTGATTCAACGGGAGGGCCTAGGGATGCATATATTTTTCCTTATGTCGTTGTACTAACACAATGAACTGTATAGTCCATGTGAGTCTATTGTTGTTGTTGTATCAGCTTGGTGACGCTGAGTTGATAATGCTTAGGTCTATTTCTATTACAGACTTCAATACGGCATATATCCGCTTATCGCGGGAACATTATGTTGTTTCCATATTATTCATTGTTGTCCGGATAAACCGACTTAAAAATCCCCTCACCTTCAGTCCCAAAAAACAAATTCGTAAATTTATTTATTTTCTTGTTTTAATTAAAATGTTATCAATTTAAGTAGCATTTAATAATTTTAAAGTAAGTACTTGGTGCTTGGTGCACAATGGTCCATTTGTGTGGGAGGTACCTAAAAGGGCATGCCAATAACCATTCAAGAAAAATGAAAGAAGTTGCCACATAGAGTCCAGAGAAAAGTGGGCGTTATTGGCACGCCGCTTTTGGTACCTCCCACACAAATTGACAATTTTGCACCAAAACTTAATAGCTTATGACTTTAATACAAGTGCATAAAAATACTTGAAATTTTGCACAGTGTAATGCTTTTATAGTATCTACAGAATAATGAAAAATGGGCGTCATAGACACGTCCCTTTTGGTACCAGCCACACAAATGAATTATATTAATGCAATTTAAATTGATAATAATTTAATTAAAACAAAAAATAAATAAATTTACGAATATTTCTTGGGACTGGAGGTGAGGGGATTCGTAAGTCGGTTTACCCGACTGAACTTTAACTTTTGTTTTAGCTGCAGAAACTCCAATTATGACGAAAACATGAAATGTCGATGTTCAAATGTCCAATGCCCAGGTTGTGATTCGAATCCAGCACATTTTGAATTCAAGTCATATGCACTAACCACTGAAATACCGAAGGCCACAAGTTATTCAGGCTACCACTTTTAACCTAACCTAACCCAAGTACCTGTGCATAGGGATATCCCGGGAACTGCAAAGCTGATAAAATTGCTAGGAAATGGACATTAAAGATTCTCAAAGAATTTGCATATATTGGTGCGTTACTCACTGTCCACATGCAAGCTTTGGTTTATGCAAGAGGTAGTCCAATGAGAGATGGACAGAAATCGACACCTGTAGGGTAGCTAGACATATCTGGCCAAAATATGACATGAGAAGGTCGAAATTCTCATCGAACTTGAGAGAAAACTATTTACTACACAAGTGCCAGTTCTAAGGGACATTGGCTGATCAGCGAACAAGCCAGTAGATTGGGAATTGAGTTCAATGACTTCGGCAGAAGCTGTGGTGATGAGTAGGAAGTGGAGAAGAGCATTGAGCACCTGCTTTGTTACTGTCCTGTTGGGTCTCAGGACACTGTGACATAAACGGAAACGAGAAGGGTGATGAGCTCGCACGGAATGGGTCAGCGATGGAAATCACTAGTGCGGTGTCATCACTGTATCCACAAATGTGTGAGTTCTACGGCATGATAGAGCGCTCTACAGGGATCAAGTTAACCAGAATTGGTTAGCCAGACCGGACTGTAAAATCGCTAGGTCTCTCTGGCCTCTTATGTCACAAACCAGAACAAGAGACTTGCTGAACCTCACAAAGAGGGATTTACGTCTGTTAGTGGGCGTTTTCACAGGCCACTGTAACGTTAGAGCATTTACATCAAAGTGGCAACGGGACACCGAAGACTACTGTCGTCTCTGTACAGACGAAGAGGAACTTGAAACGATCGAGCACCTTCTTTGCCAATGTCCTTTTCTTTCTAGAAGAAGACACTGGTGACTTTACGATCGAAGATCTCGAAGCTCTGTCATCGCAAAAAATCGTCAGCATCCTCATTTATATTAGCTGCCTAAAGTGGCTGGGGCTGACAAATATTGCCGACACCATTGTTCGTATAATTGATAACTTTGTGTATCAAACAGGTTGATTCTGACGAGGGGCAACTGGGACCGTGGTAGCACTAGAGACCTTAATTGGTCTGTCTGATCTGGTAACTCCGGCTGCCACCCTAACCTACACCTAAATATCTAACGTCCTAATTATTTTAATAATTTTTGAGTTAGTAAAATGTCCTTAATATGAAGCAAGTTATCTTAGTTGTAAATAAGAAATATCCACCATTTAAAGATAATTATTTAAAGGTAGGACATTTTTTCTCAGTATGCCATTACATGTAGAAACCAAAATATAGAGTCAATAGATTGTCTAATTGAAATTTATTTTTATATACATATGTATATTACAAACATTTTATTTATTATTATTTTTTATTCTCTGCGGCCATTTACACAAATGTGAGGATTCATATTTCCATTTAGGCTCTTCTATGTCATCCCTTTCAAGAGATAGTTGGACTAGGAACTATGAATACACAAACGTATTGCAATCAGCCTTTGGTTGGAGATGCCTGGCCATACACAAGCACTCTACTATACACCCATCAATGGGTAGTTCCCTTCTCAACTGTCGACATTGTTAGAAATGGAACTTCCTTGCATTTCCTTTTGCAAGCAGCACAAAGTAGAGCTGAGAAGGAGGACGAAAAAAACCTTTCTTCCTGCATTGTTCCGACTAAAAGGAATGGAATAAACTGACAATTTCTATTGTATATTGTTCATAGAAATGTATTGCAAAATATTTCTTCTGACATTATTATTGTTATGCGTTCGACATTCGAGAGAGGCGGAGACTATCTACTTTTTAAGATTTGCAAATGCCTCACTTCAACCACCAGCCCCATCCCTTTCAAAAATATGCTTTAGTCCTGTCTTGCCAAATACCAAACAGGAAATAGATAACAGTGTCATTCGAAAAATAAAAAAGAACTGACTATTCGTATATGTGAATGCGATTTACAGTGGAACGAATCCAAATCTTATAATGGCAGGGCATATCATCATTATCATCACCACTGTATCCATGTTCCTCATCATGAGCATAGTTGTTGGTCGACCTCTTTAAGTGACAGGGCAAGAAGGCCGCACCCGAATATGTCCGGAGAATGAATTGTTGCTATGTTTACATTTGCATATTTCTTTGGGTATACGTATATCCTATTTCCTCTTTCCTGTTTTGTGGCTGCGGGTAGGAGGAGGAGGAGATCTACTTCGATAAGAGTGGGTCACTTAGTTGATGTCAATTTATTTCTTTTATTTTTTTTGAGAAAGGTTATCATTTTATCTGCCTTTCGAATATTGTAAATGTCACAGCAATCGACAAGCTGCTGTGCGTATAGAAGAATGTTAATATATTCATGATTTGGGGTGATGGTAAGTCCACTACCGCCACATGTGATATTCCCCTCCCTCCCCATGCATTTTACTGGAATGTCAGCGGCGAGACACTTTACAATGTAATTGAAAGCCAAGTCAAAACTTATTTGAATATACAACACATATTTTATTTCCGCTAATGTTGCTCTTGATAATTTCAACCAAAAAACAAATGTTCATTGAGAAAATATGCAAATTCTCCGAAGAAAGTTTACACAGTGGAAATATTAAACATTCTAAACTAAGTTTACTGGTTCCAAATGGCTGGCAAGATTTTAATTAAATTTTAAAGTTTTTGGAGTTGTGCGGACATCTGTGGCGCTGTTGAAAATTCAAATATTCAGATAGAAACAAACGCACATCGAAACGAAAAATTGTGGATAAATACACAATTTTTAACACCTTTTCAGCCGAAATAGCTAAGGCAATTGTTTCTGTCATTTGATATTTTTGTTTTTTAATTTTGTAGACCAACCTACATAATCTGAATGAAGTCTGATATCAATGCTATGACATGTGTGATATTAAGAGGTTATTCTTTTGATGCCATTAATATTTTCGATACAATATTTTATTGTCATTCATACAATAACAAATACCTTTGACGCTTTGTGAATATAGGGTCCAATTTATGCAACATTGTAATCAACACTGAGACAAATTGACATTAGCGAAATGACCAATGACATCTTTTAATGCCATTAAACCCTAATAGCAATGATCAATTAAATCAATATAGTTATTCGTGTGGCATAAGGTTTTACATTAAGGTGATACTACAATATTTTGTTCTTGAATCTACGAAATGTTCGTATCGTAATTTAAAGACAATTGAACCGAGAAAAATCGATGCGCAATTCGACTGAAACAGGTAAAATCAGCATTAAGTTCGACCTGTCCGAATTGTATTTACTCTCCACCATTGATCACATTCCACTGTAAACTAAAGACAATTGGAAATTATAATAAATATTCAAAAAGTTAATAGTTATTGGCAGTCTATCACCTAGACAGTTTTTTCTAGTGTGAGTAGAGATTTTTACCTTCTCAGATCGTATCGATGCCAGATATTCCTAGCTACACTACATATGGACAAAATTCTTCGTGAATTTGTAATGTCGTCCCTTTCATAGCAAGTTCTTTGGATTTGCAGTTCTCCGAGTAATAGCAAGATTCGGACGAACAGACGGACATGGCTAAGTCGCCTTCGAATTTTACAACGATAAAGAAAATAAGGTATACATATAAAAACTGACAAAATAACATTTGTAGTAAAAATAAATTATTCTTGCATTGGTCGTCTTTGGCCGGGCTGCAAGACTTTCTTCAACATTTTATGTCTTGTCTACCTTCAAGATTTCCTAATCAGGGTCATGTTTTAAATTTGCTGTGAAGGAGATTTTTCTTTAAATTTGTATTTGAGAATTTTTGCAAAATAAACTATCTTATACTGTGTCCTACTGTGCTCAGTTAACAATTGAAATAAATTGTATGAAGCAATACTTGTACACGTTAACAATTCCCAGGATGCAATATGCTTAATGGAACTAGATGCACAGATACATATGGGCTATTCCAAATAAAATTAAGTTGTTTCTCATAATTGTTCGTTGGTATCCTAAAGGGCAATTTGGAACACTTATTTTTTTAAGATCTACGATGAAATTTTATTCATTATACCGATCCATTCTCACTACCAGGGAACATATCGAGCCATGATAGCAAAATCTATCGTAAGCGACATTTTATCGAGAAAGTTTTATGATTGGATCTCCAGAATATTCAAATTGTCAATAAAACACTAAGAAAGTGGGGGTTGCTTTTTATCGTAAGTGATTGTTTACATTTTTTGTGAAAACACTTGATCGTAAGTCACATATTATACTACTGCGGCGACCGCAAACACGTTGCGATTTTGATGAAATTTCGCATACACGCTGAAAAATATATTTTGTGGTATATTGTGCTAATCATACTACGCTAGAAATATACATATATACATTTGACTCAAACAAAGTTTCCATCATAATATTATATTATTTAGGACTATTTTTCCCGAAACAAAGATTAATTTTCGGTTGAGTATTCAGAAAATATACCAATGCCTTAATTCAAAGTTAATTGTTTAGAAATTGTTTATGTTTGTAAAATCCCTTTATAATTGTATGATCTTGAATGACAATAAATTGTTTGCAAATCGTGTGATCTGGAATAACAATAAATTGTTTGAAGGATTGGCAACAAATAATGTCTTTGAATATTTAGAACATAAAAATGAATATTTTAAAACAAAAGTTAATGCTATTTATAATCGGAAGGTAAAATTAAAACTGAAATTCGAAAAGGCCAGCAAAGTTGTTCACCTTTAAAAAAATATATTTGGAAAAATTCCTAAGCAATACTTTCATTTTTATTTACGTTAGGTTAGGTTAGGTTAGGTTAGGTTGAAGAGAGGAGACGTTTAAACGTCTCATGTCCATGGACATACACTTAAGCCAGTGGTTCGGCCTGTTGTCATTTTTATTTAAATATATATTTTATTTGAGAAAATAGTTAGCAAAAATATTTTGTCCTAAAATATATATTAAGATATGCGCCACAAATAATAATAAACCAAAAACTTATAATATTTAAAACATTTTACTCTAAATATATTTTATTTCAATTCAAACATATAACAAGTAAAAACTGTTAAGTTCAGCCATGCCAAATACCCTTCCCCATTGGATTGCATTTAATTATATTACTGGAAAAATCTTTGTATATGGAGCAAATCTTCAAACCATCCTTTTTGTTGAAGCAAATATTAAAGAAATTAAGGCTGCAATTTTTAGCCAAATTTTAGCCCCCAAATCCTTTAGCCAAACTCTTCATCTGAAAAATGTGGTATTTATGGCTTAAAATATCATATTTGAGGGCTACATCTAGATGGGGAAACAGCAAAACTAAACTGACTAAATTTGTTGACATGAATTCTTGCCAAAATAGAATAGAAACTGCAAAGTTTCAGCTAAATTGCTTAGAAAATGTGGTGTTTATGGCTTAAACAAGCCATTTTAGGAGCGACATCTATAGGTAGACTACAACAAAATATGAACTGATTTAAAAAAATTTTACTGTGATGAATTTTTGTCTAAAAAAAACACAAACTGCAAAGATTCGCTTAAAATGCTTAGAAAATGTGGTAGTTATGATTTAAATAAGCCTATTTTGGAGCGACCTCTATAGGCTGACTTTAACAAAATATGAACCGATTTGCAAAATGTTTACGTTGATGAATTCTAGTCCAAATAGAATACAAACTGCAAAGTTTCATCAAAATTACTTTAAAAATGTGCTATATATGTCTCAAAAACCGTATTTTGGAGCGACTTCTATAGGGGAGCTATATCAAAACATTGACCGATATAACCCATTTGAAATCCCAACGACCTGCAACTATAAGAAGTATTTCTACCAAATTTGATTAACCTAGCTCTATTATTACGGACTGTAGCGTGAATTCAACAGACAGACAGACAGACGGACATGGCTACATCGTCTTAGAATGACGACGATCATGAATATATATACTTTATTGGATCGCAGATCAATACTCAAGGTGTTGCAAACGGAATAACAAAGTTAGTATACCCCCATCCTATGGTGGAGGGTATATAAACATGATGATTTTTTATATTCTCATTGGTACAACAATGATAGATATATTCGTTATTTCTTTCTATATACGAGTATATTCGTTAGTCTCTTATCGTAAGCGACATAATTTTTGCCACATATGCAAAAACCAGTAAGCAAATTTTATCGTAAGCGCCATAAATTGCTTAAAATGCATGAATTGTTGCGGTTTTTTGTTACCGTTAGATAAGTAAGAGAAACTGTCTAATTTGTGCATCAAAACATTTCAGTTTTGTTACTTGAGGTTCGAAATAAACAGCAAAAACCTCTCCTGTAAAATTTACTATTTGTCGCTTGCTATTATTTTGCGCTCATGGCTCAGTTTCCACAGATAGGTCCGCACTTCTTAACATACTCGCGTATTCCTGTAAACGAGGATTGTAGTACGCTGAAACATCGTTCACGTTCAAATACTTCCTCACAGCTAGACGAATATGTTGTGCGAATATATGACTTCTACCGGTTATGATTTCTATCGATAACGTTTTTAATATCTAAATTAGTTTTATTACTTAAAAAATAACTTACTAATATGCCTGTAATGAAGTGCTTCAGTATCATCCCCGTATAAAAGTAATTCAAAGGGAGGCTGAAGTTCAGGAAAATTGACCTGCGTAGAACTATTTAACGTGATATATAGCTTAAGTAATGGGTTAGGTTAGGGGGCAGCCGTACTTTTTTTACCAGCTCACATATACCTAGTGTTACAACTTAAGGAATGGGTTTCTGTCCCAGATTATCCTCTTTACATGCAAACAATCGGTCATTGGAAATTGTGATTTTACAGCCAATGACATATTAAAGGGGATTTTCTGGGGTAAGGGGAAGAGCAGGGGTGTCGGGTGTTTTGGGAGAAATACTTCTTAAAGTATCTCCTTTATTTGGTTTTTCGGCATGGAACATCTTTTCTGGAGCCTTCTATACTAAGGTTGGGTCTGAATTTACTTTGTTTACCCAGAAAATATTTCGGAAACGCTATGTCTCAGAAAAAACCGGTTAATTGCATTCTATTTAGCTTATCGAAATTATGCGGTATATGTTGTCTTCATCAAGGCGTCATTTTTAACGTCCACTTTGTACACTCAGTGCTATTAGTGTGTGGTTATGCCTATTTTGAGAACCTATTCTTACGAGTCGATACCTAACGAGAACCGGGAGTTAGAGCCACCCAGCAAAATTTCTCATTACCAAATAATCCGACGAGTAAGCAAAGTTCGATAATGGTAAGTACTTATTATTTAGCCACTTTTGTCATTATTGTAACATGGGGATGTCATTTGAGGAAAGTACTTCCGAAAAGCATACAATAAAGTAGCATAATAAGTACTTATTTGTAGGTCGATTTTATGTACTTGAATAATGCATTACCAATAAGTTATAAAATAAGTAGTAGATATGTAGAAATGGGCGGAATGAAATTGGGCCCCAGGAAAATACACCCCACTATTTTTATGAATATGGGCCCCAAAAAATAACATATCAAACAACAACAATTTTATTTGGGGCTTAATTTCATTTTTTGACTGCTTTTTGGGGTTTACTTTCATTTCTTGTCTGCTTATTTGCATCTATTAATTTAGAAACAGGAGAGGCTATGCATAAAATATTTGCTCCACGTTGCCAACTTTGGATCCTGTCCACAGGAGAAAGTCTTAAACAGAGGCCGCAGACCGTAGGCCGACCGCACAGGAATAGATTTATAATTAGAAAATATGTTTGTATACGTGTATTAATGCGTACTCCCCAGATTTAGGAAGAGAAATTTTTTTAGTTTTTTTGGGGTTTATTGTCATTTCATGCTGTTTTCTTGATTGGGGTGTAATTTCCTAAATCAGTTTTTGTAACGAAAATAGGCCCCAAATTTGGGCGCACTTTCGTTTCATTTATGGTGCATTTTCTTGGGGTCCAACTTCCGGCCGCCGTAGAAATGGCCATTTAAAATGATTTTTTGCATATTGTCGCGCATATTTCTCGAAACAAACAATTTCCTCATGCCAGATTCGAATTTCTGTAATTTTCATTCAAATCTGCACGTATTGTTTGAAAACATATTGAAATCTAAATAAATCTTTTACAATAACCCACATATACATAGCCAAAATTGCATTACATTAAAATTTGCCAAAATGATTTTGATAACAAAAAATCACTATTTTCTGTTATTATTGGTAAGTCATTATTAATAAGCCGAAAGTAATGCAGCGAATAATGAGATGTCAGTATTTGGTAATGCAGGGAATAATGACAGGTACTTACCAAGATTTTGCTGGGCAGTTCAGGTTCTTAGAATAAAACTGTGTTAATTTCAACCGAATTTATCTGATATCATGAATTATATTCTACAATATAATAACAGTGGAAATTTGTGACTTCTATAACGTTGATCAATCAAAACTTGGATCGATATAACCCATTTTATATGTACTTGAACAGAAAATACAAAATTATTTATATCCTTTGGAGTAAACCATAGCAATGGATCTTTTTATAACCTCATTTTAGTGGAGAAGCGTATATATCGGACCAAACGAGTAACTCATCGAAGGAGTGACCTAAGAACCCCAAGTATGTTCGTCGAAATTCCATTTTTGGACGTTTTAAGTCATCTGCGAAATGCCCGTCCGTCTGTCTGGGGATCTACGAATCCCAGGATGGTGTACTGGACAGCGATCTCAGATGGGTCAGCAGTCTTTGACTTTCTGGGGTCTAACTGGTCTTTAAATCGGTTCCACGGGAGTCAGGTTCTGGCCTGGCTATTGGTGTGGTCCCTTCAGGGGAATCGTGGTGGCTGTGGTTGAAACCAAAATCGCAGGTTCGAATGTGGAGTTGCAAACCAACCGGCTGCTATGACCCATAGAATGGTAAGGAGTTCTATATGCGCTCCGCTTCCAAGAACGAGGGAAAAAGCGTTCAGAAGTACGGAATTGTTTGGTACTCATGCACAATGTGTGTGGGGGCGTAGGACGACGCATGTATTCACCCAGGTGTTTAGAGCATGGTGGATTTAAGCCTAACGTCACGAATTAACCTGAATTGAAAATACCTTCTGTCCGTCTGCCTGTGCATATATTCTTGTAATCAAAGTACATTTCGAACATTTCTTTCTTCTGGCCCAAGGAATATCCCTATCACAGTACAACACATGATTTTGAGACTCAATTCTGAGAATTGAACGTGAAAGTAGCCCCAAAAATAAGAACTTCTGCATCATTCATTTAGTGATGTTGGCTCAATTAATAATTTTATGGCCATACAGGGGTAACGTTAAACGGTTACATTATTTGATTGAATCCAATGGTACATTGAAGTATACACTTCAAAGTTTATTATGTAAAATTTGCATACAAAAATATTAAAAATAAGAAAGTTTCAGTCGGGTAAACCGACTAAGGTATACCCTCACTTTGTGAGTAATGTAATGAATATTACTCGAATTATTCTGTCAATTTGTGTGGGAGGTACCAGAAGGGGTTTATCAAATACACTTTTTTTTGCTGAACATTAGATACTTAAAATTCATTGCACTGTGCCGACTTATAAGCATTTATGTGCACTGGTATAAACGTCATGAGACATTAATTTGTGGTATGATTTGGGCATTTTGTGTGGGAGGTACAAAGAGGGGCGTGGCAATAACGCCCATTTTTCACAGGGCTATAGACACTATAAAAACATTACACTGTACAAAATTTCAAGTATTTTTATACACTGGTTTTAATGTTATAAGCTGTTAACTTTTGGTGCAAAAAGGTACCTTTGTGTGGGAGGTACCAAAAGGGGCGTGACAACAACACCCATTTTTCCCTGGACTGTAGGCAATATAAAAGCATAATACTGTACAAAATTTCAAGTATTTTTATACACTGTTATTAATGTTATAAGCTGTAAACTTTTGGTGCAAAATGGTGCATTTGTGTGGGAGGTACCAAAAGGGACGTGGCGACTTCGCCCATTTTTCTCGAGTTGATAACGACTAATAAGCTAATACTATGTGTGGAATTTCAAAAGATTCGAATAAGTAGTATAGCAGTTATTAAAGAATCAATATTTCACAACATTTTAACCCTTTGTGGGGGAGGTACTAGAAGGAGTGGACCAATATGGCCCATCTTCGAACTTAGCCGGAGATAGAAAAAAATATTACCACATACCAAATTTGAGGTCAATCGGTTACTCCTTTCGAGAGTTATCGTGCACACCAGCCAGCAGACAGTCAGACAGACAGACAGACATACAGACGGACGGACATTGCTCATTCGACTTAAAATGACCCAAAACGGATTTCCTCCGAACATACTTGGGGTCTTAGGTCACTCCTTCGACGTGTTACACTTTTTTCCGTAGCAAAATATGGCAACGACAGCATTTATGCGGAAGCGTCTAGAAAAAAGTTGAATTGCGGTGCCCCTCATAACTTGATACCGAATCATCTGATATTAAAAAATAAATTTATTTTGTTAGATAATCGTTATTGCCCTGTAACGCTGTCGAGTTTTTTCCAAAATTAAATTTTTCAATTTTTGGGAACACTTTGAAGTGGAAAATGCGATTTTTGCGAGAAAAAGTCGACTAATTGGTTATAGTTAAAAAAAAAATTTACAAATTTTTTAAAAAAAAAACTCCATAGCGTTACCTCGCAAATTATGTAAAGAAATAGTGTTAAAAATTTCAAAGGATCGGTTCAGTAGTTTTTGAGTTATGAGGGGCATCGTCTTTGAAAACATGGCTTGTGGGAAAAACGCTTTTAAGTTTTTCTGATGTACTGAGTCACATATGAGGCGCGGTTGCTTAGACTGCTGTATCTTTGTTAGTTTTGCTCCGATTTACCTCAATGTTCTTGAAAGGTTCTCTATGCAGAAAAAAAATTGAAAAAAAATCAAAAAAGTTTATAAACGTTATCTCCTCTAATTGACTGTGAACGGAGTAGGTATCATTAAGGAACAAGAAGACACGCACATTTTTGAGCGTTTATGTTTTTTCCTTTTTTGATTGACGACTGTTACTAAAACCGCTGTTTATACGTGAAAGGCATATTTCCAACATTTGTAGACCAAATATGCTCCAAATACTAAGGCACCTTTAATGAAAATTGGGAAATAAAAAATTAAAAAAACCTTTTTCATAAAAAAAATAGCTTTGATTTTATAGAATAGTATGCCACAATTAGTGATGTCAAACGGGAAATGCCGATCCCGAAAATCCCGATCCCGAATCCCGGGATTTTTTAAAATGAATCCCGGGATATTTTAATAATAATAGCTCTGTCGAAAATGTAAACTAAAGAAGCTAATTTTTAACATCAAAAAAACATTGACATAATCCGGTGAAAAATTAGAAATTTGGAGAAGAATTACAAAATATATCATAAATGTAATTATAAATAAGTAAACTTAAAACAAGAACACAAATAGAGTTTGTTTCGCACAAACGAAGATCATTGTATTCTATTCTTCCAAATTTATGAAAAAATCCTAATATAAAATCTAATATGTATCGACAAATCGATTTTGTCCCATAAAACAGGAATTAGTCAAACTGATTTCTCATGTTGAAAAAAATATTTTTCGTGCTTTAATGAAAGAAAATTATACCGTCAATAATAATTCAGGCGACGAACTGAAATTGGACCAAAATTATTTCATAGCTAAGAAGTTGTGAAATATTTTAGTAAAAGTTTGTATTTTTTAATAAATGTTAATGTATGCGTTAGCTGTTTTTATCCTTATTTAAATTAATTAAAATTAAATTAAAACTGAACTAAAATGTTTGTATTCCATTTCGAAATATCACATTATTAAGAATGAAAAATCCCGATTTATCCCGAAAACCCCGAAAATACCGGGATATCGAACAGTTTCGGGATTCCGAAAATCCCGATTTATCCCGAAAATCCCGGGATATCGAACAATTTCGGGATCCCGGGATTTGCAATTGAAAAATCCTGAATCCCGGGATTTGTGAAAACCATCTCTAGCCACAATTTTGACATCTCTAGCCACAATCAATGTAGATATTCAAAATGTATTCTATAGAATAACCCATATGCGATGAACAACTAGTGAATACATACGTACCTAAAGCATTTCGGGTTACCGCCTATTCTTATAATTTACCACTGCGATAATGAACCGGTCTGTGGGCACCGAACAGGATTCGCTTGAAGGCCTGACGAAATTCCGGACTGAAGATGGTATAGATGACGGGATTCAGTGTGGAATTGAAATAGCCCAGCCAGAGGAAGAGCGACGCTATGCCATCATTGATTTCACAGGCTTCGCAGAGGGGCAGCAGCAGAGCCATCACAAAGAACGGCAGCCAACAGACGACAAATGCTCCGGTTATAATGGCTAGCGTTTTGGCGGCTTTGCGTTCACGTTTCGCTTCTAGAGTTTCTTTCCGTTTGGTGACCTTATGCATGGGATTCGCTATGCTGGACAATTGTTGAGCATGCTTGGGCCGAGGTATGGGTGTGACCTGACTGGATGCTGAGGCGGAAGCCGGAGTTGCATGTGAGGTGTGTGCCACGGGACAGCTGCCCCCACCGCCACCCGATGGTGTAGCTGCGGTCGGCGTTTGTGGCGATAAGGCTGATATGGAGGTGATGGTTGTGGCATTGGAGGCACTGGGGCCAGCACCACCCGCACCCGTTGTAGCTTTGTTTGATGCTGCTTCGGCTGCGACCGCCGATGTAGTTGTCGGGATTTCGCTTTGTGTTTGCAGCTGCACTTGTTCCAATTGCTGCTGCAGTTGTGGATCAGCCAAGACCTCGGTGGCATGGGCCAGCTGATGATGCTGTTGCAGCTGATGATGATTATTGTTATGGATAGTTGAAGTGGACGTGCCATTCACTGCCACCGGTGTTATGCTAACTACACATGCAGTGGGCGTTGAGGCTGGAGACGTTGACGAGTTGGTTTTCAGAGGTTCCAACGGATTCTCCACCACTGTCACCGGCTGTGTCAGGCATTTGGTTGGCTGTTGAGCTTTCGCCGTGGCAAGCTGTTGATGGGCCAAAGCTACCAGGTGGGATACGGTGGCAATTTGTGTTGATGATGTCGCAGCAACCTGCAAGGAAACAGGACAAAGGAAATGGATAGCGTTGACATTAAATGAATGTTTGCAATTAACTTTCTCTTGGCCGTTCTGGCCGTCGGCAACAATGCTAACTCAAATGCAATGTAGAGCAATTATAATAAATAATAAAACCGCAACATTTTTGAATAAATAATTCAAAAGGGTAATGGGGAGTTCAACAGAGGAATGTATATCATTGTGTTCGCCCGAAGGCATGCACGAATTTAAATGACTCGTAAAAGCTTATCCAAGAAGATAGAAGAAGGTTGTAAAATTTTATTACTCATTTTTACGATTCAATTTATGCTTAAACGCAGTTACCCCACATATCTGTAGGACGGGGAGAGTTTATTGTAATGACATTCTTGATTGGTTATCACTTAAATAAATATCGTATAATTTAAGAAATTTTGCGGCGTCAATTTTCGTTAGCGCAATGTATTTAAGTAATGGAATTTTATTGTTGTATTTGTTTTCTTTTAATTGATTTTGAGCCACACGTTAAACAAAGATATACCCCGAAATATTTAAAGATAGACTAAGCTAAAATCTAAATGTAATGCTGGATTGATTAAATAATTTAAACGAATTAGAAAACATGTAAGGAAGGCTAAAGGTCGAGCGGAGGACAAATTTGTGTTCGGCGTTATTACGAGTAATGTTGGTTTTTTAACATGTTTGTGCAAGAATTATGTGTCAAATCAAATATGCCAACATCTTCACAGATAGCCAAATGGCGATTAAAGCAATAACATCGGAAAGAGTCAAATCCAGAACTGTGTTGGACTCTAAAAAACGATAAATGATTACTCAGTCCATGGTCAATTGCGTATTTGCTGGGTACCTGGACACAACGGAGTGATTGGAAATGACAGCTTGGCTTCAAAGGGCAGAGAACTTCGAGTAATAAATTTGGAAAATTGAAAACCTTTCGAACTCACGAAAATGGCTCACAAAACTGTGTGGAATAGCGCAACAGTAGGAGCAACTGCAAAGATACTGTGGGGTGACCCAAATTAAAAGAAAACAATACGTTTTCTGAAACTAAACAAAATCGATATTAGTAAGATGATGAGTGTTCTAACGGGACACTCAAGCTTACAAGCACATCTTCATCGCATAGGACTAGCAGGAAACGACGTATGCAGGGCATGCAGGAAAACATCGAAACGATGGAACATTTTCTGTGTCACTGCCCGGCTTTCACACATGCAAGATCCCAACATGGTCGTATCCCAGGACAGAGGAGATTTATTAACTTCTATACGGACGGTTCCAAACGCGATAACCAAGCGGGCTTTGGTGTCTTTTCTGAGGAACTTCAGATATCACTTGCAAAAAGACTGCCTAATCACTGTAGTGTTTACCAGGTAATAAGCTATCAAAGAGGTAGCGGGATGGCTGAACATTAATGTGCTAACCAAAGTCGGTGTAAATATTTTCTCTGATAGTCAGGCTGTTATCAATTCCCTGGAAACTATATTCCTGAATTCAAAAACTGCCCTCTACTGCCGCAGATTTTTTAACGAGATGACTGAACAGTTCAATATTCACCTGATATGGGTGCATGACCACAGGGGTATATCGTACAAGGGAACTGCAAGGCAGATGAACTTGCAAGAGTAGGAACTACCTTACAGGCTTCAGGGGAATAGCAACATGTGGGCATGCTTCTAGCAGCCTGTAAGCTCCTCTTGAGAGATAGTGCACTTACGGCAACAAATGGCAGGTGTTCACTAGTCAGGAACTGCATACATTCCAGGCTTATGTGGCCCGGCATAGACTCAAAATGAACCAAAGCATTGCTGTCGTTGTCGAGACCGGACGTTTCACTTATCGTGTCTGTCATGACGGGTCACTGCCTTATTGGACGGCTAGCAGAGAGATTGAAGGTCTTGCATAATGACTTTTGCAGAAGCTGTGGAAACACAATGGACTGGATAGTCTAAGTGTGTCTGTTTTGCACGCTGCCACTCTTAACCTAACCTAACCTACTTCAGATTTAAATTGTTTACAACAATTAGGTTAGGTTAGGTTAGGTTGAAAGGGACGCCCGTCAGAATACAACTGACGAGTTCACTCGGGGCCGACAATTCGGTCCATTGTGTTTTCCGTGAGTAGAATAGAAAAATAGAAGAAATAGTTGGAGGTTGACAGGCTAGGAAGAGGGAGAGAAGGTTTAGGAAGAGGGAGAGACGATTTAGAAAGAGGGAGAGAAGATCTAGTGACTCGTGTTTTCGTTTGTCTTTGTGGCCTTACTAAACCAGAGAGATTTTCTGATGAAATTTATTTTTGGTAACTTCAAAATGATTAGATGTGAAATACGAGTACAGCTTCTGTAGCGCTAAAAGGAAAACTTGAAGGGACATATATATAGGGGGGCTATATGTAAATCTGAAACCGATTTACTTCTAACTCGAGGCTGAGAATTCATGTAGCAAGAAACTCCACACTGTTAAATTTCAAAAGGATTGAATGCAAAATAAAGCTTCTGTAGCGCTAAAAGAACAAATCATAAGGAACATACTTACAAATATATATTGACCAATTTCAATAGGGTTCATCTCAGGTGTAAAAGAGTCTGTATTGCCAAATCTCACCAAGATCGGAGTGAAATTGCTACCTGTACTTAACGAATAACTTAAGATGGACAGACGGACAGACAAGGTTAAATAGACTCAGCTAGTGTAGTATTGGAGGGTATTGAATTTTGGCCAAACGACCCTTTTTCCCATCCGTATAACTAGTTAAAAAGTTGGCTTCGAACGAAATCATCTTAAAACATCATTTGCGCGTGGCAGGAATAAAATAAAATTTTCTGATATCTTAAGAACTATACAAGGTAAAAAAATCTAGTAAAAAATATCTTTGAAGTTAATTTGAGGCCCCGTAGATTTTGTACTAAATTAGATCTTAATTTAACCCATGTAACTTCTATAAATATAACATTTAGTTGATTGATTAAGAAACGGCAAACTTATGTCCTGTTTTCTCAAAGTTTCCCCACGGAAAATCATTTCCCCTTATTAACCCGTATACGATAAGATTAAAATTATATTTAAAGCATTCTTTAAGCTGTAAACATTTTCGAAAGAAAAGTTGTAACAATAATCTTTGGCCCAGTTATAATTGAAGATAATACATGGCCTATAACGACGAACTATATAATCTGTATGGAGAAGCAGATGCGGTAAAAAGGCTAAACTGAGCCGGTTACAATGGCTTGGACACATACACCGAATGGAAGACAATGAGTTTGCAAAACGATCCTTCAAAACCTCACCCCATGGACCTAGGGAAAGAGAACGCCCTAACCTTACATGGAACGATGGTGCAGATCAAGATGCCAGAGAAATATGATCACAAGAATGGAGATCTTATTTTAACGACAGAGAAAGATGGAACAATACTTTGAGACAGGCCCAACTACGGTAGCAGTGTTTCATGGCCAATACATCATCATCATTCCTTCAATAACAATTTAAATTTAGATTTGCAAAAAAGATTAACAAATCATCCTTATGTTTTCAGCTCGATTAAATAAATGTGTTGTGGAATTAATATTTACGTACAGTAACCTACTTACGGCAAGATACAAAATTTGCATTAATAATATTGTACTGTATGTACGAGTGTTATTTATCATACTTGAACAATCTTCTGTGGTCTGTTCTGTTAAATATTATGAAAAGATTCGATGTAATGGCCTAGGCACTGGCCTTGATGGTGGATGAGCTTTTACTGCAAATCTAATTTATTCTATTGTTTATCCCCATTACTGGGCACAATCCTCTGTTTCATAGTCACCCTCCCTTCCCCGTTAGCCACTTCCATCCCCTTGCCATCATTAGTAAAGTGCATTTTAACATTATGAATAGTACGCGTACATTTACTTATACATACTCGTACACGTATACTTGTACAATCAATCCCCTTCTCCTCACATTGGCCATTGAATTGTATGCCTTTGCCGAGGTTCGCATCCCTGTGCCCATCAAGCAGCGGCATTCAACATTTGGATGATGTATTGTTGTGGGTAATGTTGTTGCCGTTTTTGTTGCTGTCGTTTATATTAGTGTTGGTGTTGCTGTTGTTGTTGTTGTTGGTACAGGAGTCTGGTTCAAGCCTTAATAATGGCATTTATAAAACCGACCAAACATAAAACAGGGATTCATTTGCGGCGCCATTTACTTGAATTTATAGTCAAGTTAACACACTCAGCCACTCTGGGTCTCCTCTACTCTGCTGCTCTTATTCACTAGCTGTGTGAGGCAGGCACTTAACTTCGCTCGTCTGCCCGGCCAGGATAATTGCAAATGGACAAGTACATACTTTATCGATGCTGATATTGCTGCACTCAAAGAAATCACGACATTCATTGAATTTAATCGGACAGAAATAAGTGTCAACTGCGTTAAAGAAAATATTTAATTTAAAAAATTTTGATCCAAAGACGTCTTTAAGATGGGAATAATTCATACTTATTTCATACTTATATACACCTATTATTAGGAAAATACACTTAATATTAAAGAAATAGGTTAGGTTGAATAGAAGAGACGTTTAAAACGTCTCATGTCCATGGACATACACATAAGCCAGTGGTTCGGCCTGCCACGGATTACAGAAAATCGGTACTAGACACGTATTTTCTCAGTATCTTCCAGTCATATCCTCTGAGATGAGTCAAATCTGGCAATATGTCGGAACCGAAATATCGGGATCTTGCGTGTGTGAAAACTAGGCAGTGACACATGCATGCCCAGCACTCGTCGTTTTCTGCTAGTCCAATGCGATGAAGATGTGCCTGTAAGCTTGAGTGTCTCGTTAGAACACTTATCATCTTACTAATCTCGATCTTGTTTAGTTTCAGAAAACTACTGGTTTTCTTCTCATTTGGGTCACCCCACAGTATCTTTGCAGTTGCTCCTACAGTTTCTCTATTCCACACAGTTTTGTGAGACATCACTGCCCAGTGCTTCAACTCATCCTTCGTGGCTTCAAAAGGTTTCCAATTTTTCAAGTTTATTACTCGAAGTTCTCTGCCTATTGAAGCCAAGATGTTTGCTCGTTCATTTACAATCACTCCGTTGTGTCCTGGTACCCAGAAAATACACAGTTGACCATGGACTGAGTAATTATTTGTCGTTCTTTTACAGTCTAACACTGTTCTGGATTTGACCTTTTCCGATGTTATTGCTTTGATCGCCATTTGGATATCTGTGAATATGTTGGCATATATAGGCTTTGTGGTATTACTGAGCCAGTTAACATACTCCCTGATTGCTCGAACTTCTGCTTGAAATACTGTGTTATAGTAAAGTTCGACTTCTGGTTCATCAATAAAAAGTCCCAGACTCGTCCTTCCACCTAGCCTGCACCCATCGGTGTAGCAGCTGGTTCCCACTGGCGCATGAGCTAGTGTTCCGTTTTCCCAAGAGCGTCTGTCTGGCACGAACGAATCACAGGTAACTGTAAGCCGCACTTCAGGAAAGCGGTCGAATATTTCCGTTGTTTGAATATGACCGACTAGTGATTGTAAATATTAAAGAAATAGTATTAGTTTTTAGTACAAAATGTTCATCTTTTTTAAGACTATGACGTAATGATATAAACCGACCGAGTGGACTATGTACCAACCATGTACATTTTCGTGGGGAATCCCACTTCAATACAGATGATTTTATGTGAAGGTTAGCTTCGGAATACATTATAAAGAACAAAGTCTTGATATTGCTCACATACTATCAGATACTTGCAGTGTCTAGCAAGTCGAAATAATGACAATAAGGGATGTCGTCAAGTGGTGTCGTCAACACTGGTGTCGACATTTACTCGGGCAGCCAGGCTGCTGTTAAATATCTGGAGGCTACATCTCTAAATTCACAAACAGTCCTCGACAGCCGCAGGACTATATTTAACATATACCACACGTGGCTACCTGGACATAGAGATATTCTGGAGAACTGCAAAGCTAATCAACGCGCAAGGAAAGGGTCGACATTACAAACACTTTGAGTCCAATGACTTCTGCAGAAGGTGTGAAGATGATGAGAAAGTGGAGAATATGAAGCGCCTGATTTGTTACTGTTCGGCATTGAGAAAAGATATGCTGGGATCTGACATTCTAGGAAGTCTGACAGATCTGGCCGGCACAGATATGTTGGTAGTACTAGCGACCTTAATTGTATAATGTAATTGTCATCGATACTGCGATAATATTTCATTGATGCTATGTAAATATACATGTTCGCATTGTGCTGATTGCAATAAAATCCGACGTTGGTCTGGTGTACACAGTCACTGATTTACTGATATGTTATCTCAAAGACAATGACGCATTTTCATAATTATGCCTTGAGGTAAAAAAAGACTTTGCAAAATCAACCCGTTGGGAAAAATTTGTCCCCGTAACGTGCTTGAATTCGTCACATATGGGATTGGTTTATTATCATCAACGAATGTGCACTGATTATGCACGTATGTGTTTTTTGCTGGGTGTAGGGGAAGATTGGATCAAATTTAAACTTATATTTATTTTTATTTAAGGGCTTTCCAATGTGGCATGTAAATTGACAGTGTGTGGCAGTCACGCTGCACGTCTGGTAAATCTGTTGTTTACTGTACAGTCTGTGATGCAGAATGCCAAATTACACGAATGAAATTCCTTTTTTAATAATAAAAACTGATTATAATTAGGGCTAGTCGATGTTAATAGTATGTGGCGGCCATGCTGCATTGGCGGAGAATGTTAAATCTGTAGTTTATCAAGACACTAATGCAATGTACTAAGAAGGGTCAACAAATAAATCGCCGGTGCTTTAAAAACAATCTATGATGATTCTAGGTAAACAGATTGCCGCAATCATTGCACTATGTGTTAGGAAACTATTGCAAATTACAGGCATCACTGACTACGCTCTGTCCGAGGTAATCTTTGGTAAGGTTGAATGGGTTCCCGCCTTATTCGATAAGTTCACTTGTGTTACCCTGTAAAAGTGGTTAAAATTAAGATGAAGGATTGGAGTAGCATCCATGGAATTGCTATACAAGGAGCTAAGCTGTCAGTAAATTGTGTTTGCCATAACGTTTTAAAAATAACTTTCTATAACAATATAGAGGCAAGGATGGTCTCAAGCCCGGAGAATATCGTAGTTGCAACTATGTAAATATTGAATGATTATAGAGATTATTCGCGTTGGTTCAAACGGAACCATATGGATTGGTCTACGAAGTTTAAGATTTTTTTAGAGGAACGTTTGCTAAGTCGACCATGCTTGGGAAGTGATTACTTCCAAGGTAGAAGTGTACTTTCTCATGGAGTTCTAGGCATGTACAAAGCAAGTGCTCAATTGATTCGTCTTCGTCTAAACAACTCCTATAGTAGTCCGCGTGTGGGATGCTAATACGTTCTGCCATCTTGCTGATAGTACAATGTCCAGTTAGGAACCCTGTAAGGGTGCTTAGTAAATTTTTGAAAATCAGCAGCTGATTTTTTTCTCTTTTGACTTATGTTCGGGCATAGATTTCTGGCGATTCTACTGTTGTGAATAGCTTCCCATCTTGACCTCAGTCCATGTTTGCTCTGTCATCTATAGTGTTCAATAGATCGACATAATCACTGCTTACTGTTTCTGATCCTTTCCTGACCGACATGTCCGCAATGTCGTTACCAAAGATGTTATGATGTTATGTTATGTTATGACCTGGTACCCAAGTTTGCGTTATGTCGCGTATCTGAAATAGTCCTAGGGATTTTCGAGGGAGGAATGTCCTGTTCCAGGATTTTCTACGCTGCGATTTGTATGGCATATATCTCTACCTGGAGAACCGTGCAGAACGTTAGTACTCTAGCGACTCTATCTTGGAACCGTCCGTGTAGATTTAGATTTCATCCTCTGCGTTTACATAATTAGCTTTCCAATCTCCCAGGCAGGGTAGGTATATCTTGAAAGCTCTGGTCATTTTTTTACTTGTGGTGGTAGGTAGTCGGACATATAGTCTAGCTTACCATGTCTATCGATTGTTTGCAGAACGTTGCTGTGTCCATGCGTATTTCCCCTGAGTATATCAAGTTCTCTTAGTCTAATCGCAACTGCACTGTGCAGATCTTCATAAAAATATCTATCAGCTGCATATTCAATATAGTTTCCAGTCCTGCTTGTGGTGTTGATCTTAGTGCCCCATTAGTGTCCACACAGAGCAGTCACTGGATTTTGGTGGGGTTTGAGACACATGTGTTCTAATTATAGCATTCTACCATACCAATATGCCGTATGTCAAGATTGGACTTATGATTGCTGTATACATCCAGTATATCGCCTTTGCTTTATTGTCGACAATGGTTGGAATAAAAATATTCTCCGATAAACTTGCTCCCAATAAACTCCTCGATTCTGTATTCTACATTTCTTTTAAGTGCAGCAGATCCTTTAACAAGATGGCTGAGTAGTTCAAAATCTACCTACATATATGGGTGCCGGGCTATATTAACATTCCAGGGCACTGTGGTACATATGAGATTACAAAACTAGGGACAAGAAGCTACATCCTACAGGTGAATTGGTATGTATAAGCATTCCTCTAGCTATATGAAAGCCCTTCTTGAGTGATTCTGCCCTTGTGGCTAAAAACGGCAGGTACTCATTTGCCAATATCTATACATATTTTTAACTGATGTGGCCCTGTCAGAATTCGTAATGCACCAATATCCTACCGTTGTTATTGTAAAAAGACCATGTCTATCATGAAGGGCCATTGTCGTTATTTCAATGGTACCCAGGGACTTAAAGTTTTGAGAAATTACTTTGCTAAGACTACAGTGAGGAAGAGGAGGAGGAATCGATGGGACACATTATATTTTCTATCGAATTCTCTATCAAGGCTCAGATTCCGTTCGTAAATTCAGACTTGGTTGATGTTAGCGTCCGCCAACTCATGGACTTTTAAAGCAATTGGATTGGTTCAATGGGAGGGACTAGGAAGATCTAATATTTGTCCTTCCATTCCTATGGTATCATAGACGAAGTGAGCTTGGAAAGTAGGCTATCATTTTAACGTAAAATTATCTAAATATGACAAAAAACTATCACCTTACAGGAGAACGAAATGCTGCGGAAATTTTTTTGTTGTAGGTTCCTGTTAGGTGTGGACCTATACCAGTTCTTAACATAATATGTATGTGCGTATATATTCTAGAATACCCATCTTAAAGTAAGTCTCACAGAACATGACTTCGATCACACATCATAGGACATATCCAGAGACTGTTCTAAACATTTGTCATTGTATAAGTATTAATGTCAGGTCTATTTAATTATTTATAATAAAATTCTGTTATGACATTTTTTTGAGTGTACTGATGTTGCCAGAATGGAGTCTGAAGCTGGGGGGGGCTAATGCTGTTAATGCTCAACTTTGTATAGCTTCATTTCGACAATCATTTGTCCCGTCATTCATTCATTCGTTTATTCATTCGTTACTTGCCATTCACTCATTCATTCACTTACTGTGAATTACACTTTGCCTCTCTTACCGCCGTTTGAACGGAGCAGACAATTATTTTCATTATTTTTGCTGTTTTCTTTTGTTGCTGTTGTTGTTGCTTGATTTTATATTGTAAAAACAAACAAACAAATTAATGTGTATATTTGAACATATACATAGATACTCGTACATATCCTCGTATGATGTAGGTATGTCTGTGGAGGAATTAAGATTCTGTGCAATCCCACAAATTAGCATTTTAAATCAGTGTCGGACGCACAAATCATCCAAATTGCAATCATAAATTTAAAATAAAAATTCCTCAACACTCTTCGACCCCACCTCTGACCTGGTCCCCCAGCACAATCGTTTGCATTTCCTTTCTCATGCCGACAGCTATGGACCTCGTCCTTCAGCTCCCACTCCCATTTTCTCGCCAAGCGTTGTGTTTTGGCTTCCACGTCTACGTTTTACATTTAAATAATTCATAATATGGTGGTCGTTGGTTAAGTAAATATTCATATAAAATCTTATGTTCATGCATTCTCTTTTGAATCCATTCGGTTGATGTTGTGGAACTGTGGGTTGCGAATGTTGGGGAATTCTATATCCCCAGACTGTATTATTTTTCATATTGTGCATCAATGCCATCTATACGTCGATAACTCCATTATTATATTTATGGAATGACCATAAAGTTGTTTCGTTCTTGATCAGAAGTTCGGATGAATTGACTAAAGATGTAACAAATAGAGTTGAATAATATTGTACTGGGTGGAGGAAATGTATTCGTTATTTGTCAGAATATAGTCATTGCACAAGTAATTCAATATATTGAATTTGCAGATATTAAATATGATTGCTACACGAGAACCATATTATAGTATCAGAACTATAATATAGTTGCAGTAACCATGTATAGTCCATTTTTTCTCGATCAGTTTCCTAAAATAAGTATAAAATAATTATGTACTTAATTAAATTTGTAGTAATTTACTTAGAGAAAACCATATCCCAAGGTGCACGAGTAGCTCTTGGAACATAAATAAGACTGTGCAACAGTGAACAAATACACAGAGTTGAGTGTATAGGTTCGATTCTACTACCAAGGGTAGTATAACCCTATACTCTGTTTGGCGAAATTGGTGACCATTTTTTTTGTATGGGCCTCCAAAGATTCTGAAAATCAGCGGGCCCCTCGAAAAATGTCTCATTAGCTTTGGTCCAGCAACTAATTCAGACTTGGTGATACCGCTTAACTACATTTAGCAATAATGTACCTAAAAATATGCTGAACAAAGTTTCTTAACATTAATGTGAAAAAAACTTTCAGGGACTCGTAATTTTTCACTAACAATGTTTGGTAAAATTGTAGCCAATGTAAATCTGAACAACTATTGTGAAATGTTAGTCATACTGTTCGTGTAGCAATGTTAGTCATACGATCTAGTGGTCGAAGCAATAACGATACCAGTAAAGAGCGTTTTTTACTGGAATTTTACCTTTTTTGGTGTTTGTGTTAAGTTTTGAGCTTTGGTGTGTTCTGAAACATATAGTAAAAATTTATGACCAACATTTTTGTAGAACATTTCATCCCCAATAGAGCCAAAAATTACAGTTATGTGGGGGATATATAATATGATCCACAAAAATATTTGCCTTAATATTTCCTTTAAAGTTACTAATATTTCCTTTAAAGTTACTGTTAGTGAAAAACCAGTAAGGAAAGACAGAAAGTCGGGCGGGGCCGACTATATAATACCCTACACCTACCTACCAATGCGAAAATGGGCATTGCGATAAGAATTTGGCAGTGTTCATACATGTAATAAGCAAATACTCTCTGCCGATTTTCGTACTGATCGGATATAAAACACGGTTTCTACAGCGCTTACATGTCAAATCGGGTGTAACATATATATTGGGATTATGTTAAAATCTGAACCGATTTTTCCCGAATTTGGCAGTGTTCATACATGTAATAAGAAAACTCTCTCTGTTAAAAGTCGTACTGATCGGATATAAAACATGATTTCTACAGCGCTTAAATGTTAAATCGGGTGAAATATATATATGGGGGATATATCTAAATCTGAATCGATTTTCCCCGAATTTGGCAGTGTTTATTCATGTAATAAGAGAACTCTCTCTGTTAAATTTCGTACTGATCGGATATAAAACACGATTTCTACAGCGCTTAAATGTTAATTCGGGTGAAACATATATATGGTGGCTATATCTAAATCTGAACCGATTTGGCAGTGTTTATTCATGTAATAAGAGAACTCTCTCTGCCGAATTTCATAAAGATCGGATGTAAAATGTGGTTTCTACGGCGCTTGCATGTCAAATCGGGTGAAACATATATATGGGGACTATATCCAAATCTGAACCGATTTTAACCAATTTCAATAGGGATCGTCCTTGGGCCAAAAAAGAGCACTATTCAAAATTTCATCACAATCGGACCATAAATACGACCTGCACTTTGATTACAAGAATACATGGACAGACGGACAGACAGACAGACGGACATGGCTAAATCGACTCAGAAAGTGATTCTGAGTCGATCGGTATAATAAACAATGGGTCTATCTCTTCTCCTTTTAGGTGTTACAAACAAATGCACAAAGTCATAATACCCTGTACCACAGTGTGGTGTAGGGTATAATTACGAGTCCCCGAAAGTTATGCTAAACAAAGTGAACAAAAATATATTTTTTTCCTACACTTTTTCAAAAACAAAAAACGGGAAAAAATTTTTTTCGCATAAAATTTTAAGCATATTCTTAGCTACATTATTGCTAAATATAGTTAAGCGGTATCACCAAGTCTGAATTAGTTGTCCGCCAAAGGCTGATGACACCTTTTTCGAGGGGCCCACTGAATTTCAGAAACTATGGACGCCCGTAAGAAAAAATTGGTCACCAATTTCGCCAAACCGAGTATATGGTTATACTACCCTTTGATAGTAGAAACGAACCTATACTGCCAAGTCCGTGTATTTTCAAAAAGTGTTAATTTTTTGAATAGTCTAAGAAGTGTTTATATCCTACACCACACCCTGGTATTATGAGTTTGTGCATTTTATGTAACACACAGAGGATGAGGAGATAGAATCATCGTTTATTATACCGATCGACACTTGAATGAAAATTCAAGTGCCAAATTCGGGGAAATCGGTTCAGATTTAGATATAGTCCCCATATATATGTTTGACAGATAAGCGCTATATAAGCTGTATTTTATATCCGATCAGTATAATATTCGGCAGAAAGAGTTTTCTTATTACATCAATTAACACTGCCAAATTTGGGAAAAATCGGTTCAAGATATAGCCCACCTATATATGTTACACCGATTTGGTATCAAAGCGCGATAGAAGTTGTACTTTACTTTCGATCATTGCACCATTTGGCAGAAAGAAGCTTCTTAATTTAGGAACTAATACTGCTTAAATTGGGGATAATCGATCATATTTAGATATACCCACATATGACTAAGACTAAGTTCCTGCCAATGTAGTATTTAAGCGCTTTGAAACTGTATTTTACGTCCGATCTTTATATTATTTGGCAGAAATGAGTGTTTGATCCATGTTGACGACAATATCTTTAGATTATGTATAGCCCCATCTATTTGTTCCTTACGATTCTTGATTTATGAAAGAATATTACGCATTTTAAGGTTATCATTTTATATCTAGATTATTAAGATCAACATCATCAACTCAACTCGCTAAGTACATACTTTGTTACCTAAATGTAACAAATTATTCCAAATTATTATCGCCTTGTTAGGGAGGTGAAGGGTATTAAATAGTCGGCCCCGCCCGGCTTTATGTCTTTCTTTACTGTTTTTAAAAGCATTCGCCATACATATATCCATATACATACATAGCTCCATTATTTACTTCTTTTCCACTTCAAAGATATTTCCGGTTATAGACTTAAATGCAATTTATGGTGGAGGGTAATTATATATAAGATTCGTCCCGCCCGAATTTCTGCCGTTCTTACATATTACAAGTTGCCATTGTTTTCTTCGTTAGGATGCTGGCTTTGAATTAAAAACATTTTTTAGTGAAGATTTTCTATTTTTTATGCTTTTTTCGTGCCAGCAGACAGTTACTGACAAATGGAATAAAATCTACCCAAAAAACAAGTTTTTAGGTCTGGGACACAAAATAAAAAATAGTTTTTTTCGAAATACATATTTTTAAGGGCCAGCAAAAGGACATAAATATTTAATTGAATGGAGTAGCAGAGCTTTTCACTGGTATTAATATCTTCAAATTACGTGAAGCAGTTAAGAAGATAGGACTATAATATTTTAGCAACTGGTATTTTTTAGAAAAATCCCTGAGATAGGTAAATTTGGAGCTCTGTACCACAAAAACTACAACGAATTTTGAAAATCACAAAACGCCAAAATACTCCCACGCAGTAGGAGAACTATTGTACTAATTTTTGTGAAAATTGGAAGGGGACATTTTTTGCATAGGGTTATTCTTAGAAATTTTGCACTTTCAGAAAAGTCTATCTCAGTTCCGCTTAGACGAGGAGGGTTCACTTGTGGAACCTTATATTTTCTTGTAAAGATAACCAATTCTGTCTTGTTCGGTTTGCGACCAGCCGCTGCTTCTGGCCAACCTGTTCAATTTGTTCAGAGCCACCTGTAGGATGTCTCTGAGGACGTTGCAACCACAATGATCTAGGTCTTACAGGATTCCATTACAATCACAGTGGAATTTCCAATTTCCAATTACAGTGGAGTCCTTCGGTTTACAAATCTCGTTAGAGTTGTGGCTCCGAGACTTTCTGTTATACGTCTTCTGGTGAGCAAGCGCTGTATTATTCTAATCAGGCTATAGTTGAACCGTAGATAAGACAGACCCGGTTCTGAGTGAATTTTTTTAACATCAAGAAATGCCACCATAGCTAAACCCTTAAAATATAGGAACGATTCGACAGTTGCCACCAGCTCATGCCTAGGTTTTCTCTAATGAAGAATCCATGAGTCTTTCCAGACCTTTCAGCAGGAACACGGATAGACTAATTGCCCTGAAGTCCTTTGGCCTAGTGTGTGATATCATTCCCGCATTGGGATTGAATACCACCTTGGTATGCCTCAATAGAGTGGGGACATTAGATAGTCTAATACAGCCTGCATAAATTTTTTCCAACCAGAGGATAATGCGCTTCAAAATTGTGTGCAGTTCTTCTCAAGAAGTGCCATATGGGCCAGGTGATGTAAACGGCTCAAAGTAGTCAATCGCTAGCTTAGTCAGACAACAGACCAGCGACGTTAATAGTCTTTCGCTTTCCTGCTGATTCTGTCAGTCCTCCAGCTCTGTTTCCAATTTTCAACTCTAAATGGAACCTCTGGAGTACTGAAAATGATCCTCATGTGAAATATCCGGACCTATCATGAGACTGACTGCAGATCGGCCCGTTTCCCCGGGCTTAAAAAAAATCTAACAAAATTGCTTATAGAAAATTTCAAAATTTTCACTGTATTTCCAAACATTTTCATTTTACTCCCGAGTTTAAAAATTAACATACTGCATTCGTATTTTAATACAATACTACCTGTGTGTGTGTGTGTATATTTACCGGAAGTGATATATTTTATCTGATGTACTCGTGACAAATTAAATGTTTTTTTTTGAGCTCAGTTTCAGATCACGAAGGGACGAAGTCTATGGTAATTGGTCAAAATCGGTTCAGATTTAGATACTCGTATAGCCCCCATTTGATTTGTTATATATGCGCTATAGAAGCCATATGTATAAAATGACTAAGAAAACGTTTAAGCCAATCGGAAATGTCATTGAATCTCAAAAAATCGATTCAGATTAAGAAAAAGTCCTCATATGTATTTGGACTCTTAGCGCAATAAAAGCTCTCTTTATTCTTTCTTGATCCAAAAACGGACTCTGTCGAAAATCGGTTCGAATTTATATATCATACCTAAATTTATCACCGCTATAAAATCCACATTTCTCAAATTTTTTGAATAAAATTTAACAGATAACACTAGGCGACAAAAGAATACAACTGTGTCAAAGGCCTTAAAACTTTTTTGAGGGATTGAGGGATTTTATGGTAAAGTTTTTTGTTTTAATTCCAATTTTAATGGAGTGTACCTTTAGTGTTTTGACTATACATTTTGATGTATACGCCTTATAGAGCTCAGATACTCCTTACATTTAAGGTAAATATGAGGTTTATAAATTTTGAAAATGTATCTTTCATGTTGGTGTTTTAGTAAATTTCTTTATTTATTTGAATTAAAGTACAAAGTAAATTTATATTCTAATTTTACAGTCCAGTGACAGACCAGAGCCTCTGCTGCGAATCGAACACACGACTCCCAAACTCATGGCGAGCACGCTGCCAATTCACCTACTGGAGCGCTATAGCAGTCTTTAAAAAAATAGAAAAACTTTTGGTTTTGTTTTGCAGACTTGAAGAAGGCCTTAAGAAATAGAAAAAAATCGCCAACAAAAATTTATTGAATTCTTCAAAAACCAGAAAGCAATGCCAACTTGAAAAATCATTTTATAAGCACACTGTTTTGCTACGTGACAAATGTGTAAAAAGCGTAGTGTAAAAGTGTAAGGTATCAAATATATTTGGCGGGGAATTCGTTTTGGGCCATTTTACGTCATTTGAGCAATGTCCGTCCATCCGTCCGTCTGTCTGGCTGGTGCGCACTATAACTTTTGATAGGATTGATATGCTAACAGTTTGTTTTATACCAGACTAATGGTGATTTCGTTTCTGAAAAATAATATTACCACATCATGTTGCGACATTTTAAAAAATCCCCCTGCACCCACTGCTAATTTTGCATGCGAACAATCGAACAAAAATCGTGCGGTGAGTAAAACCCATACTTACTTTATGGCGCAACCATTTGAAAGTGCGTTAAGAATGTACGCTTTCAATTAAGTTTGGTTCTGAAGTTTGCTTTTTGACGGTGCAACACTCCACACCGTGGACTGGGCTGAGTGTGGAAAATGCGATATTTTCGCATTTGCGGAGTGTAATAATTTTACAAACGAAATCAAAACCCGTTCATACGGCTGCACCATTTTTACAAACGAACCTAAAATTTTTTTGCACAAACGAAATCACCATAAGACATTAATAACTCCTAGACTTCTTATCGGAATCTTCCACTGCTTATTAGTAGTTATCACCTTGAAAACAATTGTTGAAGTTGCCACGCCCCTTTTGGTACCTCCCACAAAGGGTAGGTACCTCATACAAATGGACCCTTTTTTCACAAAAAATTTAACGGCTTATAACGTTGATTCTAATCCATGTAAATACTTAAAATTTTGTGTAGTGTAATGCCATAGCCCATTGAAAAATGGGCGTTATTGTCACACCCCTTTTTGGTACCTACCAAACCAAATGGTCAAAATAAAAAATGACAAATGATTTTTTTGAATTTCGTTTACTTTTACAGTGTGGGTCATAATTTATACGCTTATCCATAGATTTTTTCAAATGGGCATTGTTTTTTCGTTAGCAGGCTGGCTTTCAAATGTGGAAGTAAATATTTTTGTAGTTTTTTTCTCTCATTTTTTATAGCTATTTTTTCCAAGCAAAAAAAATTTTTTTGCCATATTTTCGATGACTGTAATTAAACCAAAGCCCTTAAATAAATTGAGGATCCCGGCTCTATCGGGCTTATACTACAAAAATGTAGTCGAAATACTAGAGGTATCTCCCATGAAAATTGGTATATTAAAAAAATGAAACCAGAAAATTGTATGTACATCCCCCCAACAAAAAAATAGTCTAACTGATTATTGAATCTAAAAGAAAGTTGTCAAATTTCAAGAAAGTTGGTTCAGCTTTTGATGTAATCCCCGTATATACAAATATACGATATAAAAAGTAGATTTTTGAATAGATCATTGGAATATCAACATTCATAAACTTGACAATTTATTTATTTATATGAATTACTAAAAAAAGTAAATGTATATTCTAATTTTAAGGTTCAGGGAAATACAGATATATATTTTTGTAGCAATAGACCAGATTCTCTGGTGGGAATCAAAACCACACCCCCAATCTAATAGGCGAGCACGCTACCAAGCCACCTACTGGGGTGCTCGAAATATATATATAGTCGACTCCGCCCAACTTTCGCCCATCCTTACAGGTTTAGGAGTAAGAATGCGAGAAGTTTGTCGATTGTTTTGAGAAAATTCTCCAAAGGTCCTCTTCACTTTGTTCATTGGATTGAAATAACTGTCCATGATTTCATTTTTTATACCCTACACCACACTGTGGTACAGGGTATTATAACTTTGTGCATTTGTTTGTAACACCCAAAAGGAGAAGAAATAGACCCATTGTTTATTATACCGATCGACTTAGAATCACTTTCTGAGTTGATTTAGCTATGTCCGTCTGTCCGTCTGTCTGTCTGTCCGTCTGTCTGTCTGTGCATGTATTCTTGTAATCAAAGTACAGGTCGCAATTATGGTCCGATCTCGACGAAACTTTACACATATCTTTTTTTGGGCCCAAGGAATTTAGTTAAAATCGGTTCAGATTTAGATATAGCCCCCATATATATGTTAGCCCCGATTTGACACGTAAGCGCTGTAAAAACTTTATTTTATATCCGATTAGTATGAAATTCGGCAGAAAGAGGTTTCTTATTATATGGATTAACACTGTTAAATTTGAAAGAAATCGGTTCAGATTTAGATATAGCCCCCATATATATGTTACCCCCGATTTGACATGTAAGCGCTGTAAAAACTGTATTTTATATCCGATCAGTGCGAAATTCGGCAGAAAGAGGTTTCTTATTACATGAAGGAATACACGCAAAGAAATAATTCGTTTCTGCGAAACGAAATATTAGACAACTACAATTCTCGTTTGCCGGAATTGAAATTTCGTTTGTTGTAACAGAAACTTATTTCGCGTAAGCGAAATTTCATTCGTCGTAAACGAGAACTGTAGTTGTCTAATTTTTCGTTTCGCAGAAACGAATTTTTTCTTTGCGTGTACTGCCAAATTCGGAGAAAATCGGTTCGGATTTAGATATAGCCCCCATATATATGTTACCCCCGATTTTACATGTAAGCACTGTAAAAACTGTATTTTATATCCGATCAGTATGAAATTCGAAAGAGGAGTTCTTTTTACATGAATAAGTATTCAGGGAAGATCGGTTTAGATTTATATTAAAGCTCCATATACTATATGTTCCTCCTGATTTGGTAGCAAACCGCTATAGAAGTTGTATTTTACTTCCGATCATTAAAATTTTCCAGAAAGATGTTTCTCAATTTAGGAACGAATATTGCTTAATTTAGCGATTATCGTTTAAGTATTAGATAATATGTTTCTACCCATTTACCAATTATTTCAAATTATTATGGCAATGACCCTTATCGCATTGTTAGGGAGGTGTTGGGTATTATATAGTCGGCCCCGCCCGACTTTCGGCCTTTCCTTATTGGTTGAAATCTGAAATCGAAAATTTTTTTCAAGTTGTCAATTTATTTCTCAAATCATTCTTACAATAATGCACGATGTTAATTGTGATCCTTTGTCATATATCCTTCCATCATAATAAAAAATACGAGTATTAAGAGAATTCTCTGAAAACTCTTTGTTTTATTTATAATTAATATCGTGCGTTTAATATGGACCACCCTGTATATAGTTACATGGATATTAATCAGCTTAAACCTGAGTTCTTATTTCTAACGCATTTTCATGACATACTATGAAAATGCGTTAGAGGTGGCGACAGAATATGAATGAATGAATCATTTGAGAAATACAACACGTATTTAGTGTATAGCAATCTTCCTTGAGTAACGGGACATGTACCTTTGCCATTTATAACCGACAAACAAATTGGAGGAAGCCAAAGCCATGAATTATTTGCGAATTACATGATGTAGTTGCTCTAAATCACACATGTATGTATGATTTATGAACCAGCCGGAGATGGGATGAGTATCGCCATAAAACAGTCTTCAGACCACTTTTCCGACCCACTGTTGGGGTATCCATTGGAGCGTCTTTAAATCATTTTGTGGCTACACATTTTTTATTGGATATACATTTTATTTTTATTTATTCTGTTGCTACTTCAGCATCCTTCTCAGTTTCATCCTCCTCTTCCTTGTTAACTTCCTCTTGATGTGATATGCGGCACTTTTAAGTACTGTCTGCACGAGTACGAGGAGGGTTTCCTTAAAGGACTGTCTTAAATATAAAACCTATACACATATAAATATAATAAATAAAATAAAAAACGGCTATAAATACGATATATGAACCTGTCTGTTTGGGAGTTTTGGGGGAGGAGGGGGAATATTCGCGCATTAATAAGCTTCTTGCATGGGGGCCACAATGAACTGAATTCTCGTCCTCCTGCATTGGAGTAAATAAATGTGGTCAAGTGGTCTGACAAGAGATCCGTGGGATAGCTATGAATGGATGATTATGGTACCCCTCCTCCCACAGATAAGAGAAGCAATAAATTTCATGTTCATTTATTATTATTTACCTGACTGAGTACGTCTAAAATTTATGTTAATATAATGCTGCTGAAGTATTCTTATTATTGATAAACATTTCGTTATTTTAACGGTCTGTTATCACAAACCATTTGCCCATGTTGAAGTATCTGCTGACTTCGAGTACTTATTCATTCGCATTTGCCACAAATACAATTTATTTCTCTCGAAGGAAGGTCAGGACAGGTTGGGAGGTGTGGTGAAATATGATTGACCCAAAGGTCGGTGTATGGCTGAGAGCGACATCGTATCAAATTCCTCCGACACAATATTTTGGGATAGTAAAGTGTGTGGGTAGACTTTTTTATTGCATTTAATTTACCTTGTAAATTGCTCAGGTGGGGGAGAATAAGTACTGGAATTTCCCTGACGATACAGCTTTATTATGATAAATTTGCTAAACACAATGTTTTTACACAAACAAAGTAATTGAGATTATGATTATTTTCAAGAGAAGCTAATATGATAATTTAATTTAAAAAAAACAGGGATATTCTCTAACGGACAAATCGAAAAGAAATTTTAAAGAGCTTAGTAAATTAAATGAAAAGAAGATTGATATGAATCCAAAAATTTCTTTATAATAATTTATATATACTCGTATAGTTTAAGGGGTGTATTTTAGAATGAATAAAAAAAATTATCCCGGACAATGCCCAGGCGTAATTTTAGAAAATAAGAAGTTGTTAGTCCGCGCATCCTACATTCCGCCAAAATAAATTTGTTATGCTGCACAGTCATATGATACCCAATCTTAACCGAATGCACATAATTTTTCATGCTTGATCAAGGGCTAAATTTCGCCTATTGGAACTAAGCCGTATAGAAACAACAAGTCTGAACAAATCTGTATGAAATTGAACAACAATGACGTTTTTAAACAAAGAAAACACTCTGCCGTATTTCAAAACAAGTAAGTTGTTACTTGCTTACAAAATATTGCTAAATTGCTTAAAAAATATGATTTCTATAGCTTAAAGAAACGTATTTAAAAGCGTCCTCTATATCGATTTCTATATCAAAATTTTAACCGATACGACTCATTTTCAATTCAAAGGGGCCTGCACCGAATACGAAGCCAGCGCGTCATGCCGCCGATTTAACGCAGCCGATCTTATCACCAGCCGGAGCCGCCGCTGATCTTAGCGGCTAAAATCGCCTGAAACACAGTCGCCGTCCCATAGAAAAAGTCTAAAATATTGATTGATACAATTTACAGTTTTGATAAGCAAATAACCATGTAGCGGATATATGGATAACAAAACGAATTAATTGTCCGTCTGATGGAACGGAGAAGAGCCGTCTAGCCGAAGCCGCCAATTTTGGCTCGGCTTCATTCTCTAAACCTGCAAATATAAGAAATATTTTTGAAAAATTTGATCAGCCTAATTTTGGTATTGCGGACTGTAGCGAGCTTAAAATAGACAGGCAGATGGAGTATGCCACTGGCATGGGTGGGTCAGCCCTCCAAAGTTAATGGGGGTTGGTCATACATTTGGACTCGATAGGGGCACTATAAATGGGTCAAAGTGGGGTTTTTCAAAATTTGATCATACGGGTCAAAAGTCGGGACTTCAAAATTCGTTTTAGAGGTATGGTTCCTCGGGCAAAGTTTCTTATTTTGATCCCTAGAATACGACTTTCCTAGTCACTTGAGCGATTTTTTGCCTCCCTACAAATCGAACCGCCCTAGTATATATACTCGTATACATATGTTTGTATTTGTTAACCGTGCGACAAATGTCAACATTTTTGTCACCCATAAACGAAACTATATACAAGTGAAACTAGAGACCATAGGTAGCAAAACTGCATACTCAGTTTTTTATTTCGTGATCGTTTGTGCTTTTTACAGGACTTTTAAAATTTCAAGGATACATTTTTTTGTTTGCATTTGTTACAATGTGAATTGATACATATACATATCAAATGAAAGGGGAGTATTCCAGCTATTCAATACAACATTAAAAAAAATTTCCAAGGTCGAAGGCTATAAAAAATGTCCTTTTAAACTTTTATCCTTGAATATCCTTCAAAGTTGTGGGTTTAAAAATCTGAAAAAATACATGTTGCAGAACTCAAACTGATATAACATATATTTAAATTTGAGCCTTCTCGCTTTAACGGTTAAGGAATAACAAATATTTGAATTCCACAGCCTATACAATATATTAAGGACACTGAGACAAAAAACATTATATTCCCACCCACGAAAGGCACTATATACAATTGAAAATAGAAAGCACTAGTAGGAAAATAATGTACTAACTTCCTTGTTTCGTGATCGTTTGTCCTTTTAACAGGACTTTTAAAATTAAAAGGGTAACGATTTTGATATAATTTTATGTACACAAATTAAAATGTGAATAATATCAATATGCATATTAAATGAAAGAGGAATGTATTCTCTATACATTTATATTTTTTGTTTGATGAAATTGTTCTACCCAAAACTTTTAAGTATATTCAAATATAAAAGTTTAAAAGGAAATTTTTGATATCCTTTGAACTTGGAATATTTTTCGAAATTTTTTAATGAATAGCAGGAATTCTTCTCTTCCATTTGATATGCATATTGATGTTATTCACATTTTAATTGGTGTAAAAAAATTAAATCAAAATTGTTATCCTTGTAATTTTAAAAGTCCTTTGAATAGGACAAACGATTGCGAAATAAGTAGAAGAAAGTACATTATTTTCCTACTAGTGTCCTATGCTTTCATTGTATATAGTTCCTTTCGTGGGAGTGAATAAAATGTGTTTTTTTGTCTCAGTGTCTTTTATATCTTATATAGGCTGGGGAATTCAAATAATTGCTATTCCTTAACGATTAAAGATAGAAGGCTCAAATTTTAATATGTGTTATGTTAGTGTGAGTTCTGTAACATGTATTTTTTTCATATTTTTAAACCCACAACTTTGAAAGATATTCAAGGATAAATGTTTAATAGGACATTTTTTATAGCATTCGTCCTCGGATTATTTTTAAAAGTTTTATTAAATAGCGGGAATACACCCCTTTCATTTGATATGCATATTTATCAACTCACATTGTAATAAGTGAAAAGAAAAATATTTAAAAAATGTTATCCTTGAAATTTTAAAAGTCCTGTAAAAAGGACAAACGATCACGAAATAATAAACTTAGTATACAGTATTGCTACCTATGGCCTCTAGTTTCACATGTAAATAGTTTCGTTCATGGGTGAAAAATTGAGTCGCACGGTGTTATATTACCCATAGTTTTGTTTTTTACTATCGAGTTCGAGATCAGTAAACAGAAAACAATCTTCTTTGAAAAAGAAGAACAAGAAATGTGTGAAATGTATTAATGCGAAACCTACCAAGCAATCTAATGTTGTTGTTGTAGTAGCAGTATAGGTGTTTGTTGACCATTAAGTGTTGTTTTTATTCGACTTGTACAGGGTTGCCCATATTCGACGGACCCACGGACTCGTTGGGCCCATTCCAATCGACGAGGCTTGTCCGCAGGCAACAATCTTTGCGTCAATTGAATTTTGTACGGGAACAAATGTAAATCAACGCGAATAATCCGTTGTAAAGTGGACCGAGCCATGCCCAACTGCTGAGAACGGCGTTTTTGGGATGTTCTTGGAGACCTCTCAACACTGGCTCGTACGGCAGCGATATTCTCGGCCGATCGCCTTGGTCGACTTTTATTTGGCCTCTTCGGATTAGAAAGAGCCTCACCAGTCGAAAATTTTTCGTATAAACGCTTAATGGTGTTCTTAGAAGGCGCACTTCTCACATTTTTTAATATTTTAAAAGCACGTTGACTTGACTTCTTCTGTTGAATGTAAATTTCAACTATTTCAGAGCGCTCGCGTGGCGTGTATTGTTCCATGGTAAAAATCTGCTTGGACTGACGCTTCAAACGCGGTATGTCATTAAGCGATCTGACATCTCTGTCAAAAGTAATGGCGTTGCCAGATGGGTCCGTCGAATATGGGAGACCCTGTATAGTGGGTTCTGCTTTATTGGTTTTCAGGCCAAGGAAGATGGCTGCTTCCACTGGTTGGGTCCAAAGTGACCTGGGAACAAGTTGAGTAGGTTTGGCAGTGCACGTGTAAAAAGGTGTAGTGTGTTTGTATGTTCGTGTTCGACGTGGTGCCATCAAACCTTGCGCAGTATGAATTGAGGCGGCTACACCAGCCCGATCTTAATTGGTACTCTTGTCTGTCGTGGTAATTCCTCTTCCTCCGAGGCCACTGGTGGAGGGTGATCTCCTAGCACGACATTGACTCTGTAATTATTCATTAGTGACTGCGTCAGAGTGTATGTAAGCCAGACCTGCCTGGTAAGATCTTTGATCTAGAGGTTCTCTCTTGTAGCGTTGGACCTCGCGCTCTAGATCATGAAGGTCTTTCTTGATCTGCCTGGGAGGTGGGAGCCTATACCCAAGGTGGTGGTTGGATGGCTGGGAAGGTAGCAACCAAGCAGATACTGCTTTGACAGCAAAAAATTGTGTCGTCGCACGGGTATGATCTTCATCTCCTCATTTAGGTGGTCCACAGAAGACCTGAGGAGGCACCCAGTCGCAGTTCTCTGGGCGGCATTTTGGCAGGTCTGTTTGTTCTTCGTGTGCGTCTCGCTCACATTAGGTGACCTCCCTGGTGCTACATAGTTTAGTTTGTTCCCAAAGTGCTGCCGGATAGCGACTTGAGGACCTTGTTCCTACTTTTCATTTTATTGCAGATTACTGTAATTTAGTTTTTCGTTTTTTTTTACAGATGGAGCGCTATCCACAAAAATATAGGGAGGAAGATCCTAATTTCACCAAATGGCTGCGACCAACAAAAGAATTTTAAGGCACTGGATGCACTTTTCTCGGATAGATTTGTTCGGCATTTTTTTCTCGTATTCAATATCTAATTTGCTTCAGACAAAAGAAATATTCCGTTCCGGTTTACCGAGAAAAAAGTATAGAAAATGTGCAAAAAATCCACCTTGAGTCAAAAAATTCGTATGGCCATTTAATTATAATTGATCCAACTTGACTTGATATGTATGTATATATATATACAATATATTATAAATATGTAAACTAAATATTTTTTTTTTGTTTGGCCTATCAATTTTTGTTTACTGTTATACCAAAGTGCCTTGAATAAAGAAATTTTTATAATAAAATAAAAAGTTTTCTAATTAAAAAAAAATTTTGTGCTTTTTTACGCTTTTTAAATTTTTCGATACGCTTTTGCTTCAGAAAAAGTTGGCATCCCTGCTCCTCTATTTCGTTAAACACCATAGCAGACTGACGCTTTTCAAAAAATGAGCGCGTTACCATTTGGGGTTTGATTTCCACAGTAGCGGGCAGTAGATACTTCCATTGTTGATTTCTGTATAATGTTGTAATTATTATATATGTGTGTAAAATAAATTACATACTTTGGCTTTTCGCAAATGCCATTCATATCCATGAAAATTCTATTATCTATCCCATTAATAATTATCCTTCTATCAATTATCGAAAGCAAAAAAATAAACACATTTTAATTGAATATTTTTAGGTTTATTCAGCCGCAGATTTCTGGTTGATGTAATACTCGTAAATGACTTTTGAATTGGGTTATACACATCAGTTACGCAACCAAGAGAAGTCCCTGCGGAATTCCATAGCCATAGCGAATGCAGTAGAATCGATAAATTTCCATGGAAGTTTTTATAATTTATTAACTTAAAAAATTGCATTTTTATTGTTTCCAACAATACACGTACATACATACGAGTGTATTTATTCAGTTACAAAAATTATGTTTGAATATCCAGATTTATCTGATTAAAAATTTCTGCAGAACTTGTTTGAGTGCTGAAATTAAAATCTCATTAACTCTGTTAAAACACAGCAAAGTAATTAAAACGTAATTAAATATGGAAACTACACAATAAAATTCAATGGAACTTAGTTGTATCACAATGTAAAAAGTTCCTGGCAAATTCCTGGAAATCATTTCGAAACCTGAAACACAAAATTGCCATAGAGACGAAAGGCTACTGTATAAACATCCTATGTTGTGGTGAGTAATGCTGATGTTATTGCCCAAAGGTGTGATGGATTTCGCACATTTTTAATTAAATTCAAAATTCATAATACATATTTGTCAAACTGTCAGAAACTTGTTTAGGTCTAAATTGGACTTCAAATTTGTGAAAAATAAATAAAGTTAAACAACTCATATGGACATGTGTCCGTTGGTCATGATGTCAGTCAATAACAACTGAATTTATAGTTGTGCGTGTGTTTGCACAGTTTAGCAGGAGTATTGGAGATTATATTGGATATTACATATTTAATTAGCTCGATCTGTATTCCCTCACTCATTTGATATAAACTGCTCTCCTAGGAAAAAAGTCACATCTTAATTTTAGCAGTTTTGAGATATTTACGTTTTACGATTTTTAACATTTGCCACACAGTGGTTTAAGGGTTTACCCAACAAAACAGAATTAGCTCTCTTTACTAGGAATAATACGGTTCCCCATGTGAACCATCCTCGACTAAGTGGAACTGAGCTAGTCTTTTCTGAAAGTGCAACATTTGTACATACAATCCTAGATAGTAAGTTGTACTCAGACTTAATGTATTAGGACGGGTAAGGAAGGCCAACGTCGCCTTTTATTCCTGTAGGAATACCTAAAACCGTCCATTTGATATACTCATACATATCAGAAGACCGCCCAATACTACTACGCAGCATTGTGGTGTGGTGTACGGCGACTGATAAGCGATCCATAACAAGTCAATTAATGTAGGTTCAGATACCGTCTGCCTAAGCATAAGCGGGGCTTTTAGGACTACAATGACAGTATCTGTATTCCCTTTACCACCGGCTAGATAAGTTGCAACCAGAGCGGCAGTTAGATTAAACTGTCTATAAAGGTGGTGGCCACATGAGGATATCACACTGTAGCGCTATGGTAACTGACCGAGTGGGCTATACGAGATATGTTCAATAGTTGAGTTCTTAGTTGAGTTTGTATGTGTTAAGTTTAGTTTGTTTGTGAGAGACATAACAATTATACGGGTTTTGCTGTTCGGCGAATAGGTTTTTATCTCCTCAATCGCCGCAACACGCCGTCCTTTTATGGGTCTCTTTAATTTTTGGAACAGGAAAATTTCACAGGGGGCAAATCTGGTGAATACGGTGGATGAGGCATGATTACGACGGTTTTTTTGTGATTGACTGATGACTGATTCGACGATTCTCCATAACAATTTTCTTCACATACTCAACATCTTCTTCGGTTTATGATGTGATGGATCTTCCAGGACGAATTCACATCTTCTCGACATTCTTTGAAAAGCTTGTACAACTTGTAAAAATTTTGCTGACTCAGAGTACACACCATATGCCACTCTCAACATTTCTAGTGCTTTTGAGCACTTAATTCCATTTTTTTACACAAAATTTGATGCAGATTCGTTGATTCATTTTTTTCCACAGAAGAACTGTTATGTCTCGCACAAACAAAGTCAACTCAAAACATATGTTCGATACAAGTGTGCCAACATATAGAAAAAGTCAATCGAATGCACGTAGCCCAAGAAATTTCAAAATTCACGTTTTCTATTGAACAGACCTCGTATACCAACGGTGTACACCTTCGAAAGGAACTTTGTCACTAAGTTACCTGTCAGAGAGGAGTAGGTTGGCGGAATACAACGAAATATAAACTATCTCCACTCCACTTCTATGCAAATGGTTTGAAGCTTGATGAAAAGGTTCGCTTCGGTTTCCAATGTAATGAACTTAGTGTTGATTTAGTCCACAGACTACCAGATACTTGCAGTGTTTATGAAGCTGAAATATGGCAATAAGAGAAGTCACCAAGTGGCAGAGTCGCAACATAGTGACCAACACTGGCGGCGTCATTTACTCCGACTGACAGGCTGCCATTAAATCTCTATATGCTACATCCCTAAATTCACGAACAGCCCTCGACTGACGCAGATATCTCAACGAGATTGCGGAGAAGTTTAACATATACCTCATATGGGTACCTGGGCATAGGGATAACAGGGGAAACTGCAAAGCCAATGAACTTGCTGGGAAAGAGACGACATAACAAATACCCGATATACTACTCATATATTGGTGCGCCACTGTCCACATGCAAGCTTTGACTGAGACAAGAGGCAGTTCAATGAAAGATGGACAGAAATCGACACCGGTAGGGTAACTAGACAAATCTAGCCAAAATACGACCTAAGAAGGTCAAAATATCTCCTCGCACTAGAGAGGAATATACTGTCTACGCCAGGAGGATGGAACACACCAGGAGTGGCCTTCGATAGCTCAGTGGTTAGTGCATTAGACTTGGATCCCGAAGCTGCTGGGTTCAATTCCCAGCCAGAGCACTGGAAAAATGTAACATCAGCATTTTATATTTTCATCATAATTCGAATTTCTGTAGCTAAAAATCACCCAAGTCAACAGGGAAGCTAAAAATAGACATAAAACCAGTACGACTGTTAACAGAAAATGCAGCGCTTCTAGTGGAGAATAGAAACGGAAACACTAAAATAACATCGATTCCCTGAAATTAACACACGAATGTTAATTTGCAACCGGACAACATTGAGTAGATGAAAACAACATAAGTTTCCCGCGATAATCGGATATATGCCGATTAAGAAAAATTGCCGATTAACAGAAAATGCAGCGATTAAGCTGCTACAACAACAACAACACGCAAGGAAGTTGAGAATTGAGACCAATGACTTCGCAAAAGCTGTGGGGATGAGGTGGAAGTGGATAGCATTGAGCATCTGCTATGTTACTGTCCTCCATTGAGTAAAGTCTGACAGATCTTGCCGGCACAAACCTCGTAGAATTGATAACTGTGTGTATCAAACAGGTTTGTTCCGATGAGGGTCAACTGGGCCCTTCGTACCATTGGGAACCTCTATCTGTCTATGTGAGCTGGTAACTCCGGCTGCTTAACATTTGACGTAAAGGATTCAATTGAAATGAGTGGCTATCTAATTCAAGAATAAAAGCTCATCGGAAATTTAACTCGACGGTTCACATTTAGTTGGCTTACAACTCATTATAAGCCAGGAGTTTATAGCATTTTTGAAATGACCCACATAAATTACTACCGAGTGATTTCGAATAAATGAAATAATACTCTTGAGATGTACGTATTTGTGAACAACAAAAACAGTGAATTGAATTCATACTCTCTGCAGGAATTCAATTCACTCTCTGAATACCTGCATTTATTCGATGTACACCATACATAAACGTTTTTACAACCTTTTGTAGTAGTTGTGGTATTATCTCACATATTGGCATTTTGTTGGAACTAAATTATTGTTGTAATGTATTTTGGTATGTACATATGTACATATATAGCCAATTTACAAAGTATAATTGATAGTCTTACAATCATGGCTCATTGCTGGAAATTTACTAAGTAAATGGATTGATTAGTTTCGGCAAATGGATAATTCCCTTTTAGAGTAAGCTAGTTTTAAACTTATTTGTACACCTTCCACCATAAGACGAAATATTGATGTGAGTCCTTTAAGGTATATATTTATTTGTCGTACAATTGTAAAAAGATTCTGAATAATTCTTGTTACTGTTGGTCGTTTGGGATTGAAAAGGAATTAAGTAAGTATAGGGTTGTCGATCGGGACTGAGTTTTGCAAATCTCGGGATTCTGGATTGAGAAAAGTATGGTCCCGGGATCCCAAAACATATTTCGGGATCCCGGTATTTTTCGAGATCCCGTGATTTTTCGGGATTTCAGGATAAATTACTTTTTCTTCGTAAAAAGAACGTTAAATAACATTTAATTCCAATAAAACGTTTTATTATTCTCATTTACAGAAGAACACAAGTACGAGTACAAAAACAAAATTCATATCTAATTTGAATATGAATTAGTTTAAATATCTTAAAATGTAACAAACTAGAAGGTAAATTGTTAATTTGTTTTCGCCTAATACTGGGAAGTTATTGTGAAAATAAGCACGTAAGGAAACTGAAAACTAGTAAGATAATTTTGGAAAAGCAAACAGAATAAATTGAGAACGGTAATTTTGTTTTGTTAACAGTCATTGCAAAATTTGTCTAAAACAAGTAAGAAAGTTTAGTCGGGTAAACCGACTTATGAATCCCCTCACCTTGAGTCCCAAAAAATATTCGTGAATTATTTTTTTTGTCCATTTGTGTGGGAGGTACCAAAAGGGGCGTGCCAATAACGCCCATTTTTCTCTGGACTCTAGGTACTATACAAGCATTATACTGTACAAAATATGAAGTATTTGTATGGACTGATATTAAACTTAAAAGCTGTTAACTTTTAGTGCAAAAAGCTACATTTGTGTGGTACCACAAATGTAGCTTTCAATTTTTCTCTGAACTCTATGTACTATAAAAGCATTATACTGCACAAAATTTCAAGTATTTTTATGCACTGGTATTAAAGTTATAAGCTGGTAACTTTTGGTACAAAATGGTCCATTTGCGTGGGAGGTACCATAAAGGGCGTGCCAATAACGCCAATTTTTCTCTGGACTCTAGGTACTATAAAAGCATTACACTGTACACAATTTCAAGTATTTGTATGAACTGATATTAATGCCATAAGCAGTTAACTTTTGGTGCAAAATGGTTCATTTGTGTGGGAGGTACCAAAAAGGTAGTGGCCACTTCGCCCATTTTTCGTGACATGTTAGCGACTAACAAAGTAATACTATGTGTGAAATTTCAGAAGATTCGAGTTAGTAGTATAGAAGATATTAAAGAATCAATATTTCACTAAAAGATAACCCTTTTGTGGGGGAGGTACTAGAAGGAGTGGACAAGTATGGCCCATCTTCGAACTTAGCCGGAGATAGAGAAAAATATTACCGCATACCAAATTTGAAGTCAATCGGTTACTCCTTTCGAGAGTTATCGTGCGCACCAGCCAGCAGACAGACACAGACAGAATGACGGACGGGCGGACGGACGGACGTACATTGCTCGAATGACTTAAAATGACACAAAACGGATTTCCGCCGAACATACTTAGGGTCTTAGGTCACTCCTTCGATGTGTTACAATCTTGGCTTGTGGCAAATGATATATACCCTCCTCTCTAAGGTGAGGGGATAATAAAAAAATATAAAAACTTAAATGATTCCTATAGAAGTTATGGGGAATTGCGTTCATTTATTGGACTTAAGACACATATTATTTCCCTTAGCATGTTATGTTAAATTATCGATGCCGGATGACGATAAACTTAAAATTAATATCCTCAAATGACATCTACCAATTTGAGAACGAGTGGATATGACGATGTAGATGGGAAAACTATTCATTATACAGACAAAGCTCTATTCCACTAAAAATCGGGATTTTTGAATCAATCCCGGGATTTGTCATTTTTCAGGATCGGGAAATCCTGGGATTTACGGGATCGTGATTTACCGATCGACATCCCTAGTAAGTACGCAATCATAGAATAATACTCACTTTAGTAGTGTATAAATTAGAATACATTTGTTATTTTATTTTTTTAATTTGTGGGGTGGTAGAGTTGGCAGATTTGCTAAATTAGCTACAACTTTTTAAATTATGATTCGATTTTCTTCGGAAAGGTTTTATTTTATTCATGACCGATCAGACCTTAGGATAAAATTGTAATAATTGTAAACTTTTTGATGTTTTTATGAAGCTTTTAGTTAAAAATTATTCAAATTTTCGTTTTCGTTTCTAGAAGAAGTTGAGGGCTATTAAGTGTTCGACTCTTTAACTCTGTACCAATTCGGATAAATGGTTCTCGAGTTAACGCCTAAAAAGAGAAGAGATAGATTCATTATTTATGATACCGACAGGCATAGAATCAATTTCCAAGTCGATTTAGCCATGTCTGTCTGTCCGTCCATGTATTTTTGTGAACAAAGTGCAGGTCGTAAATATGAAAATTGTTCGAAAATTGGTACAGAAACATATCTTATATCGGTGCATGTTTTACTATAGCCCCCATGTAAAGGTCCCCACCGATGTCACTTATTGACTCTCTAGAGAACGCATTTTTCTATTTCTCTGGCCAAAATTTAAGAAATTATTTGCGTTCTAGGAGACTCATTTTTTATTCCACTGTGCGAACACTTCAGCTTTATAAAGCGTAGTATACAGTCGGCCCCGCCCGACTTTCTGTCTTTCCTTGATGATTTGCTTCTTTCCCACTTCAAAGATTTTTTCGGTTATATAATTGAAGGTAATGGGTCCGGACTTACTAACGTTTTTACCTCTATGATGTTGCTCCTACATAGAGCATCTTTTTGATTTGAGTTCTCAACACAGATTTCAACTGATAGGGCTAAAATTTCGTAATTTGTATTTAATTATACTCATAACCATTCAGATGAGCATAGTCATAGGCCCTACCAGGATTCCTATGATTTGATTTCTTGACAATCAATTACATTAAAATGTGAACCTATTGGGTTGAAATTTGGGCATTTGTGTTTAATTTTGTCTAGCCTCATTTCTACCAAAAATGGTAGAAATATTTAGATAAAATCCTCAGGCGGAGGACCCTCCCGACATGAATTATTCACGCTGATTTCCACCGATAAACTAGATATTTAGTTGTTTTGCGATAACTTCGTCTGGATACCTTTCCACGAAATATGTCTCGGTTTAACATAGTTTATATATAATGTACCCTTAGATAAGGTTAGGGTGGCAGCTGGCGTTACCAACTCACATAGACCATAGTCAGGAACCAACGTGTTTGATACGCAAAGTTATCAATAATACGAACATCGATACCGGCAAGTTCCGTCCGACTTTCTAGAAAGGCCGACCCTAGTATATCCCGAACTGACACTAATGTAGACATTCTTTTCTTCCCTAGTGCAAGGAGATATTTTGACCTTCCTAAGTCGTATTTTTGCCAGATTTATCTTGCTACCCTACATGTGTCGATTTCCTTCCATTTCCAATTGAACTATCTGACTGTCTATTGTCTACACCAAAGCTTGCATGTTGGCAATGGCGCACCATTTCCTAGCAAGTTCAGTGACTTTGCAAAGAGATAGCCTGGGGATATCTTTGCTCAGGTACCCATAGGAGGTATGTGTTAAATATCTCAGCCATCTTGTTGATATATCTGCAGCACTAGAGGACTGTTTGTGAGTTTAGGGATGTAGCCTCCAGAGATTTAATGGCAGCCTGGCTGTCCAGCATCAATGTTTGTCACTATGTTGCGGCAGAGCAACTTGGCGATTTCCCATATTGTTCTTATTTCAGCTTGATAGATACTGCAAGTAGCTGGTTGTCTGTGGGCTATGTCAAGACTAAATTCTTTACAGGGTCATCCGAAGCCAACCTGCTCAACACGATTCGAACCATCCGTATAAATAGAAGTGGTTATTGTTTATATTTCCTGGTATTCTGCCAACCTATTTCTCTCTGGCAGGCATCTTAGCGACAAAGTTCCTATCGAAGGTGTACACCGTTGGTGTAGTTACCATTGCACTACAATGTGATATCCTCATGTGGCCGTAGTTCTTGTACCACCACATTGATAGACAGTATAATCTTAATGCCGTTCCGGTTGTAACTTTTCTAGTCACATTATCAGTCGGCGGTAGATGGAGTAGAGACTCTGGGCTGTACTAGTCTTTAACGGTCCGCTTATGCTTAGGCAGACAGTTCTCTGAACCTTCATTACTTGATATGTGAAGAATCGCTTATCAGTTGCCAACCACGACACCACAATGACGTACAGTAGTATAGCGCGTGCTACTGACATGTTTATCATTGAACGATTTTAGAAGAGAGGTCCCAACGTGTCCCTACGGAATATAAGGCGACGTTGGCCTTTATTACCCATTTCAATACATAAAGTCTGAATGACAATGGAATTATTCCTAGATATGTTGCACTATCAGAAAAGCTTTGGTCAATTCTATTTAGCCGAGGAGGGTCCACATATGGTCCCTCTGAATTTACGAACTGAATTATTCACATTATAAATCAAAAAATTCTACAAATTATTTTGAAAAATTGCTAGTTTCGGTTCAATTTTACCCATTTCTCTCTCGTAATATTGAATAACTTTGAAATATAAATTTTGTAATTCATGTATAAATTGTTTACATAAATTTACTTTTGGGACATTTTATACTGAAATAATACCCTGTACCACAGTGTGGTATAGGGTATAATAAAAGTGTCGTATTAAGTTGGAACAATTGGTTTCTGTACCACAGTGTGGTGTAGGGTATAAAAACGATTGGATCTAAAATACAGCTTCTACAAGACTAAAGAGCCAAATCGGATGAAACATATATATGGGAGCTATAGGTAAATCTTAACCGATTTTCTTCAAATTCGGCAATGTTAGTCCATGGATCAAGAAACTCTACCATTCTAAATATCAAAACGATTGGATGTAAACAACAGCATCTACACGACTAAAGAGCAAAATCGGACGAAACATATATATGGGAGCTATAGCTAAATCTTAACCGATTTTTTCAAATTCGGCAATGTTAGTCCATGGATCAAGAAACTCTACCATTCCAAATATCAAAACGATTGGATGTAAACTACAGCATCTATAGGACTAAAGGGTCAAATCGGACGAAAGATATGTATGGGAGCTATATCTAAATATAAACCGATTTTCTTCAAATTCGGCAATGTTGGTTCAAGTATCAAGAAACTCTACCATTCTAAATTTCAATACGATTGGATGTAAAATACAGCTTCTATAGAACTAAAGGGCCAAATCGGACGAAACATATATATGGGAGCCATAGCTAAATCTTAACCGATTTTCTTCAAATTCGGTAGTGTTGGTTCATGGATCAACAAACTCTACTGTTCTAAATTTCAAAATGATTGGATGTAAAATACAGCTTCTACACGGCTAAAGAGCAAAATCGGACGAAACATATATATGGGAGCTATAGCTAAATCTTAACCGATTTTTTTCAAATTCGGCAATGTTGGTTTATGGATCAAGAAACTCTACCATTCTAAATTTCAAAATGATTGGATGTAAAATACAGGTTCTACAGGACTAAAGAACAAAATCGGACGAAAGATATATATGGGAACTATATCTAAATCTGAACCGATTTCAACCAAATTCAATAGCGATTCAGCCGCGATATACTCTAAACTGCAAAATTTCAGAACGATCGGAGTGAAATTGCGACCTGTAGTCGACGAACAACTTTACATGGACAGACGGACGGACAGACATGGTTAAATAGACTCAGCTAGTGATTCTGAGTCGATCGGTATACTTTAAGGTGGGTCTAGCTGTGTTATTTTCAGGTGTTACAAACATCTGCCGTGAAACAAACGTATAATACAATGTGCCACAGTGTGGTGTAGGGTATAAAAATGGGCAACATTATAAAATTTCTTTTGAATTTGGTTTCTTGACTCAACAAAAGAAACAAATTTCGAAAGTATGATCTTGCTTCAAATCTATTCAGTAGTAAATATGTTTCTGTAGGCCCAGAAAATTCTAATCTTCGTTATTACATTGTAGAAGAAGGTCCATGGTACGAGTATATTCTCGTAAAGAATATATGCATAGTGTTGTAAGTCTATGTATGAATTTATGGCGATCCACTTAATTATTTAAATTTATTATTTAAAACCTATCCATCCTTCGGATTTGCCCACTGGGAATTTCTATTAATAGCAGCATTTGATTGTATTGAATATTGAGATGGGATTTCATTATTTTGCTTTGAAAACTCCCTTGAGAATGTTGCCAATTAAGCGAAAATGAGACTTGCAATGAAAAAAGTGTCCATATATTAAAGACTGTGGTATTGATGAAGAAGACAATAAAACGTTTAGATGAGGAAATTTCATAACAAAACTAAGAAAATGTACTAATTTAAATATCATAAAGTTAAATACAAAATTAACTTATTTTCAACCTCTTTAATTTTTGTGCTCTCATTTTACACGAGAGTAGCTTTCTTATGTGTGGCTTTATAAAAATACACTAATACTATAAACTCTTGCATAAATACACACATTGGCAGAAAGAAGCAATAAGTGAAATTATTTTCAAGAATAATTTTATTTAGTTTTCCAAACGTTGTAACATTTTTTAAGACATTTAACTTAAATTGTCGAATTAAATTTAAATCAACAAATGACCATTTGTGAAAGCTTAAGGCAATACTCGTATATTCACATTAATACATATGTATGCATTTGTTTGTTTCTGTATATGTATGTGTGTGCGTAAACTAAAATTATCAATGCTTATGTTTGCACGGAGGACATTAGATCCATTAGAGCAGGTCTGAAACCTGAACATTAAATAAATATTTAATTTGTATGTCCTTGGGCATAAAACGAATTGTTCGTTTCATTGTCCATTGCACAGTGGGTTAGAATCTAAGTCGGAACTTTTTAACCAATCACCTTACATTTGCTTAAAACATAAAAGGAATGACTTAAAATTCTCTTTCAGTGAATCTGTTTTAAGAATTTCTAAATTTTTTGCGCTAAGTCCATCGCTGTCGCGATATATCGCACCTGGTAATATTTTCCCAAAACTTAGTTTGAATTCTAAGATGGGCCATATTAGCCCACTGCTTGTGGTGCCTCCCTCCTCCCTGTAAGGACCGAGTATACATTTTATTTCCATTCCCTTAGCTTCCGCCTAAAAAGTACCTGTTAAACTGCTGTTTTAATAGTTGTGAACCACTGTACATTGACATGTTGACAGGGCCAACCAGGATATTTATTTATGTTCGTGTATATCTCTAAGCATTAATATTAAACATGTGTGGGTGAAACATATGTGAGTGGAAGTGAGTGTGTTTGCTCCACAAGCTAAGACTGACTACATTCCTTTGAGAAATACCTACCAATCCTTATCATATTTTATTCAATAGTCCCCCACTTTCATTCACACACACACACACACGTGTATCCTGCTTCACTTTACCCTTCGTTGGCAAGACTCTTGTGCATTTTAATGTGCCTAAATCTTAAGATGGCCATAATAAACCTCGTATCTTACTTCTGCCACTTCTCTGCTCGATCGAAAATATATCAGTTCAGGTATGAGTGAGAAGAATGTGAGTAAGTAAATAAAAATTCCCTCTAGTGTAATATTTAGTGGATGGATGGAGGATATAAGGGGAAAGCCAGCAAACATTCCTATGCTACATATGGGGCATTACATGAAGGATTTTAAGAGTAAATGAGGGATTTTTGGTATTTTAATATACAATTTAAATTGCCGCTAAATCGATGTTATTGATATGACTAGAAAAATTGCAAAATGGGAAAATATACAAAATGTATGGATTTATACATTTACCTCTGGCAGAGGCCAACACACCTTGTCCTAATTTAAAAAACCAATTTATATCTAATATAAATAACATACTATGGAAATTATGAGGTCAACAAATGCTTTTCTAGCACTCATAATTTCGTTTAATTTAAATGGTATCCCTTTATCGAACTGATAAATAAAACCAGTAAGGAAAGGCTAAAGTCGGGCGGTGCCGACTATATAATACCCTACACCACTCTCGTAATATTGAATAACTCTGATATATAAATTTTGTAATTCATGTATAAATTGTTTACATAAATTTACTTTTGGGACATTTTATACTTAAATAATACCCTGTACCACAGTGTGGTGTAGGGTATAAAAACGATTGGATCTAAAGGGCCAAATCGGACGAAACATATATATGGGAGCTATAGCTAAATCTTAAACGATTTTCTTCAAATTCGGTAGTGTTGGTTCATGGATCAAGAAACTTTACCATTCTAAATTTCAAAATGATTGGATGTAAACTACAGCTTCTTCAGGACTAAAGAGCAAAATCGGACGAAACATATATATGTGAGCTATAGCTAAATCTTAACCGATTTTCTTCAAATTCGGCAATGTTGGTTCATGGATCAAGAAACTCTACCATTCTAAATTTCAAAACGATTGGATGTAAAATACAGCTTTTATAGGACTATATGGCCAAATCGGACGAAACATATATATGGGAGCTATAGCTAAATCTTAACCGATTTTCTTCAAATTCGGTAGTGTTGGTTCATGGATCAAGAAACTCTACCATTCTAAATTTCAACACGATTGGATGTAAAATACAGCTTTTATAGGACTAAAGAGCCAAATCGGACGAAACATATATATGGGAGCTATAGCTAAATCTTAACCGATTTTCTTCAAATTCGGTAGTTCGGTAATTCATGGATCAAGAAACTCTACCATTCTAAATTTCAAAACGATCGGATGTGAAATACAGCTTCTATAGGACTAAAGGACCAAATCGGACGAAAGATATATATGGGAGCTATATCTAAATCTGAACTGATTTTCTTCAAATTCGGCAATGTTGGTTCATGGATCAAGAAACTCTACCATTCTAAATTTCAAAACGATCGGATGTAAAATACTGCTTCTATAGGACTAAAGGACCAAATCGGACGAAAGATATATATAGGAGCTATATCTAAATCTGAACCGATTTTCTTCAAATTCGGCAATGTTGGTTCATGGATCAAGAAACTCTACCATTCTAAACTTCAAAACGATCGGATGTAAAATATAGCTTCTATAGGACTAAAGGGCCAAATCGGACGAAACATATATATGGGAGCTATAGCTAAATCTTAACCGATTTTCTTCAAATTCAGCAATGTTGGTTCATGGATCAAGAAACTCTACCATTCTAAATTTCAAAACGATCGGATGTAAAATACAGCTTCTATAGGACTAAAGGGCCAAATCGGACGAAAGATATATATGGGAGCTATAGCTAAATCTTAACCGATTTTCTTCAAATTCGGCAATGTTGGTTCATGGATCAAGAAACTCTACCATTCTAAATTTCAAAACGATCGGATGTGAAATACAGCTTCTATAGGACTAAAGGACCAAATCGGACGAAAGATATATATGGGAGCTATAGCTAAATCTTAACCGATTTTCTTCAAATTCGGTAGTTCGGTAATTCATGGATCAAGAAACTCTACCATTCTAAATTTCAAAACGATCGGATGTGAAATACAGCTTCTATAGGACTAAAGGACCAAATCGGACGAAACATATATATGGGAGCTATAGCTAAATCTTAACCGATTTTCTTCAAATTCGGCAATGTTGGTTCATGGATCAAGAAACTCTACCATTCTAAACTTCAAAACGATCGGATGTAAAATATAGCTTCTATAGGACTAAAGGGCCAAATCGGACGAAACATATATATGGGAGCTATAGCTAAATCTTAACCGATTTTCTTCAAATTCAGCAATGTTGGTTCATGGATCAAGAAACTCTACCATTCTAAACTTCAAAACGATCGGATGTAAAATATAGCTTCTATAGGACTAAAGGGCCAAATCGGACGAAACATATATATGGGAGCTATAGCTAAATCTTAACCGATTTTCTTCAAATTCGGCAATGTTGGTTCATGGATCAAGAAACTCTACCATTCTAAATTTCAAAACGATCGGATGTGAAATACAGCTTCTATAGGACTAAAGGACCAAATCGGACGAAAGATATATATGGGAGCTATATCTAAATCTGAACTGATTTTCTTCAAATTCGGCAATGTTGGTTCATGGATCAAGAAACTCTACCATTCTAAATTTCAAAACGATCGGATGTAAAATACTGCTTCTATAGGACTAAAGGACCAAATCGGACGAAAGATATATATAGGAGCTATATCTAAATCTGAACCGATTTTCTTCAAATTCGGCAATGTTGGTTCATGGATCAAGAAACTCTACCATTCTAAACTTCAAAACGATCGGATGTAAAATATAGCTTCTATAGGACTAAAGGGCCAAATCGGACGAAACATATATATGGGAGCTATAGCTAAATCTTAACCGATTTTCTTCAAATTCAGCAATGTTGGTTCATGGATCAAGAAACTCTACCATTCTAAACTTCAAAACGATCGGATGTAAAATATAGCTTCTATAGGACTAAAGGGCCAAATCGGACGAAACATATATATGGGAGCTATAGCTAAATCTTAACCGATTTTCTTCAAATTCAGCAATGTTGGTTCATGGATCAAGAAACTCTACCATTCTAAACTTCAAAACGATCGGATGTAAAATATAGCTTCTATAGGACTAAAGGGCCAAATCGGACGAAACATATATATGGGAGCTATAGCTAAATCTTAACCGATTTTCTTCAAATTCAGCAATGTTGGTTCATGGATCAAGAAACTCTACCATTCTAAACTTCAAAACGATCGGATGTAAAATACAGCTTCTATAGGACTAAAGGGCCAAATCGGACGAAAGATATATATGGGAGCTATAGCTAAATCTTAACCGATTTTCTTCAAATTCGGTAGTTCGGTAATTCATGGATCAAGAAACTCTACCATTCTAAATTTCAAAACGATCGGATGTGAAATACAGCTTCTATAGGACTAAAGGACCAAATCGGACGAAAGATATATATGGGAGCTATATCTAAATCTGAACTGATTTTCTTCAAATTCGGCAATGTTGGTTCATGGATCAAGAAACTCTACCATTCTAAACTTCAAAACGATCGGATGTAAAATACAGCTTCTATAGGACTAAAGGGCCAAATCGGACGAAAGATATATATGGGAGCTATATCTAAATCTGAACCGATTTCAACCAAATTCAATAGCGATCTTAACAGCCGCGAAATACTCTAAACTGCAAAATTTCAGAACGATCGGAGTGAAATTGCGACCTGTAGTCGACGAACAACTTTACATGGACGGACGGACGGACGGACGGACATCGTTAAATCGACTCAGCTAGTGATTCTGAGTCGATCGGTATACTTTAAGGTGGGTCTAGCTGTGTTATTTTCAGGTGTTACAAACATCTGCCATGAAACAAACTTATAATACCCTGTACCACAGTGTGGTGTAGGGTATAACTAGTAAGGAAAGACTAAAAGTCAGGCGGGACGACTATATAATACCCTACAGCACCTTAACAATGCGAAAAGGGGCATAATTTGTAATAATTGGTTTCGTTTCACCTAACAAAGTACTTAGCTCCACCTCCTCATCATAATAAACCAGATTTGAAACTATAACCTTAAAATGAGCAATATTCTTTCATAGATCAAGAATCGAAAGGAACAAATAGATGGGACTATACATAATCTAAACAGATTTTCATCAACTTCAGTCAAAAACTTAATTTCTGCCAAAATATTTAAAGATCGGACGTAAAATACAGTTTTAATAGCGCGTAATCTAAAAGCGCTTATATCTAAATCCGAACAAATTACACTATGCAACAAAAAAAATTATTTGTGTGTCCGAGACCTAAAATTTGTTTTTAATAGATTAAGGAGGCATACTATTTTATGATGCCAAAACGAACATTTTTTTATGGTAAAGTTTTTTTTTAAATTTGTTTTTCCAAGATTCCAATTTTCATGGAACTTAACTTTATTATTTGGACAATATTTTTTGAAGTATAAGCTAGATAAAGCCGGGATATCTTTAAATTAAAGGAAATTATAAGGGCTGGAAATGCTAAAAATACGTTGAAACGGAAGTTTAGCAAATGTCGTTAAAATAGTTTGAAAAAATTTGATTTTTTCAAAAAATCAAATCACGGAAAAATTCATATAAAATAGAAAAAAAATGAAAAAAATCGTTTGCTCCATTTCTAGAAAGCTATCATCATAATGAAGAAAATAATGCTTTTTGCAAATTATCTATGAATAAATGTATAAATTATGACCCATATTGTAAAAAAAGAAATTTTTCATATTATTTTGGCAATTTTGTTTGGGAGGTACCAAAATGCTAGCTTCCAAAAATTGGAACAAAAAATTTTTTGCTAATTGTTTCTATTTTTCTATATACCCGGGCTTAATCGAGCATATACTTCAAAAAATATGGTCCAAATACTAAAGACACCTCCAGGAAAATGGAAAATTTAAAGTAAACCAATTTGATTTCTTTAGAATGCTCAAGGTTTGGCGCATTCAAACATCAGGCAAGTTTGCTAACTCCACCAAATAAATGAGAGCTTAGGGTAGCCTTCCACCTTCTGGCGAGAGCCTCCCACCTTAGTAGATTCGGCAAAAGTTATTTCGCACAACCTTCAATTTCTCTGCGTGTTTTCAATCAGGCTGTGACCTGCCATGACAGACAAGATTACTGAAACGTCGGTTCTGGATAACTACAGCAGGGTGTTCGTGTAGTTTAGGCATGACCATGTCAGCCTGGAATGTGGTAGTTATTGACTAGTGACCACATGTCATTTATTGCCACAAGCGCACAATCTCTCAAGAAGAGCTTGCAGGTCGCTAGAGGCAAGCCTACATATCCCAGAATACTGAACTGCTCAGACATTTTTTTAAGAGATGCGGCATATCACATGTATTATAAAATTTAGTGCCTCAGTCGGAGTTGGTCTCAGCGAACCAGTGACACATTGGTTTAGGTTAGGGTGGCAGCCGTTTTCTTTTTTATTTCTTCAGCTCACATAGACCAGTTTAGGTCCCTAGTGGTACCACGGGCTAAAATGCCCTTCATCGAAACCAACCTGTTTGATATACAAATGTATCGATAGCACGAATATTGGTACAGGAAAGATCTGTTAGGCTGCCTAGAAAGGCCGACCCCAGTAGGTCTAGTCGTCGTTTACTCAAAGCGGGACAGTCGCATAGCAAGTGCTCAATGCTCTCCAGTTCTTCCTCATCTCCACAGCTTCTGCAGAAGTCATTGGAGTTAATACCCAATCTTCTGGCGTATTCACCGATCAGGCAGTGTCCCGTCTGAACTGATACTAACGTAGATAATCTTTTCCTTTCCAGTGCGAGGAGATATTTTCACCTTCTCAGGTCATACCTTGGCCAGATTTGTCTAGCTACCCTGCAGGTGCCGATTTGTGTCCATCTGTCGTTGGACTGCCTGATTGCCTTATCCAAAGCTTGCACGTGGATAGTGGCGCACCAATATATGCAAATTCTTCGAGAATTTGTAAAGTCGTCCCTTTCCTAGCAAGTTCATCGGCATTGCAGTTCCCCGGGATATCCCTATGCCCAGGTACCCATATGAGGTGTATATTGAGGTATATACCAGTGACATATACGGGTTTTACAACAAGAGGTGTTATTTTGAATCACCCGGTATTTCGGTAGCAGACACTTTTGAAGCTTTTATATTCTTTGACATTTGACTAATAGAAACTACGCCATTACTAAGAATGGAACGATACACGATTTAATAACGCATTGAAACAAAAATAATGAATAATAAGATATGTCATCCCGGAGCGAGTAAGTTATCAGGTACGAACGAATAGAAATTTCAACGAGTAGGACTTCAAAGAGTGAGGTTTTCCGCGGATTTCGGACCGATTTTCCGATTTTGACGTTTCTCGCTGTGCCGTCAGCGAGAAACTGTATAATTTAAGGTCTGTGCATTGAAATTATAAAAATTCACTACAAATATGGTGAAAATCATGCAGTCACTGTTCGCAAAACTAAAGCATTTTTGTGGGTCGTCGTGAAGCACCTTGTCGGGCCGCAATACAGAAATTGGTGGAAAAATTCGAGCTGTTGGGACAAGCTAGTGATGTGAAGAATAAAACCCGTGCACATCGCTCAAGAACAACTGAGAATATTGCTGCTGTAGCCCAAAGTGTTGAAGAGAACCCAGGTCATTTCACAAACGTCATTACACCGTATCTTGGATAAAGACCTGGGTCTTAAGGCTAATAAAGTTCAGTTAACACAATAACTCAAGCCGGCCGATCATCAACAACGTCGTGTCTTTGCGGATTATGTCTTGCATGAATGCACGAAATGATCCGGAATTCCATCGAAAAATCATCTTGACTGATGAGGCTCATTTCCACCTCGGTGGCTACGTCAACAAGCAAAATTGTCGCATCTGGGCCTCGGAAAATCCAAGAGTTATTGTTGAGAAGCCTCTCCATCCTCAACGTGTGACTGTTTGGTGCGGTTTATGGTCCGGCGGGGTCATTGGACCTTACTTTTTCGAAAATGAGGTTGGATCAACAGTTATGGTGAATGGAATGCGCTATCGAGAGATGATTAATGATTTTTTATGGTGGGAGTTGGATGGTATTGATCTAGACAACGTTTACTTTCAACAAGACGGCGAAACCATTGCTCTGTTACGGGAAAAATTTCCGGACCGTGTTATCTCTCGAAGAGGTGATCACAATTGGCCACCGAGATCATGTGATTTAATGTATTGCGACTTTTTCCTTTGGGGCCACGTGAAAGATAAGGTCTACGCCAACAGCCCGGCGTCGATTCAAGACCTCAAAGATAGAATTCGTGAGGCTATCGAGGACATAGGGCAGCCACTTACAATGTCATACAGCGTTATCGGGCTGATAACACAATCAATAAACTTTACACATTCAGACTGTAGCGTTTTCCTTTTGCTCTTTCCAGAATATAGCGGTTGAAGTTCAACTTCCTGTCTAGTAATATACCTGAGTATTTTGTGCATTCAGACAAGGGAATTTCAATACCCCCTAGTAAACAGATGCAACAGTTGGTACGTTATCAAAAACTTTAGTATTATTTTTGTCGTTTCCGAAGCCTCATAAAAAATACAAAGATAAATTAATATGTAGTACTATACACTACAAATATAAACGGAAATCAATTTTGAATTCTAAGATTGTGGTCAGTGTAGCAATGATCAACGCAATTTTCATTCTTTCAGTATTTAAATAGTCGTAGTCCCTTAAGAGCTATGAGACTACAATTTTATGTGTACATATTGATTTCCACTGATTTTACAGCGTCGAGTACTGTATAAATTACGAACTATTCCTTCTAACTAGTCTTCTTTAGAGCTATGCAGCAACAAATTTATGTGTATAAACTGCTAAGAACATGGCTGGAAAAATACGAAACTTAGATTGACTTGAGTTGACTAGTGGTCAGAACAGTTGTGATGTGTTCATTTTTTTAATCAGAGTTTTTCATTGGAATATCTTTCAGCTTAAGAAGGTTACGGGTATAAAACTACTACAGGTCTACTTATATAGTCTAAGTGAGTATGTTATACAGGCTGCCACTCTTGACCTAGTCTATGTTATTGAAGAACCCCTCTATATATTTACCTTTATTCATTGTATGTATGTATATTGCTTAAAAGAGAGAAATCCTTCGATAAAAGTGACTAGATCACGCTGGGCTTAAATTGTCTTACTTGTTTTCCAAAGTTTTTAAATAAGAAAATCAAAATTTACCAAATTACAGAATTTTTAATTATTTAAATTGCTAAATTTCTGATTTGGATTACAAAAAAGACGTTCCATACATTGTAATATCCCATATTAATATACATATATTGCATTCCCTACAGTAATACTTCTATAAATTCACTATGTGAAAGTCACGCCGAAGAAATGAAAAAAAAAAACACGAAAAACAAAACGAAAGATAAAAGATGCAGCAAAGCGATGAGTAGCAAACGGCCTAAACCGTTTGAATTAACATAAACGTGGGCATTAAGTTAATTTAGCGCTGGATAAGGATGCTCTGGATCCTTTTAGGCAATAATTCGTTCGCTGTCTTACTGCCGTCCTTTGCTTCCTCCTTTACAAGCGTTCCTTGTGTCTCCCCTTTTTTTTTGGTGATGGCATATTTGTTTGCATAGCGCTTGTTTGTTGGAGAGGGGGAAGGCTGTCCGTTTCCTGATCTAAGGTAACATTTATCTGCGCTTTAACCCAAAGAATTAATTTATTTTTATCTTTTTTTGATCCCATATTAAAGTTCATTCATTTGAATGGATGTTGGTATGGTCAATCTTTTGATACGCACTCAAGTACACCGGAGAATTCGTTTCGCTCCAAAACAGCGGTGCTGATAATATGCGTCTCGATAACGATGAGAGAGGTATTTCAAGGTTTTAGCTTCCGAAACACAACAATAGGCATGACTTGGGGTTTTTCGTTTTTGATTAAGACAAAATAAAACGTTTTTATCTTAGGGATTATGGGTCAGTTGAAGGGTAAAGCGTGTCCATGTGACATTTGGGATTACCTTCATGTAAAACAATGGAGGACTGCAAAATGATACGAAGGTGAAATGTTAAGAATGTTGCCGCGTCACCCAATGAGTGCATAAGTATAAGGCAGGCAAGGAATTGTACCCAAGTGCTCTTTTATTTAAAGGAAAGTTTGCTGGTTGATTATAATCTGGTTATGCTGCTCATGTCCCTTCGAAATGTAGAATATATACCTATCACAGTATTTTAATATATTAAATCTGAATATGAAAAGTAAATATGAATTTACTCTAACGGAACAAATTTTTTCATAGCTACGAAATTTTAGACAACTACACGTGTAATTATGCCTCTAAAAAGTTACGTTTTTTGTTTAGAAAAATTTTTTTTCGGGTATAGTAATTTGCCCGTAATACTTGTTTTAAATTTTGTTGCTATGGAAACAACTTTATTTCAATGCAGAGTGGTAACCGAAGTTCCCAGCTCATATAGACCAATTGAGGTGCCTAGTGGTACCCGTTCTCGGAACCAACCTGTTCAATACTAAGAATATCGTTACCGGCCATATCTATCAGACTTTCTAGAAAAGCCGACTTCAGTATATTTAGACGTAGTTTACTCAATGCGGGATAGTAAAAAATGTGCTCAATGCTCTCTACTTGTTCCTCATCTCCATAGCTTCTGCAGAATTCATTGGATTCAATTGTCATCCTCTTGTGTGTTTGTCGATCAGGCGCTGCCGGATATATTTTGACTTATCAGGTCGTACTGTGGCCAATTTGTCTAGTTACCCTTAAGGTGTCAATTTCCCTCCATCTCTCATAAAACAACCTGACAGCATCTTGCCAAAGCCAAAGCTTGTTTGTAGCCAGTAGCGCACCAAAATATATAAATTCTTCTTATTTCGGGTACATAAACATTGCAAGTATATCTTAGTCTGTGAGCTATATCAAGGCTAACTTTTTTACAGTGTAATCCCAAGCCATCCTTCTCATCAAGCTTCAAATCATCTGTACAGAAGTGGAGATAGTTTATATTTATGATATTCTGCCATGGCAGAGTCTCTGGCAGGTATCTTAGCGGAAAAGTTCCTCTCGAAGTTGTACACCGTTAGCATCTAGTCCATTCGGTCAGTTACAATTGCATTACCTACAGCTTTCCGATAGGAATACAAGTCTGCATTGTCTTTCCTTACCCATTCCAATACATTAAGTCTGAAGCACAATTTTCTATCTAGGACTATACCTTGACATTTTGCAGTGTCAGAGTAGGCTAACTCAGTTCCATTTAGCAGAGGAGCATTCACATGTGGGATCGTATACTGAGTAAATATTGTTAAAAGATCCCTAAATATCTAGAAAGGCCACACCATACTGAATTCCTTGAAATGGCGGTTCGATAGTGCCAACCAGATCATGCGTGGCAGATCCTGTAGACTTGTCCCTATTGTATGCATGATGGTTTCCCCGATAGGAGGAATATGAATACCACTGATATAGCCTTCACAAATTTTTTCCAGCCATGGGATAATGTACTTCAACATTTTGTGCATTTCTGCTGGAGTGATGCCGTCTGGTGATTTGAAGGGCTCAAAGCCCAGCTAATTCTTGATTTCTCAGTCAACAAGCGACGCTAGTAGTCCACTCGTTCTCTTGTTGGTCCTGCTGATCCCCAGATTCTGTTGGTGAGTTCCCTGGGAAATGTTTGTCGAGAAGTACATTTAATGACTGCTCGTATTTTTGTCCGATTATTTGCCTCATCCTGCAAATAACCCACTGTACAGAGTGCAGTAATAATTATCTTACGCAGCCTTGCGGCTTCCGAGACATTTTCCTCTTCGCCACAGAAGGTGTGCCTTTGCACTTTTCCAAGCTCTTTCTTATATATTTTGAGTTTCCTTTTATAGGTCATTGGTGATCCCAGTAGATTTGGCCTTATTTAATAGCTTGCTGCAGGTCTTCTTCCTAGCCTTTAGCTCAGAAGTTTACCCTTGTCCTTGGTTTTGGACAGGTGTTTCGTACAGATGTTTAGAGTTGAGGACTTATTTGAAATTTTTCTCATACATGTGCTCCTTTTTCTTCCTCACATTTCTGTGGACGGCAGGTTTAGGTGCTTTTTCAGCGAGTTTGAACTCTACGTAATGGTGATCTGAGAATGTGTGGTCGTCCAGTACATACTACCCAATAATCTTGTCTGACAGCCGGTCAGTCAGTTCTTTAATTGTAAAGGTCGGTTTATTGCCTACATTACAAATAGATAGGTTGGTAATTAGAACAAAGTCAAGAAGTGAATCACACCTATTGTTTATATGCGTACTACCCCAGATAGTATGATGAGCGTTCGAATCTGCGCCTGCTTGCGCTTTTCAGACGTTGCTTCTTCTACTACTTCCCGGAAGAGAGCAACCAATTTTTGCGATCGCCACTTCAGTGAAGGGCTTGGTGAGTGTCCTGTTGACGGTTACGTTATGGACCCTAGCCTTTTTCGAAGGTATAGGTAGCGGTTCATCAGCTGATCTGATTCTTTTGACATTATTTCTAGCCGTTAAAACAGCTGAAGTTTTGAACTAATCAGTCGACTCAGTGGCATTGGAAGCATCAATAACGTTCTTAGCTCAATTAAGTGACTCTTTTTGCTTCTCGGTATATCCGCTGTTCGTTGTTGGGCGTGACTATCCCTTTGTACTTTAACAATTGTAGTGAGAGCTGGGTTGACTTTTTGTATCGGTTTTGGTAAGATAGGCTTGCGCCAAGACCAACGGACGAAATCCGCTCTATTGGGGCATGAAGGTTATTGCTTTTATTGCGTTTATTTTTCTTGTAGTTGTTTATTTTGTTTTCATATCCATATAGTTCTAAAGAGTGTAGGGGATATACATAGATGTCCGCCACAGCATAGCCCTTTGGTAAGGACTGGGTGGCAGAACACCTGCTACTTGCTGAGAATCCCAGGTATCAGCAAGGCTCCTTACTTATACAATCGATTACCTCTGACCAATAAAACCCATATTCGAACTAAGTTAGGCTGAGATATAAATTAATATTACGACACACCAAATGTGAAGTCAATTGGTTACCCCTTTCAAGTACCCCAGCCCCCCTGTACACCAGCCAGACAGACAAACGGACGGACATTGTTCAAATGATTTAAAATTACCTAAAACGAATTTCTGTCGAACGGGTCACCCCTTCGATCTGCTACACTTTTGGGTCGTAGCAAAAAGTATATACCCTTGGGTCGTAGCAAAAGTTATATACCCTAAAGCTACTCCGATAGTATCTTTACAGATTCTCCCAATGTTTCGCTATCCCACACCAATTTGTAAGCCATCACTGCCCAGTTCTTCAATTCATCCTTACTCAAACTTCCGTGATTGCTCAAACTTCCCCTTGAAATACAGTATTATCGTTCCTCAATAAAAAGTCCCACACCCGTCCTTCCTCCTAGCTTGGACCCATCCGTGAGCAGGTGATTTCCTGTGGCACATGAGCCGGTTTGAGGTGAGGTTATAATAAGGAATATGCAATGGCATGTGCTGGCTTTCTTCAAATTTCAAAATAGCGAAAAATCACCAAACACACCCAATCGCGTCTAACCTTTACATCTCTCAATAACAAGATACAAATTCTTTGTTTAACTTCTGATATAATAGCTAAAATTATCTAAACTTCTTTTTCAGACGGGAACAATGGAAATCTTTCATTTTTCAATATCCCAGCATACATTTTGGGTAGATATGTTAAAAACATGATGCGATAGAGAAAACCGGGACTATAAATGACATCATGTATACAATTGTTTACACTGTCCTGCAATGGTTTACTAGCCTGCAATATTTTACTAGCCAAGTCAATATTATTGTCAGAAGATTATGGAATCTATGTCGAAGGATATCTGAAAAATCAAAATATGAAAACCAATTGAGCGGCCCCTTGTAACTGTTTCAGGATTTAGCGATTGTCATTAATTCGAAGAACAAATATTTGCTAGATGCCTTCGTTACACATTTCCAATGAACTGTATTCTCTTGTTGTTCATAATCGTAAAAAAAATAAACGAATAGCAGCGGCATTGAAGCATAAATGAAGGGGATTGAGATTGGTACCAGCTTCTAGAAATGCTGTAAAAATAAGTAACGAATTTATGATCGAATAGAGTAAATGCCAAATCAAAAACATAAATAACAACAGCGGAAAATCGATTGCCGACTCAGCAGCGTTAATGGGGGGAAATTGAACATGCGAAGGGGGAGAAGAAAACATTTGAAATACCGGAAGGTAAGGAAAACAATTGGTCCTCGAAAAGATGATTATAACCGTATAAGCCGTGGAAAGAAATGATTGTCGGCTCAATTCGCTTCAACGAATTTTATAACCAACTTCTGCTTTTGTTGTCGTTACCATTGCTATGATTGTTGTTATAACCATGAAATCTGGAATGGGTTGGGAAGGATGGTTGGATGGATGGTGGGATGGATGGCTGGATGGTCGAATGATGACTGTTCACAAGTTACCACTTTGGCATAAAATGTCATCAAATAAAAGTTTGCGTTTCGTGGGCGGTTCTTAGTCGCTTTGGCTTTATTCAATTTTCTTTCAAATAGAACCTATTTTCCCATATAAATTAACCATAAATGTCAGGTGAATTTTATGTTCAATTTGTTACTCTACTCCCTCTGCCCGGCGTGCATATTTTTTAACATATAATTTATTGCTTGGTGTATTTCGGAGAAACTTTTTATTACGCTTCACCAAAGGTTAAGTCTGTGGATGAGCGGACTTAAAGCAATATTGAAATTATTACCCAATAAATATCTATCCCCGCATTTGGGGGCGTCAAGCTTGAAATGAAGTGGTTTTGCCATAAAATCGTATCATGTTTAGAGATAATAAATTGTTTATAACAAGATGATTTTCACCAAATTAAAGATGACAACTTTATGGCGCAGCAGTTGGAAAACTTCTTTGGAAACATATGTGTATCTTACACTATAGGTAGGACTGTGGGGTTGAATTCTGAAGAAGCTGTGCTCGCTTTCCTGTCGCGGCACTGATACAATATAACATCAACTTTTCTTGTTTTTCAGTTTGCCGAAGACAAGAGGGAGGAAACTAACATAGCCATAAAACCATGGCTGCTATTAATATATATATAAATGCAGCATTTCCAGTGGATAATAGTAACGGTACTCTCAATTAAACGCTCTTCCTTAAGATTAAAAGAAAATGTTATTCAACATTCGGACAATATTAGAATTAGGTCTTCTATTCACGGAAGTGAAAACTTCTTTAATATTGACCTATGAAGTTCATTTTTGACTAAAATGTTTGCTGTATGGTAAGATAACACCACGTTTTGATCCATACAATGGTCTCTTGAATTTTAAATATGTTCTAACATACATGCTTTATTATGTACAGTTTGTCTACAACTCATTTAGAAGATATCAGATAATTAATAGCACAGTGTTTGTCGTGGAGCTCACGGGTACATTTTACCAAAAATTGTGATTTTTTGATTGTAAAACATTAAAAAAATTTCATAATACAAACAAATTATTGTTTTGCGACAAACATTTTCTCATTTATTGATAAATACATATTGCTTGTGACAAACACAATAACCGTTTGTCTCAAACGTTTCATAAGGTTTGGTGTAAACAAGTATTGCTCGCGACAGACACAATAACCGTTTGCCTCAAACGTTTCATAAGGTTTGGGGTAAATAGATTATGCTTGTGACAAACGCAATAACCGTTTGCACCTAATGTCTCGCCTAAATACAATGTATTTACAGCAATATTTAAAATATTGTCAATTGTACACACCCAAAGCAAAATGTTCGTGGTTTTTAAATGGCTTTAATCCTGTAGAAACAAATGTTTAATTTTAGGGGTACAATCTGCAGCACCTGAGGCAAATCTAGTACTCGTCGAGATGTATCGCAAGTTACGATCGAGCTACAAAAAAAAAACGGTAAAAAACGATTTTGGAACGTGCTCGGAAAAAATATAAAGGTGTTGTTGGAATTGTCTCAATATAAGCTTTAATATTCCGTATCACATTTGGAATTTTTTTGTGACCCGGTTTAATATATATACAGGGTGTTTTTTAGACGTGTGGTTTTCAATCTGGCAATACTTTTTTCGGAGTTGGTCTTTTTGACAGCTGTAACTTGAATTATGCTCAGTTTGGTTTGTCATTTCATATTGTACATATAGACTTACCGAAACAACGTTTGTAAATCATGCAAATTTATTACCACAATAATGGTAATAAATTTTCCGATTTTCACAAGAAAATTTTGTTCAGCGATGAAGCTCACTTTTGGATGAATAAGTACGTTAATAAACAAAATTGTCTCATACAATATTACATACACAAAAAGTCACTATTTAGTGTGCTCTACGGAGGGTATCATTGGTCCATATTTCTTCAAAAATGAAGCCGGCCAAAATGTTACAGTCAATGGGGAAGGCTATAGAGCTATTATTAATGACTTTTTCGTGCCTGAATTTGAGGATGTTAATGTGGACGACCATTGGTTCCAACAAGACGGCGCACAGTGGAATATTTTCACACAAGACGCGGCAAAAATTAGAAGGAATTGAGCTAGAGCTTTGAAATTTGGTACATATCACTCATTTCGCCTAATTAGCTAAAAACCAATTTTTTGTTTAAATCCGCCCATAACCACGGCTACTTCCCACATAACCTAAAATTATAAATCTTAGTATTTTTCTCAATTTAGCATTTATGTTATTACAAATAGCTAGTAGAGATTGTATTTGAGTCCTCAATTATATAAAAACTAGCTGAGCCCGGTGCGCTTCGCTGCCCATGTCAAAATTAGCGCTGTAGAAACTGTATTTTATATCCGATCAGTACGAAATTCGGCAGAAAGAGGTTTGTTATTACATGAAGGAATACTGCCAAATTCGGAGAAAATCGGTTCAGATTTAGATATAGCCCCCATATATATATGTTACCTGAATTTTACATGAATGAGTATTCAAGGAAAATCGATTCAGATTTATATATAACCTCCATATATATGTTCCTCCAGATTTGGTTACAAAGCGCTATAGAAGTTGTACTTTACTTCCGATCATTACAAAGTTCTCCAGAAAAGTGTTTCTCAATTTAGGAACGAATATTGCTTAATTTAGCGATTATCGGTTCAAAATAAGATATACATACACACACACACCACATTTACCAATTATTCCAAATTATTATCGCAATGACCCTTATCGCATTGTTAGGGAGGTGTAGGGTATTATATAGTCGGCCGCGCCCGACTTTCTGCCTTTCCTTACTGGTATTAGTAAAAAATTCACTGAATGACAAAATACCGAATTCAGTGGAAAGTCCAGAAAATAGAAATGTGTACTTATAAAATTTCCAAATTCTTGTTTCATTGGTTTTGCGATTGTATTGGAGTGAGCAGCTGTAATTATCGCATACCGAACATTTTTGTTCATGTATTTCCTATATAATACTTGCAAGATATATCAAAATGTGGGCTGCGCCACGCCCACTGGTCCTATTCCGCCCATTTGTAAGCCAATCACGTAGACTGCTACCAGATACATATACGCAAAATTTCAACACTCTCGCTAACAAAATGAGCAAGATAATTCAATTTCAAAATTTGGCTTATATGGGCGGTTGCACGCCCATTGGTCAGATCCCGCCAATTTTTGGACCAATCACGTGGACTATCACCAGATACATATGTACAACATTACAGCACTCTAGATAGAAAATTGTGTAAGATATATCAATTTCGAAATTTGGCTTATAAGGGCGGGGCCACGCCCATTGGTCCGATCCCGCCCATTTTCTGACCAATTACGCAGACCGCCATCATATACATATACACAAAATTCCAGAAGTCTCGCTAACATATTGTGCAAGATATATCAATTTCAAAATTTGGCTTATATGGGCGGGGCCAAGCCCATTGGTCCGATCACGCCCATTTTTTTACGAATTACGTAGAATGCCACCAGATACATATACGCAACATTGCAGCATATAAGCCAAAATTTGGCTTATACGGGCGGGGCCACGCCCATTGGTCCGATCCCGCCCATTTTTTGGCCAATTACGTAGAATGCCACCAGATATATATTCGCAACATTGCAGCACTCCCGCTGGCAAATTGTGCAAGATATCAAAATTTCAAAATTTGGTCTATGTGGGCGGGGCCACGCCCATTGGGTCGATCCCGCCGATTTTTGGACCAATCACGTAGACTGCCACCATATATACATATACACAAAATTCCAGCACTCTCGCTAACAAATTGTGCAAAATATCTCAATTTCAAAATTTGGCTTGTATGGGCGGGGCCAAGCCCATTGGTCCGATTCCGCCCATTTTTGGAAAATTCACATAATCTGCCACTAAATGCATACACACAAAATTTCCGCACTCTAGCTAAAAATTTTTCTCAATATCAAAATTGGACACATATGGGCGGGTCCACCCCCACTTGATATATCGAAAATTCAAGTACCCTATTTTCAGCACCCCCTACACATGTACAATCTGTGAAAATTTCAAGATGATCGGTGTAGCCGTTTAGACGTCTATACGGAGCAAACACACAAACAGACACTCTCTTTTGTATATATAGATCAATTTAAATTTTATACGATGTTGGAAATTACAGGAAATTTTTTTTATAAATCGCTTTGTATCTGTTGTTCGATGTAACTCAGTACGTAGAACAAAGTAAATAACTAAAGCGTAATACATTAGCTCAACATTTGCAAAAAAATCATGATGAGATAGTTTACAGTTTTTTGTTAATTAATCAATCATTCCAACTATCCAGAAAAAATCATCATTGATTTAGCAATGTGTTCATTAATAATACGTCATGTTTAGAGCATACTTTTAGGAATATGTCGAAAGGACACAAACAATGAGGCATGTATATATAGTAGATTGGCAAACAAATGTTCGCTTATATGAATATTTACCTTGTTCATGTCGGTTGCCGTTTAATTCGGTCTGTAATCGTTGATATAAACTGAGATACTCTTTCGGCTCAAGACCAACTTGCTTTTATACATGCTTTATATGCTTTGGTATGCTTTGGTAATGTTGTTCAATAAATAGCAACATGGACTAAAAATAACGAATTTTGGATTGTTTTTTGCCGAGTATGTTTTACCATTTCGTTAAATAAATCAACATAGGCAGGTATAGGCAGAATTTTCTTTTCGCAATGGTTAACTAAGTCCCTAGTTTATAAATTTTTGTTAATGACAAGACCTCGGTCGGCCTCGGAAGTATAGTTTTATCCTGGAGAAAATGAAACACCCTGATTTTTGGCAACTTGCAAGTAAACCACAGATTAAATAGGATAATGACAACACAATTATATTTTTTTAACGCTAAAAACTCTTCAAAATGTTCTGTATAGCATGACTTAAACGAAGTTCCAATGCGTTTCATAGTTTCGGAGATATGGGCTTACAAAATACTCTCTTAAATGATAAACTTTGGAACCGTTGTACCATTTATGAATTTCAAATGCTTGTACCGCGATATTTCGCCAAGATATTGGCAAAACCTTTAAAGATTTAGTTAATGGGAATGCTCTTTACAGATTGGAATCAAACATTTTGAGTTTTTGCCGCTCATAATACACTGTGCGGCGCTACATGCTATACAGCCAACGAAGCAATCAATTTATCGAAGGAATTTTTGGTGAGCGCATTATCTCGCATCGTAGGCCTGTGACGTGGCCTCCAAGATCGTGCGATTTAACAGTGCTGGACTATTTTTTGTGGGGTCATGTGAAGTCGCTTGTTTACGCAGGTAATCCCGACGCGATTGACGCCTTGGAAGAGAATATTCGGCGCGTTATTGCTGACAGACAGCCCCAAATGCTGCAAAAAGTTGTAGAAATTTAGGCCTCCCGGCTGGAGTATATTCAAGCCGGCCGCGGCGGCCACTTGCCCGAAATCATTTTTAAAACATAATAATAAACCTTTATCTTTATAATAAAGCTTAATTCTTGGCCATAACATTAAATTCGATTTGCCATCTAAGCAGCGTAGAAATCCGTCCCTCAGAAGCTGTATTTTACATAAAGAAATTTTAGAAATTAACATTTGATATCTACCGACAACTCTGACAAACAATCCTTTTTAAATTCATTATTTTACCGATTTCTCAACCTTTTGTTTCATTACATTTATTCTCTTTCGTTTCTCACCTTTGGCACGAACCCCAACAAATGGCCACTAAAATATTCCTAACGAATGGAATGGCTGCTTAACAAAAGTGAGTTCAATTAATTTCTGTAATGTTGCGAAAAAACGTTTAACTTCATTGCCGCTCCTGACAGTCACTACTCTTGGCTCGTGTCGTTGGATTGTCCTGGCAATTGCGAGGCCATCCGCTCTCTTCGAGAGGTTATTCATATACAATTCTATTAACAACATGACATGTTTAATACGCATAAATACAACCCTCATTATGCCAATTAGGATGAACAGAATGGCCAAATTGAATCTGTTGGTGGGTACGTACTTCTGACCAAGGATGTGAAACCGAATGTCTTGGAAAAAAAAGAATCAAATACATAATCGGCTTCAGAAGCCCAGCACAGACACACACACCCATTTCCCTCTGAACAAAAACATATACATACAATTTAGCACATAAAACACTCCTGGAGAGGTTCTAAATGAGACCAATATTTATAGGATTTAATGGTGTTTCTGTGTGTGTGCGTGTATATGGATATATGGGTGTATGGCTTTCTTTAGATTCCCATAAATACATTTACACATATACAAAGGTCCTGATAAATTTCCATTGAATAGTTGGATGGGCCATTGTCATTGTCGTCGTCGGCGTTTTCCTATACTATGTATATGGTAATTGGATACTTTACCTCTTCGGTATTATTTAAATTGGTGTTGCTGATAGTGTTGGCAGTTGACGCCACAGACTTCGCCGTCCCCGTCACCGCCGTCGGTGTTGCCGCTGCTGCTGTAGCAGCATGACTGTGACTCTGACCGTGGCTATGACTGTGGCTGTGGGCGGCGGCGCTGGTTGTGTTGCTGGAGGTGGTGGCATTAGCACTGGCGTTGGTCACTTCGATGCCGGCTCGACTTTTGCTATCGACATTGCTGCTGCTAAACTCGGTGTCTTCCACTTCGACCGTGTTGACGGTGTTGGTCGAATTGCCTTCGACCAAACCCAGTGTGGTGCCCCGGACCGTGGCCATATTGGTTTTGGCATTTGTGAATTTGCCAAAACGTAACCTGAGATGTTTACGTTTCTTCTGTGCGGTCAAATCGGGCTAAAAAGAAAGAAGAACGGAATAAAAGGCGATTAACTCACACACACATACACATAAATAGATGAATACACCCATAGACGCCCATTTAAATAAACAACATAAATAAGAGACAAATAACAAATATTGGCTCTTTGGTTTGCTTGTTTGCCAGAACGAGGATAAAAAGATCGAAGAACAACAGCCAAAAGCCAACGAAATCATGACAATCCGGTTGCCATTGCAGATACCACAAATTGAAGGACAACAATGACCGAGAGACTGACTGACAGACTGACGGGATTCCTGGGTGGGTTACTGGTTGCATATACTACATATAAAGGGTTATTCAATGAGAGATTTCGATATTGCATCTTATTACTTAAAAGTGTAGTAAAGCGAAATTTAACGTTTTTCAGTGGGGACAAAAAAAAAGAGGCTTATACACTGATAGAAAAATCGTTCGAAGAAGATTTCATATTTAAGCCTGTTGTGGCTAATTTTTATTCTCTCTCGTTAGTGGCCGAGTATATTTATCATTTGCTACGAGCCAAAAGTGTTTCACATCAAAGGAATAAAATATATTGTATAATTTTCAAAACAAAATTCCTCAAATTACATTTTGCCGCACGATTTTAATAAGCCTTTTGCATATTTCAGGCATTTTCATTGTCTTTGCATTTCAAAGTTTTTTTAAAGAAACGAAGGAAAAAGGAAAACTAAGTTCGCTTCTGGTGGTTTTGCTTTGCTAGCCAATTGATAAGCCCTGCCATTGTCTGAACTTATCCTTATTTTCATTTCCGTTTCTTTCTTCAACAATTCCAAAAAAACTCCCTGCCACACACCTAAGTCAAAGCAATGGAAATTATGAGCGAAGCACAATAAATGGACGACGACGGGAAACTTTAACAATAGTCACCAAATGAAATGCATAAATTTGGCTTAAACTGTGCGAAAGAATCTTGAAAACAGCAACTGTTTGCAATTCTTTTGGGAATTGGTTACAACAATCTTCGAAAAATTATGCAAAACATTCAAGAAAATATCATTTCCAGATGCAATAACTTGTGAAGCACCATTTGTTTCGTGCCTGATATCTGGGGATGTTGGAAGTTATTTATACTCGAGTCGGAATGCAAATGACAGCTAATTTGAATACCAGACGTCACAATAGGTCAACAGTAATTCCACCACTATCCACTAAATAGTACATGAAGTTGAACATTTTGTTTTTCATTTGATTAAAAAATATAAAATGAAAGTACATACTTTAAATACAAATATGATGTCCAAATACGCTTTGTTTTAAGGACGGTATCATAAGGAAATTTTAATGTTAAAATTTAAAAAAATCAAATATTAAATTATAGGTTAGGTTGGAATGGCAACCGGAGTCAAAAGATCAGGTGGACCAATTTTGGATCCCACTTTTACCATAGGCCCAGTTGTACTTCATCGGAAATGTTTGATACTCAAAATTGTCAATAATATGAATATGGATAACTGTCCGATCTGTCAGACTTCCTAGAATTACCGCAGTGTAACCAGACGTTGATTACGGAGTGCGGAACAGAAAAAAACAGATGCTCTACATTAACGTCGGTCCTGACGGGGAGATATGCGAACTACATTCTTAGGTCCTATCGCGGTCGGATTTGTCTAGCTACCCACCCAGTTGTAATTTCTAAAGTCAAAGCTTGCAGTTGGACATTGGCGCTATTAGCGGATATGCATATCTATGGTACGCCCAATACTACTCTACGGCATAAGCGATCAATTAATAAAGGTTCAGATAATTGTCTGCCTAAGTATAAGCGTGATTTTAGGAACTACAGCAATTGAGTTTCTACAAGTCCTACTCCATCTACTGCTGATTGATATTGTGGCTAGACAAGTTGTAACCAGATCATAAAGCTTTAAGGATAAAGTGTCAATTAATGTGGAATTACTAGAACATCGGCCATTGCAACTCTAGATTAATCAAAATTCAGAAAAATTTCTCTACTGCCGCAGACCTCTTAACGGGATGGCTGATCAGTTTATCATATACTTCATATGGATACTAGGCCGGGTCAAAAAATATTTCGCGGTTGTCCGTTATGTAATTTCGCTCTAGCTCACTGGCGGCTCAAGATATAGCCGAAGTATTTTGGGGATATCCACTAAACAAAACTAGATTTAATTTGAGATGTGGACAACCGCGACCCGCCCTAATGGATACTTTGGCTTACGGATATTTCGAGTAACTGCAAAACCGATAAACTTGCTAGGAATGGGACGACATTACAAATTCTCGAAGAATTTTTAAATATAGGTGCGCCATTGATGGACAGAAATTGACACCTCTAGGTTAGCTGGACAAATGTGGCCAAAATACGGCTTAAAAATATCAAAATATCTCCTCGCAGTTGAGAGGAAAAGACTGTCTATATCAGGGACAGTTCTCACGGGACATTACCTGTTCGGCGAACACGCCAGAAGGTTGGGAAATGAGTCCAATAACTTCTGAAGAAGCTGTGGCAATGAGGAGAAAGTGGAGAGCATTGAACTCCTGCTATGTTAGTGTCCCGCAGTGATTAAACGACGTGTGGAGCCGGCCTTTCTGTCTGTCAGATCTTACCGGTATCGGTATTCGTATTATTGATAACTTTGTCTATCAATCAGCTTGGTTCCCATGAGGAGCAACTGGGCTCATGGTTGCACTAGGGACCTCAATTGGTATATGCTTGAACCTAAAAACAATTGCAAGTTCTTCATGTGGTATATTTTGTATTGCTCAGCCACCTCGTTAAGAGGTATGCGGCAGTCGGGAGCTCTTAGTGAATTTAGGGATGGTGCCTCCAGTGATTTAAATGCAGTCTGACTGTCCTGGTTAATTCCGACATCAGTGTTGGTCACTATGTTGCGACTCCTTCACTTGGCGACTTCCCTTATTGTCATTATTACTGCATAATAGTCACTGGACGTATCTGATAGTCTGTGAGCTATATCAAGGCTAAGTTCTTTACAGTGTAAACAGAAGCCAATCCGATCGTCTTTCCCGGTTTTCTGCCAACTCATTACTCATTGTTAGGCATCTTAGTGGTACAGTTTCTCTCAAAGGTGTACACCGTCGTTATATAGTCCACTTGTTCGGTTATCATTGCGCTACAGTGTTATATCCTCACGGGCCATAGTTCTTGTACCTCTACATTGATTGACAGTTTAATATTAATGACGCTCTGGTTGTAATTTCTATAGTCACAATAACAATCGGCAGTAGATGTAGTAAGACTCGTAAAAATTCTGTCGCTGGCAGGCAGTTTTCTGAACCTTCATTATAAAATTGATGGCAGCCTGACTGTCCGAATAAATAAGAACGCCAGTTGTTGGAATATGTCAGTAACTTGGCGACTTACCACTTACCACATTGCTATTATTTGTGATTGATAGGCACTGCAGGTAAATGTTGGTCTGTGAGTTATATATCAAGACTTGGTTCTTTACAGTTTACTCCAAAGCCAACCTTATCATCAAGCTTCAAACATCTGTATAAAAGTGGAGATGATTTATATTATTCTGCAAAGTAAATTTATATATTATCCAGGGTCCAAATTTTGCAGCCACAGACCAGAGCCTTTAGTGGGAAACGAACTTGTATTGATGTAGTTCCTCTCGGAGGTGTACACCGTTTGTATATATAGTCCACTCGGTCGGTTACCATAGCATTACACTTTGACGCCCTCATGTGGCCATAGTTCTTGTGCCTCCACAATGATAGGCAATTTAATCTTAATGCTGCTCTGTTCGCAATTTCTCTCGCCACAATATTAATCGACAGTAGAGACTCAGTCTCTGTACCCATTAAAGCCCCACTTATGCATAGGCAGGCAGTTCTCTAAACCTTTGATAGTAGGTTGGAGATGGATACTTAATCAGTTGCCGTATACCACACCAACAATGCCGTACAACAGTATTGGACGAACTACTGCTATATATATCCAAGGTACGAATATAAGGTGACGTTGGCCTTTCTTAAGCGTTCCAGTACGTTAAGTCTGAAAAACAGTTTCCTATCTACAATTATTCCCAGAAATTTGCTAGATCTGTTCCATTTATCCGAGGAAGATCCACATGTGGGCCTTTATTCATCCCCGTTGCTTCTGGCCAATTTGTTCAGAGTCACCTGTAGGATGTCTCTGAGAACGTTTTCGAATTTACTACTTACTGCGACCTTGCCACGACCTTGCAGCCACAATATTTTAGATCTAGCAGGATTTCATTCAACGCTAGGTTCCAAATAAGTAGAGTCAGTACTCTCCCTTGTGGGGTAAGCTAATGGCCTTTGGTTCCCAAGGTATTCAAACTAATTTGGGCTTAATCGGATATTTATAACCTCACTTTTGGGGGGGAGGGTATATACGTATTAGTTTGATTATTCATATACTCGCGTTTGCTCCCTCACAAAATGAGCACTTTATGTCCTTCATCCCCTCTCATTTGGTTTTAATTAAAATTTCCCAACAATCTTTCATGAAAAGCATTAACAAATCGAAAATTGCAAATCGCAAATGCTTAAATTGAAACAAATTCCGGGTCCGGATCGTTATAATCACTCCTTCGTCACTTGTGGCTAATGCAGCAGCGGCAGATGTTGAGCTCAGCGTGGAGAGAAAAACTTTTCAAATTTTATTCTATCGATGACTCAATTGACACATTTGAATACATTCTTGATCCCGTTGGCATTAATGGATTGCCAAGCGTTGTATGGCCTTAGGAACTCATTTATAAAGTTTGTTTGAAATTTCCGCTCAACGGCAAAGACGACGAAAAGAAATCGAACGAACGAAATGAAGGAGAAGGAGAACGAAAAGAAACTAAAAACAATAAATGTTTTTAAGGACTGATATAAAAAATTTATTTAGAAATAATCCTCAATTTGCACGCAAATGAAATTTTATGAAAGTTTCTTTATTCCATTTCATATCGACCGACCGAACGAACGACCAGCCGACACATATTCTTCAGCTGCTGCAGTATATTTGTCTAAGTATCCTGTGAAAGCCTCAGCTCCTCTGGCTGCTGCTGTTGTTGTTCGGTTAGCGAATGAATCTATCGATGCCTTCAATGGATTTTTGTTTTTGCTCACAAAATTGTGGTCTTTTCATGTGCTTTTCTTGGATTTTCTTTATATCGTCCTCAAGCATTTGGCATTTTTTCCAGGGAATAATAATGACGGTCACATAAAAAAAACTTCCCCTCCCTTGAAGATGACAGAGCATGAGGGAGAACAAGAGAGAGAATGAAAAAAGGGGCGAAGGGTGGATAACAAATAATTGGAATAAATACAAGTAATTTCCCTATGCCCTGGGTTAGGTTTCGTCCTCCTTGGACGATTGAGAATTCAGTTCGTGGGTGGTTTTGCCAGCACTTGGAAGCGCTTATAGGACGCCTATGGCCATAAGATCTCTTTACGGTTTTTTTGTTAGTTTATTTTGAGCATTTTTTACGAAGTTTCCAATTCCATTTTGAAGAATGCCAACAAAATGTTGCGATACAAATGTGTCACTCTCTTATGACTCTTTAAGTTTTAGTGGGTGTTCAATAGAGTGGGTAGATATGAGGGATGTTTTATGAGGTTAGTAACATTTTATATTTATTCATTGTAAATTCTGGAGAATGCGACAAATATGGCTCAGATATCAAGAAAGATGAAAAGCTCTAAGATCCAAAAAATTTTATAAATCCTTCAACATATATATATAATAGAGTATATGAACATTTAGCTTGGTTTGAGCATATTCCGGCTGGATTAATTTTTGTAAAAAAACGTTTTTGCCTAATTTTTTTAACCCAACATTTTGGGAATATGTTTAAAAAAGGCAAATTTTCCTATAAGCTTTGAACATAGCGAACTTTTTTGTGAAGCCACTCTAATATGCAATACCCTCCATGGCTAAATGGACTTAGAAAGTGATTCTATGCCGATCGGTAGCACTAGGGACTTAGGGTATAATAAATAATGGAACTACTTCCTCCCGTTTAAGATAGTTCCGAGTCATGAAAGTACATCTGTCTTGCTGTTCCCTGGTATGTCCCTGTGGCCCAGACATCCATATCAGGTAAGTTTTCAACTGTTCAGCCATCTTGTTAAGAGATCTGCGATAGTCGAGGGCAGCTTTTTAAATTCAGGATTATAGTATCCAGAGACTTCCTAGCAGTCTGACCATCAGAGAAAATATTTATATCGACTTTGGTCAGCAGGCTGTACGATAGTGTGGTTTCGGGTATAAATGCAGATTTTTTTAGACGCTAACATTCATAATTGTACGAAAAATTGGCGGGATCGACTCTGCAGGCGTATTACCTCTCATACGACATACTTATTGACAAGCAACCAGAGCCTCATTACGATTGAACTGTCTATTAATGTGGAGGAACTAGATTTAAGGCCACATGAGCACATCACACTTTAGCGTAATGGTAGCTGACCGGCCACATGTGGATATCACAATGTACTGTTATGGTAACCGATCGAATAAACAATATACCAACTACGTACACCTTCGAGAGGAACTTCGACAATAAGATACCTGCCAGAGAGGACTGGGTTGGCAGAATAGCGGGAAATAGACTCTATGTCTCCATTTCTCTCTACTCTCCATTTCTATACGGATGGTTCAAAGCTTTGTGAGAAAGTTGACTTCGTATTACACTGTAAAAACTTGGTCTTGATATAGCTTACAGTTCTGCGGGACATAGCCTGATCGACGAACACGCCAGGTGGTTGGGAATTGAGTCCAAGAACTTTTGCTGATGCTGTGGAGAAGAGGAGGAAGTGGGGAGCATTGGACATCTGCTTTGTTGTTGTCCCACATTGAGCAAACGACTTCTGGATATTGTAGAGTCGCCCTTAACTTTGTCTATAAAGCAAGTTTGTTCCGATTAGTGCCACAGGGCCCGTGGATGCATCAGGGACCACAAATGGTGCAAACCTATCACATTCAAGGCACGATCTCCGGAAAAGTTCTCCTGGAGTTGGTTCCAGGTCTTACAAGATAATTTTCTTTGCAGTTTCCTGGTATGTCTCTGTGGCTCGGCACGTAAATCTGATGGATATTGTACTATTCAGGTGAATATTGATCTATTCTAGGGACTTTATAAAAGACTGACTATTAAAGAAAATATTGATACCGACTTTATTCAGAACAATAATTCTCGGCTATGCTGTTTCCGTTCTTATAGTCTGGATTTTTGTCTGGTAAACACTACAGTTTAAAGGCTGCGGGACCTGATGGAATATTTCCAGCACTTCGTCAGAATGAGGTGGATCACTACATGCCTAACTCATGCATATGCCTCAAAATCTTGGCAGGATTCGAGAGTGGTCTTCATACTCAAACCTGGCAAGGCGACTCCAAAGGCTTATCGACCTATTAGCCTAACTTTTTATACCCTACACCACACTGTGGTACAGGGTATTATGACTTTGTGCATTTGTTTGTAACACCCAAAAGGAGAAGAGATAGATCCATTGTTTATTATACCGATCGACTTGTAATCACATTCTGAGTCGATTTAGCTATGTCCGTCTGTCTGTCCGTCTGTCTGTAGATGTATTCTTGTAATCAAAGTACAGGTCGCAATTATGGCCCGATCTTGACGAAGCTTTACACATATCTTTTTTTTTGCCCAAGGACGATCCCTATTTAATTTGGTTAAAATCGGTTCAGATTTGGATATAGCCCCCATATATATGTTAGCCCCGATTTGACATGTAAGCGCTGTAAAAACTTTATTTTATATCCGATCAGTATGAAATTCAGCAGAAAGAGGTCTCTAATTATATGAATGAACACTGTTAAATTTGGAAGAAATCGGTTCTGATTTAGATATAGCCCCCATATATACGTTACCCCCGATTTCACATGTAAGCGCCGTAAAAAATGTATTTTATAACCGATCAGTGTAAAATTCGGCAGAAAGAGGTTTCATTTTACATGAAGGAATACTGCCAAATTCGGAGAAAATCGGTTCAGATTTAGATATAGCCCCCATATATATGTTACCCCCGATTTTACATGTAAGTGCTGTAAAAAGTGTATTTTTTAATCCGATCAGTACGAAGAAAGAAAGAGGTTTCTTATTACATGAATTAATACTGCCAAATTTGAAGGAAATCGGTTGAGATTTAGATATAGCCCACATATATATGTTACCCCCGATTTGACATGTAGGCGCTGTAGAGACTGTATTTTATATCCGACCAGTACCAAATTCTACAGAAAGAGGTATTTTTACATATTCTGGGAAAATCGGTTCAGATTTATATATAACCTCCATATATATGTTCCTCCTGATTTGGTATCAACGCGCTATAGAAGCTGTACTTTCGATCATTAATATTTTCCGGAAAGATGTTTCTCAATTTAGGAACGAATATTGCTTAATTTAGCGATTATCGGCTCAGAATTAGATAATATGTTCCTGCCTACTGCAGAAAGTCGGTCCCGCCCGACTTTCTGCCTTTCCTTACTGGTTTCCTGTTAAAAACCATCGAGCGAATATTTGACGACATTGTCTAGAGAAAGATAGCGAATAACAGGTCAAAATTGAAGAGTCTTTTAGTGAAAATGTATACACTTGTATTTTCGTACACATTTTTGCGGTTCTCAGAAGAGTTTCAGAATGACTGGGCGCTTAAAAAGTGGATCAACAATATGCTGAGGAATATGTCGATTTTTTGTGGGTTATACGCGTAAAAATCATACATCGTGGGCCTCAGGGCATTTTATCGATACACAGTCTCCTAAGAGACGAAGTACTGTCTGCAAAGAGCCCTCCCCAATGAAGGTCTTAAGACAGTCTGTAATGCAGACGACGTTATAAAACTTCTAAGCAGAAATATGTCTACTACAAAGGTAAACGAAGATCGCTCGTTTTGACGATACCTGGAAAAGACTATTGCTATATATACAAAGGTTTAATACTTGAGAGTAATCTTCGATCGGAATCTGGGTTGGAAATATCATATAGAAGAAAGAGTTACCAAGGTTCACAGATGTTGGTCGTTGTGCAGAAGAGCTATAGGTTCAAAATGAGGACTAAGTCCAAATATTACATACTGCATTACATCAGCGTGGTCAGACCAATAATAACTTACGCCTCTGTAGTGTGGAGGATATCAATAGCAAACATTGAAATAAGTTCAACGTATGTGCTGTCATAAGGCATAAGCGGGGCAATTAGAACCGCACCAACAAGAGCGTTGAAGACTATACTATATATTCAACCAATAGACATTCGTATAAAATATGAGGCAGCCCTCACAGCAAGACGTCTACAAGTTATGGGTGAATGGATAAGTCGAGGTCATAAGTCGTACCATCGGAAGATTTTAGAATCTTTAGTTGGTCACATTCAAACTGATTTTCTGTAACTCATAATAAGGAGCTCACAACAGTCCGAGCCAACAGCTTAGGTGTATGTCCATTGACATGAGACGTTGAAACGTCACCTCTCTTGAAACTAACCTAACCTAAACACTACAGATCAGATAGTCTTTTTATTGCAATGGATAGCTCAAGTTCCTTTAACAAAACACCTGTCTGTGGTTAATAAACTTAAGATTTTCTCGATTTAATATACCACTCCTTTGCAACTTGCTGCTATTTGTGGATATTCGAACATATTTACATGCCAAAAACATGTCCCCCCTCTCTGCCTGGTGAAAACTAAATATTCAAATTGTTGTTACTAATCTCAAAGATGTTTTTGGAGTTTGTTTCTTTTTTTGTCTTTTTCGAATGCGGCGTTTAAAAAAACCTTGTCTCGGTTCGCCTTTCCTCCCCTTGACGTAAGTCAAAATTATGTGGTTTTAATATTTTGGGGTTTATTTATCGCAGTCGATGTAACAACTCTCCCCCCGGTGCCCACTCCCCAACGAGCGTATGTTCGTAATTGAGTGTAGAATGTTCGAACACCAAAAGTTCGATTCACTTGAATCCTTTGGGCCCCCCTGCAAGGCTCAAGACCGCATTCAGCATCGCCAACGCCATCACCACCACCACAGGCAGCATCAACGCACCAAAGAGGCAGTATAACCACCTACGTTTCCTTGGTTTTATTTGGGGAACTTGCTAAATTGTGGTGGCCCATCGAGTAATTGGAGTTTATGTCTTTGGGCGCATGCAATGTGGTATTTTTCGATTTGAATTCCTTTGTGTTTGGTTAGGCCCACTCTCTGTCGCCTCTGTAGCATCTGTAGGTCTTTGTTTTCTTCTCCTCTGTTTTGTGTGGATAAAAGTATTTACGGTTTATTTCATGTTTTGCAAAATTTACTTGTGACCATATCGAGTTATGGATCGATTGGGTTCATTTTTACGGCAATGTGCGATTACTTATGTATGTATGTGAATGTGTGTTTGTATGTATCTACATATGTGCGAGTATGAATGTGTAGAGGCCAATGTTATTATTGACATTGTTTAATCACACATTCCATTGTTGGGTCCAGTTTGTGGGTATTCTGAGATTTAATTTGGAAAGCATTTTCCCAAAATCCTTTAGGCACATAAAGTGGAAAAAGAGATTTCCTAAGAGGAAAGGGGAAAAAACGCTTTATTGCATGGTACGGTGTCTGACAAACTCTGGAATGGTCAAGATTACCCAGCATGGAAAGTGAAAAGGGGAGATCTTGCGTAATCCTCTCCTGCATTCGTTTCATTGGAATTCTTTAATAAACATACACAGCAGAGGTTTATTGAATAAGGATTACATATTTTTGACATTTGCAATTTTATGTGGGTTCGTGGAAATTGCAAAAAGCGTCCTAACGCTTTTTTAATATACTAAAAATTGTTTTCTAAAAAAGAAAGAAGAAGCCATTCTTAAATAAAAAAAGGCAATATTTTTCTTTACAGAGAATGCAAACATTTTAAGTTTATAACAATTTAAATACTCGCAGCAAAGAGTATTAATATTAAAAACTGTAAATCAGCCCTACACAAATTGTTGGGTACTATAGAATTTTCATTACATTATAAGGAATTCACTATGGGGACTTTTCTTGTGGATGAAGTGGCTTTGCAGAAGCAGACTATATCACTCCTGTTCAACAAAAGGGTAACAACTCAAAATGAAAAAAAAAACAGTAAGCATTCTGAGGTCACTTCCCTTCCCGGAATGAGATATATCCATAGATTTTTCAAAATTTCGTGGATTCAGTACCAAGACGCCTTCAAAAAGTTATTGAAGCCAAAGGAGGTTATACATTTTACAAAATTTTTCTTCGTTTCTTTACTTTTGTTAAGCTTAAACTATGTTTTCTTAGTATTACATACTTGTCAAAATACTTGTGCCAACCCATGAATTAACTAATTAATTTATATCTTATTAAGTTTCTATGAACAAATGTTTGTTTGCTTATTTTTAAATTTGTATTAGTAATATAAGAAAAGGAAAAAATAAACAAGACTTCTTTATAAAGCCATTTAAAAGGTAAAGTGAAAAATGCAAGATTTTAATTTCGTCAAAATACTTATGCCGACTATTGTAGCTCCCACATATATGTTTCGTCCGATTGGGCCCTTTAGCCCTATGGAAGCTGTATTTCACATCCAATTGTTTTGAAATTTAGCATGGTACAGTTTCTTGATACATGGACCAACCAGAGAATGAAGCCGAGGCAAAATTGGCGGCGGCGGCTGCCATTGAAAATTATAGATCGGCGGCGGCGGCTTGATGGCTTAGCCGACATAAAATTGACATACGGCGGCTCTGTGACAATCATTTTTACATTTAAAATAGTAGTTGAAAAGTTAAGCTCTGGCATATATTCATAAAGAATGGATGTTTTTAAGATAATTGTAAGATATTGTGAAGTGAAACAAGTAACTGCGTTAAGTTCGGCCAAGCGGAATCTTATATAACCTGCAGCATGAATTGCATTCAATTCTATTACTGAAAGATTTTTGGATATGCAGCAAGTCATGGAACGATCTTTTTGTTTAAGCAATTTATTGAGAAAACGAACGCTACAGTTTTTAGCCAAATTTTAGGCTAAAAAGGCCAAACTCTTAATCTAAAAAATGGTATTTATGGCTTAAATTAGCATAATTGTGGGCTACATCTACATACACGGGGACTACAACAAAATATAAACTGATTTGTATAAATTTCATTGACATGAATTCTTGCCAAAATATAAGTAGAATACAAACTGAAAAGCTTCAGCTAAATTGCTTTAAACATGTGGAATCTATGGATTAAAAACCAGCGACCTCTATAGGGGAGCTATATCAAAACATTGACCAATATGTCCCATTTGCAATCCCAAACGACCTGCAACTATAGGAAGAATTTATACCAAATTTGATTAACCTAGCTCTATGATTACGGAGTGTAGCGTAATTTCAACAGATAGACAGACAGAGGGACATGGCTAAATCGTCTTAGAATTTCACGACGTTCAGGAATATATACATATATACTTTATAGGGTCGCAGATCATATTTCAAGGTGTTGCAAACAGAATGAAAAAGTTAGTATACCCCCTCCTATGATAAGTCATAACATTGACGCTAGGCGGCTCTATGATATACTCGATTTTCAAAGTATGCTAAGTCGAAACTGTTTGTTTTCAGAAGAGGCGAATCGTCGTTTTAGCGAAATTTCAAATTTGTGTAGAACTACCTTGTAATTTGTTTTGATTTTAACTTCATTGAATTGATGGATTTGACTGACGACAAATTAGAATATTTAGAAATGAAATCTCCAGTATAACTTACCAAGTTGACTTAGCATTCTTACAATGGAGGTATTAATTTATATGCAGTATTACAATTCTGTAATACTCCATTGTTTTTTTCCGAAATATGTATTTCTCTATGTGTACGTAATATAATAGTAAATAAAAAATCTTATTTCCTTTACAAAATAATTTTTATAATTCGATAATTTCAGGAGAGGCGATCAAAGTTTCATGATTTTTTTTAAATTTGTGTGGAATTCCTTTATAATGCAAATCGAATGCCCTGTACTGTTTTGTGAATAACTTTTGATTGTGTTGGCGGATAAACACCAAATTTTGACTGAATATAGTTTGGAATATTTAGAAATTAAAAATGCAATCTCGCTAAAACTATGCTAAGTCGACTTAGCATGTTTTAGAATGGAGGTATCGAATTATATTTCTATTACTATCAACATTCTCATTTTGATTACATGTTAAGCTCCCTCTTGTGACAATAAACGAATCAAAACAAAAATCACTTTCCCAATAAATGAATGAAGGGTATAATTTATTTATCTTTTCGAGAAAATCATACTTGAAGTTTTTGTGATATTGAAACTCGATATCGGCACGTACAATAATGAACAATCTATTTCAAACACCCAATTTGTGGAAGTAGAATTTCCCCAATTTTTTACCAATTGCGTAGATTATTAAAATGCAATAAAAAATAATAGTGTTTATGTGTATACACTATTCTTCTATTGAGGGGACGATATAACTGTTATATAGTTATTTGATTATCAAAAATTTAAATTGTATCTATCCATATTTAAAAGTTTTTCTATGGAACGGCGGCTGTGTTTCAGCCGATTTTAGCCGCAAAGATCGGCGGCGGCTTCGGCTGGTGAAATAAGGTCGGCGGCGGCTAAAATCGGCGGCTCGGCTCGGCGGCTTCATACTCTGGGACCAACAATTTAAAGGAAATCGGTTTAGATATAGATATAGCTCCCATATATATGTTTTGTCCGATTTGGCGTGCCAAATGTAAAATGTGTAAACAAATTTTAGTTGAAGTATACATTGGATATTTCATTTTTATACAATCTTACTAGAGTGGTGTAGGTTATCATGTAGTCGACACCGCCTGCTTAGCTTTTCCTTCCTGATATTCATTAAAGTTTTTCTTTCTTGTCTGTAATTGAATTCTTATACAATGTGAAACTACTCCAGAGAGCTGCAACTGCAAAATTGTAAATGTTGAAAAAACTGAGTAAGCAATAGTCTGTCATTTGTGACTTCAATTGGAAATCTGTGTATAACAAAGTTTTTTTTTGTTGTTTCAGAATTTCCTTTGCGTCAGTGTTTCATGTAGGCTTAGCCCTTGCCAAAACTGATGACATACTCTTAGCATCCCATTACATGTCTTTGACATTCGATTTCTTTCTATTTATGCAAACTACGAGAAAAAGGACAGATTTAATTGAGGACTCCAATGTACTGGCATTGTTAATTATTTTTGGCATATACAGTTCTTCTACTCTATGGAAACTAAAAATGGGATAGATTTGTTTTTCGGAGTTTTAAACAAACGTAAAGGAATCAAAACATTTAGTAGACAAAATTGTATATGCCTTGGCTTCACTTTGCAGGGGGGATGAGACCCATACGAGTATGTATCATCTGTTATATGACAGAGTCCGATTCAGAATATCTGATTTGAAGATGTTGATCATAATAAAAAAATTGTTGGGAGGAATATATGTACATATAAACCCAAACAGATTTTTTCAGTTCTGTACCAAGAAACTCCTCTCTGCCAAATTTCGTAATGATATATAGTCAAACAACAACTTCTATAGCATTTCCACACGCTGAAAAAAATCGCTTCTGTAGTATATTGTCCCAAAGATATTCGGCTTGAAACATATATATGTTTAGGGTACACTATAAACATATTATATTTGTTACACACAAAAATAATATATTTGGGAAGATGTTGTTCTAAACAAATCTTGGTTTACATCCCAATATGTACTCGTATATGTATTATTACCGAAACAAATATTTATTTGCATTTAAGTATTCAGAAAATACCTAAATTTTGTTAAATTTTTCAGTAATTCAAAATTAATTTTTAAGAAATTTTTCATATTCGCAAAAATAATAAAAAATAATAATTGAAATCGTATAATCTTGGATCGAAATAAATTACTTGGGAGGATTGACAACTAATGATGGCTTGGAATACTCAACAATTTTAAATGATTTATTTAAAAGAGGAGTTTAATGCTGCTGTGGTATCATAACTGGGAGGTTCAATTTTAAACCAAGAAAAACTAAAATTCGAAAAATTCAACAAAAGTTTTGAAAATCTTTTTTAAATATTTTATTTAAGAAATTGAGTTTGCAAATATTATATGTTATAACATATTGATATACGAGTTCCAGATATATTTTATTGATTTTCAAGTACAATTTATTTGCTCAGAAATATATGATATTTAAAAATTTGTGTTTCAAATATATTTTCTTTCGATTCAAACATATTAAAAAAGGCGATCTTCAAACTTTACAAAGTATTTTCTTAGATCAGAAAATTATTTGTGTCAAATATGTAAAATACGGCGGCTATAGCCCTTTGGTGCCAAAGCGGAACTGACATATATCTTTATTTTCATTCAAAAATAGGCTATGTCGACTTAACACGTTTTACGGGATACTTCATTTTTAAACTGTAAATAGCAAAAGTTATAAATTCAAATGTACACAAATCCACTATACTTCAAGTTTTCATGGAATATATCTTTGAAAATTTAATAAAAAATATTTGATTCCAAATTTTAAAGCTAGCATGTTATCGAAGAAAACAATGTATATTGAAAAAAATCTATATACATCTGTAAATGTATAAGTTATGGCCATTTTATGTGGACCATTTTATGTGTGTGAGTTACCACAAGGGGCGTGGCAATAAGATAAGTGCTCTTAGTATAGAAGTTGTTAAAGAATCCACTCAAAGGAGTGGACCAATATGGCCAATCTTCGAAATTAGCATACAAAAATCCACATATCAAAGGTGAATTCAGTCACTCCCATCCAGAGTTATCGTGGGCACCAGACAGTCAGACAGACAAACAGGCTTTTAAACCAGTGCATATAAATACTTGAAATTTTGTACAGTGTAATGCTTTAATAGTACCTACAGTCCGTTAAAAAATGGGGCATCATTTCCACGCCCCTTTTGGTACCTCTCACACAAATGCACCATTTTGCACCAAAAGTTAACTGCTTATACCTTTAATCAAAATTTATACAAATACCTACAATTTTGTACAGTGTAAGGCTTTTATAGTATACCTAGAGACCAGTGCACGTGCGTTATTGACACGCCTCTTTTTGATACCTCCCACACAAATGGACCACTTTGCTCTAAAAGTTAATGGCTTATAACTTTGATTAGTCCATATAAATATGTACTTAAAATGTTGGGGAAATTTATTGATCCATGGACCAACATTGCTGAACTTCAAGAAAATCGGTTCAGATTTAGATATAGCTCCCAGATTTAGGTATAGCTCCGATTGGGCCCTTTAGCCCTATAGAAGCTGTAGTTTACACCCAATCGTTTTGAAATTTAACATCTTAGAGTTTCCTTCAACAATGCCGAATTTAAAAATAAAATAGGTTCAGATTTTATTATAGCTCCCATATATATGTTTCGTCCGATTTGGCTACAGGCGCAGATACGTACCAAATGTAAATTGTGTAAACAAATTTTAGCTGAAGTATACATTGGATATTTCATTGTTATGCAGTATAACTAGAGTGGTGTAGGGTATCATATAGTCGGCATCACCCGACTTAAGCCTTTTCTTACTGGTTATTAAATAAAGTTTTATAGATTTAGGACTAATGATTTTAAGCCGGTCAGTCTGAACCTGGAGTTGTTCTCTTAGTATAGCTGTTTATATTTTTTGCAGCAATATAAATTATAAAAAAACAACTTTAAGCTCACATCCATTGTACAGCATAATAAATAAATCAATTTTATAATGTATTCTATTCTCTGCCTAATATTTCCCCATTGGCCCATTGCAGCCAGAATTTAGTGTTGGAACAGTTTAATTTACGCAGGCATTATAAATTATGCATACATATTTATGTAAATTATTAGTAGAACACAAGAAAAAACACAATAATTGCATAAAACAATATATTGATGTTGATATGGGATTTTTATATTACTATAAACAAAAAGCTATTATTATAAATAAGTTACTTTTTTAGTGTCATAGCCACTTATTGATACAGTACATAGCGTCCACTATGAATAACAGATAGCTATCACATCTGGATAATGTAGAGTATACAAAGGTTTTGACGGAATCTTAAGTACCCTTCACCATGAAATAATATATCATCGGTGTGTAATGGGGAGATCACCAATAATTCTAGTAACCGATAAAAAATTTAAAGTTTTATTTAATCTATTTCAAAGACACTATTATCAAGTAAAAATTCTCATTACCTAATTGCCCAACCAATAAACTTCATCAAGAGGGAAGCATGGATACAATGGTGTACGTCGAAAAATAACCACTTATCTTTACACTTACGAAGTAACTTGTTGCTCGCAAACATTACAAAACTGAGACCTTGTGATTGAGGATGACGCAAACATTTGTATGTCCTTTTTTGTTTGCCATCACCTTAGGTGGAATGTAGCTATAGGGTGGTAGAAGGACAAGGCCACACAAACGTTGTCTTGTCGCGCGTTTTAGTTATCATGTAATTTGTGGTTGCAAAATTCTGGAAGGATATCTGGGCTTTTAATTTTTTACTTCTTTAAATTAATAAATAAATTCTGTGGTAACATATACCAACTAATCAAACATACCGAGTGAAAATTCCCTTTTAACTGTTTAATATTTAGGTTATAAAAAGGCAATTTTTTTTATTGAATTTTTTCCCATCAGAATTTTTTAATTGAAAACCAATTCCGCATTTGTGTGTGTGTGTGTTTACTTCAATATTTACATACATATTTATTTATCTAACAGAACTATGCTGCAATGCAGAATTTTAATTGCTTTTTCTGCAATCCAATATTATTAAATTTTCTAAATATAGACAATTATATACAAACAATAGAACCATTTGCGGATGCAATAAAACACTCAAGTATTAAAAGATTGCCATACTCTTAATAATATTATATTTAGGTGTGATGTTCCTAATATGACTGGTAGTTCTCTGAAATTTGCTGCAATTGACTAAGTACTTACAATCCTATTAAACTTTTCCTTCCAACGAACAAAAAAAAAAATAAAACTAATTCAGGCTTTTTGCCAAAGCCACTTAACGCTTAAGATCTGTAACAGACTTTCATTCGTCTGAATGTGGTTTTGTGAGCAAATTTTATGCCAATTCTTTTCTTTCGGCTTTTATTGCATACGTTTCTATTAGAAGAACAGACGTTTTAGTGTTGTGACGGCCAAAGTTTGGTTTATTGGCTTTGGCAAATTATTTCAATTAAGAATATTTATCATAAAAGTCAGCCACTAACTCTATAAGAAATCGCACATAATTGGCAGAGAAAAATAACAAAATAAACAAAAGAACTAATGAAAGTTGCATGAAAAATGCTTAGCAACATATGTCAGTGAATTTGTTGATTTAATAATTTTTTGGTAAAGTTAGGTTAGGTTAGGTTAGGTTGAAGAGAGGAGACGTTTAAACGTCTCATGTCCATGGACATACACTTAAGCCAGTGGTTCGGCCTGTTGTGCGCTCCTTATTTATGATCTTTATACCCTCACTTTAGTGTGACGAGGGTATATATCATTTGCTACGGAAAAAAGTGTAACACATCGAAGGAGTGATCTAAGACCCTAAGTATGTTCGGAGGAAATCCATTTTGGGTCATTTTAAGTCGAATGAGCAATGTCCGTCCGTCTGTCTGTCTGTCTGTCCGTCTGTCTGTCTGTCTGTCTGCCTGTCTGTCTGTCTGTCTGTGTGTCTGCTGGCTGGTGCGCACGATAACTCTCGAAAGGAGTAACCGATTGACTTCAAATTTGGTATGTGGTAATATTTTTTTCTATCTCCGGCTAAGTTCGAAGATGGGCCATATTGGTCCACTCCTTCTAGTACCTCCCCCACAAATGGTTAAAATGTTGTGAAATATTGATTCTTTAATAACTACTATACTACTTATTCGAATCTTCGGAAATTCCACACATAGTATTAGTTTATTAGTCGCTATTAACTCGAGAAAAATGGGCGAAGTTGCCACGTCCCTTTAGGTACCTCCCACACAAATGCACCGTTTTGCGCCAAAAATTAACAGCTTATAACATTAATAACGGTGTATAAAAATACTTGAAATTTTGCACAGTGTTATGCTTTTATATTTCCTACAGTCCAGAGAAAAATGGGCGTTGTTGCCACGCCCCTTTTGGTACCTCCCACACAAAGGTACCATTTTGCACCAAAAGTTAACAGCTTATAACATTAATACAAGTGTATAATAATACTTGAAATTTTGTACAGTGTAATGTTTTTATAGTGTCTATAGTCCTGTGAAAAATGGGCGTTATCGCCACTCCCCTTTTTGTACCTCCCACACTAAATTGCCAAATCATACCACAATTTAATATCTCGTAACGTTTATACCAGTGCACATAAACGCTTATAATTCGGCGCAGTGCAATGAATTTAAAGTATCTACTGTTCAGCGAAAAATAGGTGTATTTGTTAAACCCCTTCTGGTAGCTCCCACACAAATTGACAGAATAATTCGTGTAATATTCAATATTACATTACTCACAAAGTGAGGGTATGCCTTAGTCGGTTTACCCGACTGAAACTTTCTTACTTGTTTTATACCTCACGAGTTACAGAAAAATGGTACTAGACACGAATTTCCTCAGTATCTTCCAGTCATATTCTCTGAGATGAGTCAAGTCTGGTAATATGTCGGACCCGAAATGTAGGGATCTTGCATGTGTGAAAGCCGGGCAGTGACACAGAAAATGTTCGATCGTTTCGATGTTTTCTCTGCATGCCCTGCATTCGTCGTTTCCTGCTAGTCCTATGCGATGAAGATGTGCTTGTAAGCTTGAGTGTCCCGTTAGAACACTCATCATCTTTGGTAAAGTAGTTTATTGCAATATTAGAAGAATAGAGAGTAAATTACAATAGCTAAAAAATTCAAATGACCTATTTTCTACAAATTTATAGAAACATAAAAAAATCAAACCAAAATAGTCGTTTCATATCTTCACTGAAAAAGTTGTCCTAAATTTTAATATTGTAATTCGTCCTAATCATTAAATTATAAAATCATTAATTGAAAATATTTTCAAGTTTAAATAAATTGTAGTCGTGTTAACTAACTTCTGTTATAAAATCAATTCGTGTGAGATGTTAATACGGGGTTTTCGAATAAGAGTGATATGATTTATTTGAAAAAAAAACACACTTATTGTTAAGGAAATTCAAAAGTTTTTTATTTAAAAGTACAATCGATACAATTAAGTTCTAAATAAAACGTCATTCAAAGAAGTCGTGGAGACTTCTTCTGCAGGAACGAAGTCGATGAACCCAATTTTCGAGCACTTTTTCCACTAAATCAAGTCGTATGTCATGAATGACACGTTCAATATTGACTTGTAAAGCTTGAAGAGAGTCTGGTTTTTTTCGAAAGACCAATGACATCAAATAACTCCACAAGAAATAGTCTAATGGTGTTAAATCACAACTTCTTTGAGGCCATTCAACACCACAATTTCTTGAAATAATCGAATCTCCAAACTTTTCTCGCAACAATTCAATTGTTTCATTTGCTGTGTAACACGTAGCCACTCAATGGCAAAAAGATAGCTCTTAACGAGAGCTAAAATATTGCTCATGGGTGTCAAGGTCGTAGGTCGACTGGAAAGTGTTTTTTGGATTTAAAAAAAAATGACTTAGCGCAGGAATAGTTGTAATTGAAAAGCGATTATTTTGATAATAAAACTGAATAATTTGTAAACGTTGTCCATGCGTATGATGTCCGTATGATCCATGATGAAATAGTAAACACTACTGAATACAATGAAAAACAAATGACAGATCATGACATATTACAAATGACCGAAACGTCACTTCAAACTCATATTATTCCTATTGAAAAACCCGTTATATGTGCACAACCCTATGAGAATTTGGAAAGGTAGAACAGCCAACAAATGATAGCTCCATTAAGGATAGATATCTGTCCGCAGATTGTCACTTTATATGAAACCAACCGGTAGCTTCAACATGTCTTTGTTATTTGAGCTAGTGAATTCTCAACTTGTGAAATTCAAAAGAAATAATGACTTACCATTTAGCCACCCTTCAGATTATTTTTACATGGGCATGATATTGGAGGAAAGTACTTCAATGCAAGCATACGAAAAGCTAACAAATAACTACTTACTCCCACGCTTACGAAGATCCAACATATAAGTAGTTATTATTGTCATTTTAATAAAGGTTTGAATAACACCTTACCAGTAAGGATTTTCATAACCATTTACATATCATATATAATTAAATACGACGAGACATATTTTTTACTCGGAATATTCCCATAAAAAAATGGTAAGTACATGTCATTGTACATTGCATTAGCATGTAAAACATGTCATTACCCTCTGTATTACATGTAGTAAAAAAATAATGACTTACTTATATTGCATTTGTAAGTTAATTTAAGGTGGGTATTGTAAAATATGCGACAACAACAGTTTTTATAAAAGAAAAGTTGATTTGATAAGTAATTTAGTAACATTCCGAATAAAAACCAGTAAGGAAAGGCAGAAAGTCGGGCGGGGCCGACTACATAATACCCTACACCTCCATAACAATGCGATAAGGGTCATTGCGATAATAATTTGGAATAACTGGTAAATAGGTAGGAATATATTATCTAATTCTAAACCGATAATCGCGAAATTTAACAATATTCGTTCCTAAATTTGGAAACATCTTTCTTGAAAATTTAAATGATCGGAAGTAAAGTACAACTTATATAGCGCTTGGACACCAAATCAGGAGGAACATATATATGGAACCGATTTCCCTGAATACTCATTCATGTAAACAGACCTCTTTCTGTCGAATTTCGTTCTGATCAGATATAAAATACAGACACTGATCGGATATAAAATAACATTTTTACAGGGCTTACATGTAAAATCGGGGTAACTTATATATGGGGGCTATATCTAAATCTGAACCGATTTCTTCCAAATTAAAAAGTGTTCATTCATATAATATGAAACCTTTTTCTGCCGAATTTCATAATGATCGGATATAAAATGCAGTTTTTACAGCGCTAACATATCAAATCGGGGGTAACATATATATGGGGGCTATATCTAAATCTGAACTGATTTGCTCCAAATTAGGCAGTATTCCTTCACGTAATAAGAGACCTCTTTCTGCCGAATTTCGCACTGATCGGATATAAAATATAGTTTCTACAGCGCTTACATGTCAAATCTGGGCTAACATATATATGGGGGCTATATCTAAATCTGAACTGATTTTCTCCGAATTTGGCAGTATTCCTTCATGTAATAAGATACCTCTTTCTGCCGAATTTCGCACTGATCGGATATAAAATACAGTTTCTACAGCGCTTACATGTCAAATCGGGGGTTACATATATATGGGGGCTATATCTAAATCTGAACCGATTTTCTCCGAATTTAGCAGTATTCCCTCATGTAATGAGAAACCTCTTTCTGCGGAATTTCATACTGATCGGATATAAAATAAAGTTTTTACAGCGCTTACATGTCAAATCGGGGGTAACATATATATGGGGGCTATATCTAAATCTGAACCGATTTTAACCAAATTCAATAGGGATCGTCCTTGGGCCAAACAAATGATATGTGTAAAGTTTCGTCGCGATCGGACCATAATTGCGACCTGTACTTTGATTACAAGAATACATGCACAGACGGACAGACAGACGGACAGACAGACGGACAGACAGACGGACAGACAGACAGACAGACAGACAGACGGACAGACGGACATAGCTAAATCAACTCAGAAAGTGATTCTAAGTCGATCGGTATAATAAACGATGGGTCTTTTCTTCTCCTTTTGGGTGTTACAAACAAATGCACAAAGTTATAATACCCTGTACCACAGTGTGGTGTAGGGTATAAATATATCTCGTTATATATAATAATACATATGTATTATAAATATATATGGCTAATAAAATCAATTTTTATTAAAGGAACGTTAATTTGATTTACAAATTTAGTAACTCGCCTGTAGTAGCCTGATTATTTCACCACATATTAAAATGACATGAAATTGAAAACATCGATTCTCTTCTAAAATGTACATATTTATCTTCGAAGAAGTCCAATTTCACAAAAACTTAAAATGTGATTTTCTCGAAACTACAAACAAATTATACACTATTCTTTAATTGAGGAGACGATATATAATTAAATATGACGAGATGTTTTTTACTCGAAATGTTACTAAGTTTCTAAATCAAATCAATGTTTCGTCAATAAAAATTGGCGTTGTCGCATATTTTACAATACCCGACTTAAAATAACTTACAAATAAGTACATATTTATGTCAATATAAGTAAGTCATTATTTGTTGACTACATGTAATGCAGAGGGTAATGATATGTCATTACCTGGTAATGCAAGTGGTAATGACATGTACTTACCAAGTTTTTGCTGGGTACTGGTCTAACAAAAAACCTAGAATACCTGAGACTTCAAAGCCAGACAGCGTATGTCACATCTGAAACCAACTTAATGTTTTCTATTTAACCGTTATACTAAAAAAAGTGATACCAACTAGAGGTAGAGAGGCAAACTAGACAACTGTTCGCCTATAAAGGAGTAGATAACGCAACTGGTCTTATATTGTGCAGTATACATGTATATCATCTGGCATTTTACTAAGAAGAGTTGATAACCCAACTGACCACCTACACAAATGTACGTCTACTAATCAGTGTATGTACCAACTGTCATTCTACGTGTTCACTCCTAGGGTACAGATAACCCAACTCGTCCTCTACTAAGGTCTAGATATCCAACTCCTTTATTAACGAGTATATAACTCAACGGGACGTCTTCTAAGGAATAGATAACCCAAGGATCAGAATATTTAATATCGACCTATGAAGTTTATTGTTGGCTAAAATGTTTATAAGTAGTTACAAATAGGTAAAATAAGATCTCGCTATCATTTTTTTTTAAAATTTTTTTTTTAATTTTTGTGGGCAAAATGTTTTGTTTTTGCAAAACACTGCACACTGGTACGAATTAGGAAAGGGGAAATAATTCGACCGTTTCTTAACCACACAACCGATTGCGACCAAACTTGGCATGATAGATGAAGGTGTTAGAGGTGTAAGAGAAGTTAAGTTTTATATTTGGGCCCCTATGTCAGACAGGGGCGGAGCTAGAGGGCCTCAAAGTTGGCCACATCGGGTGAAGAAAAAGTTCAAGCGCGTGTAAATCGTGTTTCTAGTAATCTTTGCAAAGCCATTCGACAAATTTCTTAAAACACAAAAAGACATTTTTTATTTTTTTTTTTTTCAAAAGTTAAAATGCCCATAAAATTTTTAAAAAAAATTTTTTTTAAGAAGATGGTGGCGAGATCTTATTTTACCTATTTGTAACTGCTTATAAACATTTTAGCCAAAAATAAACTACATAGGTCGATATTAAATATTCTGACCACCAACTGACATTTTACGTACTAACGAATTTTCCAATAGGGGTGACATGATTTGTCATTTGTTTTTCATTGTATTCAGTAGTGTTTACAATTTCATCATGAAGAGATATACGCAAGAACAACGTTTACAAATTATTCAGTTTTATTATCAAAATAATCGTTCTCCAATTGCAACTTTACGTGCGCTAAGTCTATTTTTTTAAATAAAAAAAAACACTTTCCAGTCGACCTACGACCTTGACGCGCATGAACAATATTTTAGCCCCCATTAAAAGCTATCTTTGTGCCATTGACCGATTTCCGATCCGAAGTACCGTTAAGGATCTAGAGAAAAAATAAACTTTCGTTCACATTGGAAAATGATGCTGTACTTTTTTTAAAAATCCAAAAAAAAAACGCCGGTTGTGGCTACTTGCCACACAGCAAATGAAACAATTGAATTGTTGCGAGAAAAGCTTGAAGATTCGATTATTTGAAGAAATTGTGATATTGAATGGCCTCCAAGAAGTTGTGATTTAATTAGACTATTTCTTGTGGGGTTATTTGAAAACGTTGGTCTTTCGAAATAAAGCAGTCTGTCTTCAAGCTTTACAAGTCAATCTTGAACGTGCCATTAGAGGAAAAAGTGGAGGCCATTTGAATGTCGTTTTATTTAGAACTTAATTGTACTTCACATTAAATAAAAAACTTTTGAATTTCCTTAACAATAAGTGTTTTTTTTTCAAAGAAATCATATCACTCTTATTGAAAAAACCTTTAGTAGATAACTGAATAATAACTCAGATACCCAATTTGTCCTCTGCTAAGAGTACTTAACCCAACTGGTCGTCATCTAAGTGGTAGTTAACCCAACTAAGGAGTAGATAACCAAACTTGTCGTCTAATAAGGAGTAGATAACTCAACTGACCGCCTGTTAAGAAGTAAATAACTCAACTGGCATTTTACTAAGTACTAGAGAACCCAAATGCTCCTCTTCTAAAGAGTATATAACCGAACTAGTTCTCTACTAGGGTGTAGAATACCGAACTGGTTCTCTACTAGGGTTTAGATATCCGATCTGATTCTCTACTAGGGTGTAGATAAAAAACTGGTCCTCTACTAACCAGTGGATAATAGAACTGGTAGTTTATTAAAAAGTATGTAACCCAACTGGCACTCTACTAAGGACTAGATACCCAATTCGTTATCTACTAAGGAGTATATAACTCAACTGACCGCCTACTGAGAAGTAGATAACTCAAGTGGACGTCTACAAAGAAGTAGATAATTCAACTGGACGTCTACTAAGCAGTAGATTTTTTGCTAAGTACGAGTATTAGATAGCCAAACTGGTCCTCATCTCAGGAGTATATAACCGAACTGGAAAACCCAACTGTCCATACTCTAAGGAGTAGATTACCAAACAGGCCATATACCAAGGCCTAGATACACATCTCGTCCTCTATTAAGGAGTATAAATCTCAACTGGTCATCTTCTAGCAGTAGATAACCCAATAACTGACCGCCTTCCAAGGTCTGGTCCACCTATTTATATGACAACTATAGCCCTCTGGTCGTCGAATAAGGAGTAGATTAACCTACCTAGGAGTAGATTCGATATGATGACACATACAACTGCATCAGAGAAATCTCCACATCCAGTGATATTGTTTGGTAGATGTATTCCTAATTAGCTACGTGATCACATCTGTGATGGGTCCAAATTTAACCAGAACTGGGTTCAGTAGACTCAAGTACATTCACTTCTCGTAGCACAGTGGAAGGAATTCAAAACAGGGAAATAATTTTCCTAAACAGATAACAGAAATTTTAATTTTTTCCCCGACCGATTTATATAAAATCTAGAGGTTTAGGAAGTCAAATTAGAAGGTACCTTTAAATGAGTTTAGACAATACATTTTATACTTTAATGTACATATATGCCTTGAAATGCAACATTTTTCTTGTTTTCTAGCAAAACCTCATGCATAAGGTAATTTCGTTTTAATTTCTTGAAAAAATTTTAGACATCAAATTGCTAATGTACAAAGAAAGAAAGTCTACATAAATACGAGGAACTATGACAGGAAATAAGCAAACCCCTAAACTTGCAAAAATATAGCGACATCTGCACATGCATACGAGCATGTTCGTATGACGCCCTGAGTGCAATAATGTTCTAAATCACATGGAGAACAAATTGTGTTACATAAAATTGTATAACTATATATTATCAGATTGCATTTCTATGTATTTTGGAAATAATAGATGTCTTCAATATATCATTAACGTTAAATGTCATGTGAGTGGCATATCACTAGCTTAATTATACCCTACACCACACTGTGGTACAGGGTATTATGACTTTGTGCATTTGTTTGTAACACCCAAAAGTAGAAGAGATAGACCCATTGTTTATTATACCGATCGACTTGTAATCACTTTCTGAGTCGATTTAGCTATGTCCGTCTGTCTGTCTGTCTGTAGATGTATTCTTGTAATTAAAGTACAGGTCGCAATTATGGTCCGATCTCAACGAAACTTTGCACATATCTTTATTTACGCCCAAGGATTAAAATCGGTTCAGATTTACATATAGCTCCCATATATATTTACCTCCGATTTGGCATATATGCACTGTATAAACAACATTTTTGAACGGATTTGTACAAAAATTGACAGAGAGTAGTCTTATGATACACTTAGAGACAGTATTATTACACTTTATTGAAGACATAAGCAGTTAACTTTTGGAGCAAAATGGTCCATTTGTGTGGGAGGTACCAAAACGGGAGTGACCACTTCGCCCAGTTCTCTTGACGTGTTAGCGACTAACAAACTAATACTATGTGTGAAATTTCAGAAGATTCGAGTAAGTAGTATAGAAGGTATTAAAGAATCAATATTTCACAAAAAGTAAACCCTTTGTGGGGGAGGTACTAGAAGGAGTGGACCAATATGGCCCATCTTCGAACTTAGCCGGAGATATTGAAAAATATTACCGCACACCAAAGTCGAAGTCAATCGGTTACCCATTTCGAGAGATATCGTGCGCACCAGCCAGCAGGCAGACACACAGACAGACAGACGGATGGACGGACATTGCCCAAATGACTTAAAATGACCCAAAACGGATTTCACTCCTTCGATGTGTTACACAAATGATGTATAACAATTGTGGATTTGTCGATGATTTTATGAGGCTTATATTTAAACAAATTTGCAGTGGTCAAGCATAGGTCAAATGATACAACTCCAATTTCCACATAATGTCAAGAGATTATTCTCCTGAATACTATTTCGATTGTAGCCTAAGTTTCCTTTAGTTTTTTCGCCGCTTTATTACCAGGAAACGTTTGATACATTTTGTCTTGTGGAGTTAGATCAATTTGCTCCCGACTACTAATACATGGCAAATTACATTTGTATGTGAGATTTCTGTTGGTATGTATGTTTTTCAATTGTACAAAGATAATAATGATGTGTCAAAACCATAAAAACATCAGAAGTACGGTTTGAGTAATTATATTTTGATGTGTGTGTGGGCCTACGTACATACGAGTACATATCTACTTACATATGTGAATAACTGCGATTGAACATCCAAGCACAGTGGTCCTTACAACAAACTTTATGATAGATAGCAATAGCACTGAAGAGCAGATTTTGAAAAAATCGTCACACTTTAACCAAATGTATACATCATAAGTAAAATTGCTATCACAGTTTCTCGCTTCGAGATCCGGCTTTCCCTTTAAAGTAATATCGCAGGCAGTCAAACTTGGTACCAAATGAATGAGGAGGGTTATCCATATTTCTGGTTTATTATTTCAAGTCCTGCTTTCAAAATGTTAACTTTAGATATCCTGTGAACCTACCGACCAAGAACTCAATGGCCGAATTTAGTGTAGAAGAAAGAGTAACCTATCGATTTACTGTAGAGAGAGACTTCAGTGACCGACGCTAATGTAGAATATTTTAGTAAAGACATGGACCACAAAGGTACATTTTTGAATGGAATAAAATCTAAGTGATCGATTATAGCAAAAACCAGTAAGGAAAGGCTAAAGTCGGGCGGGGCCGACTATATAATACCCTACACCACTCTCGTAATATTGAATAACTCTGATATATAAATTTTGTAATTCATGTATAAATTTTTTACATAAATTTACTTTTGGGACATATTATACTTAAATAATACACTGTACCACAGTATAAAAACGATTGGATCTAAAGAGCCAAATTGGATGAAACATATATATGGGAGCTATAGCTAAATCTTAACCGATTTTCTTCAAATTCGGCAATGCTGGTTCATGGATCAAGAAACTCTACCATTCTAAATTTCAAAACGATTGGATGTAAAATATAGCTTCTATAGAACTAAAGGGCCAAATCGGACGAAACATATATATGGGAACAAATATGCTCATGATCTATGGTGAACACTCATACAATTGCAAGTATGTGCATTAATATAAGAACAGCAAACAATACGAATCTACGCATATGTACGAGTACATTTTGGGTCCTAATTAAGTCCTACATTTTTTCGCAGAAAACCATAAACATATATATATTTAAGATAAATTGTCAAATATGAGAATAAAATTGAACACCGGTCGACCTCTGGCGAATGGGAGACAATTTTGCCAAACCACTGTCCTCCGACAGACAAAAGAACAAAACTGGCTCTCAAAACTCGGGCATAAATAAATCCTTATAGCTTACATAATCGTACACACATACTCACATATGCGGTAAAAGCATTCATCTCAATCAAATGCCTTGTTTTTATTGTGATGGCGCTTGTGCGTGTACGTGTGTGTGTGCGCCTGCCTATGTGAATGCCAAAGGATTCTGGATTTAGTGTTGACACTGTCGTTTGAATTTGTCGGCATGTGTATGTGTGTGTGTAACATTTGACTGTTTATTTTTCATTTTTGTGAAGGCTGTGTATTGCTAATTAAATTATCAACATTCACATACACACATACATTGGGTGAGACAGAGGGAGAGAGAAAAGCTTATTAATATACACATCTATACATATATATATATATATGTATATTTACACAAGTAGACACGCACACAAATACTATTTATCGAATAGTAAACAATGTCGTCAACAGTACCAACAAATAGAACAAACATGATGTCAAAAACAACAACAACGACAATATTCATGGGAATATAAATAAACAAAGTAACATTTCTATTTATCCCAGTTAATCACACACGACAAGTCTGGTGTCATAAACACAGAAAATGGGACATTGTCAAAATATCATCATCAACATCAAGAGAAGCAGCATCAACAGTAACAACAACATCAACAACTACAAGGACAAGGACGATAATTATAACGCATTGCGATGGATTGGTACTCTAATCACTCCACCAGCAGATGCTGCAGAATGTGGTCCTGCCTTGAGTGGGTGGAGAAACCCATCTGTAGGATATCGAAATAAATACATCAATAAACAACACTTGGTAGCATATTTTATATGACAAAGTAGAATTTGTGCTTATGACGACGAATATCATGAAGTATAATGTGTAAAAAAACCTTTGCACATGAACAAAATTTTAGACAGTTAGTTTTGGTTAGTTTCGGCGATTGAATTTCTTACCAAATCTGATATTAGTACATATTTTCTTTGCCAAAGACTATGGTTGCCGTTAAGAGCCATAAATGTGTTTGGAATAATTTCAAAAAATTACTTTAAATAATTCTATTCTTCTCAGCTTCCTGAATAAAGTTCTTACCGACTACTTATAGGGCAGAGCGCCCCAGTAGGCGAGTTGGTAGCGTACTCGCCTATGAGTTTGGGGGTCGTGGGTTCGATTCCCACCAGAGGCTCTGGTCTGTCGCTGCAAAATTCAGCCATATGGTCTTTGTAACCCGGCCTTTCCCTGGACCTTAAAATTAGAATATAAATTTACTTTGTATTGTAATTCATATAAATAAATAAATAAATAAATACTTATAGGGCATACTATGTTCCTAACCTTCCACCATATGTAGGAGGGAGTATAATAAGTCTACCATTCTGTTCACAAAACTTTTAAGTTTTAATCTGGAGTAACGAATTTTTCAAAATTTTTTTCCGAGCACATCAAAGTATTTTACAATAGACGAAGATAAAAATATCAATATGCAAAAACCGTTGTTGTGAATTAATTTGTGAATTGAAATTTAAAAAAATTCAATAAAATTACATTTTCAGCGGAATTAGGAAAAATAAATATACAATCGTTGAACATACGAATTTCTATAGCGAATCAAAACAATTTCCTATGCATTGATGAGAGTTGGATGTTTGTTGATTTGTTTTAATGTATTTTTTGGCGAACCTCTTTTGTAAGACTACAGAATATTTTGTGTTATGGCCTTTAATAATAAATTGAAAGACTTCATATAGAAACCAGTAAGGAAAGGCAGAAAGTCGGGCGGTGCCGACTATATAATACCCTACACCTCCCTAACAATGCGATAAGGGTCATTGCGATAATAATTTGGAATAATTGGTAAATGGGTAGGAACATATTATCTAATTATAATATTCGTTCTTAAATTGAGAAACATCTATCTGGAAACTTTTAATGATCGGAAGTAAAGTACAACTTGTATAGAGCTTTCATACCAAATCAGGAGCAACATATATATGGAGGTTATATGTATGTAAATCTGAACCGATCCCTGAATACTCATTCATGTAAAAAGACCACTTTCTGTCGAATTTCGTACGGATCGGATATAAAATACAGTCTCTACAGCGCTTACATGTCAAATCGGGGGTAACATATATATGGGGGCTATATCTTAGTCTGAACCGATTTTCTCAGAATTTGGCAGTATTTAGTATATAGAAAGAAACTTTTTTTTGCCGAATTTCGCACTGATCGAATATAAAATAAAATTTTTACAGCGCTTACATATATGGGGGCTATATCTAAATCTGAACCGATTTCTTCCAAATTTAAAAGTGTTCATTTATATAAAAGGAGACCTCTTTCTGCCGAATTTCGCATTGATCGTATATAAAATACAGTATATCTAAATCTGAACCGATTTTCTACGAATTTAGCAGTATTCCTTCATGTAATAAGAAATCTCTTTTTGCCGAATTTCGCACTGATCGGATATAAAATAGCAATTTCACAGCGCTTACATGTCAAATCGGGGGTAACGTATATATGGGGGCTATATCTAAATCTGAACCGATTTCTTCAAAATTTAACAGTGTTCATTCATATAATAGGAAACCTCATTCTGCCGAATTTCATACTGATCAAGATAAAGTTTTTACAGCGCTAACATGTCAAATCGGGGTAACATATATATGGGGGCTATATCTAAATCTGAACCGATTTTAACCAAATTCAATAGGGATCGTCCTTGGGCCAAAAAAAGATATGTGTAAGGTTTCATCGAGATCGGAACATAATTGCGACCTGTACTTTGATTACAAGAATACATGCACAGACAGACAGACGGACATAGCTAAATCAACTCAGAAAGTGATTCTAAGTTGATCGGTACATTAAACGATGGGTCTATTTCTTCTCCTATTGGGTGTTACAATCAAATGCACAAAGTTATAATAACCGGTACAACAGTGTGGTGTAGGGTATACAAATTAAAATTTGCTGATTGCGAAGTGGGCATTGACATATCGTCGGCTCAATGCTATTTTGTTCCATACGCCATTTTGTATGATCGGAGAAAAACGCAATTTATTGTTTGAGTAAAAACGGGACTGAAGAGTTACACACTTTTTATTTCATAGGGTTCCCAACAGTGTTTGTATGATTCTCATGCATTTCTATGCAATTGCATTCAAAAATAAGCAAGTTATAGCAATTTTTGTACTTGGCATTTTGGTCCATATCCACTTTTATTTTAATATTTTTTCGTACTTGTATTACATGGACCACAAAAAGGGTCGGTATGGAAGGACACTAATTTACATATTGTGATTGAAAGAACGTAAAATACTGAGTGAAAAATATAGGGCGATAGAAAAATTGAGACATAGAACAAAAATATCGAAATTATTTCCCGTTATTCAGAGTAAAACAAATTTACCCTACGAATATCTCGAAAACTAGGCGAGATAGGAAAAAAATGATTGCAGATTCTGAAAGAGCATGCTTGGAACCCATATTATCAACTCCTAACTCAAAAAACACAAAAATGGCGTATGGACCAAAATAGCATTAAGCCGACGATATGTAATTATGTACTCATCCGAGCTAACTGATATTTTATGAATTCGCTTGCTTCCATTAGAAGCACTTCCATGACACGTGGATTTGTAAGTACTTCAAGTCGCTATAATCGCTTCTTTGGTGTTATTTCATTAAATCGCGGGACGCGCTGACCGCGGTCAAAAACAAAACATGAAATAACATTTCCTTAAGTTATGAGCTATAATTTTTCGCCGAAAGATATCACATGACCAATGCTCAAGAAAAAATTCTTCCTCCATGTGTCATGAACATTAGGATTTTTTCCACATTTTTCAAATTGTGCTTATAACATTTAAAGTTTTTCAGATAATAACAAAAAACATGCATTTCTCCTATGTTAAACAATTTGGATTTATATTTATTTTAATTTATATATATTTTTGGTTATCGAGATATTCTATGTTGAATAACAAAATAAATTCTATATTCTTCTTTTCTAGTCGATAATTCTACAGTGGGATTCTACCCTACGGAAAATACCTTAACAGTCTATGTTTTGATATAGCCCCACACAGAGTTCGATTTAAGTAGCTTTCCTTAAGCCTTGGATATCCATGTGATTCATCTAATGGTTTTTATACCCCACATCACTCTTTGGCGCAGGGCATTATAAGTTTATTTTGGGTCAAATGGTTGAAACGCCAAAAAAAGCTGGAGCTAGACCGACCTTAATGTTATCGATCAACTTAGAATCCGATTTCACCATGTATGTCCGACTGTCTATCTTAAGTTGTTCGCAAAGAATAGGTCGCAGTTGTTCTTCGATCTAGATGAAATTTGGGGCAGAGCTCTTCCATGCATCAGGGAAGAAGCCTATTGAAATTGGTCAAAATAGGTTCAGATTTATATATAGCGATGATGACGAAAAAGTATAAGACCCATCTTTAAATTTAAGCTACAAAGGAACTACTTATTACTTACTATGTATGGAATTACATAAGATTCGGGATAGGTAGTCTATCTATTATGGGATCAATATTTCACTGCATTGTAATTGTATCAATATTTTTGTAAATTGTGGTACCTGAACGGTACAACAATATGGCCTATTTTCGAACTCGAGAGGAAAATATTGCTACATATCGGTTACTCCTTTCGAGAGATATTGTGCATAAGAGACAGACGGACGGACGAACACAGTTAAAGTGATTTAAAACGTCTTAAAATGGGTTTTCGCGAACATGCTTAACGTCTGAGATTCTTTGAAGTTTTGCCCATTTCCCGTAGAAAACCAGATACATCCACCTCCACCAAAGAGGTGGTATGTACTCGCAAAGAAAAAAAAAACGTTTGGAGGTCATTTATCGCAAACATAGTTCTTTGTCTCAAACGCTCTACTTTTCCCCTAACAGTTGAAATATTTCCAGTGAATGAAAACGTTTATTATAAACGTAGTTTCAACTGCTGTACACGAACATTCTATCATTCCAAAATTTTCATAATTTACGTTTACGGTAAACGAGATACGTTTAAGGAAACATATTATATTTAAACAAGATTGAACATTTTAAAGAGAGTTGGGGGAACAAAGAGCGTAACTCGATCTCATTTTGTGAGAGTGCGGTCTTATACATTTTTTATGTGTTGGAATAATATGTGAAACGTTGTTTGTGCGTTTGGTTTTATTAACATTTCGGCAGACGGTGTTGGGCGTTTATTTTTGTACTCGCGTTTGTGGTGTTCGGTATTAGAGCACGTGTGTGGTAAAATTAAAAATGTTTTTGTCAGTAAACTCAAAATTATTCTTCAAAGAATTAATTAAACCAAATAATGTGCGATATTTCGCAAGTAACGAAATTGAAATTCTTCATACCGATGTAATTAATGTCGTTTTCATTTCTGCAAAAAAGTGCAACATTTGCGTTGCCCTTTTCCCAAAAACTGGGCTCTTATACAACATTTTGGAATTTTGAAAATAGGATACATTTTTATTACCAGGGACTACATCAGTTTCAACTAAAAAGAGCAAACATTTTTCAGAATTTCGCGTCGACAGGGCAACATATTTATCAGAATCGAAATCACCTTAAGTAAATTTTGCGAAATACTGACTTCAATTTAATTTTACACGTAGATGGTAAATGAAGTGAAGTCTTGTGGGAAAATAACCAGTTAGTCTATAACAAAGGAAAATTTTCTCAATTATTGATAAACCCTTGATAATGTTTGGGATAAACAGATATTGGATGTGATAAACGCAATAACCGTTTACAACGAACGTTTCACAGGGTATATAATAAATATAAATCATGTATGATAAGTACACCAACCGTTTGCTATAAACGTTGATTTGGGTTTTGGGATAAACATAAAGCGTTTGCGACAAACATAGACCGCAAACGAATTTCGTTTATCTAATTATCCCCTCACCTTAGAGAGGAGGGAATATATCATTTGCTACGAACTAAAAGTGTAACACATCGAAGGAGTGACCTAAGACCTTAAGTATGTTCGGCGGATATCCGTTTTGGGTCATTTTAAGTCGAATGTGCAATGTCCGTCCGTCCGTCTGTCTGTCTGCTGGCTGGTGCGCACGATAACTCTCGAAAGGAGTAACCGATTGACTTCAAATTAGGTATTTGGTAATATTTCCTTCTATCTCCGGCTAAGTTCGAAGAAGGGCCACATTGGTCCACTCCTTTTAGTACCTCCCCAACAAAGGGTTAACATTTAGCGAAGTATTGATTATTTAATATCTTCTATACTACTTCTTTAAATCCTCGGAAATTCTACACAATGTATTTGTTTATTAGTCACTATTACCTCCAGAAAAATGGGCGAAGTTGCCACGCCCCTTTTGGTACCTCCCACACAAATGGACAATTTTGAACCAAAAGTTACCAGCATATAACTTTAATACCAGTGCATATAAATACTTGAAATTTATACAGTGTAATGCTTTTATAGTACCTAGAGTCCAGAGAAATGTTACCGTTGTTGGGACGCCCCTTTTGTTACCTCTCACACAAATGGACCATTTTGACCAAAAGTAAACAGCTTTTAACTTTGATAGTAGTACACACTTTAAAGTTATTAAATGCAATTTAAATTGATAATAATTTAAATAAACAAAAACTTAAATAAATTTCTAATATTTTTTTGAGACACATTAGTCGGTTTACCCGACTCAACTTTCTTACTTGTTTTTCGTTTGTAAAAGTAACAAATTTTTTCTTTGCGTGTATAAGTAAATAACTCAGTACAAATCAATTCTGATTATACCCTACACCACACTGTGGTACAGGCTATTATGACTTTGTGCATTTGTTTGTAACACCCAAAAGGAGAAGAGATAGATCCGTTGTTTATTATACCGATCGACTTGTAATCACTTTCTGAGTCGATTTAGCTATGTCCGTCTGTCTGACCGTCTGTCTGTAGATGTATTCTTGTAATCAAAGTACAGGTCGCAATTATGGCCCGATCTTGACGAATCTTTACACATATCTTTTTTTTGGCACAAGGACGATCCCTATTTAAATTGGGTAAAATCGGTTCAGATTTGGATATAGCCCCCATATATATGTTAGCCCCGATTTGACATGTAAGCGCTGTAAAAACTTTATTTTATATCCGATCTGTATGAAATTCTGCAGAAAGAGGTCTCTTATTATATGAATGAACACTGTTAAATTTGGAAGAAATCGGTTCAGATTTAGATATAGCCCCCATATATACGTTACCCCCGATTTCATATGTAAGCGCCGTAAAAAAATTATTTTATAACCGATCAGTGTGAAATTTGGCAGAAAGAGGTTACCTATTACATGAAGGAATACTGCCAAATTCGGAGAAAATCGGTTCAGATTTAGATATAGTCGCCATAAATATGTTACTCCAGATTTTACATGTAAGCGCTGTAAAAAGTGTATTTTTAATCCGATCAGTACGAAATTCGGCAGAGAGAGGTTTCTTATTACATGAATTAAGACTGGCAAATTTGAGGGAAATCGGTTGAGATTTAGATATAGCCCACATATATATGTTACCCCCCATTTTAACATGTAAGCGCTGTAGAAACTGTATTTTATATCCGATCAGTAAAAAAATTGGCAGAAAGAGGTTTCTCATTACGTGAATTAACACTGCCAAATTTGAGGGAAATCGGTTCTGATTTAGATATAGCCCCCATATATATGTTACTCCCGATTTAACATGTAAGCGCTGTACAATCTGTATTTTATATCCGATCAGTAAAAAAATCTACACAAAGTGGTTTCTTATTATATGAAGGGATACTTCCAAATTCAGAGAAAATCGGTTCAGATTTAGGTATAGCCCCCATATATATGTTACCCCCGATTTGACATGTACATAAGTGCTGTAGAGACTGTATTTTATATCCGGTCAGTACGATATTTGACAGAAAGAAGTTTCTTTTTCAATGAATGAGTATTCAAGGAAAATCCGTTCAGATTTATATATAACCTCCTCCTGATTTGGTACCAAAGCGCTATATAAGTTGTACTTTACTTCCGATCAAAATTTTCCAGAAAGATGTTCCTAATTATACCCTCACTTTAGTGATACGAGGGTATATATCATTTGCTACGGAAAAAAGTGTAACACGTCGAAGGAGTGACCTAAGACCCCAAGTATGTTCGGAGGAAATCCGTTTTGGGTAATTTTAAGTCGAATGAGCAATGTCCGTCCGTCTGTCTGTCTGTCTGTCTGTCTGTCTGTCTGTCTGTCTGTCTGTCTGTGTGTCTGCTGGCTGGTGCGCACGATAACTCTCGAAAGGAGTAACCGATTGACCTCAAATTTGGTATGTGGTAATATTTTTTTCTATCTCCGGCTAAGTTCAAAGATGGGCCATATTGGTCCACTCCTTCTAGTACCTCCCCCACAAATGGTTAAAATGTTGTGAAATATTGATTCTTCAATAACTGCTATACTACTTATTCGAATCTTTTGAAATTCCACACATAGTATTAGCTTATTAGTCGCTATCAACTCGAGTAAAATGGGCGAAGTCGCCACGTCCCTTTTGGCACCTCCCACACAAAGGCACCATTTTGCACAAAAAGTCAACAGTTTATAACATTAATAACAGTGTATAAAAATACTTGAAATTGTGTACAGTATTATGCTTTTATATTGCCTACAGTCCAGGGAAAAATGGGTGTTGTTGCCACGCCCCTTTTGGTACCTCCCACACAAAGGTACCTTTTTGCACCAAAAGTTAACAGCGTATAACATTAATACCATTGTATAAAAATACTTGAAATTTTGTACAGTGTAATGTTTTTATAGTGCCTATAGCCCTGTGAAAAATGGGCGTTATCGCCACACCCCTTTTTGTACCTCCCCCACAAAATGCCAAATCATACCACAATTTAATATCTCATAACGTTTTACCAGTGCACATAAATGCTTATAAGTCGGCACAGTGCAATGAATTTAAAGTATCTAATGTTCAGCGAAAAATAGGTGTATTTGATAAACCCCTTCTGGTACCTCCCACACAAATTGACAGAATAATTCGAGTATATTCAATATTACATTACTCACAAAGTGAGGGTATACCTTAGTCGGTTTACCCGACTGAAACTTTCTTACTTGTTTTTTTATATAAGCGCTATTTTAGAGACCTGAAAGACTTCAGCGGAAATGAAAATTAAAGCATTACTTAAACCAATTATTCCAAGGTAGTACCAATTATTCCAAGGTAGTACCTACCTAGCATACCCTGCATATGTTACTTATATTGCGTACGACCAAAAATCGGACTATTTATTGTGTTAAGGCTAATAATAACCACAGTAAATGCAAATATGTGGAATATTATTATTAGTTCAATTTTTAATTCCACACATTATATTAAACGCCTCTTTGGCATTAGGCTTGACGTGGCGGGGGAGCTAAGTACTTTTGTAAAAGAAAGGAAACTAATTATTCCAACTATTCAAAAAGAAATTCTTAATGTACATTGCCGAGGTGGTGTAGGGTATTATATAGTCGGCCCCGCCCGACTTTAAACTTTCCTTACTGGTTTTATTTAATGAGGTTTTTGCGAACAAAATGCAACCTTAAATTTTTTGAGAGAATTTGTTTTGTTTTGTGTGGAATAACTAAACAAGTTCCGTTTTCGTATCAGAAAGTCATGACAACTATGTGTTTCATGACTTCATGGCACTTCCATGAATTATTTATTGTCCTCAGGTTATACGCGTGACATATAACATACATCACAGCCTATAGTCATGCACTGGGTTTTAATATATAATAAACAAATATAAATAAACGTCTAGATTATCTAATATTGAGAGACATTCATACCTTCATACTAGTTTATCCAACAAGGTCCAATGGAACTTAATTTCGTTTTTATTTGTTTTCATGATAGATGGGAGTTGATAGTATACACGTGAGTTGATAGTCTACAGCGTGAGTCTTTTCGTGAATGATTGACAAACCAAACTTACCCCATACAGCTGTTGTTAGTTTAATGTTAACTTCCTCCAGCAAAATACCTTTTTCAAACTAAGTTCTGTTCCATATAAGTCCAGCCATGACTTTTTCTGGTTCAAATTCTGAAATACCTCAAGCAAAATAAATGTGTGCTACTATTTGAAAGTATATTTTCAATGCCAAAATGTTTATTTGTTTCTCCATTAGGAAAGAAAAATTGGTCATGAAATATTTTCTTATTAGTAGCTTGCCTCAAAGATGACCCAATCTTGGCCACTCCATTGGCGACTAGTGTTATTTGCCGATGGCTCCTGTGTGAGTCTATTTCTATTGCTGCTGCTGTAGTTTGTCTAGCAACGACATGTATAAATTGTTAAAAGCATACAAATATGCTCATGATCTATGACGAACACTCATACAATTGCAAGTATGTGCATTAATATAAGAACAGCAAACAATACGAATCTACGCATATATGTACTCGTATATTAAAATATTTGTTTTTTTGTTGCATATGTGTAATAATATGGGTCAGTTTAAAAACAAATGGTAAGCAATTGCTGGATGCTACTCTAATGTTGAAGAGTAATTATACATATATGTTAAACTCTACACGAACTTTAGGTATAACTGCAGTTTAGCGAATTTGCCAGAATGGTTTAAGACGACATACAGTGGGATTTTTGTGTCGATAACAACATTTTTCAAGCACTAAATTTCAAAAATCGAATGATTTATTTTTGTAGAGAATTAATAAAATTAAATTAAAAATGTGCATTCAAGGTTTTTAAGAAGAATTGTATTTAATTTTTAAAAAATTTAGGTAAAGTACATGTAGGGTTGCTAAGAAAAATATGACTTATATTTTCATGCAATTCAGTGGTCCATATATGCATAATTTTTTTTAAAATACCGATATCATAAACCGTTAAATAGATATGTCCAAATCTATAAGGCTCTAACAAGTAATTCATTTTTATTTTCAATGGAAAAAAATAATTTAGCTCCACTTTCCACCAAGCTGTTCATTAAATAAAATGAAGGGTGGGAATGTCTTTTTTCGATTGAAAACAAAAATAATTCTCGGAAATTTTCGGAACAGGAAGAAAATTATACATTTCTGGGAAAAATCACGAAATTTGTCATACATTTCTTGGAAAAAACTATTGCCAAAAACTATTGCATACTTTTAGAGCTGGTATTTATGAATATTGAAAAAATGATTATCTATATTTTGAATGGGTTTTATGGGCGGTGAGAGTGGCCGATTTTGATGAAACTTGGCATGCATCTTCTGTTTATTATAGAAGGCGTGTTTACGCCAAATTTGAAGACCTTTACTTTGATATATAAAAAATTATGCGAAAAAATTGATTTGGATTGTATGGGCGGTGGGAATGGCCGATGTTGATAAAAATTGGCGCACATCTTTTGCGTATTATAGAACATGAATGTACCAAATTTAAAGTATTTTGTTGTGATAGGAAACATTTTATGCGAAAGATCGATTTTGATTGGGATGTGGGCGGAGGGCGGTGGGCGTTGTCGATTTTGATGAAACTTGTCACGCGTCTTTTGTTTCTTCTAGAAAGTATATGTACCAACTTTGAAGACGTTTGCTTCGATAGGAAACATTTTATGCGTAAAAATCTATTTGGATTGGATTTATAAAGTCATCCCACTGTGCGACAGGGTGCTTGCAACTATTGAATATGACGATGTTTCGAACACTGCCTCGTACACGTAGACTGATTGTTGAATTACACTGTGGAACAAAATTAAACATTTTCGAAAAAAAGCTTCTGTCAACGGATTCTGATAGAGGGGGTAAAAGAGAATATACGTGTATCGGCGATTTGAAAGTTTAGGGGCCGTTCAAGTATTACGTAAGCAGATTTATTGCAATTATTTACCCCCCCCTCCCCCTTGTCATCAAAAGTAAGCAAAGCTCTTATCCCCTCCCCCCATGCTTACGTAAACATTGTTATATGCATTTTTCATTTAATGTATTCTATTTTTGTTATTCATTCATGATCAGCAGTTAAAATTCTAGAAATAAGAAAATAGGCTTAGGATAGAGGACTTTAACGCACATAATATTCATTTAATCAAACTTTATTGATACGGTATTCAACATAGAGTAAAGTACAAATATTATAATCTTATTAAGTAATATTACGAACTAAACAAAATTCTTTTAAATTTTTGGTGTACATATTAATTCCAATTAACAGTCTTCAGTCCATGACACCCGAATCCATGATTCTAAGTTTTCGATGACATTGGATGTTTGCTGCTCAATGTTGTGTGTCTGCTCACTTTCATTCGATTTTGGAATGTCTACGTCGTTTTCATCGAGCCATTCAACACCTTGGTGCTCTAAATTTTGAATAATGCACATCAGTTCATTAGCACGACGAGCAGCCACTCTTAAAGGCCTAACTTTCATATCAGTGTGCGTGTTTACTTTTTTATGTATCTTCTCGATGTGACGATTTAGTGACTTGACGGAAGTATGATAAAGACCACACGTTTTGCATGTTCGACTTAATAGCTTCAATTTTACCGTCGGACAAAAATAATCGTATGGCATTTGTAGGAAATCTTTGAGTGAAGAATTTAAGCGTAGAGCTAAATTGACTGGAAGATTGAGAAATTGCCCTCCATCATCCAAAACCAAGTCATCAACTGTTTGTTTTACTTTTACTGGTGGTGGAAGAAACATGTTGTCTAGTAATCTAAATAGGCCACTTCTTGGACGACAGCATTCTATGTTTCTACATTTTACAATTTGAAGTAAGTATTGGCTTTCACGCACATGTTCTGAATACCATTCAATATCTGGCAAATCAGGCAGATCTTGTTCGCCCGGCCCAACATATTGTGCAGTAACATGATAGCCATCAATTTCCATTGAACTCCATATCTCAGCTAACACATTTCCTGCAAACTCGAAATTGGATCTTTCTAAATGTTCATTAATTGTAACACCACGTGCATCCAAATGTGACCCAAAATGGTCATGAGGCAATATCAAACCAACCAGTTCCCGACTAAGAGGAGCCATACTCTACTCTGTTATACGCACTTCTGCCAGGAGCATTGGTAGCTAAAAACAATGCATCGAGATCATGTCGCTTAAAGTGTTTAATAGCAAACCCTATAACTTTTGTATAACGCGGATTTTCATCTGGCCCTCCATCAACCGTCATGATTACTACTGGTTTTACCAACCCATGGTCAGTTTTAGCTAATGCTTGAAACTCTTCAAGTTCGAGAAGCGTCTCGAAATCATGAGCATGAGTATTTGCAGTAGATGAACTATGCTTTCCACTTCGAATAGCGATGTATGTTGGTCCAGAATATCCAGCGGCTTGCGGTTGTCCTAGCATACTGGAAGTGATTTTGATACCAGCATAAACTGATGGTATTAATTTATGCCGCTCAGCGATTACCCAGTCCTGATCAGGCAATTTGATTCTATATTCCATGTGCATTAGAAGAGGTGCTTGCTTATTTGCCGCAGTTACACCAATAGGGACCCGAGCTTTATCATCTTGAGATATGAAAAATACTTGATCTTGTCCAAGTATGGATGCTATGTTCTCCAAATAATGGATTGATGTTTCAGCGAAATTGCTATCTAAGTGGCTTTTGTGCTGATCAGTCTGAGCCCGAGTGAGCTTTACAGGGACTGTCGATACATGTCTTCGTCCCTCTGCAGAATTAGATTTTCTGGGAATCAAACGAAGATATGTCCAACTTCGACTAATGTCAAATCCTATTTTTCGTAATTCTTGTGTTAATTCGTCAAGAGTTTTTACACTGCGAATAGATTCTGTTCGTCTTCTATCATCTGCTGCACTGCCAAATAAAGCAATATCCGCAATTGTTTTCAATAACAATGGTTGATCATTTTCTAGGCTAGGCCGTCCCACTGAATCCCTCATGGATAGTTTTTTTTTATTTCTGGATTTGCATGAGAAATATCTTCTAACTTTCTTTTCATACCATCTCTGTGTTTCTTCTGGGAAACTTCGTTTTGAATCTTCCTGTTTAAAGACATTTTCGCTGTTTTTAATTCTTCGCGCAACTTATTGATTTGTTTATCAACTTCAACACGGCTTGGCATACTATCTCTGGCAGAATACAAAGCATTCAGATTTTTTTCGAGTAGAGCAATCTTATTTTTCATAGCTTCCTGCGAAGGTTTTGCTCTCGGCTGTTTATCTGTGTTTTCGCATTGCTGTTGTGATTCCACTCCGGGGTTTATGTCGTCTTTTTGTTCTTTAGAATTTGAAGCTGGCTGTATAATTTGTGGTTTTTCTGCAAATGTTTTAATTGCCTAAAAATTAAAACATTTTATAGGTACTGCTAATGTTTGTCTTATTAATACATACACACTATAGTGAGTACATTTAATATTCACCCCTATCGTGAATAAAATTCCATGTGAAAAGTTTTGCTCCCCAGAAAAATTGAAGGGATATAATCAAAATGGAAAGTGAAAATAATTCCAATTGAATAGACTTTTAAGACGAGTAGTTATCATTTTCTTCATTGCAAATCTCTTTAACGCAGAATAATATACCTATAGACTTCAATTTCTACTTTGTATTTTCTAGGGATCAAAACATTTCACGTGAAATTTTTTCTGCGATAGGGGTGATTGTTTAATTTACATTAACTTCATCACTCACCTTGGAAAAAAATCGTAGTAGATTGGATTTATTCTTAGTCGCTGCTTGCAATTCTTCTTCAATTCTCTTAGAGACAATAATATCAAGTTCCTTGTCCGATTTTGCTTGTAACTTATAATTACGCCACACTTCGTTAACTTACTTCTGTACTTTTTGTAGTTTTGTATTTGTATGAGATTTTTTAAAACTTTCAAACAATTGTTGATATAACTTGGATTTGTCTATTTGAAACGACATCTTAAACAATTCCACTTTGGCGAAAGTGGATCAACGGTAACACAAATATTTACTTGCTTTGCTTTGCTTACACCACGTCAAATCGTCAATCGTACCGAAACGAAACTGATTGAAGAAATTCTAAGCGAGTACCTAAATGTACTCATTATTTATGGGAATCCCCGAATATGGGTTTTGTTTTCGAGCATAGACATTGTGTGGGTTGCCATATGTGCAAAAAAGTAAATAACTACTGCTGAAGTAATCACAATCTGTGTGGGTTGTCATATGTGGAAAAAAGTAAAGAACTACTGCTGACGTAATCACCATCTCCAACACCCCCCCCCCCCAATGTCATCAAAAATAGGCAAAGTAAAGACCCCCCACCCCCCTATAGTGCTTACGTAATACTTGAACGGCCCCTTACGTATGATGGTCATTTTAGAGGGGGATCAATATTTCCCCCATTCTTATGAGGAATAGGCATAGGAAATCCTGTGATCCTTACATTTTAGGTTTAGGATGTCTTCAGCAACATTACTAAGAACACTACGGGGGACTTTTTTGTTGAACATATTAACCCTCTATCTCCCAAATGTAGGGGTCTTTTAGGTCTCTTTTGTGGAAAAGGTTAAAAATCACCCCTACAAAAGGTGTTTAGCGAGTCCAAATTTTTAAAAAAATATTTGCCACAAATTCCCCCTTCTAAAATGACCACCATATGTAAACATTCAGATCTCCGATACACGTATATACTTTTTTACACCCTGTAACGATAGAATCTATTACTGGATAAGTCACAACACATCAGTCAATCAGTCTTGGGATTTCTAATTTCTGAATAATTTGCCCCGCATTTCCCATAGAGATTTGACAACTATAAATATAAATAAATGCAACTATATGATAGCCTGGGAAAGCCTGTATTCTAATGCGAATAAAATATTCCAATGTGAAGAAAATATAACTAAGGAATATCGATGTTCATCGAAAAGTACGATTTTCTTTTAGGATCCTCTGAGATTGGTCTGGAATAGGGCATAAAATAATTAATATTTTTGGGACCTACTCTTAGTGTGTTTTTTCGTGTGTATCGTTTATTTTAGTTTCCAACTTCTATTTACAATAAACAACAGCAACACAACTAACAACCGCAAAGAGAATTGCTTTATTTGCATATTAGGGTGTACTCATTATTCGCCCTTATTCCAGTTGGAGTCGTCGACGTCGATTCTTAGTCGACACTGTTTAGATTGACGACTTCATACATTTTGAAATTTTTTTTTAAATATTTTTATGTTATACTAGCTGGACCCGGTTCACTTCGTTGCCCCAGATTTAGATTTCCGATCCCGTCCATGTTTGAAAACAAACGATTTGTCACGCCCACTTTTTGGAAAAAATTTTTTCCAAAACCATCTCAGACAAAATAGCTTTCAAACAAAAGAAAAAATTTAAAATCGGTCCAGTGGTTTAAGGATCTATAAAACAGATACATACATACAAACATTTTTCCATTTTTATATCTGTGGTCACAAGGCATAACAGCATAACTCGAGTTATGCTCAAACTGAGTTATTAATGCAATAATGTTTCCCGACTTCGATTACATATTGTGACACATTTTGGTGATGATCCCTCGTTTAGTTAAATATATAAGGCAGCATATCTGACTGTGTCACTACATTACAAATGGATTATTATATCGATTCAAACCCTTAAAATTGCTCTCCTGAAAAGTTTCAAAAACAGACATATGCTGTTATGCCTTGTGACCACAGATATATATAGAAAAAGGGTTTTTATTAGTTCATGGATACCAAAAACATTCGTTTTGGCGTAAAGATGACAAAGCTAGAACTTCATAGATATGACGACGCCAACTGGAATAAGGGCGATTATCTGCGAGAAATGAGATTTCTTGAAAGTTCAAGGTACATTTCTTGAGAACAACAAATTTTTTGAGAACATTTTAATAATTTTTCAATTAAAACATCTTAAAAACATCGAAAGCTTTACAACTGTTGTATATTATTTTATCGTAAAGTCCGATCGGTCATAAATAAAATGAGACTAGTGCGAAGAAAATCAATGCATAATTTTAAAAGTCCAACATTTTTTGCTATTCAAGCCTCAATCCGGCCTAATGCACACACAGTACATCCTAAGGTGGATACGTAGAAATACAGCAATTCTTAAAACATAAATAAAATGTTGCTTTATTTTTGTTTGTTTGTTTCGAGAACATTGCAACATATTCACGCAGAGACGAAGGCATACATGTTTACACTCACACCGACATCCACCTCCTGGCAGAACACATATAGAGAATCTGTTTTTATTTACGAAAGACCAACACAAACTTGTCTATATCTTTATTAGCATTCTGCTTGGTCGCTCGGTCACTCTGTAGATGTTTGGTCTCCGACATAGCATCATCGTCATCATCAACATTATCAGCAACATCACCAGCACCAGTAATAACAAGTCCCTGTGGCCTAGCACCTCTCCAGTGTCAGGACAACACTCATCATGCGAAATGAAAAGTTTGTTCCATTGCCGGGTCGGTCGGTCGAGTCCTTTCAATAATAAATTTTAATGAATTTTATGGACTTTATAATTTGTATAATAATTTTTCATACTTTGTTCCACAATCCTGTTCTCTGCTCTTTCTCTCTCTCTCTATCTCTCTCGTATTGTGAATTTGAGAGATTTTTTGTTGCTGTTGTTTTCTGTTTTCTGTGCGTTTAACACAATTAATTTCCTTATTTAAGGGACACAAAACTTTTAATACGGATTTACCGGGCAACGGACACCAGCGCTACTACATATGGACATCCGGTTTGGCAGGCGAATAATTCCGGACTACACACGCATTAACAAAGTTATTTTTATTGCACTTTTAATTAAAATTTATATGTACAGATGTATGTGTGTTTGTATGTTACAGCTACATATATAAGTATATGTGTGTGCAACAATTTTTATTATGAGATTATGAAACAAATTGATGCGAATGGTTTCCTCTTCGTTACTCCATCCCGGACCATTCAGTGGCCTACATATGCTCCGGAAGAGGATGGTCAGATATATCAGGCCTCGGAAATGTTCTCCAACAGTTGTTGTGTCTACTTAATGGGGGCGATGGGAGTGGTTGATGGTAGTGTCTGTTGAATGGGGATTATGGATTATTTAATGGTGATGTTTTGAAGTGCGATATCAATCTTATGAAATATGTAATTAATTAATTATGAAATTAATCGTTTCTATATTGGACATCTGGTTGTGTCAAGCGAGGGGAGTTGAGATAAAACACATAAATAAACAACTAAGATAATAAACAGTTGAGTAAAACGACTGAGGGAATACTTTCCCTTTGTGCGAAATGTAATAGGAAATTTGGTACTTTGTGGAAGCGATGCCCGGACGGTGGTTAATTTCTGCTCATGCTATTTCTGGCATTGGAGGTATTGGAAAATTTATCAAAAATTCCCACAAAGGTTATTGGGCAATTTGATTCCTACAAATTAGTCAATTAGTTGGAAGTTATGCTACTTGATGATATATTTGACAAATTCATTCGTTTTGCGCTGAACAGTAGATCTTTTAAAAACTGCGCACTGTACAGAATTTAATTTTTTTTCTTTACTGGCATAAATTTTATTACAGTACCACAAGTAGTCTGATCGGGATGACACTTGCACAAAGTGTAGTCCTGTTGGATAGTAGTTATGATACAAAATTTCAATGAGGTCGGTTAAGTACAGGGTGGAGCGCGGTAATTTGCTTATTTGGGAATGAAATAAAAAAGTTATGAAACTTGGAAAATTTTTTGTATATTTTGGTTATATTGAACTGTAAGGGAATTTTTAAATTACATGGTTTTAAATAGTGTATCTGGCAAATGTCGACCTTCGCTATCCACACACTGCTGCTACGAAGTTTTCATGAACTCTAACAAGCATGTCGACTGGTATTCTGCCAATTTCAGCCTCAATATTGTTAATTAGGTCTTCCAAGGTGTTGGACCCTTCATACGCATGACACATTCCCATATATCCGACCTCGAGGGTGTTGAATTTCGAAATTTTGGTCAAACGGCCCTTTTTGCCCATCCGTATAACTTATTATCTATTTTGTATTAAGAAAATTTTGCAAAAAAGAATACAACAAAAAAATTTTTTTTTTAATTTTTTAGAAATTTTCAGAAAATGATTCTAAGTCGATCTGTATAATAAACAATGAGCTTATTTCTTCTCCTTTTGTGCACTACAAACAAATGCACCAAGTTATCTAGAGGGTATACGAATATCGGGATATTCTTCAGATTTTACGTCTGATATTTATAGTAGCCACATTTTCGAACCGATCCTTATGCGAGTGGAAAGAGAGTAGTTGATACTAGAACGAACAGAGCAATGCATTTGCAGCGGAAAACGGCCTTTTTCTCTCGTGAGTTGGTTTTAAATTTTTATACTCTCACATTCATGGAGAGGGTATATATAATATTGTAGGGACCAAAAGTTTAACACATCGAAGGAGTGACCTATGATCCTATGTATGTTTGGCGGAAATTCGTTTTAGGCCATTTTAAGTATGTAAACTTTCTTAGATATAAATCCAGCCGCTTTAATTATAGATCTAACAACCCTGGGGTTGATAGCAGTATACGTTGCTTCATTCATAACCTTAGCATTAACTGACCTCCATGGATTTGTCTGCTGGTAAATGTCCCAAGGGTTCTTCTATCTTCTCTGCTATGAAATCTGTCCATGAACAATATCCAGCTTTCCAGTTACACCTGTGCCCTTGGGGTGTATAGAAATTCCCATCTTTGAAAGCGAAAAATACTTAGGTATTTTACGAGGGTTGCTATATATATTTCTTGCCAAGGCAACACTAAGTGTTGCCTGGCGCCATCTGACATTTCCATTGGAAAGTTTGAAATTTTTTAGCATAAACGTACTCAGAACGTTTTGACGTACGACCATCGTCCGTCAGGCTGTGCGTCTGGTTGGTTCGCACGATAACATTCGACAGGATTAACCGATTGACTTCAAATTTGGTATGTGCCAATATTTTTTCTATCTCAGGCTAAGGACAAAGATGGTATTAGTTTCTTGGTCACGATTATCTTGACAAAAATGGGCGAGGTAGCCACGCCCCTTTTGGTACCTCCCATAAAAATGGTCAATTTAGCACAAAAAGTTATCGGCTTATAACTATTCTTCCAGTCAATACAAATACTTCAAATGTTGTGAAGTGTAGTACCTATAGTCCCGTGTAAAATGGACCTTATTACCACGCCCACTTCTGGTACCACCCATACAAATGGACCATTTTGAACAAAAAGTTAACGGCTTATAACTTCGATTCCTGCACATACAAACACTTGAAATTTTGTACAGTGTAATGTTTTTATAGTGCCCATAGTATATTAAAAAATTGGCGTTATTTCCACGCCCATTTTGATACCTCCCAAACATAATTGCCAAAATAAAAATATGAAAAATGTTTTTTTTGAAGTTCCCTTACTTTTACAATATGGTCATAATTTATACATTTTTTTCAAATAGGCACGGTTTTCTTCGATAGGTCGTTAGCTTTCGAAAAATGAAACACAGAAATTTTTTGCGAATTTTTTTCTATTTTTATGTTTTTTTTGTGCCAGCAAAAATCGATATTAAAAAAAAACTATTTTTTCAATTGTTATAACGACAGTTACTAAACTTCAGTCTCTGCATAAAAGTATTTTTTTCAGTGTTTTTAGCCCTCATAATTTCCATTAATTTAAATTGCATCTCGGCTTTATCGAGCTTAGATTTCAAAAAATTTGTTGAAATACTAAAGGAAACTTCCATGAAAATTGGAATTCTACAAAACAAATTTTAAAGAAAATCTTTCCTAAAAAAAATTGGTTTTGTTTTCATAAATTAGGATTCAATCTAAACAGCAACAATGTTTTAAGGTCTCGGATACAAAATTTTTTTTTCTGTTGCATAGCGCAATTAATGTTCTGATCAACGCGGGTTTAAATATTTTCTCTGATAGCACTATGCAACAAAATTTTTGTCGAAGGGCTGTGCATAACATTTTCTGATGTAATATGGTGTCCTAAAAATAAAAAAAAAAATATTTAAAAAAAATGTTATGGTAAATTTGTTCTTTTGGTTATTCTTTAAACTTCCCGTTTTCTTAAAAGTTGACTTTAGTATTTGGATCATATTTTGATTAAGTTTGGCCGTGACGAATCTTATATACCCTCCACCATTGATCGCATTCGAATAGTCTCGGGTACAAACTCATTATACTAAATTTCAGCTCATTTCGTTGAAATTTTAATTTGTGGAAAATCAAATATAGGGTGACATTTGTATGGAGGCTATATGAACCCATTCACATGTGAGTACCGTTGTTCGTGTGAAGGATTCCGTGTATAAATAAACTCCAGTTACCAATTTTCAGCCCGAGCAGTTGACATTTGTGGTCTCTAAGGAGTTAAGAAGTCAAATCGGGGAAATGCTATATATGGGGGCTATATCAAAAAATGGACCGATATTGCTCATTTTGAATCTCAAGTTACCTGCAGCAAAAAGAAGTATCTACACCAACTTTCAGTCATCTAGCTCAATTATTGTAGATTGTAGCGTGATTACAACAGACTGAGATGGCTAAATCGTCTTAGAATTTTACGACGATTAAGAATATATACACTTTATGGGGCCTCAGATCAATATTTAGAGGTGTTATAAACGGAGTGACAAAATTACTATACCCCCCTTCCTATGGTGGAGGGTATAAAAATGGGCGTTACTGCCGCGCCACTTTAGGTACCTACCAAACAAAATTGCGAAATTAAAAACAAGTAAAAGCGTTAAGTTCGACCATGCCGAATCTGATATACCCTTCACCATGGATAGCATGTGAATGGTTACGGGTACTAATAAACTCATAATACCAAATTGAAGCCCAATTCGTTGAAATTTGAGGTTTTTCTGTGAGATGCTATATATGGGGGCTATATCCAAAAATGGACCGACATTGCCCATTTTCAATCCCATAAGAAGTACAGGGTTTTCCAACAAGAGGTGTTATTTTGAATCGCCTGGTATTTTGGTAGCTGTCACTGTTGAAGCTTTTATTCTTTGACATTTGACAAGTAGAAACTACGTCATTACTAAAAATGGAACGATACACGATCATCGAACGATACAAAACGATCAAAAAACGATCGAAAGAAAAACGATGCAAAATCATCTTGACTGTTGAAACGGGAAAAGTTTCCGGACCGTGTTATCTCTCGAAGAGGTGAGATAACACGGTCACATGTTATCCTTCACAATGGATAGCATGTGAATGGTTACAGGTCCTAATAAACTCATAATGCCAAATTTCAGCCGAATTCGTTGAAATTTTAGGTTTTTGTGGCGTTACGAAGTCAAATCTAAAGGGACCTTTGTATGGGGGCAATGTCAAAAAATGGATCATGACTACCGTTGTTCGTGTGAAAGATACCGGTTATACGACGATTAATAATTATTTTTTGTTCATAATTTCATAAAATAAAACAATGGTTCATAATTTATACATCCATAGACTTTTTGCAAATAGGCATTGTTTTCCTCGTTAGGATGCTTGCTTTAAAAAAAGTGAACAAACAAATCTTTTGCCATTTTTTTTCCTTCCTCTTTATACGTGAAAGTGGTGTTTTTAGTATTTCTAGCACGTATTTCCTTTTCCTTTTCCTTAAACGTAATGGTATCCTGGCATATACCATCCATGAAAATTGGAATTTTTGAGAAAAAAAATTTTAACACATACTTGAACATTGGAATTTTAGAAAAAAAAAAATAAAAACAATTTTCAATAAATATTTTGTTTTTGTTTCATAATATTCAAGTAGTATGGTTTATTAAAAAATCCATTAAAAAATGTTTTTAAGTCTGGGACACCAAAAAAATAAATTTTGCTGCATAGTGTATTGAGGCTGCTATCAAAGCCCTGGAAACTATATTCCTGAATTCAAAAACAGCCTTCGCCGGGCCACAGGAACATACCAGGTCGTTATAGAGACTGGATTTCTCACTTATGTATTATGTCTGTCATGCCGGGTCATGTTCTTATTGGACGGCACGCTGAGAGACTGAAGGTCTTGTATAATGAAATTTGCAGAAGCTGTGGAGCCGAAAAGAAGGAGGAATCAATGGAACATCTTCGGTGTATGTACCCGTTCTCTCTAGAATGCGGAATTCAACCTTTGGCTCTCTTTCTTTGGGAAGTTAGCTAACTTGGCTTATGTTAAAATTCGCCAACTTCTGAGGTTTATAAAACAGTCAAATTGGTTCACCAGCAGGGGCTTATATGGTAACACAATGGACTGTATAGTCTAAGTGAGTCTGTTTTACAGGCTGCCACTCTTAACCTAATCTAATGTACATTTAAAATAATGCAACCGTACATACACGAAGCATGGATAAATGAAATACTTCCCAGCGCCTGGACGAAAGGAACCATATTAAAACCAGTAAGGAAAGGCTAAAGTCTGACGGGGCCGACTATATAATATAAATTATAAATTGTTTACATAAATTTACTTTTGGGACATTTTATACTTAAATAATACCCTGTACCACAGTGTGGTGTAGGGTATAAAAACGATTGGATCTAAAGAGCCAAATCGGATGAAACATATATATGGGAGCTATAGCTAAATCTTTACCGATATTCTTCAAATTCGGCAATGTTGGTTCATGGATCAAGAAACTCTACCATTCTAAATTTCAAAACGATTGGATTTAAAATATAGCTTCTATAGAACTAAAGGGCCAAATCGGACGAAACATATATATGGGAGCTACAGCTAAATCTTAACCGATTTTCTTCAAATTCGGTAGTTTTGTTTCATGGATCAAGAAACTCTACCATTCTAAATTTCAAAACGATTGGATGTAAAATACAGCTTCTATAGGACTAAAGGGCCAAATCGGACGAAACATATATGGGAGCTATAGCTAAATCTTAACCGATTTTCTTCAAATTCGGCAATGTTGGTTCATGGAGCAAGAAACTCTACCATTCTAAATTTCAAAACGATTGGGCCAAATCGGACGAAAGATATATATGGGAGCTATATCTAAATCTGAACCGATTTTAACCAAATTCAATAGCGATCTTAACAGCTGCGAAATACTCTAAACTGCAAAATTTCAGAACGATCGGAGTGAAATTGCGACCTGTAGTCGACGAACAACTTTACATGGACAGACGTACGGACGGACGGATGGACGGACATGGTTAAATGGACTCAGCTAGTAATTCTGAGTCGATCGGTATACTTTAAGGTGGGTCTAGCTTTGTTATTTTCAGGAGTTACGAACATCTGCCGTGAAACAAACTTATAATACCCTGTACCACAGTGTGGTGTAGGGTATAACTACCAAAGAAAGATGACTTAACGAAATGCGACAACTGGAGGGGGATCACTCTGCTCAACACTGTTTACAAGATCATAGCAATAATAATAAACGACAGACTCCAATACATAGAGAAATCATTACGAGAGGAACAGGCTGGTTTTCGCCCACACCGAAGCTGCGTTGACCAGACGAACACCCTAAGAGTGATAATTGAACAATCCGTGGAATGGCTGACTCCACTCTATCTGGTATTCGTAGACTTCAGAAAAGCCTTTGATTTCATCAGGCGCAACGCAATTTGGACTGCTCCAAAGGCAATGTATAGCAATACAACTTTACAAGTCAGGCATAGCGGAATGATGAGCGAACCTTCCACAACGAATGCTGGAGTGAAACAAGGATGCCCACTATTTCCACTTCTTTTCGCCGACGTTCTGGACGATGCCATGCAAAAGATTTGCTCAAAAAAGAGAGGTATTGTTTGGACTCTGCACCGCCACCTTGAAGACTTGGACTTTGCTGACGTTATTTGCCTCATGCCAGACAAAATACAACGACATGCAGGGCAAACTCAGCGACCTTGTTTTTCGCGCTAAAGAGGTTGGCTTGGAAATCAACACAAAGAAGAAACAAGCCATGCGAATAAATAACGTAATTGACAACCCGCTAACAATAGACAACCAACCCCTAAAGTATGTCAAGTCATTTTGCTATTTAGGGTGTTTTATGGCCATAGATGGAAGAATAGAAGACGACCTCAACAGTAGGCTAAACAAAGCAAGATCGGCGTTTGGTCGCCTAAACAAAACATGGCGATCGCCACAAATATCTCTCCAAACGAAATTGAGAATATTCAGTGCATGCGCAAAATCAATATTACTCTACGGAAGTGAAATCTGGCTCCTTTCAAACTCAATAACGCAAAGACTGCAAGTTTTCATAAACAAATGCTTACGCATCATCAGCCGTATTTTTTGGGCAAAAACAATTACCAACTTAGAGCTCTGGAACAAACCAAACGAAGAGCATATAAAGCGCTAAATAACCAGGAGAAAATGGAAATGGAAGGCCACACACTACGAAAAGGTTCCGCTATCGGAAAAATTGCCTAGATTGGAACCCCCAAGGTACCAGACGACCAGGCCGCCCTAGAAACACATGGCGCAGAACTGTTTCTCTAGAAATAAGACATTTAAACAAGTCGTGGGATGAAGTTAAAACGGTTTGTAATGATAGAGTAAGATTGAATGTACTTGTAGAAGACCTATGTTTCCAAGTGGAATGAATAAAGGGGAAAAAAATACATTTAAAATACTGCATACATTTATTTAGTGGTTTTATGATTTAAATTGAGCTTAGATTAGCAATCAGAAGTAACTTTTAACAACATTAATATCATTAATCTGATTTGCAATTTCTGCGAATGCAAGGAATGTCGAATTAATTTTATCTGTAGCACCATATGGCATCTTTTTCCCCTATTTATGACGAATTTGATTTGGCCTGGAAAATGCAAATTAGTTTAAAATTAAATTTTAATACCCTGCAATCTTGCGTTTCCAGTAAATCTGGTTGCTGTGGTTGCATCCACTACAAACCAACCAGAATTTATCTTCTTTGGCCATATACCCCTTTTGAACCGTTTAGGTGTTTGCGGCTCTTTGGTCAAAGCGACATTGTCTCGAATGAGAAGGAGGGACGCCCTAAAATGTTAAATATTGTACAAGTCAAGGCAAACAATCGCAAACCACACCCTGACACGACCGCATTAACCACTTAGACGTTAATCTCTGGCGCCGTCTACTTGGCAAAGACCCCTTTGAATGACTGAAGAATGAATGAATAGCTGAATAGGCGAATGCCTTCTTCCAAGTAAATGTTAACCACATTTTGTGGCCCCAAAAGTCGACAACAAAACCGAAGTACTTATTGAACAAATATTATGCTTTAATTACTGGCAATGGGAAAGGCGTCTTTGTGGTCTCATCTGTTACCTCAACAAGAACAGCATCAATTGACCTTTGCCTCCCACAAGCATAGCATTCCAAAGAAGACGCATCTGTTGAAGTTGATACTGTGGGTGATGTTTGGTGCTCTTGTTGGTGTCTTACCGCCTCCACATACCTCTTCTCTAACCTCTTCTCTTCTCTGGTCATTTGAGCTGAGGGAATTTGTTAGAAAGGGAAGGTTTTTTTTGGCATTTGTTAACTGGCCAAGAGGAACACTGAGGCACGCGTGCGAGAGAGCTCATCCAACACGTAAACTCGTATATAAATATTAAATAGAAATTAGCATGATGTTCTGAGGAGACGTGCTGACCTTGTTATCTCTGAACATGACCTTCGATAATTTGTAGTAGTAGACTGGGAGATCATCTCCCATTTCTCTCAACACATTAGCCCATAGAAACGCCACGATTTTATCTGCCACACCAATGGCAAACATGCTAACATGACCTATGGACCATGGTCATTTGCCTCTAATCAAATTGTCATTGGAATTATAGTCGACAAATATTTATACAAATGTTCCAATGTACATTTTGGCCGAGAATGGCATCAACATCTACAACAGCAGCAATAAAGTATGCCATTTCCTTGGTATCTTTTAACGTAACTATTTGTTGATTTCATTTTTAATGTGTTCTACGTTTCATGCTGGATACCATTTGGCCGTTCCTAGGTCTTCTGGCACCTTCCCTTTCTCCCTAGCTTTCTCTTTTTCTCGGCAAAAGTATGCTCGTTGCTTTTTCCTATCTAGAATTCAAGGTTTACAAATTACTTAATAATTTATTAATGTTGTGTAACTTTGTTTATTGGTTTATAAATACAGCTTGTTGTTGAACTTGTGGCGAACTTCGTCTAGATGGTCTTGATTGTATTTATTATGACATTTTAATTATAATGGAAACCCTCAAATAAATTATTGTGATTAGAGTATCGTATATCTCGCTCTCTCTCACACTCACTCTGTTGGTTGGTAAGGGTACACGTTGTGACCGTTAATCACCGGGGTGTGTATGAGTGATATTTAATTATTTACGTTAATTATACGACTCGTGGTTCATCATAGCCTTCAAATCTGAGCAAAGAGAACATGTTGCCTAATGACGGAGGCCGTTTTTCTTTAATCCACTTCTTCTCAATATTTATTTGCAATATAAATAATGACCACAAATTAAAGCTGCTGTAACCAATGAATCAAATATGTTTAGTTGCCATTTGTCAACAATTTTATGTATAAAATTAAGTGTTTTAATGGTAAGTAAGTAATTGTGACTTCGTATAAGTTTATGAGAATGAGTTATGCTTGTCCGTCTATCTGTCAGGTTTGCAACGACAACTCTTCAAAATTTGATTTGGTCCCTTAGTGTGGTATATATCAAAAGTGGTGTGGGTTAAATGACTCAAATGTCTGTGTTACATATTTTACGTATAAAATGCTACATTATCTCTTATTATACTTTCACTATGGTGAGGATACTCTGTGGTTTACTTCAGATTTTCGAAATTGTGTGAATGAATGTATCGGCGAAAATAATTTAAAGAAAAATGTCATGTTATAAAAAACATTTTAAATCTGTGCATTTAAAACAGCGTATTTTAATGAAATATAATTACTCGATATTTATTTTATTTTAATGAAATTTATGTAAGTCATACGACTTACTCGGAGGAATTGAAGAAAGGGAAATAATTAGGCCGTTTCTTCACAAAACTACCGATTGTGACAAAACTTGGTATGATTGTAGAAGAGGTATTAGAGAGCTTAAGTTTTAAGTTTTGGCCACTAGTGGTATACAGTGAGAGCTACAGGGCTTCAAACTTGGCCAAAATTCAAAAATCTTTTTTCTTTTGCATTATACTACAAAAGGCTTTTTACGCTTAAGAGTTAGCTCAGCTATTTGCAATTGAAAATTAATTTTTCCCCGACCACATTTGTGAATATTATATCAGATATACCCAATAAGATAAAAGTTATGACCATTTTAAGTTATAATCCTACTTTTTAAAAAATTTTATTTTTTGTATTTTTTTGGGAAAAAAGTAAATGTTTGGAGTTATAGACAAAGTTTTTTAAAAAATTTATAACATATTTATTATCAACTCAAAGGAAACATCCTATAGAATCTTTTCGAAGAAATAAAATTATCACTGATATTGTTGCAAAGCTTCTTTACTTTACACCATTTTTTACACAAATTTCAAAAGTAAGTCACATTTTCTCCAATTGCAAAGCTAGAATATTGAAACATTTACTACTTGTATATGTGGTAACTGCAAAGCGAATTTGAAGCCCGGCTTGTAGTTAAGAAGATATAGGGAAAATGCAAAAAAACTCATTTTTAGTAATTTTCTAAACTATTTTGGATATTGTGGGATTGACTTTTGCAAATATAATGATTTGTGAATTACTTTCGATTTGTGATGTCAAGACCTACAAATTACACAATATTTCATTGAAATACATATATACGTACATTTTTAAATATTTTGTGACGTTATTATATTTCTGCCTGCATTTGAAAATCGATTTTTTCATAGTTTTCTTTTGACCTGTTCTTTCTTCTAAAGCATTCTCTAGGAAGTTTACTTTAAGATGAATATATAAATAAATATGTTATACCTTTTTTAAATAACTTCAAAGTAAGATATTTAATATTTTCCGAAAAAAATTCAATAAAACAAGTAAAAAGTTCAGTCGGGTAAACCGACTTATGAATCCCCTCACCTTTAGTCCCAAAAAAATAAATTTATTACTTTTTTTGTTTTAATTTAAATTGCATTTAATAACTGTAAAGTATGTACTGGTATTAAAGTTAAAAGCTGTTTAATTGCAGTACAAAATGGTTCATTTGTGTGGGAGGTACCAAAAGGGGCGTCCCAATAACTGTCACTTTCCTCTGGACTCTAGGTACTATAAAAGCATTACACTGTACAAAATTCCAAGTATTCATATGTACTGGTACTAAAGTTATAAGCTGTTAACTTTTGGTGTAAAATGGTCCTGTGGAAGGTACCAAAAGGGGCGTGCCGAATACGGCCACTTCTCTAGACTCTAGTGTAAAAGCATTACACTGTACGAAATTTCAAGTATTTGTAGGCACTGGTATTAATGTTAAAAGCTGTTGAGTTTTGGTACAAAAAGGTCCATTTGTGTGGAAGATACCAAAAGGGGCGTGCCAATAACTCCCACTTTTCTCTAGACTCTAGGTACTTTAAAAGCATTACACTGTACGAAATTTCAAGTATTTGTATGCACTGGTATTAATGTTAAAAGCTGTTAACGTTTGGTAAAAAATGGTCCATTTGTGTGGGAGGTACCATAAGGAGCGTGACAATAATTGCCATTTTTCACTGTGTTTTAGGAACTATTAAACTATTACACTGTACAAAATTTCAAGACTTTGTATGCACTGATAGTAAAGTTATTAGCTGATAAGTTTTGATTCAAAATTGTCCATTTGTGTGGGAGGTACCAAAAGGGGCGTGGCAACTTCGCCCATTTTCTCGAGGTAATGGTGTCTAATAAATTAATACTATGGGCATAATTTCGGAGGATTCAGATAAGTAGTATAGAAGTTAACCAATCAATATTTCACTAAATGTTAACCCTTTGTGGGGGAGGTACTAGAAGGAGTGGGCCAATATGGCCTATCTTCGAACTTAGCCGGAGATAGAAGAAAGTATTACCACATACCAAATTTGAAGTCAATCGGTTACTCCCTTCGAGAGTTATCGTGCGCACCAGCCAGCAGACAGACAGACAGACAGACGGACGGACATTGCTCATTCGACTTAAAATTACCGAAAACGGATATCCGCCGAACATACTTAGGGTCTTAGGTCACTCCTTCGATGTGTTACACTTTTGGCTCGTAGCAAATGATATACATATACCCTCCTCTCTAAGTTGGTAGCAAATTTTTAGATTTGCTCTCACACAATTCTATTAAGTGCTAGTATTTGGTGAAGGTAACAATACACAGGCTACGATAGGGATCATTAATTCTGAAGTAGTTCAGGTGTAGCAGTTCAAATTTTCTAGTTGGTCTATGGAAGTATGCGTATGCGAAGTTAAATTTATAAGATACAGTCTGTACTAATACGATGGCAGATTTTGTTGAGACCAACCATATCGACGTAGACATAAAGTAGGAATTGTTCTGAACAGATTCTATGAGATTACGGTAACGATATATGTATATATGTGATTTTAAATTCATTCGAAGATCCAACAGAATACCAAGATCCATAAAGTATTCAACAGATTCCATCATTACTTATATAATCATTGGATTAGAAACTGACATTTCTAGAGAAAGAAATATGTTTACATATTTTTATATTAAGTTCCATTAAGTTGACCAAGCACCACTTATGAAAACTATCAAGATCAGACTGAAGCAATGACTGTTCATCTTGATCATTAACGGTTTTAATAATTTTGAGATCCTCCGCATACCTAAAACTTTAGAAAAATGGACAGCAGATTAAATGCTTTGCTGAAATCTGTGTAAAAGTCATCTGTTTGCATTCGGTTCCGAAAACTATCATTTACCACGGATGAAAGTTCAGGAACATTCGTGACAGTTGAGCAGCATTTAAGGAATCAATGTTGGTAAGGTGATAGTAAAGTAGAAACTTGATGTGAAAGTATATCAGATACTATTTTCTCGAAAAGTTTAGGAATTAAACACAGTTTAGCAATTTCTCTGTAGTTTGACACTTCAGTTTTACTGTCTTCGATGTCTTCGATGTCTTCGATTTGTATCTATTTCAGAAAATGGATCAAAAAATCTGCATCATATTTTGTGTGAAAAACAAAATAAAGTGCGCTGACGCATTCCGAATGTTCACTGTGGCATATGGTGAAGCTACCTTGGACCAAAGCAACGTTTATCGGTGGTACAAAATGTTCTTAGAGGGCCGAGAAGATGCGAAGGACGAACAGCGTGCCGGACGCCCGAGTTCGGTCGAACGTAAAGGTTTTGCTCACAGTTTTCTTTGATTGCAGGGGCGTGGTGCATTATGAGTTCTTGTCACAGGGTAGTACGGTCAATAAAGAATATTACCTGCAAGTTCTGCGCAAATTGCGCGAATCAATCCGCCAAAAACGCCCGGATTTGTGGAAGAACAAATACTGGCTTTTGCACCACGATAACGCCCCTGCACACACATCGTTGCTTGTGCGCGAATATTTGGCCAAAAACAACACAGTAATGGTGCCTCAGCCACCGTATTCTCCTGACCTAGCCCCCTGTGACTATTTTTTGTTCCCAAAACTGAAAAGGCCCATGAAAGGACTCTACGCCACGATCGAGGAGATAAAGACGGCATCGAAGGCGGAGCTGAACAACATCACAAAAAATGATTATTTGAAGTGCTTCGAGGATTGGAAAAAACTTTTGGCAGAAGTGTATTATATCCGAGGGGAATTACTTTGAAGGGGACAAAATAGATATTCATGAATAAATAAATACTTTTTGAAAAAATACAAATTTCGCGATCTTTTTTGAACATACTGTGTATATCATTTGCTACGAGCCAAAAGTGTAACACATCGAATGAGTGACCTAAGAGCCTAAGTATGTTCGGCGGATATCCGTTTTGAGTCATTTTAAGTCGAATGTGCAATGTCGGTCCGTCTGTCTGTCTGTCTTGCTGCTGGCTGGTGCGCACGATAACTCTCGAAAGGAGTAACCGATTGACTTCAAATTTTGGTATGTGGTAATATTTTCTTCTATCTCCGGCTATGTTCGAAGCTGGGCCATATTGGCCCACTCCTTCTAGTACCTCCCCCACAAAGGGTTAACATTTAGTGAAATATTGATTGGTTAACTTATATAATACTTATTTGAATCCTCCGAAATTATACACATAGTATTAATTTATTAGACAGCATTACCTCGAGAAAAATGGGCGAAGTTGCCACGCCCCTTTTGGTACCTCCCACACAAATGGACAATTTTGAATCAAAACTTACCAGCTAATAACTTTACTATCAGTGCATACAAAGACTTGAAATTTTGTACAGTGGAATGGTTTAATAGTACCTAAAATATAGTAAAAAAAAATGGTCATTATTGCCACGCTCCTTTTGGTACCTCCCACACAAGTGGACCATTTTGTACCAAAAGTTACCAGTTTATAACATTAATACCAGTGCATACAAATACTTGAAATTTCCTACAGTGTAATGCTTTTGTAGTACCTAAAGCCCAGAGAAAAATGGGCGTTATTGACACGCCCCTCTTGGTACCTCCAACACAAATGGACCATTTTGCACCAAAAGTTAACACCATATAACTTTAAAACCAGTACATACTTTAAAGTTATTAAATGCACTGTATATTGATAATAATTTAATTAAAACAAAAAAAATAAATAAATTTAGTAATATGTTTTGGGACTCAAGGTGAGGGGATTCATAAGTCGGGTTACCCGACTGAACTTTCTTACTTGTTTTAATTCCTCCCACTATGCAACGGTCATTGTCATTTTCAAATTTCCATCAGTTGGGCTGAAATCTAGGTATTTGGGCTTAATTGTGACGAAGTCCTTCTCGACCAAAAATGATTATCATTGGTAAACGTTTTTGTTAAACTTAACTTCATGTCGCTGTAGATACTGCAAATTCTCTCCGATTATGCTGGAATTTGTCTAAATTTTCACGAAAAATCGTCATCATTGCTCCATCTGTACATCATACAAAGAACCCATCCGGCTTGACATTTGACGCTAGAGAAATCATTAATAACTATCACAATTTAAAATTGTTCCATATAGCGGTCATCTACTACAGAGTGCTTTTTTAGACATGTGGTTTTCAATCTGGCTATACTTTTTTCGGGTTTAGTCTTTTTGACAGCTGTCACTTGATTTATGCTCAGTTTAGTATACCATTTTGTAATGAATAGACTTACTCCGGAACAACGTTTGCAAATCGTGCATTTTAATTATAAAAATAATGGTTCGGTTCGCGCTACGATTTTCCGATTTTCATAAGAAAATTTTGTTCAGCGATGAAGCTCACTTTTGGATGAATGAGTATGTTAATAAAGAAAATTGAATTTGCAACAAGTTTTGTGTAAAAAAATGGAATTAAGTGCTTCAAAATGCTTGAAATGTTGACAGAGGCGCGTCTATACTGAGTACTCGTAAAACAAAATGTTTATACGTGAAACAAGCTTTTCCAAGAATGTCGAAAAGAACCTCGATATGGACGCGTGTTAGCGAACTTTTTCCGAAACTCCCTAATTTCACCCATTTCTCACTGGAATGTTGGTACTGCTGAAGAAGCATTAGGTACCGTAAAATAACTCCCAAATGAAATTAGTCCCAAAAAAGAATGAAATAAGTCCCACAAAATTTCCATACAAATTGGGACTTATTTCATAATTTTTGCTGGGAGTAATTTCCTTATGAAATAACTCCCAAAATGAAATATGTCCCAATTAGATTATCTTAGGAGTTATTTTATTCGTTTTGATCATTGGAAGTTATTTAATTTTTATTGGTACTTATTTCATTCCGGCTACGCGGACCAAAGTTTGTTAAGGTGGCCGGCATTTGGCCGGGATTAAAGATTTTCTCCTCTGGAGTATGTCAGAAGACGTCTACGCCGACCACGTGGCAGGCTTCGGCCGAGATTAAAGATTTTCTCACCTGGAGTATGTCCAAAAACGGGCACGCAGACCAATGGTCCTATGCGTTTATATGCCACGCAAAGAAACTTTGGTCCTCGTAGCCGTCTTTTGGCATACCGCAGGGGAGAAAATCTTAAATCGGCGGCCAGGCCATGAAACTTTGGTCCGCGTAACCTTTCTTGGACATACCCCGGAGAAGAAAATCTTTAATCTTGGACGAAAACCGGCCACGCACGAGGTTGATGGTTAATCCATTGTTGTTGGGACTTATTTCATTGGGAGTTATTTCACTTTTTTAGATCAGTGCGCTTTGGGAGTTATTTCACTTTTTAAAATTTGGAATTATTTCATTTTCATTGGGATTTATTTCATTGAGACTTATTTCATTTGGGACTTATTTCACGGTACCGAAGCATTACACCGAATAAAATTACAAGTATTTGTAGGTAGAGTACAAAAGGGTCTGGTTTGGAGGGAGATTCCAAGAACTTTGTTCTTTTTTGTCGGAACTTTGTTTTTTCTCTCGATGTGGTAGCGACATTATTGTTATTGTTATCTATATACTTGTAGACACGAGCATGATAGCATTTATTTCTTAAGCATTCAACAAACAAAGATTTAATATATTTATTATGAAGTTTATGAAATACAGAATGTTAAGATAGGTTGAAGAAAGGTTGAAGAAAGGAGACGTTTTAACATCTCATGTCCATGAATGTACAAGTACAAGTTGTATTATATTAAATTTGACAATCTCAGGTAGATGAACAGAATAAAAACAACTGTTAAAAATCATTCCCTGAGGAAATCCCCCTTTTGGCAATGGCGAATTTGATGATGTCTTTAATATGCCACTGCAAATTTGTTTGTTTGCCCCGTCTTCTCTATTCCCATATAAAAGGATAATATGCCCTAGCTTATATTACGCTTTGTATTTTCTACCTGTATTACCTTTGGGATAAAGACCTTTTCAATGGGGTTTTTGTGTGTACCTTTCGAGCACGTGGCAAATGTCGTTAAGTTCATAAGAATGTCCTGGGAAATCATTGGTGTCACACGGAATGTTTAGATGGATTGTTGTCCTTTCCTTTAAACTGGGCTGCGTATACCGTACTCGTATACCACCTCAGCTTTTATCCTCTTGTTTGCTTTGGAAAAACATCCTGAAATAGTTTTAGCCACTTTCAGTACAATCCCCATTATGATGTTTGGGAGGAGCGTAGTAGGATGCTTTGCGTGTTTGACTTTTGACCAAATGACCTCGGTTATACAAGACAATGGCTGAGCTGTTCAGGCTTCATGGACAATGCCATGGACTTGATAGGAAATTCTAGCAATTCAGGTGAGTTTAAATAAAAGTTTTATGTTTATGCGAAAGAAAAAAGGTCCACGAAAACCTTTTCGATAATAAAACATTCAAATATGTTCAAGGAAATGGCATAGCAAAGAAGTTGGCAAAGTCATGAGTCTGGACTCTTGGAAATGAAGAAAACTGACCCACACACACATACACTTGTTTACCTATGTTATGCTATATAGTTAACTTTGTGTATATATTTTTTACATTTACACAGACACATACATGTCTGTGTGTGTAAATGGTCATTTGTTAACCTTTTTGTATTTTGTCAAGAGAGTAACAAAGTCACACATTGCTCAAAGAAAACAACACAAAAGGATAAGTAAACAATTTTCAATTTGTGACTATTTAGCCAGATCGTAGGATTAAAATAAATAACTTTCTATTCTCGAATGTGACTTCAACCTCAACTTTATAAATCATTCATGGATTTAATGATGAATCCTTATTTCGGTGTAAACTTTTGATTGAATTTAATTTAAAGAAAATGAATTTTACAGAGATATGTTAAGTATGTGCTACAAGTTGAAAGGTATATATTAAATATTATTAGCTAAATCAATGGGTATGCAATTTTTAATGCTAATCACTGTGTTATGTTTTAGTCTTTGGTGTAAAATAGTAGGGCGTAATTAGTAGTCTATATAAATATCTAAAAAGACTTCCCTGTGTATATTTTTACCTCGATCTGCTGTAAAACACAGCTTCTATAGCAAATCGGAAGGAACATATATATGGGGGCTATATCTAAATCTGAAGCGATTTCACTATGCAACAAAAATGTTGTACAAGGGATGTGGATAACAGTTTCTGGTGCAATTAGGTGTCACAAACACGAAAAAAAATATTAACAAATTTTTTTATGGTAAATTTATTTTTTAATTTTTTTTTTAAATTCCAGCTTTCATGGAATGTACATTCAGTATTTGGATCATAATTGTTCACGTATAAGCCTGATTGAGCCGTGTTATGCCTCAAATTAAAGGGCATTATGAGGGCTACATATGCATATAATTTCGTTTTCACGAAGAATCTTTGGTTTAGTAACAGTCGTCAAAAACATGAGAAAAAATGATTTAAAAAAAACCTTTTTCCTGGACAAAAAAAACCATAGAAAATAGAAAAAAAATCGAAAAATTTTATCACATTTTTAAAAAGCCAGCATTTGAAAAAATCTATGGATAGATGAAAAAGTTATGAGCCATTTTGCAAATGTTAGGAAAATTCAAAAAAATCTTCTTTCATATTTTTATATATTATAAAACATGATATGCAATGTGAGAGCTATATTGGATGAGATCCGCGCAGGTACAGGGTCATTCAACAATATTTGTGGTTTTTTATTTATGAGGTTACCATTCAGTTACACCTTTTAGGGGCATGGACATCCCAGTCGTATTTACAGGTAGTAAAATTATATGTACGCAATACAAAGTAGTACGCGGCAGTCTTGAAAATATTGGATGCCTACTTTCGAAGCAAACTATATGCCAGCTACAGGTACTGTAACTCATGAACCTTAAACCAGGAATTTATGAATGAAATTTCTTATTAATAAATTAGTGTAATTCAGCGCCTAAAAGAGAGAGGTCGATTTTCTGAAAAATATTACAAAGTTTCGAAGTATGAGTAAAAGGCAAAGAACTCTTCAATGTGTAAATGATCCCGACAATTTCTGCTACATCTGCGGAAAATATGTAATTAAACTTGTATATAGACGAGCGTTTAGTAAAATACTAGAAGAAATATATGTGTAATATTTTGGTATACGAGTTAAAAATATGAACGAACCTAGTATTTTGTGTAATTCGTGTCATGTAAATCTTACTCGATGGACTAGTGGAACAATGCGGTAAGTACTTTAAAATTAATGTATTACAATGTTTTGTGGAATAAAACGTTTTAATTTTAGACTTCACGTGCAATTTGGAATGCCAATGATTTGGAGGCAACCATTCATTCACGATACGGACTGCTATTTTTGTCTAAGTTAATAGATTGGAGTAGGAAGTGTCCAAGTATAGCTAACAGCCTAATAACGGAAGCATCATCAAGTTCAAATGAGTACACAACTCTGAGCGATTCATGTTTGAGTCAGAAGTCATCGCTCATTGATCTAGTGAGAGATTTGGAACTGACCAAAGATAAGGCAGAACTACTTGCATCTGGGATGAAACAGTACAATATTTTGGCCCCAGATGTTAACATATCATATTATAGAGTTCGTGATATACCTTACAAAGAAAACTGTGGATAACAGATGCTTTTGCAAGGACATTCCCGGACTGTTCGAGGAACTTAATCAAATATACAATTCAAAGGAATGGCGGTTACTTGTTGACAGCAGTAAAGAAAGTTTGAAAGCAGTATTTTTACATAACGGAAATCAGAAACCGTCGATTCCCATAGCTCATGCTGTCAACACTAAGGAATCATACGAAACAATAAATTGATAAAATACATAAAATATGAACATGACTGGAAAATTTGTTGCGATTTAAAAGTAGTTGGTATGTTAAGCCTCTCGGATAGCCGATATTTTGCCACAACTGCATATTAAGCTGGGGCTCTTTAAACATTTTGTAAAAGCCTTAAGGAAAGATGGCAATTCACTCTTATATTTAAAAAGTTTATTTAAGAGTCTTTCTTGTCAAAAAATCGAAGATGGAGCTTTTGGTGGGCCTAAAATAAGGAAACTGATGAAAGATGTGAATTTCGAATCATATTTGACTTCGGATGAAATTGCAGCATGGAGGTCGTTTAAGCTTGTAGTTTCAAATTTTCTTGGATCCAATAAAACCCGCAATATGAAACAATGATTAATGATTTGTTAAAAAATTGTGAAAAAATTGGGTGGAAATATATTTTTCTATATTTATGTATATAACACATATGTATGTATTCTTCTTACTTATTTTTCACTTTATGTATTCCAACAGGTGTAAATATGTCCCTCAAAATTCATTTCCTGCATTCTCATTTAAACTTTTTCCCTGAGAATCTTGGCGACGTAAGTGACGAACAAGGCGAAAGGTTTCACCAAGAATTGAAATCCATCGAGCGGCGTTACCAAGAGCACTGGGATGAAAGAATGATGGGAGATTATATTTGGTTCCTCATTAGAGAAACCGATTCCGAAATCTACAAACGTCAACAAAGAACTCACAATTACTTCTAATGAAACTAAAATGTACATAATAATAAATAAAATAAACAAATAAAATCGCTATTTAAACTGAAATAAAAAAAAAGTTTTTTCGAAATTCTCGTACCTCTACCAAAAGGGCTATAATTTCTACATTTATCCATAGATTTATAGCCATTATTTTCTTCGCTTTTAGAAAATAAAATATTTTGTTTTCGAATTTTTTCTATTTTTTATGTTTTTATTCGCCCCGGGATTTTTTTTTTAAAATCTACTTTTTCGAATTTGTTTAATGATTGTTACTAAACGACTGTTTCTAAGTGAAAGAGGTATTTCCAACATTGGTAGCCCACATTAATAGCTTTAATTTAACGTATAAGTCGACCTTATCGGGCATATACTCCAAAAATTAGAGTGCAAATACTAAGGGTACCTTCGACGATAATAGCATTTTTAATAAAAAATTTTTTAAAAAAAAATTTATCCATAATAAAATTTTTGTTTTTAATTTTATATAACAGTGTGCCACAATCTATACAAAAAAAATAAATTTTAGGTCTAGGACACAAAAAAAATTTTTTTTTGTTGCGTAGTGTTTTCAATAGAGGAATTTCATCGCAAGTAAAGCAAATTTCATCACATTCCAACCATAATTACGCGCTGAACTTTACATCTACAGACGGAAGGACGATCGGTATAATAAACAATGGGTCCTATTTCTTCTGCCTTTTGGGTGTAACAAACTAATGCACAAACTCAGATTATCCTTGACTGCAGTTTGGTGTAGGGTAAAAAAACGAAATACTTGTTACTAGACAAAGTCAAATATAAAGTCATCAGCCAAATATGTTAAAGAATTTATTCTCTTGGACGTCAAGAGGCCAAATTGAATTTTCAGCTGAATTGAGAGCTGAGAATTGAGCTATAAAAAGCGTTAAGCCTTTTCTGACGCCGTGCAGTGTCTAATACAATTGCGTCCTGGCTCAGAGAGATCTACACATGTTGTATCAGGCCTTGTTTCAATCCTAAAAACGGGGAAGCCGTCCAATACAGGAGCTAAGGATTTCCGGCCAATGAGTCTATCGTAATGTCTCTTTAAAACCCTGCAAAGATTAATAGATGGTTACTTAAGGACTAAAATTGATCGCAGTCTACTATCCACTCAACAGCATGCCTATAACAAGGGCAAGTCCACCAATACCGCCCTGCATCATCTGGTCAGCTTTATTGCAGGATCTCCTCTGCTAAGGAATACACTACCGTAGCTTTTTTAGATATAGAAGGGGCCTTAAATCACATAAATCCAGCCGCATAATTACGGCTTTAGAAATCCTGAGGATTGGTAGCAGTGTAGATTCATTCATAACCTTCTGGCGTATTCTGTCTCCTTCTGCCTTCTCTGGAGATGTTGAGTGTAAAGGTTATTTATTGCCCCTGACAGATAACTGTAAAAACGGTGGTGTCTGAAACCTCTTATAGTTTATTGGTTGTATACGGCAGTAGTCTGACAGATGCTGTGCGGCAGTGTTGTCTGCTGGACATCTCTGCAGATATACATCTTCTGCGCGATACTAACAAAATTTCAGCGAATGGCTGTTATATGTATCACAGCTGCTCTGAGAGTGACAAAAACTGAGGCACTAAATGTAATACTACATTAAAGGCAGTATGTCGCATTTACTGCTATTAGACTAAGGGAACTGTCACCATGGTCAGGAAATGACTACGAACATAGTGCCATTCTAGACACAATGCGTGACCTTCCGGGCATTGTTGATTACAGTATGGCTGAATCACTTTTTGACAAGAAGTATTTTGTTATACATATACCTGATAGATCATAATGGAATGATCGCATACCAGGACAGGGGAGATTCGTTAACTTAGGTGCCTTTTCTGAGTAACTTGAGCTATCAGTTCAAAAAAGACTGTCTGATCACTGCAGATTTTACCAATTTTAGTTTTATTAAAGAGGTAGCGGAATGGCTGGAAACTAATGTTCTGACCAAAGTCGGTATCATTATTTTGTCTGATTGTCAGGCTGCTATCAAGTCCCATGAAAATGTATATTGCTGAATTCAAAACGTGCCCTCGGTTGACGCAGGTCTCATAACAAAATGGCTGAGCAGTTAAATATTCAGCTGATATGGCTGCCAGGCTACAGGAACATACCAGGGAACTACAAAGCATATGGACTTGCAAGCCTACAAACAACCTTACACACTCCAGGGGAGTTGGAATATGTGATCATGTCTCCAGCGACTTGCAAGCTCTTCTTGAGGGATAGTGTCCTTGTGGCAAAAAATGACAGATGGTCACTTGTCAGGTACTGTAAACAATCCAGGCACTGCTGTCGTTGCCGAGACCGAACGGCGCAGAAGATGTGGAGGCGAAGAGCAGGGTATGAATTAATAGAACAACTTCCTATAATGTCAGGCATTGTGACATGATGACATTTCCCTTAGTTTAGCATTTTGTGCGGCAGTTTGCTCGTTCTCAACGCACCAGTGATACACAAAGCATCCATTTGCTGAACTTCATTTAGTATCGCGCAGATGGTGGATTTCTGCAGAGCTGTCTATCAGACGACAATGCCATAGGTCTGACTACTGCCGTACTCAACAAACGAACTATACGTGGGTTTAGACCCCAGAATTTTCATATTACCATTTTACAGATATAGATAGTCAACACAGCCTTTTTGCTATATCCATAATGTTGGGCTTTAAGTTCATATTCCTGTCTAGTAAATACGTAATTATTTTGCACTTTTAGAGAAAGGAACGTTAATACCCCGAAGCAGATAGGTACAGCAGTTGGAACCTGATATAGCGTAATCCATGTCGAGGTTCCCTACTTTTTCAAAGAAAAAAAAACACAGAAAATTCAAATTGAATGGGGAATGTTTATTATAATTAGAAAGAACATTCATCGGCATTTATTTTTTGAAGATTATGTCTATCAAATGCGGCTATGTCTGAGATGGTTCATCCGTTGAGTCCAATTTTCAGTGACTCGATTATGTTGACCATAAGTTGAGCGAAGTGCACGAAACACATTCTTCACAGAACGTGAATTTTCGTAATAAAGTTGAACGATTTGTTAACGTTGTTCAGGCGTAAGTCTTTCCATGATGAAATGCGAAACAATACTTAACAAAAATAACATGACAGCATGACACGACTCACACGTGATCTGTAGCAGGGTATGAATTAATAGAACAACTTCCTATATTGTCAGGCATTGTGACATGATGACATTTCCCTTAGTTTAGCATTTTGTGCGGCAGTTTGCTCGTTCTCAACGCACCAGTGATACACAAAGCATCCATTTGCTGAACTTCATTTAGTATCGCGCAGAGGGTGTATTTCTGCAGAGCTGTCCATCAGACGACAATGTGGGTCTGACTACTGCCGTACACAACAAACGAACTATACGTGGGTTTAGACCCCAGAATTTTCATATTACCATTTTACAGATATAGAGAGTCACCACAGCCTTTTTGCTATATCCAGAATGTTGGGTTTTAAGTTCATATTCCTGTCTAGTAAATACGTAATTATTTTGCACTTTTAGAGAAAGGAACTTTAGTACCACGAAGCAGATAGGTACAGCAGTTGGAACCTGATATAGCGTAATCCATGTCGAGGTTCCCTACTTTTTCAAAGAAAAAAAAACACAGAAAATTCAAATTGAATGGGGAATGTTTATTATAATTAGAAAGAACATTCATCGGCATTTATTTTTTGAAGATTATGTCTATCAAATGCGGCTATGTCTGAGATGGTCCATCCGTTGAGTCCAATTTTCAATGACTCGATTATGTTGACCATAAGTTGAGCGAAGTGCACGAAACACATTCTTCACAGAACGTGAATTTTCGTAATAAAGTTGAACGATTTGTTAACGTTGTTCAGGCGTAAGTCTTTCCATGATGAAATGCGAAACAATACTTAACAAAAATAACATGACAGCATGACACGACTCACACGTGATCTGTCAAAAAAGGCTATTGAAAAAAGTACCTCTACTTGGATCACCCGTTATTTCCTGCTGAAAAGAACTAGTTCTGCCTTGGTCACGTTCACACCATGGTCATTATCGAAAGCCAATCTTGCGGTTGCATTAATGTAGATGTATCTGAGAGTACTCGGAAACTTCCCTCTAGTTATATTGTCATGTCATCTGTATAGCCAACAAACCTAATGCTCATATTCTTCAAAGAAAGCAGAATATTGTTCAAGTAGTGATCCCATAGCAGAAGAGACATGACACTAGAGCCCGAATTATTGCGACTCAATGAAGAACCCCTCTATCAGGCATGTCACTGGGTGATTTTTTTACTTTTTAGAAAACGAAACGCTTATCCAGAAAATGTAAACCCAAAAAATTTGTTGAACCAAAAAAAAGTCGGTTAAATTTAATATGATTTGGAAATATGATTTCAAGCCAATTTCATACAAAACCTGTGACCGTTCATATGTGAGAAAGCTACCGTTGCGGACGTTTTTGTCCAAAAATATAGTTAACAAAATCTAATTAAATAATATAAATTTAAAATTTTTTTTCTTTTTCCCAACAAAAAAATGTTTACTATTTTTCGAACAGTTTCAATATTACCTAAATTGATAAATAGTTAAATACCGCTCCTGGGTTTATGCAATCTTCACACCTAAATTCTGAAGGACATATTCCAGTAGTTGTTAGTGCCATATTCAAATACAAAAACATTCTCTCACAAACACACATTTACTCTCATTGACAGTGGTGCTTTCTTACACATTTACCTTCATATCAAGGGGATTTGGACAGGGATTTGTATGACTCTTGTCCTGCATGATATATCCTTTTAAATAATATGTGTTCTCAATGAATTTTTTTTAGACGCTTTAAATTTTCTTTTGTTTTTTTTTATTCGAAGTCCCACATTGCTCGTAAAGGACCTTGGTTATATGCACTGACCATTTACGGCTGTGAGTGAAACCCTTTCTTTGTTCATTTAAATCCTTTGTGAATCCTATAAAATCTTTTAAGTCAAAGTGGTCATTTACGAACCGAGAAAAAAGTAAACTTGTTTTATACGATTTTTTATTTGTTTGCTTGCGTGTTTCCTTCCTTTTGTTTCAATTTCCTTTTTTTTTCTAGAAATGCTGACATAGCTTAAATTTTATTTGGTGAGTTATACAAATAAAACATATTCTTTTGAAGGGCCAACGCTCACTCTTAACACTCACTCTCAACACACGCTAAACACATCGACGCTTTCACATTTGCACGGCTATGGTCTGCAACTCCGATTGTGTGTGTGAGTGTATTGAAAAACTAGGCAAAAATGATACAAATCTAAAATAAAAATGAATATCCTTTTTCAGACGAGATAAGTGGAAATGCCATACAAAACTGCTAAATTCGTTCGTGATTCTGTTGGCATTTTAAAGTAGACAACCACTGGTGTTGCCACAGGGTGGAGCAAAATCTGTTGGTCTTGTTTATAAATTAATTATATATGTATTGTTTGCAATTTTAAGTGCTATTGAACAGTAGTATACACAAATTGCAATATACTTTGGAATCGAACATAGCAGGTTAATTCCAACGGCAGTCGACCCACTTTTTAACACGACCACCTCCGATTTCGATGAAATTTGGTACACGCTATCTCCTAGTGTATACAATTTGTATGATGTCTATATTTTCGAGATATTGAAGGATTAAAATAATTTTTTGATTTTTAATGTCCTTCGACAAGGACAATAATTTTTTTAAATTATTAATTTAGTAGTACGAGAGTGTCCAGTTACAATGACACTAAAATCGTTGAAATCGGATAACGCGTTCTTAAGTTATACTCTATTGAATTCAGTATCCTTTAAGAAAAAGGTAGAGATTCGACCAACTTTCGGACGCTGTAAAGCAAGAACCATAACGAATTTGGACTTAATATAGACATCATACAAATTGTACACACTAGGAAAGTGGGTCGACTGCCGTTCGAATTACCCAGCATACGAAATTTATGTGAGAGTGAAAAAAGCTTTATCTATTTCATTGGAAGTAATTAAGAAGTGATTCCGTAGGAAGTAGTTCTATATTTTTGGTGGATAAATAACTATTGTTTTTAGAAAAATTTGCCCAAAAGAGTGATCGATATAATTTTTTCAACGTTTTTAAGAAAATAATACAAATTTGAAAAATTATTTTTTGTGATTTTTTCCGATATTAAAACTTGTTTTGGCATTTTTGTCAAAAACCCATATATTTATGTATATATATATATTGTGGTCTATTACGATATTTCTGCGAAAAATGCGAAAATTTATTATCAAAAATGGTTTTATTGTTTTTCAAAGTTTTCTCCAGCATGATTTATACATTTTTGCATGCGATCAAACCAATTGCCGAAGCACCTTTCCACTCCGATTGTGTTTACATCACTCTCGCTAACATATTGTGCAAGATATCTCAATTTCAAAATTTGGCTTATATGAGCTGGGCCACGCCCACTTGATGTATCGAAAATTCAAGTAACCTATATTCACCACCCCCTACACATGTGAATTCTGTGAAAATTTCAAGAAGATCGGTCTAGCCGTTTAGACGACTATACGGTACAAACAAACCAACAAACACACAGTCCTTTTTATATATATACTAGCTGGACCCGGTCCACTGCGTTGCACCAGATTTCCGATCTCGTCAACTTTTGGGCCAATCACGTAGACTGCCATCAAATACATATACACAAAATTACAGCAATATCTGTAAGAAATTTCTCAATATATAACAATTTCAAAACATGGCTCATGTGGGCGGGGTCACGCCCAGTGGTCCGATCCCGCCCCCTTTGTGGACAAATTACGTAGCTTGCCATCAAATGCATATACCCAAAATTACAACCCTCACGTAATAAAATTATTCAAGATAACTCAATTTCAAAACTTTGTTCAAATGGGCGGAGCCACGCCCATTGGTCCGATGCCGCCCATTTTTGGACCAATCACGTAGACTTCAAGCAGATATAGATAAACTAAATTGCAGCACTCTCGCTGACAAATTGAGCAAGTTATCTCAATTTTAAAATGTTGGCTCTTATGGGCGGGCCACGCCCATTGGTTCGATCCCGCTAATTTGTGGGTCACTTACATAGACTTACACTAGACACATTTGGACAAAATTACACCAATCCCACTAACAAATTGTGCAAGATATCTCAATTTCAAAATTTGGCTTAAATGGGCGGGGCCAAGCCCAATGGTCCGATCAGAGGAAAATATCGCCGGTAGCATCATTGAACCGTACTTTTTCGAAGACGACGAAGGCAGGAACGTTGGTGTGCGCTACCGTGCGATGATTACAAACTGTTTTTGCCCAAAATGGATGTCGATGTCGATGAAATGTAATTAAGTTTGTCTATATCGGTAAAAATACTGCTTTCGTGATAACTGGCGAAAGGACGCAGATTCGATTTTGATCTGTTCATAGTGGGGATGATTCTGAACAATACCTCATTAGTAGTTTTTGGCGTCAATCAGGGCGACATTCTATCGCTTGCTGATTTGTAATATAATCGCCTATATGCATTTGATTTATATTAAAAATAAAATATTTACTTTTTTTATTTTTTTACGAAAAATGCGATACGGTAACGGCAAAAGTTGCCAAGGCTCGTTTTTGCCAACATTATCCACACAACCTGAATTACAAATTATATTTATTCTTTATTAATATTGGAATAAGAAAATAGAATATGTTTGTTAATTTTTATTTATTTTTATCTTATTTGAAATAATCTTTCACTAAGTGAATTTAAAGCTATTTATTATTAGTTTTTGTACTTATAACGGATACATAATATAATGATACCTAGTGGGCAATAGATGCATCAACAACCGGTGGCAACGATGGCGGCCACGATCAAAACAACTCTGCACCATACGTATGTGTATTTGCGTGTGTGGTTGGCGACAGCCTATAAAAGGGAGGCGGTGGACGGCCAGAGTCAGTAAGATCTAGTAGACATATTAGGAGGAGTTGATCTCCAAGCTCAGCTCTTTGACCGTATACTAGTGTATTGAGTGTGGAGTTGATTTTCAAGCTCATAACAGTTATATGACTGTAGACTAGACTACTGAGTGAGCAGCTGATCTTCGAGCTCAGACCCGAACTTAGACCGTAGACTCGACTATTGGGTGAGGAGTTGATCTTCGAGCTCAGACTCAAAACTAGACCGTTTACTCCACTTTTAAGTGAGCAGTTGATCTTCGAGCTCAGACCCAACCTAGACCGAAGAGTCTACTATTGAGTGAGGAGTTACTCTTCGAACTCAAACCATAGCTCTGACCGGAGACGGGGCTAGTAAGTGCGGAACTAAAAGACAGTGTGGACGTCAGGAGTATTGGAGCGCGTCTCTGCAGTTCGAGTGAGAGGTGGGCTGAGGCGAATATTATTTATAGATATCGGATGGAATTTCGCGTATTATAATTAGTGTAATAAAGTTTATAACGTTAATACGAAAGTGTATAATCGATCTCTCTTTTGCCGGTAAAAATAAATGGTTTGTAACTACCCTGGACACCCGATGAGCTTACCCCGGCTAATAGCGAAAAACATGTCGTTACAATATGTATTTACAGAAAAAAAAAACATATTTGTATGTATGTATTTAAAACATGAAAGAAACACAAAAGTTACACGAATTTAAAAAATGTTGCTTACTCGAGTGCGCCCATTTTGAGGTCCTGTTGTATGGTATAGAAGGTCCCACTTTTAAACATTAATTGTTATACACATATTTAACAAGAATGGCAAGCTTTGACGCAATCGATATTCTGGCTTAGAAACGGCAGAATTATTTCTCTGATTCTGAACTCAACCCACTGTGAGGTAGTGATGCAATATGTATCCCTTTTTGTCCTTTTTTAATTAATGAAAGTAGGAAATTCAAATCTTTTTTCTAATGGATTGTCTTTGACTGTGTTACAAAGCTTTGTCCCATATAAGTTCCTTTCGTATACGTCTGAATATTGATCCCACACCAAATTTCGTAAAAATGTTAGATTCCATACCATACATACTACCCTGTAACCAGAGACGGGCAGAGCTAAATATTTATGAGTACCTAACAAAATACATTTAGAACCTCAACTTGTTTTTTTTTTAGATTGTTGTTTGTTCGAGCTTTGGTTTTTAACTTCAAGTTCCACTTGATGTTTGTGTTTAGTTTGGTCCGTTTCGTGTTTTGTTTTCACCAAAGGCTCCTCAGGAAATATAAAAAAACATAAACGAAAACAAAAACAAAAACGTTTTGCCGGACTTTACAGTCAAAGTTGGCAGTCAGTCTGCCTTAAATGAATGCAATTTACAACATGATTTAAGAGTTTGAAGTGCTGTAGTTCTACCCCGCATTTTCATAGTTGTATTCAATTATTTAAACAATATTTATGCGAGAACATCTGTATTTATGTCAGATGCGAATGAATGTGTGGAGTATGTGAGTGTGGGCTCATGGAAAAGGGTGTGTTTTCTGGCACAAATGGGTTTCCTCCTCAACACCTCAGGCTATTAGGACACTTTAGTTAGTGAATAGATTAGATAAACCTAAAAATGTTGGCAGTTATGCGCGTTAACATGGGTCTTTAACTTAGCCAGTTATAGCTTTCATTTAAATTAATAGGAAAAATTAAAATTACTAAAATATATTCTTGTAGATGGTTTAAAGATTAAATGACAGCTATATAAGGGAAACATGTTTATGCATTTAGAGAAAACAACTATTAATGAATATGTAAAATGAGAGGTAATTAAATTTAATCATAGAGGGAATATTGCCTGAAAATACCACAAATGGGTGTAGGTCAAGCAACACATTAATCATTATAAAAAATCCATCATTCCCCTGGAACTGCACATCCGTGTTGTATATATATTTTGCCCCTTACGAAACTTGAACACTTCAAACTCGTATTTTTACATTTAGCAAATTTGTTCTGATAAATTGTATTTCATATTTTTCTCAAACATTTTAACAATTTATAAATGTAATAGTGGCTTCTGTTAAACTTCAGCATATGGCATTAATATGAAGTATTTTTAAATATTTTGTTCTCCATTTACATTTAAATGTACATCATATTTGTGTATGTTGTCTTCTCTTTCAAATGTTGGCAGTATGAATGATGACTTCTGACTAGCCAATGAAAATTAAATAATTGATGATTTTAAAATGTTATCGTTAGTTGATAAGGTAAGGTAAGTATAATACATTTATGTATTTTAGTTACTGTCTTATGTCTATGGTAATTGAGGCATACTTTGTATACTCGTACACACAAACTAGGTTCTGAATAATTTCAAACATACTTAATTTAAAATTACAAGAGTATCCTCAAAAGACTTGTGATGTTTACTACCAATTTAGTAATTTTAACATAGCTGTCCTAAACCTTATGATTTAGTTTCCTTTGATGAATTCTGGATGAGATTCTTTGCAAAGATATGATATAAAATGTGACTTCATAAATACAAGATAAACAAGCCTAATGGAGTATTGGTCATATAGAAACCTATGTTAGACTAATAGGTTTGAAAAATATTTTTTAATATGAGTAGCCTTCCTACTCATATTGAAGTCAGTCCGAGCCGACTAGATAATACCCAACACTAGTGCACTTTATTATTTCTGACTGAGCGCATGTACAGTCGATAAAAATACGTATGAACCGTTTATCTGCAAATGGACCTGTACCCATTCCCGAATAAAGGAAAACTGGTAAGAAAGGGCTAAAGTCGGTGGAGCCCACTTTACGATATCATACATCACCCTCCCAGAGCAGAATAGGAAGAAATATTGTCAAGTTATATTAATGTTGTTTGTATAAAAATAACACAGTATGACAAATGGTAGGGTTCCGTGATCGGCGGGGGTTCTGACTACCGCGAAAAGTCATATCGGTCAAAAGATGTTAGTACGGGTGTTTCGCTGGGTCAAGTCTCATATATGGGAATTTGTCAAGTTTGGGAGTCTTTTGTTTGACATAACTCGAGAAGAACTAATCCGAATTTGCTGCAACAAATTTAGAGAAATGAGGTATTACAATTCCTACAAATTTTATGGCACTTCCACGTGGAAACAGGAGTTTAGTAACTGTCTTTAAAACTAAAACTAAAAAATTTGATTTTTGCAAAAAAAAACGTTTTTTGTTGGCACGAAAAAAACCAAAAGTCTGTCGATAAATATATAAATTATGACCCAAATTGTAAAAATAGGTAAATTCAGAAAAATATTTTTTTTTATTTTGCCTATTTTGTTTGGGAGGTACCAAAAGGGGTGTCAATAATGCCAATTTTTTAATATACTATGGGTACTCTAAAAACATTACACTGTTCAAAATTTTAAGTATTTGTATGGACTGGAATCAAAGTTTTAAGCCGTTAACTTTCTGTTCAAAATGGTCCATTTGTATGGGAGGTACCAAAAGGGGCTTGGCAATAACGGCCATTTTCCACGGGACTGTAGGTACTATAAAAGCATTACACTTCACAAAATTTCAAGTATTACTATGGACTGGAATGAAATTTATAAGCCGTTAACTTTTTGTACAAAATGGCCAATTTCTATGGTTGGTGCCAAAAACTATAGATACGGTAAAGACTCTATACTGCACAAAATCTTAACTATGTGTATGGACTGGAATCAAAGTTATAAGCCTTTGGTACTAAGGTACTAAAACGGGAGTGTAAACTTCGCCCTAATACTAGGTGTGGATTGTGAAAGTTTCTGAGTAGTAGTATATAAGTTATGAGATAATCAATATTTCACAAAATGTTGACCCTTCGTGCGGGAGGTCCTCGAAGGAGTGGAATAACAAAGACCATCTTTGACCTTAGCCCGAGACAGCAAAAAATATTGACACATACTAAATTACTCAAATGATATAAAATGGACCAAAATGGATTTCCGCAAATATTCTTGGGGTATCATAGGTCACTCCATCGATGTGTTACACTTTTGGCCCGCACATCTGATATATATAACCTTTTCCACAATAGTGGAGGTATAAAAACAGGATTATGTTAAAATTCTCTTATTTCTACCAAAAGTGCTACAGTTTCGATATTTATCCACAGATTTTCTTCAAATAGGCATTGTTTTCTTCGAAAACGAACCAAACTAATTTTTTGAAATTTATATTTTCTATTTCTTATGGTTTTTTCACCAACAAGAAACGTTTTTTTGAATAATAAAAATTTTTCCAATTATTCCAATTATTTTAACACCAATTACTAAACTTCTGTTTCCACGTGAAATTGGCATTTCCAACATTTGTAGCCCTCATAATTTCCCTTAATTAAAGTATATCCCTGCCTAATCGAGCATATACTTCAACAAATATGGTCCAAATACTAAAGGCACGTTCCAAGAAAAAGGAAATTTTTAAGAAAAATTAAAAAAAAAAAATTAAATTTTAGGACACCATATTACACCGGAAAATGTTTTGCACAGCCCTTCGACAAAAAATTTGCTGCATAGTGTAGCGAATAAAATAATATCGTTAACGGGATTTCTTCACTTTTGTTTTATTTATTGTCTGAAAATTCCAAGCTCGTGCGTCTTATGATTTCGGCTTCTCGTTAAGAACTGACCTCTTCTACGCCAGTATGTGTCTAACGTTGTGTATGCCGAGATTTCGATAACATTCAATACACGAGCGATGACAATATACATACAATGATATCGATAACATTCTAATTACATCTAAGGTGTATTCTTACAAACTAGGTAACATACTACAATAGTGTAATCAAAATAAAATAAGACAATTTTATATTTTATTTTTTGGAATTTTTTAACCCATACCAGTAATAGTGAAAAATGTACTCTGGAGAATTCAAATATTTTTGCTATAAATAAATTCTATATTTTTCATATTAGGAAAAGAACTGTGCACTAAGATAAAATTCCTGTTATAAATTGCAGTGTCTTTTGATTCTTTCGTTTATTTATTTTTTATGAAAACAGACTGTTTCCATGACACTGTTTCGTGTTCTACGTGACGTAGTCATTTCATCTTCTCTGCTCGAAGAAGTAATTATTTCCCAGACTATATAGACATACTCGAACATGTATGTATATGTGACGGACTTAAGAATGTGGCGGGTTTAAGGATGTGTGTAATGCGTATGCAAACATTTAATTTCTTCACCAAGAAGTGCGGATGTACACAGCATGGAATCTAGGCATAGATGTATGGTTGAGGGTTGTTTGTGAGCTATTTGTTCATACTCCTTATAATTATATGAAGATAGTGAAAAACCTCCAAGATTGTGTGAAGAATCCTAAAAGTTGAACACAAGTCAAATTCAACTATTACTGTATTAAAAACCAGTAAGGAATAATAGAAAGTCAGGCGGGGCCGACTATATAATATCATACTCGTACACCTCCCTAACAATGCGTAAAGGGGCACTGCGATAATAATTTGAAATAATTCCTCCAAATCCTCAAAAAGGCTTATTCCAAGGATGAGTTGAAGATATTGATCATAATAAACTAGATCTGAAACGATAACCCTAAAATGCGCAATATTCTTTCATATATCAAGAATCGCAAGGAACAAATAGATAGGACTATACATAATCGGATGTAAAATCCAGTTTCAATATCACTTAAATACTAAATAGGCAGGAACTTATATATGTGTCTATATCTAAATCTGAATCGATTTTACCCGAGTTTGGCAGTGTTGATTCATTTAATAAGAAAGTTCTTTCTGCCGAATTTCGTAATTTCGAATTTCCACAGCGCTCATATGCCAAATCGGGGTAACATATATATGGGGGCTACATCTAAATCTGAACACATTGCAACAAATTAGGCAGTGTTTATTCGCGTAATAAGAAACCTCTTTCTGCCGTATTTCGCACTTATCGAGAGTGAACGACTCTGTGCTGGAACAACGACTCGCCATCGATCTCAACAACTCACCATTTTAAGCACCTCAAGAATTTTGCGCAAAAACATCACAATATTCGCTCACAAGGTACAATTGAAGAAAGCTATTTAATATCGGCAAAGAGTGAGTTAATGATTCTTTAATGCATTAATTAAATCTTATAATTTAGCAATTTAATTCTTATACAGACACAAAGGACCTTTGTCTCTATATACTCGTACAAATGAATACTTCCCATATTCTTTATTATTTCAGGGCCCTGTTTACGCACAAGTCGCTGAGTATCCCTGCCTTTTAGTGTGTGTGTATTCTGAGCAACAGACACAGACCTATATTCATAAATGTTACTGTAAACAAATGCGTATGAATAGAATTGAGAAGTGTGTGGGTAAATTTGTACATTTTCATTTTACTCGTGTATGTACGAGGGAAGTATGAATGTATTGGCTACTGAACATAAAAACAATTATTTATTAATAGAAATTCAGGTGCCCTTTGCAACCCCCATCCTTCGTTTCAGGAGTGAGTTGTGAATTTAAATTATAGTAAATCAATACATGTATATTTGTTATTAATTGTTGACCTTCGTATTTTTATACTTTTAATTTTTTATTTTTGCAATTTTATACCGATGACCAACGTTCTGAAAATCCAATATTGTTTTCTCTATGGGAGAGTGTACAATATACATATACAGTCGGAGACTAAAGTTTAAATTCACTGGGCGAGAAAATTTCTTTGGTCGCCCACTTCGTTACACATTTTCCATTGAATCTCTCAGCTTATATTTTCTCACAATATTTTGTACTGTCGAAAATGGCACATTCAATAATTTGAATATTTCTCTATAGAGAAATATCACCAAATATCACTAACAGTATGGAGTTAGCGGTTGTACCATATGCATCTTGTTTGTCCCACGACAACCTTAAAAGTACGAATTTCGAAAACGTTTATGACCTCACACCAAATTTCTAAATGCTCTCATTCAGTCAACCTACAATTTGGTATGGACCTTAATTAAAAATACCGAATTAATATTTTTCTAAATTTGTGTTGTTGTTTTATAAGTTTGTATGTTTTGATATTTATATTTTTTTAATACAGTAATAGTTGAATTTGACTTGTGTTCAACTTTTAGGATTCTTCACGCAATCTTGAAGATTGTTACACTATTTTCATATAATTACACTATGCAACAAAATTTTTATCGAAGGTCTGCGCATAACATTTTCTGGTGTAATATGGCGTCCTAAACACGAAAAATTATAAAAACATTTTTTTTTAAAAAAATTTCTTTATAATTCCAATTTTCATGGAAGGTGCCTTTAATATTTCGACAATATTTTTTTTAAGTACAGGGTTTTCCAACAAGAAGTGTTATTTTGAATCACCCGGTATTTCGGTAGATGTCACTTTTGAAGCATTTATTCTTTGACATTTGAACGATACACGATTCAACAACGCAATTAAATTATTAAAATTCGAAAATCATCGAAAAATCATCTTGACTGATGAGGCCCATTTCCACCTCGCTGGCTACGTCAACAAACAAAATTTTCGCATCTGGGGCTCGGAAAATCCAAGAGTTATTGTTCAGAAGCCTCTCCATCCTCAACGTGTGACTGTTTGATGCGGTTTATGGTCCGGCGGGGTCATTGGACCTTATTTTTTCGAAAATGAGGTCGAAATCGCGAGATGATTAATGATTTTTTATGGTCGGAGTTGGATGGTATTGATCTGGACAACGTTTACTTTCAACAAGACGGTGCTTCGTGCCACACAAGCAACGAAACCATTGCTCTGTTACGGGAAAATTGGCCACCGAGATCTTGTGATTTAACACCTTACGATTTCTTCCTTTGGGGCCACGTGAAAGATAAGGTCTACGCCAACAGCCCAGCGTCGATTCAAGACCTCAAAGATATAATTCGTGAGGCTATCGAGGACATAGGGCAGCCACTTTGCGATTTGGTTATAGAAAATTGCATGAAAAGGATATGGTCCTGTAGGCGCGTGGTCCTGGTGGCCATTTGGCTGGTGTTGTCTTTCATTATTAACGGCATACCTTCCTCTTTATTATCGAATAAACATCCGATCATTTATCTTAAAAAATGGAATTTTTCTTTGAATACCTAAATAACACCTCTTTTTGGAAAACACTTTATATGCTCGATAATGCCAGGATACACGTTAAATTTAAGGAAAATTACTACAAGGACTACAAATTTTGGTAATGACACTTTCATACGGAAACAGAAGTCTAGTAACTGTCGTTAAACATTTAAAAAAATAAAAAAATTTCAACAAAAAAAACTGGCACAAAAAAACCGTAAAAAAGAAAAAAATCGCTAAAAATCGTTTGTTCTAGATTTTGAAAGCTAGCATCCTAACGAAGAAAATAATGCCTGTTTCTATGGATAAATGTAGAAATTATAGCACTTTTAGTAGAAATAAGAGAATTTCAACAAAATTCGTTCGTGGAAACAGAAGTTTAATAATGTCGTTAAAACAATTAGAAAAATTTGATTATTTTTCAAAAAAATCGTTTTTTGGTAGCACGAAAAAATCCATTCGCCAAAAATCGTTTCTATACATAACTGCAGAAATTATAGCACTTTCGGTAGAAATAAGAGAATTTCAACAAAATTCGTTATTTATACCCCCTGTGAAAAAGGGTCGTTTCTATACATAACTGCAGAAATTATAGCACTTTCGGTAGAAATAAGAGTATTTCAACAAAATTCGTTATCTATACCCCCTGTGAACAAGGGTATATACCTGATGCTGCCAACCAAAAGTGTAACGATGGAGTGACCTAAGAGACCTCAAGAGTATTTGGCGGAAATCCGTTTTTGGCCATTTTAAGTAATTTTAGCAATGTTCGTAAGCCTGTCCATCCGTCTGTCTGGTCTGTGTGCACGATTATTTTCGACAGGATTAACCGATTGACTTAAAATTTGGTATCTGTCAATATTTTTTGTTATCTCAGGCTAAGGTCAAAGATGAACTATGTTGGGCCATTCCTTCGTGTTCCTCCCCCACGAAGGGTCAACATTAATTGAAATATTGATTATCCTATAATTTATATACTACTACCCAGAATCTTTCACAATTCCACACATAGTGTTAGTTTATTAATCGCTATCATCTTTAGAAAAATGAGCGAAGTTGCCGCGCCCCTTTTGGTAGCTCCCATGCAAATGGACCATTTTGCACAAAAAATTAACGGATTATTACTTTGATTCCTGTCCATAGTAATACTTGAAATTTTGTGAAGTGTAATACTTTTATAGTACCTACAGTCGCGTGGAAAATGTCCGTTATTGCCACGCCCCTTTTGGTACCTCCCATACAAATGGACCATTTTGTACAAAAAGTTAACGGCTTAAAACTTTGATTCCAGTCCATACAAATACTTAAAATTTTGTACAGTGTAATGTTTTAGACTACCCATAGTATATTAAAAGTACCCATAGTATATTATTGACACCCCTTTTGGTACCTCCCAAACAAACTTGCAAAAATAAAAAATATGACAAATTTTTTTTTTTTTTAATTTTCCTATTTTTACAATATGGGTCATAATTTATATATTTATCCATAGATTTATCAAATAGGCACTGGAAATGGAACAACAATTTTTTTGGCGATTTTTTTTTCTTTTTTTGAGCCAGCAAAAAAACGATATTTTTTAAAGAAATCGATTTTTTCTAATTGTTTTAACGTAAGTAGCTTCGGTTTCTACATGAAAGTTATGTTTTCAGCCGTTTTATCCCTCATAATTTCCTTTAATTTAAATGAAATCTCGGGTTTTTTGAGCATTTACTTCAAAAAATATGGTGCCCGAAACAAAACAAAACTTTTGTTGCATAGTGTTATAAGAAGTGTTATAAGAAGTGTGAACGAACAGCTAACAAACAACGCTCAACCATACATATACATATGTATGCCTAGATCCCGTGTTGTGTACACCCGTACTTCTTGGCGAAGTAATTAAATGTTTGCATACGCATTACACACATCCTTAATCCTGTCACATACACACACATTCAGACATGTTCGAGTATGTTTATATAGTCAAGGAAATAATTATTTCTTCGAGAAGAAGAGATGAAATCACTACGTTTCGCGGAACACGAAACAGTGTCATGGAAAAAGTTTGATTTGATTAAATTATTGATTTGATTATGATAGGAATTTTGTCCTAGAGCACAGTTCTTTTCCTAAAATGAAAAATATAGAATTTGTTTAAGGAAAAAATTCGGTAGCATTTTCTAAAAGTTTTTAAAATTTTAATTTTCCAGAGTAAACTTTTCAATATTTCGGTATGGGTTATGGGCACATTGGAGCCAACAATGGACCAAATCATACTAAAAATAGCAAAGAAAAGCTCAGACGAGAAAAAAAAATTTTCTCCTTTTCAGAGAAACTAATATGGAATTTGGTACTTTTCGTGGGAAATACCAAAATGGAGGGGAACTTTGTCAGAAAAATATTCGTATATACTGAGTTATTTTAAAGTTAATATTCTAAATACTAATATGTTCTACCATAATGATATGATTCCAAACAAAATTACACACTATCCTAAAACATAATCCCACTTCCAAAACAAAAACACTGTGCCGCAGCACCTACCGAGCGCCCAGTAATGGAGCTCAACTCAAATAAACAATGCCAAGAAAACAGAAGTAGAATATAAATAATTATAAAAAAACACAACGATATTAAGACTAAAGGCTAAGAAGAGAAGTGAACAGTTCTGCGACTTTGTACTCTGCCAAACGGAAGAGTGCCGACGAAGAGAGAAACTAAGAATGCTAATAAAGGTTAAATAAAAAGCATACAGCACTCTCGAGACCCACTTGCATCAGAAAAACATTAATTAATGTGAGTGTAATTGTTTTACCACTTTATCCAAGCACTCACGTACATACACATACACTCTCACATGCAGAGACAAGAGTGCGAACAAAAACGCTTGTAAGTGCACATAGTTAGATATGTGTGTGTTTACTTGTGTGTATGCGTGTTGGGATGTTGCTGAACTCACAGTTGTTGGCATCCATCACTCTCACTTACTTACTTCTCACGCACACCACTTGGTAAACATTTAATAAGAGTGCAAGCAAAAACCGACACATCATACATACACTCACATGTATATTGTATGTTCTGTAAGCAATTATTCTTGACATGGACTCCTCCACAAGGACTGACGATTGCGGGACGAGGCACGCGTGCGAATGTGAATTTGGCGTGCAGTTTTTTTTTTTCATTTAAGTGGTGTCAGAATATCCTTTCTCTGCAGTGATCTACCAAAAGATGGATGTGTGTGTGTGCGTGCGAGGAGATAAAATCGAAAAGTCTGTAGACGGAAAACAAGGACAGGAAAAACGGGAATGAATGTAATTGGGTTGAGAGTAAAAGTGCTATTTTTGTAGATATGTGTATGAGATTTTGTAGATATGTATAGAATGATAATTTCCGCTCCCGAAATTACGAAGAAGATATATGGATTTTTAAAACATTTTTTGACCCAAAACACTTCGCAAAAAACATATCAAATCGGATTGATGGCGTATGAGTTATATTCAAAACGCATACGCACTATGGCCTGAAAATATCTACGGATCTGAACTAGGGATGTAAAGAATATTCGCATTCGCATATGCGAACGCGAATTATTCGCATCATTTTAACATTCGCTTTCGCACCATCTTTGGATTATTCGCTAATATATATTTCAGCATTCGCTTCCGTTTGTTAAAAGTGTTAAAACTCCTTATTCCACACAATTATAAGTAGAGATACTTTTTTCAATAGCCTTTTTTTTGACAGATCACGTGTGATTCGTGTCATGCTGTCATGTCATTTTTGTTAATTATTGTTTGGCATTTCATCATGGAAAGACTTACGCCTGAACAACGTTTAGGCAAATTGCGCTAAGTCCATTTTTTTTAAATCAAAAAAAAAAACACTTTCCAGTCGACCCAAGACCTTGACACCCATGAGTAATATTTTAACACTCGTTAAGAGCTATCTTTTCGCCATTGACCGATTCCCGATCCGGAATCATCGGTCCATATTTCTTCAAAAATGATGCCGGTGAGAACGTAACCGTCAATGGCGACCGTTATCGTGCCATGATGCCTGGAATTGAAGCTCGTGATCTCGGCGACATTTGGTTTCAACCAGACGGCGCCACTTCCCACACATCGCATCAATCACTGGATTTATTGAGAGAATACTTCGGTGAGCAGACAATTTCACGTTTTTGGCCGGTCGATTGGCCACCAAGATCGTGTGATATCACACCGTTAGACTTTTTCCTGTGGGGATATGTAAAGTCTAAAGTTTATGCGGAAACCCGCTTTGATTCACCCTTTGGAGCAAAACATCACGCGTGTCATTCGCCAGTTACCAGTCGAAATTCTCGAACGAGTCATCGAAAATTGGACTCAACGGATGGACCATCTGAGACGTAGCCGCGGTCAACATTTGATAGACATAATCTTCAAAAAATAAATGCCAAAGAATGTTCTTTCAAATGCTAATAAACATTCCCCATTCAATTTGAATTTTCTCTGTTATTTCTTTAAACAAGTAAGAAAGTTTCAGTCGGGTAAACCGACTAAGGTATACCCTCACTTTGTGAGTAATGTAATATTGAAAATTCCACGAATTAGTCTGTTAGTTTGTATGGGAGGTACCAGAACGGGTGTAACAAATACACCTATTTTTCGCTGAACATTAGATACTTTAAATTCATTGCACTGTGCCGACTTATAAGCATTTATGTGCACTGGTATAAACGTTATGAGACATTAAATTGTGGTATGATTTGGGCATTTTGTGTGGGAGGTACAAAGAGGGGCGTGGCAATAACGCCCATTTTTCACAGGGCTATAGACACTATAAAACATTACACTGTACAAAATTTCAAGTGTTTTTATACACTGGTTTTAATGTTATAAGCTGTTAACTTTTGGTGCAAAAAGGTACCTTTGTGTGGGAGGTACCAAAAGGGGCGTGACAACAACACCCATTTTTCCCTGGACTGTAGGCAATATAAAAGCATAATACTGTACAAAATTTCAAGTATTTTTATACACTGTTATTAATGTTATAAGCTGTTAACTTTTGGTACAAAATGGTGCATTTGTGTGGGAGGTACCAAAAGGGACGTGGCGACTTCGCCCATTTTTCTCGAGTTGATAACGACTAATAAGCTACTACTATGTGTGGAATTTCAAAAGATTCGAATAAGTAGTATAGCAGTTATTGAAGAATCAATATTTCACAACATTTTAACCCTTTGTGGGGGAGGTACTAGAAGGAGTGGACCAATATGGCCCATCTTCGAACTTAGCCGGAGATAGAAAAAAATATTACCACATACCAAATTTGAGGTCAATCGGCTACTCCTTTCGAGAGTTATCGTGCGCACCAGCCAGCAGACAGACAGACACACAGACAGACAGAGAGACAGACAGACGGACGGACATTGCTCATTCGACTTAAAATGACCCAAAACGGATTTCCTCCGAACATACTTGGGGTCTTAGGTCACTCCTTCGACGTGTTACACTTTTTTCCGTAGCAAATGATATATAACCTCGTCACACTAAAGTGAGGGTATTAAAAGTATGGAACCACGAAATGGATCATCCTATGCAATGAAAACCTTTGCCACTTCTCTTCAAAACAGTTGAAAAAATATGTTTGTCCTTGTAGTAACAGAAGTAAAACAAGTAAGAAAGTTCAGTGGGGTAAACCGACTAATGAATCCCCTCACCTTGAGTCAAAAAAAATATTAGTAAATTTATTTCTTTTTTGTTTTATTTAAATTATTATCAATTTAAATTGCATTTAATAACTTTACAGTGTGTACTGGTATTAAAGTTCAAAGCTCTTTACTTTTGGTACAAAATGGTCCATTTGTGTGAGAGGTACCAAAAGGGGCGTCCCAGTAACGGTCACTTTTCTCTCGATTCTAGGTACTATAAAAGCATTACACTGTACAAAATGTCAAGTATTTATATGCACTGGTATTTAAGTTAAAAGCTGTTAACTTTTGGTACAAAAAGGTCCATTTGGTCAGGTGACAAAAATGGTTACAGTGGGCACAAAGAGTAAAATATGGTAACGTGGAACAAAATGGATAAATTATAGTACAGTGGGGCAAAAAGCGTTTACTATGGAACAGTGGGGCAAAAATGTGTTAACTATGGTACAGTGGGGCAAAAATGGTTAAATATAGTGGACAAAATATAGTAGGACAAAAAGGTGTTAAATTTGATTCAGTGGTCCCAAAACGGTTAAATATGGTACATTGGGTCAAAAAGCGTACATTTAGTACAGTGGGTAAAAATATGGATGCAGGGTGAGAGGGTAAGTTAAATATGAAATAATAATGTTTTTTTTTTCTCAAAATTTATGCTTTTAATAGCACTGTGGTACAAAAAGTTAAAATGATGAACAGTGGTCCCAAAACGGTTAAATATGGTACATTGGGTCAAAAAGCGTACATTTAGTACAGTGGGTAAAAATATGGATGCAGGGTGAGAGGGTAAGTTAAATATGAAATAATAATGTTTTTTTTTCAAAATTTATGCTTTTAATAGCACTGTGGTACAAAAAGGTTAAAATGATGATGCAGTTGGGGCAAGCAACAATTGTTCAATATATTACAGAGGGAAAACAATTTTTAAATATGGTTTAGTGGAGCAAAGAGGGTTAAATATGGTACGGTAAAGCAAAAAAAGTTAAATACGGTAAAATGGTTATATGTGGTAAGTGGGTAAAAAAGGGAACAAAATAGTCCCAGATATTTATAAAAGTTCGTACTTTAGAAGTACAGTGTAATAAAAAGTGTTTAATATGGAACAGTGGTGCAAAAGGTGTTGAATGTGGTCCCTGAGTGCAAAGGTACCTCTTACAGCATAAACCAAAGCTAAGCATTGTTATTTCCAAATTGGTCCTTCTACTTAAACCGTGGGGAAAAACCAGTTAAATAAATGGCACAGATAGGGGACAAAAATTTTGAAATACGGCCTAAACTTGCGAATTTGGATCTTGAAATATGAATAATAATTTTAAAATATTGTACAATCGTGCAAAATTGGTTAATTATGACACACAAAAGGTTAAATGTGGTACAATAGATACACTACAGATTTTTAAATTCGTACCTTTATAGACACAGTGAGGCAAACATGGTTTTATATTGTACCAGGGTGTGAATGAAGCTTCGGAACATAAACTAGGGGAAAGTTGCTAACGTATGAACCAAAAAAATTGTTTTTCAACGTTCGGTGGTACAGGGGGAAAAGGGATATATATTGTACTATGATGTCAGGGTAACTCTTGGAATAGAAACTAGAAATGAAACGAGGGTTCGTATTTTATATATAAAAGTGATCAAATCTTCTTCATTTTGCACCATAGGCAATAATCATGTCATTTTGAAAGAAAGAGGTATAACTATTTTACTGTACCCTAAAGAGAAAATAAATAAAAGATGGGGGCTGCGAAGCACACCGGGTTAAAGCTAGTAAAGTATAACTTTCGAAGTATATTTTGTAAAATGTTCATGAAGTAATATTGAAAATGTGGCAATTATTGATTTCAAAAGCCACTTAGAAGCTAAGAATCTATAAATAAATGATTATGTCGATGACTTAATATAACAACTAAGAAAGTTTCAGTCGGGTAAACCGACTAAGGTATACCCTCACTTTGTGAGTAATGTAATATATAACATTACACTAATTAATCTGTCAATTTGTGTGGGAGGTACCAGAAGGGGCTCAACAAATAAACCTATTTTTCGGTAAACAGTAGATTCACTAAATACATTGCACGGTGCCGAACTATAAGCGACTATGTGCACTGGTATATTAACGTTACGAGCTATTCAATTTTGGTATGATTTGGTAATTTTGTGTGGGAGGTACAAAAAGGGGCGTGGTGATGACGCCCATTTTTTATCGGACTATAGGAACTACAAAAACATTATACTGTACCAAATTTCAAGTATTTTTATGCACTTGTATTAAAGTTATAAACAGTTCAATTTTGATGCAAAATGGTCCATTTGTGTATGTGGAGGTAGCAAAAGGGGCGTGGAAACTTCGCCAATTTTTCTCGAGGTGATAGCTACTAATAAAATAATTTAAAGTGTGGAATTTCAAAAGATTGTAATAAGTAGTATAGAAGTTATTAAAGAATCAATATTTCACTAAATATTAACCCTTTGTGTGGGAGGTACCAGATGTAGTGGACCACTATGGCCTCTCTTCGAACTTCGCCGGAGATAGAAAAAAATATTACCGTATGCCAAATTTGAAGCCAATCGGTTACTCCTTTCGAGAGTTATCGTGCGCACCAGCCAGTAGACAGACAGACAGACGGACGGACATTTCTCATTCGACTTACAATGACCCGAAACGAATATACGCCGAACATACTTAGGGTCTTAGATCATTCTTTCGATGTGTTACACTTTTGGCAAGTATCAAATGATATATACCCTCGTATCACTAAAGTGAGGGTATAAAAGGGCGCATTTTCTTAACCAAAAAAAATCATTGATTAGAATTATGAAGTTTTTAACATACTTATAAATCCTTTATTTGCAGATATATAGCTCCCGAAAATTAAAAAAAACTAAGGTGCATTTGACGGCTTTCAACCAGAATAAACCGAAAACGCAATTATGACGAAAATCAAGATACGTCTTTTTATCCATCCAAGGAGACGCGAAATCAACTATTCCATATCCAGCCAGGGGTCAAACCGAACATAAAACCTCCGGTATTAATTTCGTTTTATCCCTTCTACTATAGTAACTAAACGGATTAAATGTAAACTTGGAACGTAGATATCATTCTATGAAATGTGCAATAGTATGTATAACAAACCATTTCAAATCGATTGAAAAATGCTTTTGGTTGAATATTAATATTCTTTGACAAGCTGGCGTTTAGTCATGCAGCAAATAACATGCAGAACTAACTCTAATATGAAATATTACAAAGTTAATATTTGTGGTAATCAGAGATAAGGATTTTCATACTCGAATTTTGATGAGCATCAAAACAGTAAAATATTGAATTTTGATTGGAGTTTTTTTTATTGCGATATTTGGTTCATTGTATTAAAAGACAACCCATGAAACGCCAGGTATTAATAATCTAGTACTAATTAAATATTACCCAGAGGCAAGTAAAAATAATTTGTTAGAATTTGTACAGCTTTGGGATACATATAATTTAATTGTATGCTACGTTTGGGTGAACTTCCTGAATATAATATAACAAATTTCTCACAGATGTCATTAACTTGTTTCAGAGAATTTAGTAATTGAAATTGATAGCTATAATAAATTGATGTTTACACCCTCTTATGAAGATAAATTGTTCAATGAAACCCACAACACAACACAAATAGGTCCAAAAAAGTGGAGTGGAGCGGAGCGTACAAAGAAATCTCTGTTCACAATTACCCAATCTAATAAATAAACAAATTTGTTTCGCTTCGTAGCCGTGACTTTAAACATGAATATATGAGATTGTGCGTGTATGTGTGTGTGTGTGTGTGGGCATAGCAAGAGCAAACAGAGAATGCAATAAAAACTGTTTGCATTGTTTTCGGGATTCAGGACAACAGAGAGACGAACGAAAACGAGTACATATTTTAAAGAACCGCAATACGATGCGGTTGCAGTTTAAAACAACAAGAGAAACCACAGACATATGCGCTGACTGACACAAAAACAAAAACACTCTCGAACGAACGAAAGCTTGAACGGAAATGCGTGTGTGTGTTCTGATTGGAGTGTGATAATGTGTGCGTGACGTGTGTTGGAATATACTCGGAAGTTTGTATGCGTGCAAAGAAAAGTGGACCATTTGCACCATCATCATTTAACACATTTGTTGCTGTTTTGTTCAGCCGCCAGAACCCAGCTAACAAACGACCAGCTTTAACCCATTTTCATTTGAAGTCGGTTGTTGGGTTTTTTCCTAAATGTCTGCTTTTAAGTATTTTCCGCATATGCGAGCACGGATGCTTCATCAGCCAAAGCGATTATCTCCCATAGCAAAAACACAAAACCACAAATTATTTTCTTATTGTTTCTTTTTTAACTATAACAAACTAAAATTAGTTTAAGCAACTGCTATTTCAATGCTCGTATTATTCTTAAGTTGCTATCTATTACCTAAGTCTTCTAATGGTCCAGCATAATTAAAGCTCTTTTGCCATTTTGGTATTCTAAATACTTGAATGTATTTTTGCTTATTTCCAGGAATTATCTTTAACAGAGATGAGTTAAATTTGCAAGTTGAGCGGTTTCGTGAACAAGCACAATAGTCGTTATGGCTTAACACTGTAGGGGCTGCTAGGAATTGTAATTGTCGTAAATAAGTTTCCGAATTTGAGTCTTAAAACGAAAATGATACCAACACTTACGCTGATTGCTTATACTTCCTCTTGATTGTGAACGGAATTTTGTATTGGATCGTCTGCTACTTCTTGAACGCGATTCCAATGCGTCAATCCTTTCGATGAGAGAGTCAAGTTTTTCATCGTGAACTTCAGAGACAAAAAGGGATGTGGAACTTGAAAATGTGCCCAGGATTCTATCAGCCTGCGTCGCTAATTTATTGAGGTCTTGTGAATCGCAGACCGCGAGTATGCACCGAACTTTCTCTGGTAATCGGTCAAGGAATAGGGATTTTAGAACTTCATCACTAATCTTACCGGCTGCTAGGCATTTCATACGTTGTAAGTAGTGTGATGGCTTCTGGTCACCCAATTCCAAACCGTTTAGAAGACACTTTATTTTATTTTCAGAAGATTCCTCAAAAGAATCTGTGATTCGCTTCTTCATTGCTGCGTACTTATCGGTCAGTGAAGATATCTTTTACTAAAAACAAAATTGAGGGTTCCAGATTTGCCACGAGGTACTCATATTTGGTTGAGTCTTGAGTAATACCATGAAGACGGAAAGTGGCCTCAGCTTGAATAAACCATACCTCTGCTTCATCCTTCCAAAATGATGGAAGTTTTGCAATCCGAGCAGATTCAATTGACACCGCTTGATTGTTGTTAGATGTTGCGGAATTTGTTTGTGTTGCTTGCATATTGAGATTGTTTGGATTTTATTTTGACGTTCGAGGGTCACCAATTTGTAGGGGCTGCTACGAATTGTAATTGTCGTAACTAAGTTTCCGAATTTGAGTCTTTCGATTTTAATAACTTTCAAACAACTGAAATTTTATTTTATTGACATAAACAATATTGACAAAAACCAAAGCACACTTAAACTAATTTTATAAATAATAGAACAAGTAACATATACTGAAGTGGGAACGTAGTACCCACAACACAGAGTACATAGTAACTCCATTTTGGCACTGTTTCAACAGCAATTAAACACTAAAACTATTTTGTTCACATTCTTTGTTTTACTTTTAATACAAGTGTAAACAAAAAAAACACAAATGTGAATTTTTTACGTTGGAAAATTAAATATAATTTGTTATAGCTTATTTGCAACTTTATTTCATAATTTCCTTACTACTCTTTACAAATAATTAAATTCTTAGTCTACATGTACAATTTGCTTGTTTCCTCTAGTTTCTCACCCGACAATACCATTCTCATTTAATATACGCAATAATGGCAGGACATGTGTCTCCTCAAAAAAAGGAGAAAACAAACATGTGTTGTTTAATTTGCGTAAAAACATTCTCAAATGTTTTTATTTCAATGAACGAAATGGAAAAATGTAAATTTTTCAGCATCACATTGTTCGTTTTCTTTGTCTTCATCGTCATCGTCACCGCCATCATCACAATCATCATTATCGCAATCATCTCCGTGTCCTTCAAATGCTTTTGATTTTACCGATGCGTATGAACAAAAAAAATATAACAACGCTCGAAGGCAGGTATGGGCGCCGGAACGTGTGGTGTTGTGTCATCTGTCTGTACGAGAATCAAATTTGGCTTAAACATATAAAGATAAAATGTAACAAGCAGACTGGGGAAATTGGATTTGGGGTTTTCACGGCTGTTTAATTAAGCCCCCATTGAAGGCTTTTGACTCAACTATATAAAGCTAAACATAAGCTACCGATGTCTAGATTTTCGGTGAATCTAATTCAAATACTTGAATCAAAAATTTACAAACTGGATTAAAAATTTATAAATTTTGGCGTAAATTTTATTAAAGTCTAAGGAGGGTATCTATTAAAGTATACCGATTGATTCAGAATCACCAGATGATTAGATCTAGCGAAGTCTGTCGGTTTGAAGTTCATGTGAACGTTGTAATCAAAGTATAGGCTGCAATTCTGGAGCGATCCTGTTAAAATTTTACACATACATTTTCGCATCAAGGTCGAATAGATCTTCAAAACTTATAAAAATTATTGTACAATTTAAAGAAAATTGACTTTAATTTAGATATGGCTCCCAAACATAATATAAAAGAAATACAGTAGACTCAGGGTAGAGGGAACCCTGGATAAGGGAACTACTCGATAGAGGGGACAGAAAAAAAACTATCATTGAGTACTCTACAGAGGGAATCTTCAATCTGATTAGCACTGAGTAGAGGGCACTTAACACGGAAAATCTAAATAAAAACAAAAAAGAAAGCAAAAGTTATGTGAATAGCGCCAGCGTGCAGTAGAATGGGAAAATCTATGAAGAAGGGTTAGTTTTCTGGTATGGAAGAAAGGCTGTATAAATGGTTCATTACTCAAAGAAGTCGACACATTCCAATTTCTGGTAATCTTATAAAAGAAAGAAAGAAAATTGTGGATTTTATGCAAGCTGGGGTTGACTCAATGGGTGCAAGACCGGATTCGGAATTAGATTATTGAAAATTAACGGCGAAAACTATCTTCTGATTAAGAAGCAGTGCCAGAATTTAGAACAAAATGTGGACAATTAAAGCGAAATAAATATTCAAAAATGTTCAATTAAATAATGCAGCTGAAGCCACTAAAATTTTCGTTAAAGCAATTGATTGGATTCCCGGGGAACTCACCAACAGAACCCGAAGATCAGCAAGACCAACAAGAATGCGAGTGGACTGCGAGCGTTGCTAGCTTGTTGACTGAGAGATCCAGAATAAACTGGGCTATTAACAGCTTTGAGCCCTTCAAGTCACCTGGACCAGAAGGTATCACCCCAGCAGAAAGACTTTTTGATTATTTCATTAGGGAAAACCTGGATACAAAACTCCAGTCGGTGAACCAACATGCTTACAATAAGGGGAGGTCTACAGAATTAGCCCTACACGAACTTGTGAGCACTATCGAATCGTCCCTGCATTTCAAGGAATTTACCATGATGGCATTTCTTGACATAGAAGGGGCTTTTAACAACATTCACTCAGATGCAGTAATTGCGGCACTGTCACATCTAAAAGTTAACTCTAGTTTGATTAGACTAATTCAAAGTATGCTCAACAGAAGACGCATAACAGCATGTCTATGGTACACAACTCTAATAAGATTTGTAAACAGCGGGACCCCACAAGGAGGAGTACGGTCTCCGCAAATTTGGAACCTAGCGGTGAATGAAATCCTGCTGGATCTAGAACGTTGTGGCTGCAAGGTCGTGGCATATGCGGACGACGTGGCAATCGCAGTAGTGGCAAATTCGAACGTCCTCCGAGACATTCTACAGGTGACAGGTGGCTCTGAACAAGTTGGCTAGATGGGTCAGAAGCAGCGGTTTTAACTCAAACAAGACAGAATTGGTTCTCTTTACTAGGATGAATAATGTCCCACATGTGGACCCTCCACCTCGGATAAATGGAACAGATCTAGTCTTTTCTGAAAGTGCAAAATTTTTAGGAATAATTCTAGATAGGAAACTGTTATTTAGACTTAATGTATTGGAACGTGTAAGGAAGGCCAACGTCGGCTTATATTCCTGCAAAAAGGCTGCAGGGTCGCGGTTTGGCCTCTCTCCTAAAATCGTCCAATGGATATATATATAGCAGTAGTTCCACCTCGGATAAATGGAACAGATCTAGTCTTTTCTGAAAGTGCAAAATTTTTAGGAATAATTCTAGATAGGAAACTGTTATTTAGACTTAATGTATTGGAACGTGTAAGGAAGGCCAACGTCGGCTTATATTCCTGCAAAAAGGCTGTAGGGTCGCGGTTTGGCCTCTCTCCTAAAATCGTCCAATGGATATATATAGCAGTAGTTCGTCCTCAACTGTTATATGGCATTGTGGTATGGTGGATGGTTACTGACAAACTAACAAACTAACCATCACCAACCTACTAACAAAGGTTCAGAGAGCATAAGCAGAACCTTAAGGACTACAGCGACCGAGTCTCAAAAGCCCTACTCCATATACTGCTGATTAATATTGTGGCGAGAGAAGTTTGCAACCAAAGCGGCAATAAGATTAAACTACCTATCAATGTGGAGGTACAGAACTACGATCACATGAGGATACCAAAGTGCAGTGCTATGGTAACCGACCGAGTGGACTATATACCAAATTTGTACACCTTCTAGAGAAATTACATCCCTATGATTCCCACCAGATATGAATGGGTTGGCAGAATACCAGGTATTAGAAACCATCTCCACTTTTACACGGATGGGTCGAAGCTTGATGGAAAGGTTGGCTTCGGAGTACACTGTGAAGAAATTAGTTGGATATGGCTCACAGACTACCAGATACCTGCAGTGTCTATCAAGCCGAAATAATGACAATATGGGAATTAGCCAAGTGGCTGAGTCGCAACATAGTAACCAACACTGACGTTGTCATTTACTCGGACAGCCAGGCAGCCATCGATTCTCTGGAGGCAACATCCCTAAATTCACAAACAGCCCTCGACTGCCGCAGATCTCTTAACGAGATGGCTGAGCAGCGGGACAGTTGCTATGCGACTGTCCCGCTTTGAGTAAACGACGACTGGACATACTGGGTCGGCTTTTCTAGGCAGCCTAACAGATCTTTCCAGTACCGATATTCGTACTATCGACAAATTTGTATATCAAACAGGTTGGTTTCCTTGAGGGGCATTTCAGCCCGTGGTAACACTAACCTAGACCTAAACTGGTCTATGTGAGCTTGTAAAAAAATACGGCTTCCACCTTAACCTAAACATAAACCTAATTGATTGCATTGAGAACAACACTAACTCACTCGAATACATCATTGTTCTCAATAATATCAGAAATATTGCTGTGCAAAAATCACTGGAAGCTAAAAAAGACAACGCTCTATGTTTGAGTTCTTGAAAGAACATTCATTATTTGAAATAAATACATAAATATACCAACCTAAATAAAAACTTTTTCCATCTTAAAAACTATTTTTTCCAATATCGATTGAGGGACACAATCTGGATTAAGGGAATAGCCCTTGCATTAATTAGTTCCCTCTACCCCGAGTCTACTGTATATATGCTTTTTGAGCAAGGAATTTTACAAAGATCGATTCAGCTTTAGATATAAACCTCACATATCTCTATATACCGATTTGAATCTATGTAATCGCTATAGAATCTTCATTTCTCAACAGATGTTCCTAAAATTTGGCAGAAATTTTTTTTTGGAACCAAAACTATGCGTTGTCAATTTCGAAGGAAATCAGTTCAGATTACGATATATACCTGTATATGCGGATTTTTCATCTATGTACAATTCAAAACAATTTGTGATTAAATTTACATACAGATTTTTTTATTTGAAGAAAATCCGTTCGATTTTGGATTTAGGCTTCACATTCTCCAATATAGATATCTTAGTTTTGCATCTAAGCACTATAGACTACACATTTTCGAACAGGGTATTGGGTATTATAACTTTGTGAATTTGTTTGTAACACCCAAAAGGAGGAGAACTATACCCATTGTTTATTATACCGATCGACTAAGAATAATTTTCTGAGTTGATTTAGCTAAGTTTGTCCGACTGCCCGTCCGTCCTTCTGTCTCTGCATGTATTCTTGTAATCAAAATACAGGTCGCAGTTATGGACTGATCTCAACAAAAATTTGCACATATCTCTTTTTTGGCCTAAGGACGATCCATATTAAAATCGGTTGAGATTTACAAATCGTGAATAACATCTTTTCTAAGAGAGCGAGAATCACAATATTCGTACTCTTTTAAGCAGAATATTGAGTTCTGGCTGTACATATGAAAAATGTCGCACTTTAGTCCAAGATGTTCGATATTTGCAAGAAAAACATACATTTTAGAAGTTATAGTAATATCGCTCTAGCTCCCAGGCGGCTTAAGATATAGGAAAAATATTTTGGGGATATTCAGTAAACAAACAAGCTTTCATTAGTGATGCGAATAACCGATATATTATTTTTCTGATCCGCCCTAATATATGTTAACCCCGATTTGACATGTAAGCGTAGTAAAAATTGTATTTCCGTACATCCGATCAATACGAATTCGAAATGAACACTGAACAAATTTTGGGAAAGTCGGTGAAGATTTAGATATAGCCCCAATACATATATATGTTCATCCCGACTTGGTATCAAAAAAACAAAATTTGGCAGAAATAAATTCCATAATGTAGGATACTGCTTAATTTGGGGATAATCGGTTCAGATTATGGTGTAGCCACATATATATTTTCCTGCCTATTTAGTATTTAAGAGCTATTAAACCTATATTTTACGTCCGATCTTTATATGATTTGTCAGAAATTAGGTTTTTGATCCAAGTTGATGAACATCTTCAACTCCTCCTCGGCATAAGTCTTGATGAGGAGGTGGACCTAAGTACTTTGTTAACTGAAACGAAACCAATTATTCCAAATTATTATCGCAATGCCCCTTTTCTCATTGTTATGGAGGTGTAAAGTGTTATATAGTCGGACCTGCCAGACTTTCAGACTTTCCTTACTGGTTTTCATATGCCAAATTTCAAGCTGATATTATGGGCGGGGACAAGTCCAAATATAAATGTCGTCCATTATGCCCGACACCACACTGTGTACTTGATATTAAGACGTTGTGCATTTCTTTGTAACGCCCAAAACAATAAGAGATAGATCCATAGTTTACTATTCATTTCGGCATAGAATCACTTTGTGAGTCAATTTAGCCAATGTGTCCGTTTGTATGTTCATCTAAGGATCCGTATTGAAAATGGAGTGTATCGGTCAATGTTTTGATATAGCCGCCATATAAAGTTTCCCTCTGATGTCACTTCATGACGCTGTATAGAACACATTTTCATGGGGGCATCGCTTGAAAACTTTTTTTTTGGAAATTTTTTTTATATTAACTTTGTAATAAAATTTTGAATTTTTCTTAAAAATATTGTGCAAAAATTTGAGATGATTCGAAGCAAAACTAACGAAGAGACATCAGTCTAAGCAACCGCGCCTCATGCGTACATCAGAAAAACTTTAAAGTGTTTTTCTCACAACCCACTTTTTTAAAGTCGGTGTCCGTCATAACTCCAAATCTACTGCACCGTTTTGAAATTTTGAAAACTATTTCAGAAAATAATTTGCGAGGTAACGCTGTAGAGTTTTTTCAGACTTGTTAATATTTTTAATTTGACAATAATAAATTAGCCGATTTTTTTTTGCAAAATTTGCGTTTTTCACTTCGGAATGTTCCCAAAAATTGAAAAATCGAAATTTCAAAAAATCCTCCAAGCGTAACCTGGAGAAAACGATTACACTATGCAACACAATTTTTGTCCAAGTGATGTGGATAACAGTTTCTGGTGCAATTAGGTGTCACAAACATGAAAAAAATATTTAAAAAATTGTTTATGGTAATTTTTTTTTTAATTTCCAGCTTTCATGGAAAGTACATTCAGTATTTGGACCATAATTTTTCAAGTATAAAAATTATGGTCCAAAAGTATGATTGAACCGTGTTATACCTCAAATTAAAGGAAATTATGAGGGCTGAATATGCTGCAAATATCGCTTTCACATAGAATCTTTGGTTTAGTAACTGTCGCCAAAAATATGAGAAACAAATGATTTTTTTTAAAAAACACACTTTTTCCTGGTACAAAAAAAAACACAAAATTAGAAAAAAAATCGAAAAAAATGAAAAAAAATCTTTGCTTATATTGAATTCGCCATATATGAGAGAGACATATAAGAGACATTGCACTTGCATTTTATTTTATGAGGATTGATGTCAGACATTATAAAATTATAGAGAGGACGAGGTTTTATGGCCGTTCGTAACCCTCCATAAAACATGACATGCAATGTGCGAGCTATATTGGATGAGATCCGCTCAGATAGAGGGTCATTCAACAATATTTGTGGTTTTTTATTTGTGAGGTTTCCATTCAGTTACGCCTTTTAGGGGCATGGACATCCCAGTCGTATATACAGGTAGTAAAATTATATGTACGCAATACAAAGTAGTACGCGGCAGTCTTGATAATATTGGGTGTCTACTTTCGAAGCAAACTACATGTCAGCAGGTACTGCAATGAACCTTAAACCCGGAATTTATGAATGAATTTTTGATTAATAAATTAGTGTAATTCAGCGCCTTAAAGAGATAAGTCGATTTTCTGAAAAATATTACAAAGTTATATTTCGAAGTATGAGTAAAAGGCAAAGAACTTTTCAATGTGTAAATGATCCCGACAATTTCTGCTACATCTGCGGAAAATATGTAATTAAAAAATCGACGTGCGTTTAGTAAAATAATAGAAGAAATATATGTGCAATATTTTGGTATACGAGTTAAAAATATGAACGAACCGTGGACACCTAGTATTTTGTGTAATTCGTGCAATGTAAATCTAACTCGATGGACCAGTGGAAGAATGCGGTAAGTACTTTAAAATTAATGTATTACAATGTTTTGTGCAATAAAACGTTTTAATTTTAGGCTTCACGTGCAATTTGGAATGCCAATGATTTGGAGACAACTATTCATTCACGATACGGACTGCTATTTTTGTCTATGTTAATAGATTGGAGTAGGAAGTGTACAAGTATAGCTAACAGCCTAATACCGGAAACATCATCAAGTTCAACTGAGTACTCAACTCTGAGCGATTCAAGTTTGAGTCAGAAGTCATCGCTTTTAACTCAGTTTCAACTCATTGATCTAGTGAGAGGTTTGGAACTGACCAAATATAAGGCAGAACTACTTGCATCTGGGATGAAACAGTACAATATTTTGGCCCCAGATGCTAACATATCATATTATAGAGTCCGTGATATACCTTACAAAAAATTTTATACAACTGTGGATAACAGATGCTTTTGCAAGGACATTCCCGGATTGTTCGAGGAACTTAATCAAACATACAATGCAAAGGAATGGCGGTTACTTGTTGACAGCAGTAAAAAATGTTTGAAAGCAGTACTTTTACACAACGGAAATCAGAAACCGCCGATTCCCATTGCTCATGCTGTCAACACTAAGGAATCATACGAAACAATGGCTAAATTGATAAAATACATAAAATATGAACATGACTGGAAAATTTGTTGCGATTTAAAAGTAGTTGGTATGTTATGCCTCTGGGATATGCAATATTTTGCCACCACTGCATATTAAGCTGGGACTCTTTACAAATTTTGTAAAAGCCTTAAGGAAAGATGGCAATTCACTATCATATTTAAAAAGTTTATTTAAAAGTCTTTCTTTTCAAAAAATCGAAGAAGGCGTTTTTGATGGGCCTAGAATAAGAAAACTAATGAAAGATGTAAATTTCGAATCATATTTGACGTCGGATGAAATTGCAGCATGAAGGTCGTTTAAGCTTGTAGTTTCCTTGGATCCAATAAAAGCCCGCAAAATGAAACAATGGTTAATGATTTGTTAAAAATATATAAAAAATTGGTTAGAAATATATATTTTGTATATTTATGTAAATAACACATATGTATGTATTCTTCTTACTTATTTTATGTATTCCAACAGGTGTAAATATGTCCCTCAAAATTCATTTCTTGCATTCTCGTTTAAACATTTTCCCCGAGAATCTTGGCGACGTAAGTGACGAACATGGCGAAAGGTTTCACCAAGAATTGAAATCCATGGAGCGGCGTTATCAAGGGCACTGGGATGAAAGAGTGATGGGAGATTATATTTGGTTCCTCATTAGAGAAACCGATTCCGAAATCTACAAACGTCAACAAGTAACTCACAATTACTTCTAATGAAACTTGTTCATGTAAATAAGCTCAAATGTACATAATATAAATAAAAGTAATAAATAAAATCGCTACTGAAATTATTTTTTTTTAATTCCCTTACCTCTACCAATAGGGCTATAATTTCTACATCTATCTATAGATTTTTTTCAAAAGGGCATTTTTTCTTCGCTAGGATGCAAACTTTTAAAAAATAAAATAAAATATTTTTTTAAATTTTTATCTATTTTTATGTTTTTTTTTGTCCCAGGATTTTTTTTAAATCTATTTTTCCGATTTGTTTAATGATTATTTCTAAGTGAAAGAGATATTTCCAACATTGGTAGGCCACGTTAATAGCTTCAATTTAACGTATAAGTCGACCTGATCGGGCATATACTCCAAAAATTATAGTGCAAAAACTAAGGGTAACTTCGACGATAATAGTATTTTTAATAAAAAAATTTTTTAAAAAAAATTTATCCATAAAAAAACTTTTTTATATAACAGTATGCCACAATCTATACAAAAAAATAATTTGTAGGTCTAGGAAACAACAAAAAAATTTTTTGTTGCGTAGTGTTATCTAACGAAATAATTCTGGTTTTTTGATTTTAGATGATCGATCACCGAGTTATAATGGACACCGCAATTCAACTTTTCTCTAATATTTCTTCGTGAAATTTTTACACAATATACTTCGAAAGTTATACTATAATATATCATTGGTTTCAATCAAGAGACACACACCTTAAATTAATATGGTTGAAATTTATGCATTTATACTTTATATTGCACTAAATCATACCTAGTGAACATGGGGCACATTGGTCCATGTTATGATATAAGGCCCCATAAAAAGTCCCCTCCGATTAGACATCTTGGCGCTCTAAAAGAAACATTTTTCAATAGATCTGGTTGAAAGTGAAGCATTTTTACACTATATTTTGACTAAATAGTCACTAGTGAAAATGTAGCACATCGGTCCATGTTTTTATATAGCTCCAATATAATGGTCCCTTCCAATATCACATCTTGACGCTCTAGGCGACGCATGTCTTAACCGATCACACTGAAATTAAAGCTTTTTTCCTATTGAATTGAATTTACTCTAGTACAAATGGAACACATCGGTCCATTTTTTGATATAGCCGTCATATAAAGGTATTCTCCGATGACATTCCTGGAAGCCCGACAGTTAGTTTTTGGTCTGATCATTCTGAAAATTAAGTTCTTTATATTGGACCTTGTGAACATTTAGCATATCGGTCCATCGGGCTAAACATTTTTATTATTTAGGGTATATTTATTCTCAGATCCCTTCAGACGAACAACGGTTTTAATATAGCACCCATAAAAATGTCCTTCTAGATGTGGCTTCTTAACGCAACAAAAACCAAAAATTTTAACGAATCGGACTGAAATATGGGTTTATTTGTACCCGAAACCATGTACATGCGATCCATGGTGCGGGGTATACAAAACTCGGCGTGGAAGAATTTAACACCGTGCTTATATGTTTGTATATGTATAGCCCCTATATAAGGTTCGGAAGGGCACAATTATTTTACTTAAATTTTACAATTTAATTTACAAATACAAGTTTTGATATTGACTTTGATTTATATAATTTTAAAGTTTCTTTATGATACTGTGGAATGTGATCGAGAGTAGAGGGTATATAAGATAACTTGTCATAACTCTTCTTGATATGAAACTCAGACATGGCATCTAATTGTTGCAGAAACCTTAAAAAAATTAATAAAATTTATTGATAATTTTCATGGCTTTGTTCCAACAGCGTGATGCAGGGTATCATATAGTCAGTTCCGCCCGATATTATCCTTTATTTACAGGTACATTAAAGTATGTATATATTGCTATGTATGTGCCAGAAAATATTAAAGCATTTTTTTTACAATTGCCGTTGCGTCTTTTTTAAATTGTGTAATATTTGTTTTTGGCAAACAAGAAAAGTTTCTGTGGAATAATTAACTTCATACCACGTTTCCGTTTCCGTTTCGGTTTTCATTTCCTTTCTTTAATTTTGTTTACAGAGTTTTTTTTATTTGTGTTCCTTTTGCGAGACGACATAACAAACAAACAAAATGGAATTCAACCGTTTTGTTTTTGTTTGCGTAAAATGGGTGTTTACCTTTAACTCACATTGTTGCATTTCAAAGGTGAGTTCTTTAAGGAAGTTCACTTGTAATTGGGTCTCTACCCCTCTCTCTCACATACCTTTTGTACATCATCAACATACGTATAAAAGTGTATATGTACGAATATCTTGGTCGGCGATTGCATGTACAAATTGTACATTGAAGTAGGATGGCAGTTTTCAAATTTCATGCTTTGGTAGATTTAAATTTCCTGTTTCCTATTCACTTGAATGTTATCTGAAAACAAACAAAAATATACGCAACAAAAAAATATAGAATTTCCTGGAAGGAAAAACAGGAGATGATAATTACGCACTTTTGGATTCGCACATGATTTCTAGCAAATTTGTAAGCATCTTAATGCATTGCTTATTTTGCTAGTTCAAGGTCGTGCGATTTTGTTTCAAATGTCATGGTTCACAACGTGAGCAGCTTGTCTTGGCTTCTTCCTGTAGTCGAGCAATATATTTCCGTCTTTTTTTATAACCGCCGAACTCAGTTTAAAATAGAATATTTAAACAAGATGCTTGAAATATGTATAAACAAGAGTACATTTTGGAAGGACAGTAGTAAGGTCTATGTTTTTGACTTTGCTCTTTTGTTTGTATTACCCTAAAAGAACACATAAAGAGCTATGGTTTATTACACTGGTCGTTTTATAAAACATTTCACCCCATCTCTGATTTAGATGATTTTGATTTGCAAAGATAAAAACTTACATCGTTTAAGAAGTATAGAAGATATTAGAGGTGTGGACCAATATGACCCATCTTCGAACATAACCTGAAATAGAACGAAGTACTCGTACGTGCAAAATTTGAAGTTAATCAGTTATTACTGAGCATTTCCGTGTTATGGAGATACCTTTAATTCGAGCAAAAAAAGCAAATTTTAACGCAAAATGGTTATAATTTTTTTTTGCATTTTTTTTTAAAAAAAATTTTGAATAGATAACTTTTCAAGAATATCGTGCGAAAATTTGAGGTGATTCGGAGCAAAATAGAGAAAGACTCAGCAGAAATGTTTACCACTATTTGTTTATATAATTTACGAGGTAACGTTGTCGAATTCTTTTTAAATTTGTTAATTTTTTTATTTAACAATAACCAATTAGTCGATTTTTTCTCGCAAAAGCGCATTTTTCACTTCAAAGTGTTCCCAAAAATTTAAAAATTTAAATTTCGAAAAAAAGCTCGACAGCATTACCTGGCTGTAACGAATATCTAACAAAATACATATATTTTTTTAATTTCTGATGATCCCGTATCGAGTTATGAGGTCACTGCAATTCAACTTTTTTTTGAGACGCTTCCGCATAAATGCATCCGTTGCCATATTTTTTAATATTTTTTTTCTGAAAATTTTTCACAATAAACTTTAAAAGTTATACTTTAATGTACAATTGGTTTCAATCAAACAATTTTAACCGCTTCGTCAGAAAAAAATCATAAAAATGCCCCTTTTTGCTCGAATTAACGTTACCTCCTTAACGTTTTGCTCAAGTACTGAGCCACGTATGAGGTGCGGTAGCTTAAACTGCTATATCTCCGTTAGTTTTGCTCCGAATTATCTCAAATTTTTACACAACATTATTGAAAGGTTCTCAATTCAAAATATCGAATAAAATATATGCACAAAAAAGTTAATAAACGTTACCCCCTTAGGTGATCACAGTATTCTTGGCTCATGTCACGTATTTTAGTGAAACTTGGTATAATACTAAGTGTTGTCCACAACCAATGCAAATTATTGTGAAAATAAAAATAAAGAAAGCCTAATATAAAGATTTAAAAATTGTTAATTTTGCTGAATACTGGGTTTACTAAAAAATATATCTTTTTATATATACTTAGTAGGGACATAAATACAATACAAAATTGAACACACCCATTACAACAGTGGAATTGAACATACCCTACCCTTACCACGTGGAAATGAAACCTAACCTCTGTAGCGTTAGTTTGTAACGGGAATTCAAAATTGCTTCAGTTTTCATCATGGAGTGGTCAGATAATGAGAACCGTATCGCTGTTATAGCTCTTTTTAAATATGGAATGAAAAAACAACATTTTTATAATGCTCTCCCGCAGGAGATTAGTCTCATTTTTATCTACCGCTGCATAAAACTGTTTGAGGAGACTGGTGATGTCAAAGACCGTCCCCGGTCGGGACACCCTCGCCGCAGGTCGTCAAATAAAGAATTCTGCGAATTTCGCTCAGAAAACAGAAAATTGTGGCCCGTGAGATGAATATTACGCAAAAGTCCATGAGTCGAATTATCAATTTCAAAGGCCGCATAGATATTTGTTGACTTCAGCTTTATAAAAAATAAGAAAGAAAAATGCAAACGTCTTTTGGTGAAGCTCGCTGATAACTTCACACTTCACAAATGAAACAAATTTTATACCCTGCAAGAAAAACTTAACAAACGAAATGGTATGGTGTATGTACTGTCGTCTAAGGAAGCATCTCAAGTGATTCCACGGGTCGAACAGGTCCATCATACAGCTTCAATCGTGGTTTGATGGGGTGTATCTTATGATGGGGTCACTAACTTGCATTTCTGTGAACAAGGGGTCAAAACATTGGCCAAAAATTACCAAGAAACCGTTTGGAAGCTATTGTGAAAGCTCTTAATAATTCCCTATTCCAAAACCAGGCATGGACATTCCAGTGGGTGGGCTAAAATGACCTAGAAATGGCTTTAAAACAATTTGCCAGCATTAATTTCTTCTGATGAATGGCTCTCTGGCAGCCGTGATTTAAACCCACTGGATTGCAAATTGTGGACAGCTTTGGAGGACAAGGTCTGTCACAAAACCCCAACAACGATTCCCTTAAGACTACTTTGATTCATGCTGTGGCCACTTTCCCAAAGGAACGAGGTGCGTGCGGCTATTGATGATTGGTCCGTGCGACTTAAGGCATGTGTGAAGGCTAAAGGCGGACATTTTGAATGAGTGCTTGCTTTTTGTATAGAATATATGTCAATAAATATATACAATATATTTTATCCCAAAGGATTCATTACTTTTAAGGTTATAGCATAAAGTGTGTGCAAGAGTATTTATGCCCCTATTAAGTAGTTTTTATATAGATCGGTAAAAAAATGTTGTTTATATTTACAATTCATATATACCAAATCGGAGGTACATATATATGGGAGCTATATGTAAATCTGAACCGGTTATACCAAATTCAATAGTGATGGGTGCAAAGAAAGATATGTGCAATGTTTCGTTGAGATCGGACCATAATTGCGACCTGTACTTTGATTACAAGAATACATGCACAGACAGACGGACGTACAGATGGACATTGCTAAGTCAACTCAGGAGGTTTTTCAAAGTCGAGGGTATATATCATTTGCTACGAGCCAAAAGTGTAACACATCGAAGGAGTGACCTAAGACCCTAAGTATGCCATTTTAAGTCATTTGAGCAATGTCCGTCCGTCCGTCTGTCTGTCTGCTGGCTGGTGCGCACGATAACTCTCGAAAGGAGTAACCGATTGACTTCAAAATTTGTATGCGGTAATATTTTTGTCTATCTCCGGCTAAGTTCGAAGATTGACCATATTGGTCCATTCCTTCTAATACCTCCCCCACAAATGGTTAACTTTAAGTGAAATATTGATTCTTTAATACATTCTATACTACTTACTCGAATCTTCTCAAATTTCACACATAGTATTAGTTTGTTAGTCACTAACACGTCAATAAAAATGGGCGAAGTGGTCACTCCTTTTTGGTACCTCCCACACAAATGGACCATTTTGCACCAAAACTTTACTGCTTATGGCTTTAATATCAGTTCATACAAATACTTGAAATTTTTTACAGTGTATTGCTTTTATAGTACCTAGCGTCCAGAAAAAAGTGAGCGTAATTGACACGCCCCTTTTGGTACCTCCGACACGCCCCATTTTGTACCAAAAGTTACCAGCTTATAACTTTAATACCAGTACATACAAAATCTTGCAATTTTGTGCAGTATAATGCTTTTATAGTATCTAGAGTTCAGAAAAAAATGGGTGTTATTGGATCGCCCCTTTTGGTACCTCCCACACAAATGGACCTTTTTGTACCAAAAGTTAATAGCTTTTAACTTTAATAACAGTGCATACAAATACTTGAAATTTCGTACAGTGTAATGATTTAATAGTACCTGGAGTCTAGAGAAAAGTGGCCGTTATTGGCACGCCCCTTTTTGTACCTCCCGCACAAATGGGCCGTTTTGCACCAAATTTTAACTGTTTATGGCTTTCAGTTCATATGAATACTTGAAATTTCGTATAGTGTAATGCTTTTATAGTACCAAGAATCCACAGGAAAGTGGGCCTTATTGGCACGGCCCTTTTGGTACCTCCCACACAAATTTAAATTGATAATAATTTAATTAAAACAAAAAAAATACATTTACCATTTTTTTTGGACTCAAGGTGAGGGGATTCATAACTCGGTTTACACGACTGAACTTTCTTAATTCTTTTTTTTAATTTTCATTAAGAGTGCAAATAATTACTAACATTTTGCAAAAATCCCTTGTTTATAGCCTTTACCGATAAAAATGTATTTTTTTAGTTAACCCAGTATACGAGTATATCCAAATTCTCAATTTTTAAAATTTTAAAATCTGCATAGTAGACCTGTTATGATTGAATTAAAATAAAACACATACAATTTAGATAAATGTATGAAATCTTTGTTTGAGTCTATAGAACGGTCTACATAATTCTATGTTTAAAGAGGATTTCACGTAAATGTCGACCGCGACTGCGCCTTAAATGTTTCATACGGTTTTTTTCCAATTTTGGCATACTCTCTCCAACATATCGGCCGGTATCTCACGAATAAATTCTTCAATATTGTCTTCCAGTGCGTCAAGCGTTGCGGGTTCTTCGCACGAGCTAGGCGGTCAATTGACCGGCCACAAACGTGAAATAATCTGTTCACCGAACTTAAAATTCAATAAAATTAAATAGTCTGCAAGCAATGTTCGTTTGAAATTCGATTCATGGTTAAATTATAGACCAATCTGCACATTTTGACAGTATAATGTTACATGACAACAGCTGAGCTGCCAAAAACCTTGTTGCCAAAAACTCACACATTAAATTGCTTTGATTTCTGTACACATTTAAACTCGACTCTTGAGCTTAAATAGAAAATCAAAGTTTTAGAAAATACTTTGAATTAGAATACGAAATAAAATTCCTTTTTCACAATTGATTAAAAGCCATCTTAAAAACAAAGCTCTTTGACAAAGAAATCCGCTTACAATTCAAATGATCTAAATTACCGTTTAAATGCTTAGGAAGCTGCAACTCTTACAAAGTCGGTAAACATATAGAATATTGCTTTGAATGAACGTGTATCTAAGCATCGCTCTCTTTTGCGGATGTCTCTATTCTTATATCCTGAATAATGCTTATCTGCATTTAGTGAGACCAAAAGCAAAAAAAAAAAAAGAATCCTAAGTATATTTGAGGTGTACCCGGTATAGAGTACACCTCGATGCATTGCATCCACGTGAGAGACCAATACTTACTCACAAACATTGACAGTGGCAGATGAAAGAGAATCGAAAATGAAAGAGATGCAATGGAATACAAAAGGACTCAAAACATGTCATTGAGTGTTACCTCAATAGAAATGGAGGGAACTTCTTGGGTTTCCGTATTTGCCACAGAAGTTCAGTTTGCTCAATTGTGTCTGTGTGCGAGTGTGTGTCTGCGTGCGAGTGTGTGTCTGTGTGCGAGTGTGTGTGTGTGTGTACCAGTGAGTGTGAGTGCGGTTTGGCGGAGATACAATGTAGTGAAGGAAGTGGGAGGTGAACGAACGAAACAAAGTGAAACGCTAAGGAGCTAAAATAAATATCTGTTATTACAGTACTACTTATACTTATATATACAGTTACCGACTGTGTGTACAGTTTCACGGATATGCGTGCAGCAACTGTCGTTTGTAACATTAAATTGGGTAGCATATTTTTGAGTCATGTTTTTTGTACAAAATTTAAACTTTGATCAAATTTTGTGGATGAACAAATATTCAACAGCCATTCTGTTCTTAAGCTATGACAAATTGGATAATTTATTTTGTTCTCGTGAATAAAATAGTAATAAAAATGTATGACAATTTTAGTCGAGTAAATCGAATAAATATGAAAAATGTTATATGGAATTTTTGTTGGAAAAGATTTGTTCATAGTTTTCTATTGGAAGAGAAGTCTCAAATATAGAATACGAATGCATTAAGATGGTTGCTGCAGATATTCCATCTGTAATACTGATATTCCTTCTTTTCTAAATACCAAGTACATTAATGCTATCATGGCAACGAAATTGCTTATATTGGCTTTAGAAATATAGAGACCAAATTTCTTTTTTCTGCGGAGTTAGAGATGTCAAACGGGATTGGTTTTCACAAATCCCGGGATTCGGGATTTTTAAAGTGCAAATCCCGGGTTCCCGGGATTTTTTCGATATCCCGAAATGTTTCGATATCCCGGGATTTTCGGCATAGATCGGTATTTTTTCATTCTTAATAATGTGATATTTCGAAATGGAATATAAACATTTTAGTTTCACAACATCTATGCTATGGAATAATTTTGGTCCAATTTCAGTTCGTTGTCAGAATTATTATTGACGTTAGAATTTTTTATCATTAAACCAACAAAATTTTTTCAACTTGAGAAATCAATTTGACTATGTAATTCCGTTTTATGAGAATCACATCGATGTGTCGATCCAATTCAGATTTTATACTCATATTAGGATTTTTTCATAAATTTTAAACAATAGAATACAATGTTCTTCGTTTTGTGGGATACAAACTCCATTGTGTTCTTGTTCTAAGTTTACTTGTCTATAATTAAATTTATATATATTTTGTAATTCTTCTCCAAATTTCGATTTGTTAACCGGATTATGTCAATGTTTTTTGATGTTAACAATTTGCTTCATTAGTATACATTTTCGAAAGGGTGTATCAATGTATCACTTTATATTTTATACGAGACAGTTTTATATATCATTATTAAAATCCCGAATCCCTGATTTTTTTAAAACGAATCCCGGGATTCGGGATTTTCGGGATCGGGATTTCCCGTTTGACATCACTGTGCGGAGTCATTCAATATTTAAACATTTCTATTAGTTATCTACCTAAATAAAGGGTCCGTTTTTTTGACTTGTCTCGTGATTCTTGTCTTGTGTCAAAGACAAAATTTTTACTTTGTCTTGCTATTTCATCGTGAATAGGGTTATAAAAGAACGATGCACAGTGGGAGGAATTTAAAAAATGGAAACTAATTTGGTCGTTCCTTAAGCAGACAATCGATTTTGAAAAATCTTGACATGTTTGTGGAAGAGGTATTGTACGAGTAGAAGTAACTTTCAATTTTGGGCCCCTATGGTATACACGGAAGCTAAAGGTCTTCAAAGTTGGCCACTTCGGATAAACAAAATATTTAGGCGCGTCTTACTTTCGCCTGATTCGTAGAATCAGTTTTTGTGTGCATTCTACAAACCGAGGTCTACAAAAATGTGTTACCTAAGAGTTATCTCGTATAGGTACAGATATAACTTGAAAATACATAATTGAAAATAAAATTTATAATGTTTTCCCCAACCCTGTCCTAGTATTCTGTGAATATGCACCAATTTCTTTCACATCAACTTTTCTGATGTGAAATATACCCATATAAATATGATTATATCGGATCGAATTTTTTCATCATATACCGAATTTTGTTGCCAATTTAGAAAAGTTGATGTGAAAGAAATCGGTGCATATTATGCTCCGATATTTACAAAATACTAGGACAGAGTCGGGATAAAATGAAAAATTAAATTCAATTGCAGATATCTCGATAACAGTTCGACATAGCTTTTAGATTTCTTTATTCCTCCCACTGTGCGCCGCTTTCAAACCTTTGAGTTTTACTGTCAAAATACTTTATTAACCAAGATTACCGCCTTGGAAGACAACATTACACATGTCATTGATGAGAAACCGACGATAGTGTTGAAAAAAGTGTTCAAAATTGGACTGTAAGAACTTGCATGAAATAATCTTTAAAAAGTAAGTGGCAGGATACTTCGATCACGTGCACAAATTTTGTGTTGTCTTAAATTTTCATAAACAAAATGCTCAAAAAATAGCAAACCAGAGTATTTTTTTAATTTCGAGAAAATACCGGGAGTCATCTAATAAACTTTCTCCGTAATTTCACTTATGCCAATAACTCAAACAAATCGCAGAGATTTGTCATATATCGTATAATATTTTGTGATTGCATTACTAGTGAAATGTGATATATTTGATTTAATTTATGTCGATATAAAATATAGGATGCATTTAAATCCCGAGATTCGTTTACGCTTATTTGAGGATATTCTCAACAAAGGGACAAATTATGAAACAATTTGCGCAAATCTAATTTAAATTGTATTGGATTGAAGATGGATTTGTTATTAACTTCTTTGATATTAAGTAAATAATTGTGTTTTATTTAAAAATTCAAAATATATTAATGGAAAGTTTTGTCGACTAAAGTATATCCTCTTCTTCAGAGAAATACGAAATGGAATTTGGTATTTACATATATTGCTCATTCTCTGCCCAAATATGGTTATTTGATTTGATTATTATTATTTGTCAAATACATCATTTAAGATACGTTATTACTATTTTCTGACATCTCCAACACAAAATACCAAATTTCATGATATAAGTATATTTGCCTGAATGTGAAGGAATAATTCAATCGATTTCCTTGACTGAGTTTTTCATAGTTAATGCAATCAGTCGTATAATATATAAAGTTTTCAATTCATACATTCACAGCTAATAAACAAATACATATATTTAATTTGTGGTTTTGAGTAATAAAGTACAATACTTGCAAATTATCATTTTCAATTATGCATCACTGGTTTTGTGGTTTTTATTATTCATATCTTCACCTCAAATGCTAAAGGGCCAAATAACCGAATGTTTAAACCAGTAAGGATAAACAGAGAGTCGGGCGGGGCCAACTATATAATTCCCTACGCCTTAACAATGCAAAAAGGGGCAGTGCGATAATAATTTGGAATGATTGGTTTCGTTTCATTTAAAATACGCTGTATTCTTTCTTAGATCAAAAAACGGAAGACACAAATAGATGTGACTATATAAGTACATAATCAAAACCGATTTTCAACGCATTGGATCAAAACCCCCATTTCTGCCAAATTATATAAAGATTGGACGTAAAATACCGTTTCAATAGCGCTTAAATACTAAATGGGCAAGAACATATCGCACCTGTTCCACAAAAGGGAAAACAACGTACATTGGCAATTTCTACCCACTGCAAAAAATGTCCGTTGATTTTTCTCCTTCTTCATAATAAAAACCCGTTATGACTCTCTCTGTGTTTTCAGAATAACGTCTTTAAATTCAACTAAAGATATACATTTTGAATTGTCTCCAAGCGTTTAAGCAAATCGGACCGTTGATTTATCATCTAAAGAGTAATATTTTTAGTTGTGCCCTACACACCTTTTTCAAGAAAAGAGTAACAACTCAAAAAGTTTTTATTTTTCTATAATCATTAAAAAAAAAACAAAAAAGAAAATAGCGTTATTATTTTTTCTATGATATTTTCTTGCAACGATATATTCTTTTTTTGTAATATATCATTAATATTAACGGAAACAGTATTTGGCCTCTACTAAATTTTTTTAAATTTTGAGTTGTTACCCTTTTGTGGAACAGGTGCGATATGTAGTGGCTATATCTAAATCTGAACCGATTATCCGCAAATAAAGCAGAATTCTTTCCTAAATTAAGAAACTTTTTTCTGCAAAATTTTGTAATGATCGGAAGTGATGTACAACTTTTGTAGCGATTTGATACCAAATCAGGAGGAACATATATATGGGGGCTATGGCTAAATCTGAACCGATTTTCCCCGAATTGGACAGTGTTCATTCAAATAATAAGAAACCTCTTTCTGCCGAATTTCTTACTGATCGATATTAAAAACAGTTTGTACAGTGCTTACATGTCAAATTGGGTGTAACACATAAATTGGGACTATATCTAAATCCCAATCGATATTTCCCATATTTGGCAGTGTTCATTCATGTAATAAGAAACCTCTTTCTGTCGAATTTCGAACTGATCGGATATAAAATACAGTTTCTTCAGCGCTTACATGTAAAATCGGAGGTAACATACTTATATGGGGGATATATCTAAATTTGAACCGATTTTCCTAAAATTTAGTATTGTCTCTAAGTGTATCAAGAGACTTTTCTCTCTACCAATTTTTATACAGATCAGTTAAAAAATTTTGCTTATACAGTGCATAAATGCCAAATCGGAGGAACATATATATGGGAACTCTTTGTAAATCTGAACCGATATTAACCAAATTCAATAGGGATCGTCCTTGCGCCAAGGGAAAGATATGTGCAAAGTTTCACTTAAAAGGATTTCGTTGCTGATCATTCGCAGTGAACGGACGTGTTTATCACATAGCGGATAGTTACCAGTACCTATTACGCAATAGCAAAAATCTGTACAAAGTCTGTAAGGCCTACATCGTAGTACCTATTACGGTCTAATACAGACAAAATAAAAATAAATTCTTTTGACGGGGATGCCTTCGTGTTCCGATGCAGCGCGGTTCCCCAATCGTCCGACTGTCCGTCCGTTGGTCTTGGCCAAAGCCGACCACACCAAAAATGGTGAAAATCTCCCCCAAGTACTCACAACAGGTGATGCGGTGAGGGGAAAACGGCATCGTGTAGCGCTCAGAGTTTTGACGAAGTTGGAGGCTGTTGAGGTTTCGGCTCTTACCGAAAAACAAAAAGAGTCACTTACCTGGAAGTAGTGAGGTTGGATCCATCCTCAAGGACAAATGGAGTCATGTACAATCAGCCATTATGGCTCATTACCTCGATGTCCGTAGAGAAATGCCGGGCAAACCACCAATCTGCAACGATGCAGGATGGCATCAGGGGAGAGTAAAGCTCTTATATTTCGGTGATGCCAGATCAGTAGACCTGTATAAGGCTGCTCTGAGTCGAGCGGGTGAGGTGTGGCCGGGTGCCCAGTTGGATGTTGTCGAAAAAAACAACATCCCTAGTCACTCTAGAGTCATCACCTGGGTTACAGAGGAGCCCTCCAACCCGGCTGACATCTTAGAAATAATAAAAGATTCCAATCCTGGTCTGCCGGCCCATAATTGGAGAATCAGCAAGGTGGGTGAGGCGGATGGTAAAAAGCGGCAGGTCAATCTTATCCTAAACGCTGAATCCACCTCCCATATACAAAGTGCGAGTGCAACCCTACAATATGGCTTCGAGACTATAGTCTTGAAGATATACAAGCAGGATATAGCTCCCACTGCAGAAGGTGAGTCGTCCACCGTGGCACTTTCTGAAAGTGCGGAGGTACCCACGCCTATTATTTCTGGTGACTCCAACTCTAACAGAAGATCTGTAACGTCCTTCTCTGAGGACAAAAGCTCTACTTCGGACACAGAGAGGCTGAGGGGAGTCTCCGTACTCTTTGACGCATCTGGCGGGGACATGCTTCTCGACGATACGGACGAAGAGTTCGATAACACCCTTGTCGGGGTGGATGTTAATCTGTCAATTACCAATGATGGTAAGAATTCTACAGATTAACCTCCATCACGCTAAAGCAGCCTCAGCGGCTCTATTGCTGCGCCTGTCCGCAGGCGCAGTAGACATCGTCCTGATACAGGAGCCCTACGTAGTGGGAGGAAGGGTGTGTGGTATTAGGACACCCAACTTTAAACTGCTTGTGGCCAACTGTGAAGGCACTCCAAGAACCTGCATTTTGGCCAGGAAAGATCTAAGTATCTTTCTCCTGACTAATTTAAGTGGTAAAGACCAAACAGCGGTTAGCCTGGAGATCGGTAATCGCATATATTGGGTGGTCTCCAGCTACTTGCCTTATGAATCTGTAGTACCGACTGCTCTATTCAGGGAAGTAGTAGAAGAAGCAACGTCTGACGAGCTCGAGCTGATTATTGGCGCAGACACGAACGCTCATCATACTATCTGGGGTAGTACGGATATAAACAATAGGGGTGATTCGCTTCTTGACTTTATTCTAACTACCAACCTTAGTATTTGTAACATAGGTAATAAACCGACCTTCACAATTAAAGACAGACAAGAAGTACTCGACGTAACGTTTGCTACTGACCGGCTGTCAGACAAAATTATCGGGTGGAATGTACTGGACGACCACTCATTCTCAGATCACCATTATATTGAGTTCAAACTCGCGGAAAAAGCGCCTAAACCCGCCGTCCACAGAAATCTGGTCGATCATATCACCATATCATTCAATAGATCCCTTGAAGAAGCCTGTCCAAAAACAAGTTACAAGGGTAAAACTAAACCCCAATGGTGGACTTCTGAGCTAACGGCTATGAAAAAGACCTGCAACAAGCTATTCAATAAGGCTAAATCTACTGGGGTCGCTAATGATTGGGATGCCTATAAAGAGCAACTCAAGATCTATAAGAAGGAGCTTAGAAAGGCGCAAAGGCGCTCTTGGTATACCTTCTGTGGTGAAGTGGAAAAGGTCTCCGACGCCGCTAGGCTGAGGAAGATATTATCTGCTTCAGCCTGTACAGTGGGATATTTACAGGATGAGGCAAATAACTGGACCAAAAACAGCGAGCATGCTTACAATAAGGGCAAGTCTACAGAATCAGCACGAACTTGTGAGCACTATCGAATCGTCCCTGCATTTCAAGGAATTCACCATGGTGGCATTTCTTGACATAGAAGGGGCTTTTAACAACATTCACTCAGATGCGGTAATTGCGGCACTCTCACATCTAAAAGTTAACACTAGTTTGATTAGACTAATTCAAAGTGTGCTCAACAGAAGACGCATAACAGCATGTCTAGGGTCCACAACTCTAACAAGGTATGTAAACAGAGGGACCCCGCAAGGAGGAGTACTGTCTCCACTAATTTGGAACCTAGCGGTGAATGAAATCCTGCTAGATCTAGAACGGTGTGGCTGCAAGGTCGTGGCATATGCGGACGACGTGGCAATCGCAGTGAGTGGCAAATTCGTAAACGTCCTACGAGACATCCTACAGGTGGCTCTGAACAAGTTGGCTAGATGGGCCAGAAGCAGCGGTTTGGGCGTTAACCCCAACAAGACAGAATTGGTTCTCTTTACTAGGATGAATAATGTCCCATATGTGGACCCTCCAACTCGGATAAATGGAACAGATCTAGTCTTTTCTGAAAGTGCAAAATTTTTAGGAATAATACTAGATAGGAAAATGTTATTTAGACTTAACGTATTGGAACGTGTAAGGAAGGCCAACGTCGCCTTATATTCCTGCAAAAAGGCTGTAGGGTCGCGGTGGGGACTCTCTCCTAAAATCGTCCACTGGATATATATAGCAGTAGTTCGTCCAATACTGTTATACGGTATTGTGGTATGGTGGACGGCAACTGACAAACTAACCATTACCAACCTACTAACAAATGTTCAGAGAACTGCCTGCCTGAGCATAAGCGGAGCCTTAAGGACTACAGCGACCGAGTCTCTACAAGCCCTACTCCATATACTGCCGATTAATATTGTGGCGAGAGAAGTTGCAACCAAAGCGGCAATAAGATTAAACTGCCTATCAATGTGGAGGCACAAGAACTATGGTCACATGAGGATATCAAAGTGTAGTGCTATGGTAACCGACCGAGTGGACTATATACCAACTGTGTACACATTCGAGAGAAATTACATCACTATGATTCCCGCCAGAGATGAATGGGTCGGCAGAATAACAGGTAATAGAGACCATCTCCACTTTTACACGGATGGTTCGAAGCTTGATGAAAAGGTTGGTTTCCGAGTACACTGTGAAGAACTTAGTCTGGATATAGCTCACAGACTACCAGATACCTGCAGTGTCTATCAAGCCGAAATAATGGCAATATGGGAAGTCGCCAAGTGGCTGACTCGCAACATAGTAACCAACACTGGCGTTGTCATTTACTCGGACAGCCAGGCTGCCATCAATTCTCTGGAGGCAACATCCCTAAATTCACAAACAGCCCTCGACTGCCGCAGATCTCTTAACGAGATGGCTGAGCAGTTTAATATACACCTCATATGGGTGCCTGGGCATAGGGATATCCCGGGGAACTGCAAAGCCGATGAACTTGCTAGGAAAGGGACGACATTACAAATTCTCGAAGAATTTGCATATATTGGTGCGCCACTATCCACGTGCAAGCTTTGGCTTAGGCAAGAGGCAATCAGGCAGTCCAACGAAAGATGGACAGAAATCGGCACCTGCAGGGTAGCTAGACAAATCTGGCCAAGGTATGACCTGAGAAGGTCAAAATATCTCCTCGCACTAGAGAGGAAACGATTGTCTACGTTAGTACAGGTTCTGACGGGACACTGCTTGATCGGCGAACACGCCAAAAGATTGGGTATTGACTCCAATGACTTCTGCCGAAGCTGTGGAGATGAGGAAGAAGTGGAGAGCATTGAGCACTTGCTTTGCGACTGTCCCGCTTTGAGTAAACGACGACTGGACATGCTTGGGTCGGCCTTTTTAGGCAGCCTAACAGATCTTTCCAGTACTGATATTCGTACTATCGATAAATTTATATATCAAACAGGTTGGTTTCGATGAGGGGCATTTCAGCCCGTGGTAACACTAGGGACCTAAACTGGGCTATGTGAGCTTGTAAAAAAATACGGCTGTCACCCTAACCTGAACCTAAACCTTCACTTAAATCGGACCATAATTGCGACCTGAACTTTCATTACAAGAATACATGCATAGACGGACAGACGGAAAACTCAGAAAGCGATTCTAGGTCGATTGGTGTAATAAACGATGGGTCTATCTCATCGCCTTTGGGTATTAAAAACAAATGCACAAAGTTATAATACCCTATACCACAGTGCGGTGTAGGGTATAAAAAGGTTATTTCAAATGCATAAATAATACAAGTAAAGAAAGATTAGGGCGATGCAGTAATGCAAAGGACGAAAACAGAGAAATAATATAAACGAGTAAGAAGTTTCAGTTGGATAAACCGACTAAAGTATACCCTCACTTTGTGAGTAATGTAATATGGTTTGTTATGGCGGAAGTTATGGGAATGTTGTATATCGTGCGCTCCAGCCCGACAGACAGACGGACGGACAGATATTTCTAAAATTACCTAAACCGGATTTCCGCCGAACATACTTAGGATCTTACTCCATCGATATGTTACAGTTTTGGCCCGTAGAAAATGATAAGCATATACCCTCCTCCACTAAAGTCAGCGTATAATGAAACACAAGAGTGCAAAATAATCAAAAAATGAATTTTTTTGTAGAAGTCTTCAGAATCCTTTTTCTATATCCAAGGTGTTTATAAGACCTTACATTACTGAAGATAGGCTTACTTTAAAATATACCGATCGATTTTTCAGCTAGCTATAAACTCCTAATATATCAATATCTCGATTTTACCTTAAATTTGAAATAGATTGGTTTAAATTTATGGTGATTTCTTTTCCAAAGACATTCTAAACAAAGTATACTTCAATGCGTCAACTAATAAATCCCCTCACCTTCAGTCCCAAAAATATTCGTAAATTTTTTTTTTGTTTTAATTAAATTATTATCAATTGTTAACTTTTGGTACAAAATAATCCATTTGTGTGGGAGGGAGGGACTTTTCACTGGACTCTATGTACTCTAAAAGCATTACAGTGGTACCAAAACGGGTGTGGATAAAGCCCACTTTTGTCTGGCCTCTAGGTAATATAAACGCATTACTCTGTACACAATTTAAAATATTTGTATTTACTGATATTGAGGTTATACCAAAAGAGGCGTGTCAATAAAAGCCACTTTTCTCTAGACTCTATGTACTACATTAAAAGCATTACACTGTACAAAATTCCAAGCATTTGTATGTACTAGTATTATTGTTACAAGCTTTTAACATTCGGTGCAAAATGGTATATTTGTGCACTGAAAAAAATGTCATAAGTCGCTAACATCTCAAGAAAAATGAGCGAACTTGCGACAACCAATTTGGTATCTCCCACAAACTGAAAAAAAATTGCCATAAAATTAAAGAAATGCTCCAAAGACGTCATTAGTTTTTAAAATAAGTAAATTTTGTACTTAAAATATAGATAACTAGCTGAGCCCGGTGCGCTTCGCTGCCCATGTCAAAATTAGCGCTGTAGAAACTGTATTTTATATCCGATCAGTACGAAATTCGGCAGAAAGAGGTTTGTTATTACATGAAGGAATACTGCCAAGTTCGGAGAAAATCGGTTCAGATTTAGATATAGCCCCCATATATAGGTTACCCCCGATTTGAAATTCAAGCGCTGTAGAAGATGTATTTTATATCCGATCAGTAAGAAATTCGGCAGAAAGAGGTTTCTTTTTACATGAAGGAATACTGCCAAATTCGGAGAAAATCGGTTCAGATTTAGATATATTCCCCATATATATGTTACCCCCAATTTGAAATTCAAGCGCTGTAGAAACTGTATTTTATATCCGATCAGTAAGAAATTCGGCAGAAAGAGGTTTCTTATTTCATGAAGGAATACCGCAAAATTCGGAGAAAATCGGTTCAGATTTAGATATAGCCCCCATATATATGTTACCCCGAATTTGACATGTAAGCGCTGTAGAGACTGTGTTTTATATCCGATCAGTACGAAATTCGACAGAAACAGGTTTCTATTTTACATGAATGAGTATTCAAGGAAAATCGATTCAGATTTATATATAACCTATAACCGCTATAGAAGTTGTACTTTACTTCCGATCATTACAAAGTTCTCAAGAAAAATGTTTCTCAATTTAGGAACGAATATTGCTTAATTTAGCGATTATCGGTTCAAAATAAGATATATGTACATACACACACATTACATTTACCAATTATTCCAAATTATTATCGCAATGACCCTTATCGCATTGTTAGGGAGGTGTAGGGTATTATATAGTCGGCCCCGCCCGACTTTCTGCCTTTCCTTACTGGTATTAGTAATAAATTCACTGAATGAAAAAATACCGAATTCAGTGGAAAGTCCAGAAAATAGAAATGTATACTTATAAAATTTCCAAATTCTTGTTTCATTGGTCATGCATCACATTATCATATTGCGATTGTATTGGAGTGAGCAGCTGTAATTATCGCATACCGAGCATTTTTGTTCATGTATTTCCTATATAATACTTGCAAGATATATCAAAATATGGGCTGTGCCACGCCCACTGGTCCTATTCCGCCCATTTGTAAGCCAATCACGTAGACTGCTACCAGATACATATACGCAAAATTTTAACACTCTCGCTAACAAAATGAGCAAAATAATTCAATTTCAAAATTTGTCTTATATGGGCGGTGGCACGCCCATTGGTCAGATCCCGCCAATTTTTGGACCAATCACGTGGACTGTCACCAGATACATATGTACAACATTACAGCACTCTAGATAAAAAATTGTGCAAGATATATCCATTTCGAAATTTGGCTTATAAGGGCGGGGCCACGCCCATTGGTCCGATCCCGCCCATTTTCTGACCAATCACGCAGACTGCCACCATATACGTATACACAAAATTCCAGCACTCTCGCTAACATATTGTGCAAGATATATCAATTTCAAAATTTGGCTTATATGGCTTTTCAGTGTGTGAGAGATACCAAAATGGTTGTGGCAACTTCGCTCATTTTTCTTGGGGTGTTAGCGACTTATGAAATAATACTATGTGTGGAATTTCAGAAGCTTCGAGTAACTAGTATAGATGTTATTAAAGAATCAATATTTCGCTAAATGTTAATCCTTTGTGGGGGAGGTACTAGAAGGAGTGGACCAAGTTGGCCCATCTTCGAACATACCAAATTTGAACGCAATCGGTTAATCCCTTCGAGAGTTATCGTGCTCACCAGCTAGCAGACAGGCATATACACAAACAGGCAGACAGACAGACGGACGGACATTGCTCAAATGACTTAAAATGACCCAAATCGAATATTCTGAGGACAATGAATGCTGAAAGCATCACTTCCAAGTGAAAACGGAAGTTTAGTAACTGTCGTTAATCAATTAGAATTATTTTTAATTTTTTTCAGATAAAATCGTTTTTTGCTGGCGCGAAAAAACCTTAAAAATAGAAATCGCAAAAAATTTGTTTGTTCCATTTTTTTAAAGCTAGCTTACGAACGAAGAAAACGGTGCCTATTAAAATTAAAATTCTATGGATAAATGTATAAATTATTAACCATATTGTAAAAATAGGGAAAATAAAAAAATAATTTTTCATATTGTTTATTTTGGCAATTTTGTTTGGGTCGTACCAAAAGGGGCTTGTCAAAAAAGCCCGCTTTCTAATATACAATGAATACTATAATAACATTACACTGTACAAAATTTAAAGAGCTTGTATGTGCAGGAATCGAAGTTATAAGCCGTTAACATTTTGTGCAAAATGATCCATTTGTATGGGAGGTATCAAAAGAGGCGTGGTAATAACGCCCATTTTTTACATAGGCACTATAAAATCATTACACTTCACAAAATGTCAATTATTTGTATGGACTGGAATCAAAGTTATAAGCAAGCCTCAACTTTTTGTGCAAAATGGTCCATTTGTATGAGAGGCGCCAAAAGGGGCGTAGAAACTTCGCAGATATTTTTCAAGGTGACAGCGACCAAGAAACTAATACTATGTGCGCAATTGTAAAAGATTCTGAGTAGTAGTATAGTAGTTATGGGATAATAAATATTTCACTAAATTTTGACCCTTCATGGGGAAGGTATTCGAAGGTGTGGAACAATATAGACCATCTTTCACCTTAGCTTGAAGTAGAAAAAAAATACCGATTCATACCAAATTTGAAGTCAATCGGTAAATCCTGTCGAAAGTTATCGTGCGCACCAACCAGACAGACAGACGGACATTGCTAATAAGACTTAAAATGGCACAAAACGGTTTTGCGCCAAATATTCTTGGGGTCTGTTAGGTCACTCCTTAGATGTGTTACACTTTTGGCCCGCAGCTTCTGATATATACTATTGTTCAGAATAATAATACCAAGAGTGCTACAATTTCTTTATTTATCCATAGATTTTCTTCATATAGGCATTGTTTTCTTCGTTAGGATGCTAGCTTTGTAACAAACATTTTGTGCGAATTTTTTTATATTTTTTATGACTTTTTCGTGCCAGCAAAAAAATTTTTTTTTTGGAATTTCTATTTCTCAAAATATACTTCAGCATATACTTAAGAAAATATGTTCAAAATACAAAAGGCACCTTCCAAAAATGGTAATTTTAAAGAAAAATTTGTAAAAAAATTGCCATAAAGAATTTTAAAACAAAAAATTTGTCATACATTTTTTTTAAAATATTGTTTTTTTAGGATACCATATTAGACCAGAAAATGTTATGCACAGCCCTTCGACCAAAATTTTGCTGCATACTGTTATTCACTTGACGCTGAAATAACACATGTTTTGTAGGGCAGCGCTCCCCCTTTGATTTAATACAGGGCTGAAAATGTAGCATTTTTGCACAGTGCAAGTGCAGAAGAAAACTAACCCATTCGCTGTGCAACATTTGTTCCACAAACGAAAACAAAACGGCGTTTTTAAGGAGAAAGGCAGAAAAAATTATAATTTTTTGACGCAAAAGAACATACCATCAGATATAGCCCTCATATATACCAATTTCACGATTTTGCATTTTATCGTAAAATTGGTATAGAATCCTCATTTCTCAACGGATTTTAATAAATGTTGAAGTATATTACCTCTTCTATGTAGGAGTTGTCGAGTTTAGTATGTAATTGTTGTAGAAACATTCTACAATTTGGCACTTTTTGAATCGATTTTGTTATAACCGTCGGTCCGTCCGTCTATCCATGTATTCTCGTAATCAAAGTACAGGTCGCAATAATAGTTCGATTTCATTTTGTCACTCCGTTTGTAACACCTCTAAATATTGATCTGAGAGTATATATATTCTTAATCGTCGTAAAATTCTAAGACGATTTAGCCATGTCCGTCTGTCCGTCCGTCTGTTGTAAACACGCTACAGTCCGTAATAATAGAGCTAGGTGTTATAGATACTTCTTATAGCAGCAGGTATCTTGGTATTGAAAATGGGAGATATCGGTCCATATTTAGATATATTTCCCATATATAGCATCTAACTTGTTGTGATTCCTACTGTTCGCATTTGTAGGGAGGGTATATATCAATTGCTACGAGCTAAAAGTGTAACACATCGAAGAAGTGACATAAGACCCTATGTATGTTCGGTGGAAATCCGTTTTGGGTCATTTTAAGTCATTTAAGCAATGTCCGTCCGTCTGTCTGTCTGTGTGTCTGTCTGCTGGATGGTGCGCACGATAACTCTCGAAAGGAGTAACCGATGGACTTCAAATTTGGTATGCGGTAATATTTGTCTCTATCTCCGGCTAAGTTAGAAGATGGGCCATATTGGTCCCCTCCTTCTAGTACCTCCCCCATCCGCCATCGATACTACTTACTCGAATCTTCTGAAATTTCACACATAGTATAGTATTAGTCAAGAAAAATGGGCGAAGTGGCCACTCCCTTTTTGGTACGTCCCACACAAAAGGACAATTTTGCTCCAAAAGTTAACTGCTTATTACTTTAATATCAGTTCATACAAACACCTGAAATTTTGTACAGTATAATGCTTTTATAGTACCTAGAGTCCAGAGAAAAATGGGCGTTATTGGCACGCCCCTTTTGGTACCTCCCACATAAATGGACCTTGTTGTACTAAAAGTTAACAGCTTTTAACTTTAATACCAGTACATACTTTAAGTTATTACATTCAATTTAAATTGATAATAATTTAATTTAAAAAATATTTGCGATTTTTTTTGGGACTCAAGGTGAGGGGATTCATAAGTCGGTTTACCCGACTGAACTTTCTTACTTGTTTTTGTGTTTTTCGGTCTAGGTTTGAGTTGTTTTGTGTGGTCACATGCTATCCATGGTGGAGGGTATATAAGATTCGGCATGGCCGAACTTAACGCTTGTGCTTGTTTTATTTTATTTAATTTAACATAGGAAAGTTTTATGAGGCAGTAATGACTTTTGCAAAATTCATGAAAATCAGATTTATATATATGTATATGTCCTTTATATGTAAGTATGTATAACAAGATTTGATGTCTATGCTGTACAGAAGCCACATTTCGCATCAAATCTTTATGAGTTACTTGCATCAATAATAGGCAATGCCAAATTTGAAGAACATTTGTTGAGATTTATAGATCGACCCCATATATAACTATATCCTGATTTGGCAAATATGTCATTTAGGATCCGCATTTTGGAATAGATCTTAATAAAATTTAGAAGATACATCTGAAGAAAATTGTTTCTGATTTAGATACAACACCGGTATACGTATACTTCCATCCCTATACATATATGTATATATATCGTACCGGTTCTTGTTATACTACTGCAATAGGGAGGGGGCCCCGTCCAACTTTATGCTTTCTTTACCATCTTTTCTTGAAGTACCTGAATTATCTCATAAAGTAAGGTGACATCTGGTCGCCCTCTTACACCTTATCACCTAGACGATTGAACATTTCTTAGGCTAATGACACACATGCTAATCCGATAGTTCGGATTAAAATTCGAATATTTGTTCATTTTGATTGAAAAGTTAACTTTATCTAATACCATATTTTGCATTTTCTTTTTGTAAAGTGAATTATTTTTGGAGGAGTTTCGAAATTAAATGTCATTCAAATAAAATCATAAAACCCATCAGCAATACACTGAAACTAAATACTTTTCATACCCGTATAAAAAGCGCTTTTAAAATTTCCATATTTAAATATTTCAAATTCTAATCAGTTCCTATGTATCACAAAGCAATGCGATTATATCAGGGTATTTACCTCATAATAGATGGCCTTGTTAAGCATTTTTCAGGCCGACACAAAAAGTTCCAAAATATTGTTTAAACTTTTATGGCCAGTGGTTAATTTAACCGCAGCATATGGGACTCTACTAGTATGTATACCAGATGGTGGAGCTGCATATACATGAGTGTGTGTATGCATATGTGTGAGATTACCACCCACACAATTTCCACATTAGCTTTTATAAAATTTATTACAAACAATTTGCGGTCAAAACGAAGTGGTTTTTCAAAAATCCTCTGTAACATACTTGAATTTAGTATGTTTATACGAGAACATTTAAAACGGGATTTTTTGCAGTGGGTTCACAATTAACAAATTTATCATTTGACCACGTGTATGTGTATGAGTGTTGCACTGTGGGGGACATGTTATAAGTGTTATTGTTGGAGATAATGCAAGAATACAACATAATTTGGTGCATGATGTACACACTTAAAGTTAATTTTTGTTTTGGTAGGTCGCTTGTAGATTTTAAGACGGAGAGTGCTTTAAAAAAGATTCAGTGTGCCGAAAGTGCCAGGGATTTTAATGAATATAACAAAATCATACGATCAGCTAAATGAAACTCCTGAAAAGACATTAGCGATTTTACAGATAATGAGTATAAATTAACCTCATACCAACTCATCTCGCAGGAACGGCTTATCGACAGATTAGCCTACATTTTTTTCTGACCTAAACGAATACTGGATAACATGATTAAGAATCAGTATAGCTGATGACTGATTACAATTCATACAATATATCTACGTAAAATGAATATCGGTGGAGACTGCATTAAAAAGGGTTTAGAAATATATGTTTCGTTTTTCTGGGCATTTGTTACAAGATTTGACCACACACTAGCTAATGTTAGTATGTGGCTACTACTACTACTACTACTTTTTACCAATCAACCAAGCCTTTTGTTTTTTGGCTATCGCTATTTACGTTACTTTCCTGGAATTAACATCACACTCTTCCTCTCTTTCAAAACATGTTTTTTAGCTTCTGTTTTTTTGGCAATAGTTTCACGTAATGGTCCTGTTAACTGGCCCCCAAGATCGTGTGATTTAACCCTTACAGATTATTTTAGTTGGGGTTATGTATTCACTCGTCTACGCTGTCGGAAATCATTATTCGACGGGTTATTGGCAAAATACCGCCAGAAATGCTGCAAGAAGTGTGCGAAAATTAGACTTTCAGATTACACCACGTACGCACCAGCCCAAATGTAATTTAAACATTAATGACATCAAATTATCTATTCAATAAAGCCAGTTTAATTGATATTCCAGATATTTTTCTTTGTTCTATTTGAATTAAAAGTTCTATAACTCCAAAAATACCCATTAGAAGAACCACTTTCATATGCTGAATGTTACTTTATTCATTGAAATTGTTAGAATTCCACTTTCTGGTATTATTATCTGCCAAAAAGCGATTGAAAATGAAATCTTAACTTCAACAATATCACACTTGGGTCAAAATTTTTAGTATTAACCTATGAATTTTATTTTTTCTTAAAAACTTTATTGAAGGTTGGTAAATGGTAGAAAGAGATATCGCTATCATTTATTTTTGAATACAAAGTTTTCCAAAATCTTATAGGATTTTAAAAAGCTGGAAAATGGATTTTTGGTTTTATGAAATTTTTAATTACTTTTGAACGGCTGAGTGAGAGTAAACTAGAGCTTCTATATGACTAAAGAAACAAATCGGACGAAACATGGACAGACATGGTTAAATCGGCTCAGCTAGTGCTTCAGAATCGATTGGTATAGTTAATGGTGGGTGTAGTTTTTCTAAGTATTACAAACATCTGCTATGAAACAAACTTATAATACCCAATACTACAGTGTGTATAAATCAACCTGATGTCTTTTGCTACCTATGTGGAATTCAAAGAAAACTGAAAAACTGTTAGTGACTGTAAAGAGACACTGTCTTGTATACATTGTTGCTATGCTTGGTTATCAGGGTAAGACCTGGGATCCGCATCAGGACTGTAGAAAGTCTGAAATTCGGCGTGGTTTGGAGAGCACCACTTTGAGGTTTATTACTTCTGCCTTATTAATATTGCTGGAATCAATCGAAACAAGCGAAGCAAGGGGACATATCCCGATCAAGCCCCTGCAAAACACCCAGTTCCTCACTCAGACGAAGTGTCGATCTCGACGTTTCAACGATTATTCTCCCTCTATTATGAGGAGATGTCGTCAAGGTCTCAACGTTTTAAAGATGAGATCTCAACTTGTCAAAAGAAGCTTCTGAATTACTGGCTTCCTGGTTGAACGACAACATTTTACTGGAACAAGAAATCAAAATTTCTTTACCACACAAGAGAAAAGGATCTGCTTTCCTTTTTCTCTCAAGATGACAATCTTGTATTTTGTCACGTAATGAGAGGACCTTGGAAAAAATCAATTCCTTAATACTTTCCAAATTATTACATATTTTTGACAGCTCAAGGCGGAGTTTCAAATGTGTCCTTCTACACAATAGTAACAAATATATTTCAATAACAATTGGTATTTCAACAAAAATGAAAAAATAATAAAGGGTGGGCCATTAAAAACTTTAAATTTGAACTACTTTTCTACTACTACTACTTTTATTTTCTGTGGGGAGCCATTAAGGATAAATGTTACGCAAAGCATCCAGAGACAATTGAAGCGTTGATACATGAAATCGAAGTTGCCATTAAAGATATTCGACTCAAAACAATCGAAAATGTCCTTCCGATTTCTGAATAGATGGTAAAAATTCTTTTAATTCATATAAATAATAACAAACTTTTTTGAGAAAAAACTTTTATGTTCGTGGTTTATCTTTATTCCATCAACTTTGCCAAAAAATTTTGACTTTTGTCCTTATATAGTATTGTTTACAATTCTTGTTTCTGCGGAACAAATTTTACATTCTTTGCAGTTACTTTACCCATTACTATCGACATCATTTGCTCTGTTATTATTAGGTTCATTTATTTAAGAATTATTTCCAACACTTCCTCCACGGTGTGACCATTGTGAATTTGTGGTTTTACTTAGTTTTAATATTCGCATCAACACTTGAGTCCAGTCCGATCCGGTCCAATCCAATCCAGTCCATAGCTGGATGTGGTGTGTGCGCGTGTGAGGTTTATCCATCTACCACAAACACACACATACGCGGACTGTCAGTCTGAGCCATCCATCTATCTGTTCGTCCATTTGTCTGATCAGCCATATGGACTAACCATTACTGTGTGATGGTGTTGGTCTCGGCCAGTCAGTTGGTTTGGTCTGTCCATTGGTCTGGTCAATTGGCTTGTCTTTTCGCAAGCGAGCGTTTTCTCCTTCGTTTTGGGTAATTTTACCTTACGCACGAACCGACCAACTACACTTTCGTATTGACCATTGGCTTACGTACGGTGAGTAGATATTGCCTTTTTCAATTACCAACATGTTAACACATTCATACATCAATTTAACGATGTTTGGCATTTAAAAGTGCAAAAAAAAAACAACGGCGAATGAAGTGAGCAAAAATTGCCTTTTTTGAAAGGGGCTGGGGTGGTGGGATGGCTCCACCGGGGAAGTCGATTATAAATGACTGACTCACAGGTAAGAATGTTAGTTTGAGGCGTTCGACATATGTGTGTTTTTGCAAAAAAAAAAATTAAAAAGAAAAAAATGTTTGTTTGTCATGTAAACACTTAACTAACGAACATCGAAGTAATTTATCATTCATTCACTCATCAATATTAAAACATCAACTTCATCATCATCGTCATCTTGTTTAGAACTGATCATGATCAGTAATAGAAGTCTGGAAACTACTACACAGCAGAACATTATTCGTATGTGTTAATGATTTTCTTAAGTTTTGTAGGAAATTTTTGTATTTAGCATTCGAAATATTTAATTTTAACACAATACAAATTAAAGTTGAAAAGAAGCTAGCAAGGAAGCGCAAAATTCTGGCGGTGCCGACTATATGGTACACTACAACCTGATAGAGCAGAATAAACAGTATACATTTGAGACGATTACCTTGAAACTAGCACTATCGGCCAATGGATCAAGAAACCACTTTTTAGCAGCGTTTATTCGCAGAGCTAGTGACTTCCTTCTTCCAATTTTCTTAACGAGGGATCTTGAAATACCGTTTCTATAGCACATTGATGGTAATAAAGGCTATGAGAACTACCTTACATATCGGGAACGCTGCTAATTTAGCGGAAACATATCTCATAAATATTAATTTCTTACGTTTGAAAATAGTCTTGCTCATATAAAGGGGTTTCCAACAAGAGGTGTTATTTTGGTATTCAAAGAAAAATTCAATTGTTTGAGATAAATGATCGGATGTTTATTTCATAATAAAGAGGAAGGTATGCCGTTAATAATGAAAAACAACATCAGTCAAAATGGGGGTACAAAAATCGTCAAACTGCCCTATGTCCTCACGAATTCTATCATTGAGGTCTTGAATCGACGCTGGGCTGTTAGCGTAGACCTTACCTTTCACGTGGCCCCAAAGGAAGAAGTCCCAAGGTGTTAAATCACAAGATCTCGGTGGCCAATTGTGATCACCTCTTCGAAAGATAACATGGTCCGGAAACTGTTGATCCAACCTCATTTTCGAAACCGCACCAAACAGTCACACGTTGAGGAAAACAGTCTCCACTTTATAAGCCTTAAGATATGATATCCACTTTAAAGCAAGATATGGTGTAATGACGTTTTTGGAATGCCCAATTCCAAAGAACGACGAGGAATGGACAAACCTGTGATTAATTTTAGCTGTAACGATTCTTTGGAATAAAGACCTATTTTCACGTTTCCACGTAGCCCTTACTTTACCTAAACATTTCACTGTAATTTCCTCTGCCAACTTACAACTTAACAACATTTTAGAGGTTTTTCTTGTTATGTTATTGAGCGCAGTCCATAATATTTGAGACATTTTCTAAAATTTCTGGTTTTTATTTTATAAAGATAAATGGAAGAGTAAATATATCCCGAAGTAATTATAAAAAAAATTATAATATAAGAACAATTTGTGAAGTTTTCCTTACTTTTTTTCATATCATAAAAAATTGTCATTTCATCGTCAAAATGACGATAAATCGTCATTTCTGGCAACACTTCTCCTAAAGCGAATGACATAAGCATTCGTTTAGCAAAAACAAGGTACTTTCAGTAATTGAACAATTTTGAGTACAAGCTCGATAATGTCGGGATAACAGTTAAATTAAAGAAATTATGAGGGCTACGAATGTTGAAAATATCACCTTCACGTAGAAACAGATTAGTAATAATTTAATCATCTTTTGCAGGCACGAAAAAAACATAAAAAATAGAAAAACCACACAAAACTAGTTTGTTCCATTTTTGAAAAAAAAAAAATCTATAGATAAACGTAGAAATTATAGCATAAAGGGTCAAAATTTAATGAAATATTGATTAATTAATAACTTCTTTATTGCTTATTGGAATTATCCGCAATTTTACACATAGTATTAGTTTCTTTGCCGCTATCCCTTTGGTAAATTATACATTTATGAATTGTTTTTTTTCAAATAGGCCATGTTTTCTTCGTTAGGATGCTAGCTCTAAAAAATGGGACAATTTTTGAGAATTTTTATGATTTTTCTAGCGAGAGCAAAAAAATTATTTAAAAAAAATATTTTTTTTCTAATTTAATGACAGTTACTAATCCACTCTCTCAACGAGAAAGTGATATTCCTTCCCATCATTTAATATTATTTATATTTTTCTTTAAACTAAGCTAAAAGAAGACTTTAATCTATCAGGCTTGAAAATTTCCATATTTTTATACCCTACACCACTCTGTGGTACAGGGTATTATAAGTTTGTTTCACGGCAGATGTTTGTAACACCTGAAAATAACACAGCTAGACCCACCTTAAAGTATACCGATCGACTCAGAATCACTAGCTGAGTCGATTTAACCATGTCTGTCCGTCCGTTCGTCTGTCCATGTAAAGTTGTTCGTCGACTACAGGTCGCAATTTCACTCCGATCGTTCTGAAATTTTGCAGTTTAGAGTATTTCGCAGCTGTTAAGATCGCTATTGAATTTGGTTGAAATCAGTTCAGATTTAGATATAGCTCCCATATATATATTTCGTCCGATTTGGCCCTTTAGTCCTATAGAAGCTGTATTTTACACCCAATCCTTTTGAAATTTAGAATGGTAGAGTTTCTTGATCCATGAACCAACATTGCCGAATTTGAAGAAAATCGGTTAAGATTTAGCTATAGCTCCCATATATATGTTTCGTCCGATTTGGCCCTTTAGTCCTATAGAAGCTGTATTTTACATCCAATCGTTTTGAAATTTAGAATGGCAGAGTTTCTTGATCCATGAACCAACATTACCGAATTTGAAGAAAATCGGTTAAGATTTAGCTATAGCTCCCATATATATGTTTCGTCCGATTTTGCTCTTTAGTCCTGTGGAAGCTGTGTTTTACATCCAATCCGTTTGAAATTTAGAATGGTAGAGTTTCTTGATCCATGAACCAACACTGCCGAATTTGAAGAAAATCGGTTAAGATTTAGCTATAGCTCCCATATATATGTTTCGTCCGATTTGGCCCTTTAGTCCTATAAAAGCTGTATTTCACATCCAATCGTTTTGAAATTTAGAATGGTAGAGTTTCTTGATCCATGAACCAACATTGCCGAATTTGAAGAAAATCGGTTAAGAGTTAGCTATAGCTCCCATATATATGTTTTGTCCGATTTTGCTCTTTAGTCCTGAAGAAGCTGTATTTTACATCCAATCGTTTTGAAATTTATAATGGTAGAGTTTCTTGATCCATGAACCAACATTGCCGAATTTGAAGAAAATCGGTAAAGATTTAGCTATAGCTCCCATATATATGTTTCATCCGATTTGGCACCACACTGTGGTACAGGGTATTATTTAAGTATAAAATGTCCCAAAAGTAAATTTATGTAAACAATTTATACATGAATTACAAAATTTATATATCAGAGTTATTCAATATTACGAAAGTGGTGTAGGGTATTATATAGTCGGCCCCGCCCGACTTTAGCCTTTCCTTACTGGTTTGTACATAAAATAGAGTACATGAATCTACATAAAAAGTTTTTATGTCTCGGACACAAAAGCAATTTTTTGTTGTGTAGTGTAATTAGTTATATTATGAATGCTAAAAAATGGCGGTTTGACAAAAATTTCAAAATTCAACACTCTTCTACTCGGACAGTTCGTAACTGATCTAGTTGATATTTTGTGTCAGAAATACTAACCATAGGAATAAACTTGGTGCAAATTTCATACCGATCGGAGGACATCGCTTTGGAAAATTAATTCAGTTGACATGAAATCCCCTATATCGTTCACTCCATACCAAACGAACACTTTTTTTGGGTCACCATTCCCGATTTCTTCATTCTCTGCTCAAAAAAAAAATTATATTATGGTTTTCTCACTGTGGAGTTGAGCTGAAGATCAAAGAGTACCTTCAAAGTGACGGAAGGTATTTTAAATAGTCAAGTGAAAATTAAAACGACCTTGACTGAAATGAAGGCTTGTTTGAATGGTCGTTGGTTGTTCTTTATATGGCAGGGATTCATTTCATTGTTAAATGCACATTTGAAAATTTTATTAGCGTTTTATGCAAAACTTTTTGAAAAATATAGTAATGTAGCCCTATAAATTCTAAACGAATGCTGACAATTTCAAGACGGTGTTCAGCCTCGTTCGTTCCTGAGATGTGAATATTGCATTTGTTATACTTTAAAAAAGCATTTGTGAATTTATACAAATTATAGCCCTTCTTAACGGATTTGACTAGGACATCCTAGATATATCCTAGGACATCCTAGATATAAATTCGCTAATATGTATGTATCGTTATATATTTTTCCTCTTAAGTTTTAATTTGCATACTAGACCAGGAAAACACCAACATAGATAAATGAAATTTATATAGGCATGTAATCCTATTTAATGTGAGCTGATCCTGTAAATTTTAATCTGCTGTTTTCTTCAGATTCTATATAATAGCATTTTTACTTAAAAATATCAAAAATGGAATTTGTTTATTGGAATGATTCTGCCTATTTTGTGATTTGGCATTTTTTAGTAAATATTGTTTTAAGCAAGTAAAAAGTTCAGTCGGGTAAACCGACTTATGAATCCCATCACCTTGAGTCCCAAAAAATATTATTAAGTTTATTATTTTTTTTGTTATTACTTGTAATTATTATCAATTCAAATTGCATTAAATAACATTTAAGTATATACTGGTATTAAAGTTATAAGCTGTTAACTTTTGGTGTAAAATGGTCCATTTGTGTGGGAGGTACCAAAATGGGCGGGCCAATAACGCCCATTTTTCTCTGGACTCTAGGTACTATAAAAGCATTACACTATACAAACTTTCAAATATTTGTATGCACTGGTAATAAAGTTTTAAAATATTAACATTTGGTTCAAAATTGTCCATTTGTGTGGAAGGTACCAAAAGGGGCGTGGTAACATCGCCTATTTTTCTCGAGGTAATAGTGGCTAATAAAGTAATACTATGTGTAGAATTTCGGAGGATTCAAATGAGTAGTATAGTCAATATTTTACTAAATGTTAACCCTTTGTGGGGGAGGTACTAGAAGGAGTGGACCAATATGGCCATTTTCGAGCCAATATGGCCCACCTTAGCCGGAGATTGAATAAAATATTACCACATACCAAATTTGAAGTCAATCGGTTACTCCTTTCGAGAGTTATCGTGCGCACCAGGCAGCAGACAGACAGACAGACGGACGGACATTGCTCATTCGATTTAAAATGGCCCAAACAGATATCCGCCGAACATACTTAGGGTCTTAGGTCACTCCTTCGATGTGTTACACTTTTGGTTCGTAGCAAATGATATATACCCTTCTCTCTAAGGTGAGGGGATAAAAATAACGAGGTGGAACACCATCTTGAAAATTGTAGGGTCTGTTTAGGACAAATGGGGCTACTTTTTTTTCTCAGAATTTTATGTTGGTGTCATTGATATGCAGGGTGTAAAATAAAGTTGCATATGCAACTGATGCATTTTAGAACTTTAAATTAACCAGCTTACTAGTCACGACCTTACGAAGGATTATTAGTTAGTAACATTCCGTCCACGCATTTGCATAATACATAACATCGAAAATACAGCTTTTCAGATAATATAGGATGCATAAATGGAACAGTTAAAGGCTAACATAAGTTGTAAACTTTTTTCATTCCATTGTTAGACAATATAATATTCACTAATGGCAAGTTCGGCTATAGTAGCTCTAATTTTTAATGTGTAACAGATATGACTTTATTAAGTACTAAGGTGCAAAACTAGTAACTTGTTAATGCTTTTGACGTTTTCGATGTTATTGTGCTTTAGAACTACACCATTTTCAACAGTAATTGAGAAGTTTCCCATAGTAATTGAGGACATTTCACTTGAAATTGAGATTTTACATTTGAAATTGACAAAATTTCTATTGAAATTGAGATTTTCCATTTGAAATTGGCTAAATTTCATTTGAAATTGATATTTTCCATTTGGAATTGACTAAATTTCAATTGAAATTGAGATTTTCTATTTGAAATTGTCTAAATTTCATTTGAAATTAGGATACTTCCACTTTAAATTGAGAAAATTCCATTTTCAATTAGGATATTTCCATTTGAAATTCAGAAAATTCTGTTTGAAATTAGAATATTTCTATTTGAAATTGAGAAATTATGAAAATAACTTCGATTTTGAAATACATATTAAAAGCTGGAGTTGAAGGATAAATGCACTATTTTCTTGATAAATATGACCCGTGGAATCGTTAACCGTTTGTTACCGGGTTCCCGCTTGGGACCAGTGGTAACTTCCTCGTGTAGTCCAAATGTCCATTTGATCGGTGCAATAGGAATATTCGGAGTCATACAATTGGATCGGCGTAGAGGGTCATCCACTGCAGCATCTACAAACAAATGGGCTATATATTATTTATATAAACTTGAAATGGTTCCACGTTTGTTAGTTGATTTATAATAATTATGCGTATTACAAGAACTTTATTATAATTTCTCAATTATAAATAAAAAGTTCTCAATTTAAAAACAAAATATCCTTATTTCAAAAGGAATTTTCTCAATTTAAAATGGAAATATCCTAACTTAAAATGAAGTTTAGACATTTTTAAATGGAAAATCTCAATTTCAATTGACATTTAGTCAATTTCAAATGGAAGATCTCAATTTCAAATGTAATTTTGCCAATTTCAAATGTAAAATCTCAATTTCAATTGAAATTTTGTCGATTTCAAATGTAAAATCTCAATTTCAAGTGAAATTTTCTCAATTACTGTTGAAAATGGTGTAGTTACAATATTTTTCGAAATATTTTTTTTTCTCATAAATTGTTAGATATATCCGAAACTATTTGCCAGAAAAAATGTTATTGTTACGAGTATATTTAGAAAACGTAATTTATAATTTTTTAATTGTATTCGTATTCGATTCTAATTGGATACTTAGTTCACATATTATGATGAAATATATGAAGCTACCTCTACAAAGATTTTTAAAATAAATGGTATTTCTTTAAATTCATAGTATCTCCATATCCATTGAACAAGAAATGCAAAAACATATTTGCGATGCACAAAACATATTTCGGACACTTTTTGAACGTTAAGGAGAAACAGGTGAAAATATAGAAATAACCTAGCTTTTAAGAAATATTCCCATTGCTAAATTCCTAAATTATGTATATAGTTGCCCCAACATTACCTTATACTTATTTCTTCTTTTTGAATTATACCATATTATCTTCATAAGTTTAAGTGGTACTCAGTTTATCTCTAGTGAAATTTAATTTTTTCCATCAAATGTACATCTTTAAAAATGTCAGGAGTATTCCCAATTCTCCAATTTAGCCGAATTCCTCCACCGTGCAGACTGTCTTGTAGCAAAGTTGGCTTTTATTTATCCTACTAAAAGGGCATAACGGCCACCTCGGGAGGCAAACGAACGAGCAACACATTGAATGACTATCGGCCATTGTAGCTTTGAATAACAATGGCCCTTTGTGTGTAGAGATAATGTCAGAAAAGCACACATGCACACATACATACCTGATTATTGTTGCCCGTTACATCGATGGGACGGGGACGTCGCCGGTGAATGCGTTTTCGTGCCGTCTGATAGATTTTCCAGTAGAGAAATAAAATGACCATCAGTGGGACATAGAACGTGCAACAAGTGGCGAATACCTGTGAAAAAAAAGAAACAAATTCATTTATAAATCTATTATCCAAATATGAGCGTGCTAGAGTGTGAGTGCTATTGAATTTACTATGTCACAGTGTTACGTCATTGCTGTTTGTTGTATCTGTGTTTTTGTTCGAATGGATGCCATAGACGCATTTCATTGGCATACCTAATGAAAATCGGTAGAGTGCACATTAAACATTTTAAGAAATGTGTTTTAGTTTTCTGTTAACGGATCCATTTTTAATCTCATTTTATTTTTAAAATTTATTCATGACTATTTTATTGAAGGAAAATTTTATTTTTAGAGGTTATTTCGATCGCGAATCGCTTAAACATATATATATGTGTATGCTCTTACATATATGTATGTATGTATGTTCTTTCCGATTTTCCATGTAAGCACTTTCGAAGCTGTACATTGAGTATAGGCTTTCGTTTATATTGTGTTATTAAGTCCTCTTCTTTCAACTACAGCAAATAATGGAAACTATTTTTTATTTTGCACTGTCTTTTTTCTTCTTTCATATGTTTTCTTTTTTATTATTCTCCTGTACTTGTTGTGTATGGTCCTTATTCTATTGAGGTTAATTGTCTGTAACTATCTTAATCGCTTTGATTTCATTTAACCACTTAATGTATTCAAACGAGGGTGACGGGGCTCCTCACCAACCAACTCACCTGATAGGATACATCCTGTGAAACCATGCACTTTTGCTGTTCGATACGTTGCAAATAATCCGGATCTTTCCAGCCGAATTGTGGTGCCAGAGAAACTATCACCGCTGCCGTCCAGACGAAGAATATCATAAGAAAGACACGTTTACTCGTCCTCGAATGCATATAGTCAATGTTTGTGACAGCCCAATATCTGCAATGAAATAAAGTAGTTGACAGATTCGTATGATATGAGTATATTAACGAAAATGAAATAATTCGCTGGAATTTCTTATTATTTGCACAAGATAAATGCAAATACAGAAATACGTTAATATAATTTTTGAAATATTCTGACAACCCATAAATGTCTTTGCATATTAAAAACATCATAAATAAATTCATTTTTGTGCCAATCACATATCACGAATTACATATAGACAATTCCTGTATACGAGTAAATAGACCAAAATAGATGAATAAAACATTAATCTTCTTTGTCGATTGGTAGATGTGAGAGCAAAAGTCATATAACTCGTACGACCGTTGAAATAATAGATACGTGTTTTAAGGATTCATTGTTATTTGTGGATAATATAACTCAATTTTTTTTCTTTCGACTTATATCACTATTGCTCTCAGCGGTTCATATGTGGGTAAACATGTATTGCTTGGAACACCTTGACGCATGATTGCTATTTAGTCACAGACACACATACGCTCTCATATACACGGTAAAATGAAATAAAAATTATTCCTTGTAATTTTGAAATTGCTCTTGTCGTCTAATTTCGCAATTTAAATGCTACACTCAGACATTTTTGGAATTTTAATGTGGAAAAACTTTATCGATATATAAATAAGTATGAGTTTACTCAGTTCGAGAGAATTGAACAAACAATTTAAATATAACATACTCGTATTATATGTATTTTAAAATACACTGTACAACAATTTCAAAATTTTTTCAAAATAACAGGGTTCTGTCAGTGGATTCTGGTAGGGGAGACCAAAAAAATATATACGTGTATCGGCGTTTTGAAAGATCACATCGGAATGTTATTTTAGGGGGAGATTTAAAGTTTTCCCCCCTTTGCTTGTTCGTGCAGAATATCGGTATATAAAACTATGTGCTCTGTTCATCTGATGTGTAGGGTATCTTCAGCAACTTTGTAGCAAATGTTAAGGCCTATATTTTTGTGGAATATATTAGCCCTCTATCTTCCCCCCATAACGGTGATTTTGCCTATATTTTAACAAATCATAAAAAAAAAATGTCGGCCATAAAATTTTACTATATGTGTCGGAACACACCAAAGCCCAAAACTTAACGCAAACTCCAAAAAAACGCCCAAATTTAAGATAGCCTGTTAAGGGTTAATTTGTTATTCCTCGCATATGTAGGTTCTCCCAGCTCTGCAGAGAAGGTTTTTATTCAACAACTACCAAGATTACTTTTGTTCTTCTTCATTATTTCTATCATTATATTTTTGTCACTCAAAATTACCATAACGGAACTTTTGAGTGGCACGTTACTTATGAACGTTAAAGTTTGACATCGTGGGTCAGCCAGTTAATCTTTTTATTTTCTTACAATATTCTACAAGGGAATTTGTAAGAATAATAATGACTGACTGTTTGGGAAAACTTGACTGGTTTTGCTACGTCTGTGGCAAGCATACCTTTATGGAACATAGGGTTTCATTTTTTACGAGCAAAGTGGAGGATATATATTAAATTTATTTTGAACTGGAAGTTTTTCCAGATGAGCCATGGGTGCCAAAACATATATGCCGAAATTGCTATATCGGTTTGATGCTGTGGTCTTAAGGTAATACAAGTTTTGATTTATATTTGATTATAATATATATTTATATTTTGATTTTCAGTTTTCAACGGAAACTGATGAGCATGGCGAACGGTTCCATCAGATATGTCTTCCTATTGAAAAACGCTATTGTTTGATAATGGCGTCGAATTGCCAAGAGTGAAAAGAAAAGTGAATTAAAAATAAATGAAGTTATGTATTTAATAAGTATTTCTCCTTGTATATGCGTTATTAATAGATTTTTTGTTTATAGTCTAATTTTTTTGTTTATAGTTTAATTTAAGTATAATTTAATATAAAATACATATTATTTAATTGTAAAATAAAATCATTATTTTTTTTTGCATCTCTCACATCAACCCCGAAAAATCCAATTTTTAAAGACCTTTTTGGTACTAACACTATTTTTATTTATTTGTATTTATTTATTACAATTAAAATTATAATAAACTTAATGTAAAAGGCACTAGCATCTCAGGCTATCGGCCAACGTACTAACACTATATAATATCTAAATTAACCCTTAACAGGCAATCTTGAATTTGACAGGTTTTTTGGGTTTGTGATAAGTTTTGGGCTTTGGTGTGTTCTGACATATATAGTAAAATTGTATGGCCATAATTTTTGTAGAACATTTCAACCCCGCCCCACCCATTTTTAGGGGAGTTTTTTTACGATTTGTTAAAATATAGGCAAAAATTACCGTTATGGGTGGAAGCTAGAGGGTTAATATATTCCACAATAATATAGGCCTTAACATTTGCTACAAAGTTGATGAAGATACCCTACACCTCAGATGAACAGAACACATAGTTTTATATACCGATATTCTGCACGAACTAGTAAAGGGGGAAAACTTTAACCCCCCCCTAAAATAAAATTCCGATGTGATCTTTCAAAACGCCGATATACGTATATATTTTTTTGGTCTCCTCTACCATAATCCATTGACAGAACCCTGTTTTTTTTTGTGTTGTACTGTGATATTGGAATACGAATTTGTCAATGACTTTTGTATGCCGAATGATGCTAAAGAAATTTTGTAGAAAAATGCAAATATGAAGAAATTTGCTAGAAAAATGCAAATTTGAAGGAATTTGCTAAAAAAATGCATGTTTGAAAAAATTTGCTAAAAAATTGAATTTCAAGAATTTTTGGGAAATTGGAATTTTCATAAAATTTTCTAGAACAATTTAACGCCAATGTAATTTTTTAGACAAACGCAATTTTAACAAAATTTTCATTTTCATAAAAATCGAGGAATTATTGAGAAATTTTTCAAGAAAAAATACAATGTAACCGAAATTTTATTTTATTATATTTTTTGTGGTTACGTTTTTTAGCATGGTTGTTGCCTTAAATTGTAGAAATATGCAATCAAAATGTTCAAAAGTGATCCTCGTATGCTTTTTCTGCAGATCCCTGCTCACCCTTGTCCCTAAAGTAAACGTACATATACATTTTGCCATGTAAAAATACATGCTTTCTATCTCTGTTTACAGTTCTCATAAATCGTAAACATAGATATTTTTTACCTTTGCAATAACCATTTCGAAGAGGAAAATTAAAAATTGATATGGCCATTAAGGCTATTAAGGCACTGCTTTGAAGGATATGTTGTTCTCATCAGTGGCTATCACTTTCTAAAGGAATTATCCTTCTCCAAAAAAGTGCTTCATAGTGTAATCCAACGAAACTGAAGTGAGTGATTTGGCGTTGATAGCATGTGTTGCATGATTTCGTTGGACCGGTCGATCATTGACAATAACACTATGCAACAAATAAAAACTTTTTGAAAAATACACGGGTTTGACAGTATAGGTTTGATTCTACTAACAATCGGGTTGTATAACCCTATACTCGGTTTGGCGACATTGGTGACCATTTTTTTATGGGACTCCAAAATTTCTGAAAATCGGTGGCCCCCTCGAAAAAAGTGTTAACAAATGGTAAAAAAATATCCTTTAAAATGGAGAGGGCGGGGATGAAATATTCTACAAAAATGTTGACCGTAAAAATTTACTATATGTGTCAGAACAAATCATAGCCCAAAACATAACACAAACACCAAAAAAGGTAAAACTCCAGTCTAAAACTGTCCTTGGCCTGTTCGTGCAGCAATATTAGTAATACGACCTGTTGTTCGAGGCAACAACGATAACAGTAAAGAGCGCTTTTGACAGGAATTTGACCGTTTTTTTGGTGGTTGTCCTATGTGGTCTATGGTGTGTCTGACACGTATAGTACAATTTTATGGCCAACATTTTTGTAGAAATGTTCTTTTTTTGAAGTGTTCTACAATAATGTTGGTCATAAAATTTTACTTTATATGCCAGAACGCACCAAAGCCCAAAACTTAACACAAAAACAAAAAAACGGTCAAATTCCAGTCTAAAACCGTCCTTGGTCTGCTCGTGCAGCAATGTTAGTCATACGACCTGGTGTTCGAAGCAACAACGATACCAGTAAAGAGAGTTTTGGCCTTTGGTGTGTTCTTAAACATATAGCAAAATTATATGGCCAACATTTTTGTAGAACATTTCACCCCCGGACCAGATGTTTGTAACGGCCTCAAATATTGGATGTAGACCCAACATAAAGTATATCAATCGACTCAAAATCACTAGCTGATTTGATCTAACCATATCTGTTCGTCAATGTACAGGTTGCAATTTAACTCCGATCTTGATGAAATTTGGTAAATAGCACTAGCATCAGGGACGAACCCTATTGGAAATGGAGAAATCCGGTTCAGATTATGATATGACCCCCCTAATATATGTACATAGCGATTTAGAATAAAAACGGTATATGTGCTTTATTTTCTGGGGTATCTTTATACAATTTACAACAGAAAGATCTATTGAATTGCGTGGTCCATTATAACTCGGTGATGGATCATCTGAAATTTTTCCCCAGGAAACGCTGAGATGGTTTTTCGAAATTTCTATTTTTCAATTTTTGGAAACATTTTGAGTGAAAATCGCGATTTTTGGAAAAAAATAGTCTATTTTTTTATTGTAAAATAAAAAATATTAACTAATTTGAATGAACCCTCCAGCGTTACCTAATAAATTATGTACAGAAATAGTGTTCAAAAATATTTTTAAATTTTTGGAAACATTTTGTAGTGTATATTATTGTAAAATAAAATAGTTTAACTAATTTGAAAAAACTACACCGTTACCTTATAAATTATGTACCGAAATAGTGTTCAAAATTTCAAAACTATCGGTTTAGTAGTTTTGAAGTTATGATGGGCACCGACTTTGAGAACGTGGGTTGTGGGAAAAAACGCTTTAAAGTTTTTCTGATGTACTGAAGTTCTGTACACACGGTTGTCAGATCTCGCAATATTGCCAGGAAAATGGCGAAAAAGTGCAACCCTGTGCACTTACAACCATGTGAACTTAAAATTTTTGTCTTGCAACTTTGCCAGAAAAGTCCTCGTCAATAAATTGTGACACATTGTAAGATGTGTGAAGTCAGAGAAACATTTTATGGCAACACTGTCTATAAAATATTTTTTATTGGCAATCTTACATTTATATACAGGGTTTTCCAATAAGAGTGATATGATTTCTTTGAAAAAAAACACTCTTATTGTTAAAGAAATTCAAAAGTTCTTTATTTAATGTGAAGTACAATCGATACAATTAAGTTCATTCAAATGGCCTCCCCGACTTCTTCTGCAGGAACGAATTCGAAGAACCTAATTTTCGAACACCAATGACTTCAAATAACCCCACAGGAAATAGTCTAATGGTTTCAAATCACAACATCTTTGAGACCATTCATATCACAATTTCTTGAAATAATCGAATCTCCAAACATTTCTGGCAACAATTCAATTGTTTCATTTGCTGTTTTCCGTTCCAAATGTGAACGGAAAGTTTATTTTTGCTCTAGCTCCCTTAACGGTACGTCGGATCGGGAATCGGTCAAAGATAGCTCTTAACGAGAGCTAAAATATTGCTCATGGGTGTCAAGGTCGTAGGTCGACTGAAAAGTGCTTTTTTGGATTTAAAACAAATGGTCTTAGCGCACGTAAAGTTGCAATTGGAGAACGATTATTTTGATAATAAAACTGAATAATTTGTAAACGTTGTTCTTGCGTATATCTCTCCATGATGAAATTGTAAACACTATTGAATACAATAAAAAACAAATGACAGAGCATAACATATTACAAATGGCCGAAACGTCACTTCAAAATCATATCATCCTTATTGGAAATCCCGTTATTCACAAAATACGCGATTTATTCGCATCATTCGCTTTCGCAAAAATATATTTCAGTATTCGCTTCCATTTGTTAAAAGTGTTGAAACTCCTTATTCCCTTCACACAATTTGGAGATAATAATACCAATAAAAACCTCTGCCACTTCTCTTCAAAGCAGTTGAAAAAATATGTTTGTCCTTGTGGTAACAAGAGGTAAAAATATGGAAAACATTCATAATACTTGAATATCCTGGAAAAGTATCAATTCAGTTCTTTAAATTTGTTGGTACTAAAGGGTCAAACTATTATTCGTATATAGCTTTCGCAAAAATTCGTATTTTACTATTCGCTTTCGCATTCGCAAGAAATATATTTCAATATTCGCTTTCGCTAAAGTCACTTTCGTTACATCCATATTACATATGTATGTAGCTTAATGTGAAATACTCATTTCATTTAAATGGTTGGTGACACCCGTGTTGCATGACTGTTATTTTGTTTCAATAGTGAAATCGTTCATACGCAACCGGGGACTTTAAAAAAATAAGAAATCTTGACAATTGAACATTTATTTAAGAAGTTGATATATTTTCTTCTTATTATTAAAAGTAGTAATATTTTTCATTGGACTGATTATTGCGTGATTTTTAGAATAAAAAATGCCGAAACTCATGACATATATTTTATTTTTTGCTTCAGGGAATATTTATTCTGCTTTCTTATACATATAAAATCATATACACTTTAATTGCATTGCATTCATTCACTTGGTTCGCTGCTCATTTTGTGTCGAATATTAATCAAGATTTTAATTTAAAACGATTAAAAAACCATCAGCAGCCATAGCATTATTTGAATATGTGTGCGTATGAGTTTTTCTTAACTCATAACCGCAATCATTCACCAAGTGAATCCCAGATGCCAGCTTGACATGCTTGTTTTATATTCCCTCTATATATATGTACTCGTGTTCCCATCTTTATCCAAAAAACTCAGCCTCCAACTGAGCCTAGATAAACTTTTGTTTTCTCATCACAATTCCCAATTCGCAATGCAATCAATTTAAAACAAGCTCCTCGTTTTGTGTGTCAGTGCATAATGTTCAGCAGAGATTGAACGACTGTGTGTGATTTACGCTTGTGCCGTTTTTTAAGTTAATATTTTTTAATATTATAATACTTGTATATGAAGACACACATATATGAATATGGCAATGCGCACGTATAAACGTAGAAAATATGCGGTAATAAATTTGCAAATATGGAATCGAATTCTCGCAACGTTTTGATCATTAATCACAATTGAGATTAAATGTAAATATGTAAGTGAGTCAATTTTAAATAATATAATATATCCCTTCTAATAGATAATTAGCATAACAAAAAAAAATGTTTCTAGAATCACTATAAATACACTGTTCAACAGCATTTTTGGAACGGAGTAGTGACCCTATAATTTTGAAAGGTCATGTTGAGTACATCATTTTTGTAGAATAAACGTATGGTCCAGCTTTTCTGAGTTCAACTCAAGACTTCAATGTTTCTATATTCACTGAAAATTTTCACATTCTAGTTTTATTAACTATATTTTTTAATGGTGAATCGAGTAAAGCAGAATGGCGTTTACGCCACTTTCAAAATAAGCAGTTCAAATTTATTTTATAGTATTTTTTGTATAAGTTGGTGTGTAATTTTGCTAATTAAGCGTAAAGAGCTATATTTACAACTTTGGTGTCTTTGGCGAACCCCACTGAAATTTTCCGGCAAAATTTTTCGTAGAATATTTTAATTCTTAAATGTCCTTTTTGAAAGGACTTATTTTTGATTTTTTTGAAAAAGGGCCAAATTGACCCATTAAGAAGGGAACTAGAGGGTTAAGATCTTCCACAAAAATGATCCTCATAAAATTCTACTACATAACTCTGTCAATAAAAAATCTTTCAAACATTAAGTTACAGCCTTTTTTATCATTTAGTATAATGCTCCCTTCGACCAAAAAAGGAAACCTTTGGATCACTGTAAAAAAACTCAGACCAGCTGGACCATAAGTTTATTCTACAAATATTATCTACTCAATATGCCCTTTTAGAATTATAGGGTCGCTATTCTATTCCGCTCAGAAAGTCTTTATTTGTTTGACAGTGTTATTATTTGCGTAATAAAGTTGGCATTGCATGAATAAGACACAATAGAGTAGGCCAGAGAAGAAAGATGTGTTTCGTGCGAAAACTCTATATTGATCGGGTTTAGTTAAATTATGGGCAAACCCACTAAACCTCTGCCTCTTTCTACGTATTAACGTCTTTAGTACATTTCACGACTGAGATTGCCCGAAGAGGAAGTACTCGTAAGTTCGTCAGAGCCAAAGTGAAGATTAGCAAGTAAAAGCGGTATAAAATTCAAATCGCATTCAGCAGCTGAGCCAATAAAACCGCATTTATTATTGAATTGATTTGAGTAACATAATTGTCTCAAGCCCGACCTTTGTACAAGGGCTATATCCAATCATGCACACATGACCGTTGTTCTCGTGAATAGTTCCGTGTATATATAAACTTAAATTCATAAATTTGTGCCCGACCTGTTTTGAACATAGTGGTCTTAATGGCGAGAGGGGACCTTTGTGTAGATATATCAAAACTTTGATCTAGGATGGCTGTTGTTGATGTGAATGGTCCCGAGTATGAATGCATACCCGATAGGAGCGCTATATGCTATATCAAAACAAAACAGTTGGATAATTCTAAAGCAAATGAATCAAACCACTAATTTTGAAAACGAACCCTTTTGATTCTAATATCGTTTTTACAATAATTCTTCAAGTGCTAAGTTTTTTTGGGTGTTTTTAAATTGCTTCACTTATTTTAAAATATATTAATACCGATGAAAAGCTTTGCTACTCCTCCTTAAAGCAGTGGAATAAAATATGCAATAATAGAATACATCTCGAATCTTTGAACATCCTGGAAAAGTTTCAATTTAGGTGCTTATTTTTGGTACTAAAAATTTAAGGAAAAAATTATAAACTGATCATAAAAAACTCGAAACGAAGCAGTTAAGAAGATATGACATTTTTTATCAAATGGAAATTTAAAAAAAATTCAAATTGATCAGGAAAAATTTAATAATTTTTTATTCTTTATGATGCACTCTATAGCCCCCACTAAAAGTGGAGCACATCGGTCCATGCTTCGATATATCCGTCATATAAAGGAATATTTTACCAAAATGACCCCCAGTGTAAATTGGACACATCGCTGCATGTTTTGATGTAGCCCCATATGAAGGTCACTGCCGAATTTGCCTTCTTAGCTGTGTATATCCCAAGATTTTTAAACGCGGTGCCTGTTATTAAGAAATTTACTATATTTAACCTTCAACAATTCATGGTAATAGCGTATCGATATGATCCCTAAATACTTCTCCGAGCATCGTTTAGCAAACAGTAGTGGATCGTATGATACAGACTTTAGTATTTCCTTACAGCTTTAATTTTATTAAATTTTGGGATCTTCCCTATAAATGAATATGACTTCGTTTCTGGGAATTTCAAGTCATTTGAACTTTGTCCGTACATCAGTCTTGCAAATATGTAAACTACTCTCGAACATGTATTTATGTTTATACTGATTTGCCAATTTTATATGAACCGAAAAAAATCGGTGGTTCCAATAACAAGTGCAAAGAAACAGATTGCTCGACTTTAAAATGCATTTGTACATACACATGGAGTAGGCGACTGCCAAGCAGACAGACGGACGGGCAGACATATGCATCCTTGTATCGCATCATTGAATGCCGCCCGTCCCGCTCCCGCTCCCACCCACACACAACATATGGCCATAAAAAAACTCAGTCATGTGCATCGGGAAAATGGTTGTTGTTGTTCTTGAAGAATTACAAAGTGAAATTTCAGTTTCTGTTTCAGTTACAGAAATGGCAAATGCATATCACTTTACTTTACTTCTCGTTGCTTGCTTCCGTATCCGTTGCTGATGTGTGTTTGTTGTTCTACTTTTTATTCAGTTTTGGTTTTTGCATTTCGCTTTTAGTGCCCCCCCCCGTTTTGCCTGAAACTGGAGCGCATATTTTGAAATTCGCAAACGCACTCATACTTGTTGTAGGTAGATAGGTTAACGGGTCCTGGAGTGTTCTACGAGTGTATATGTTATTGCCATAGAGAGGGTTACCATAAATGAATATATAGTCTTTCACTTAATTTTTGTGAAAGAATTTTAATTTTTGTAAAAAAAAAAAACAAAACCAAGTGGAATAGAATTCCAATCGAGTATCCCTCTGAGGTGTATCCTCAGTAAGTTGAATGTGTGAAATAAGTTTTTATAAATTTGTCAGTTTAGGGGTTAGACAAATACATTAATTTTACATTGAATAGTGGTTGATTTAACAAGTAAAGATGGTGTGAATGGCTTCGGGTACAAATAAACTCATATTACCTAATTTCAGCCCGATTTATATAAATTTCTAGCTTTTGTTGCGTTACAAATTAAAATATATAGTGACCTTTTTAAGAAGGCTATATCAAACCATGGACCTATGGCGACCGTTGTTCGCGTGAAGGGTTCTGCGTATAAATAAACCAAAAAAATAATTTTCCGATCAGTTAAAATTTGCGGTCTCTATGATGGACTTAAGAAGGCAAAGCGGAAAGATGCTATACATGTCGGCTATATCAAAAAATGAGCTGATATTGTCCATTTTCAATTCCAAGTTACCTGCAGATAAAAGAAGTATCTGTACCAAATTTCAGTCATCCAGCTCAATTATTGCAGATTGTAGCGTGAGTACAACAGACGGACATAGCTAAAACGTCTTAGATGTCTACGACGATTAAGAGTAACAAAATTAATACACCCTCCATCCTAAGGTGGGGGATATAAAAGGAGTATAAAAGGCTATAAAAAGATTGAGTTATTTCGAATTGTTTATTTTCACTGGTCCGTGTATTTTTCAAAAAGTGTTCATTTGTTGCATAGTGTAAATAAAGTTGCGGTGAACCGATTATATGATACTCAATACAACCCTATCGGAGCAGAATAAGTAGACATATTGTCAAGATATATCAATTTTTCAAATTCGGCAATGTTGGTCCCTTGATGAAGAAACTATACCATGCTAAATATCAAAACCATTGAAGGTTAACTACAGCTTCTACAGGGCTAAAGGGCCTAAGCATACGAAACTTACATACAGGGTCTCCCATATTCGACGGACCCATCTGGCAACGCCATAACTTTTGACAGAGATGTCAGATCGCTTAATGACATACCGCGTTTGAAGCGTCAGTGCAAGCAGATTTTTACCATGGAACAATACACGCCACGCGAGCGCTCTGAAATAGTTGAAATTTACATTCAACAGAAGAAGTCAATTCAACGTGCTTTTAAAATATTAAAAAATGTGAGAAGTGCGCCTTCTAAGAACACCATTAAGCGTTTATACGAAAAATTTTCGACTGGTGAGGCTCTTTCTAATCCGAAGAGGCCAAATAAAAGTCGACCAAGGCGATCGGCCGAGAATATCGCTGCCGTACGAGCCAGTGTTGAGAGGTCCCCAAGAACATCCCAAAAACGCCGTTCTCAGCAGTTGGGCATGGCTCGGTCCACTTTACAACGGATTATTCGCGTTGATTTGCATTTGTTCCCGTACAAAATTCAATTGACGCAAAGATTGTTGCCTGCGGACAAGCCTCGTCGATTGGAATGGGCCCAACGAGTCCGTGGGTCCGTCGAATATGGGCAACCCTGTATATCGTTCACTCCATATCAAACCGAACGATTTTTCGAAAAAAACTGGTCGACATTCACGATTGTCTTGAAAATTAGGATGTCCTATTCAAGACCTTTAAGATAACTTCTAATTTGTATAAATACTCAAATGTGTTTTTAAAATATAACAAATGCAAGAAAAATATCCGGGCTGAACACCATCTTAAAATTTTCAGAGTTCGTTTAGAATACTTGGGCCTACATAACTATATTTTTCATAGAATTTTAAGTTGGTGTCATTTATATGTAAAATGCAAATTGAATTTGCAGATGCATTTAAAAACGTTAAGGACGCGAAAATGAATATAAAGAACAACTTACGACCTTTAGAATGAGCCTTCATTTGTAAAAATCCGTCCACGCGTTCCAAAAATACATAACTCGAAACGTACGCCTTTTGAGAATATATTCCTATTTTCTCAGATTTCAGATTCTAATAACGCCCAAAAGATATGTTTGTATTTTTTTTTCGTCAACTATAAAATGTTTTATTTTGAGCAGAGAATCGATATGCAAATTTATTTTGAAATCGGGAACAGTAACCCAAAACAGGTGTTCGGTTTGACATGGAATAAACGATATATGGGAGCTATATCTACATCTGAACCGGTTTCAACCAATTTCAATAGGGTCCTTATCAGATGTGAAAGTCTCTTAACTGCAAAATTTTAGCACAATCGGAGTAAAAGACGAACGGACAGACATGGTTAAATCGACTGAGCTAGTGATTCAGAGTAGAGATGTAACGAAAGTGACTTTAGAGAAAGCAAATGCGAAAGCGAATATTGAAGTATATTTCTTGCGAATGCGAATAATAGTTTGACTCTTTAGTACCAACAAAATTAAGGAACTGAATTGATACATATCCAGGATGATACATTTCAAGTGTTAAACATGTTTTCCATATTTTTGCCTCCTGTTACCACAAGGACAAACATATTTTTTCAACTGTTTTTTCAACAGAGAAGTGACAGAGGTTTTCATTGGTTTTATTATCATCAAAATGTGAAAGCGAATGCGAAAGCGAATAATCCAAAGATGGATTTTGCGAATGCGAATGTCAAAATGATGCGAATATTTCGCGTTCGCATATGCGAATATACGTTACATCCCTAATTCACAGTCGATCTGTATACCTAAGGTTGGGTCTAGCTGTACATAGTATTTCAAGGTGTTACAAACATCTGCCATGAAACAAAAAACAACAAATACAAGTGTATTTGGTACTAAATGTACATAGTTGAGTACTGGTAAAAAAGGTCGCCAAAAATTGGTAATACCTAGAAGTGTCATATATGGATTGATAGATAATGATTAGCTGAATAATATTTTGACGAATAATATTTCCGAAATGCTTGTGGCTCATCCCTAAATTTGAACCGTTTTTCTGTATATTTGGAATGGTTTGCTAAAAGGTGGTCCAACAAAAACGCACGATGTTAATTATAAATTAAATAAAAAGTTTTCAAAGAAATATATCAATATATTTTATTATGATAGAAGAAACTATGACAATTATGTGTGAAACAAAATATCGGTCAAATATTTGCCACAGCTTCGGTGGCATACCTCTATCTGATGGTCCATATTTTCAATGACTCTGAGATATAATTGAGGTTCAATGTTGTTAATGTGCCGAATTATCTCCTCCTTTAGCTCTTGAATTATTCTTGGCTTATTGACGTACACTTTTTCTTTTAAATACCCCAAAGAAAGAAGTCCAACGGTGTCAAATCACATGATCATGGCGGCCAATTAATATCGCCACGACGTGAGATAACACGGTCATTGAATATCTGGCACAAAAGAGCCATAGTTTCGTTGACTGTGTGTCAAGTGGCAGCATCCTTTTGAAACCACATATCGTCCGGGTCCATTTCATCAATTTCTGGACACAAGATGTCCGTTATCATCTCGCGATAGCGATCACCATTCACGGTAACTGCTTGCCTGACCTCATTTTCGAAGAAGTGCGGCCCGATGACGCCGCTAGCCCATAAACCGCACCAAAAAGTCACCCTTTGTGGATGCATCGGCTTTTCAACAATCACTCGTGTATTAGCATTTGCCCAAATGCGGCTATTTCGCTTGTTAACGAATCCACTGATGTGAAAGTGTGCCTCGTCGCTGAAGATGATTTTCTTTGTAAAGTCAACATTCACATCTGTCTGTTCAACCAACCATTCGGCGTATTGACGACGCTTGAAATGGTCAGATCTTGGGTCAGTTGAACTTAGTAAGGGTGTAAACTCAGAGCCTTATTCAAATTTCGCATAAGTGATGTTCGTGAGATGTTCAATTGTTCACGACTAGTCGAGGTTGACGGCACTTCTGTCACACTATCGCGAACAGCATCAATGTTTTCCTCAGAACGAATTGGATGAGCATGCACAGGCGTTTTCACATCTCCTGCAGACCCGGTTTGCTGAAATTTACGCACAATTCTCCCGATTGTCGACACATTTGGTCGATTATGCAGACCAAAAAAGAAACGAAATGTACCTTTCCATGGTTGAATTTATCAAACAGTGAAACAAAGATATTTAAAATTAAGTTGGGCAAATAAACTTGACGTTAAGGTGTGACTCACAATTAACATCGCCCATTATGGTTGGACCATCCTTCAAATATATAAATCTAAACCGATTTTTATGAAATTTTACAGGGGTAATTACTGCCACATAGAGGGATGCATATAATTCTGAACAGATTTTTATTAAAAGAACATATAACTTTCGTGTGCTAATTTAATACATATCTGTCAGAAAATAAAGCTTATGTACGAGTACTACTTAAATGCCAAATCGTCATGTTCACACAGCACTAGTCAAATGTTATTACACTTTACTAGAATTTTTCGTTTTCGGGAAATATTGCATAGTTCGTTGTTATGTTGTTTCAACATGAAGCAAATTTGTTGTTGTTGAATTAAATGGAATCTCTAGATAAACCTCGATAAATGGATACACACAAACCACGTTTTATGCGAATTCTAATTTATGCGGTTTTTAATTTTTAGTTTTTTTGCGTTTTTACTTAAACATTTTTATGTAAACAATAAAAATATTGGTGATACATTGCTATGTACATGACCGCAGTTGAAAAATACAAATATTAGCTAAGAATTCCACATGTGTGTTTGTCGAATTTGTTTACAATTTATGGGAAATTCCTTTATCGGCTATTGGAATGTCATTATTGCGTGAATACCATAATTTGTGTTTTATTTATGGTGGAAGTGAACAGTGAAGTGAGCACAAAAAAATGTTATGTTTTGAAGTCCAATCCAGAAACGACGCTGAAAAATGTTTGTCGATTCTGAATCTGATATTTAAATATTAACTTAATTTTTTATCGAAGTCTGATTATTCATTAATTTAATTTTTTTATTGTTTTATTGAATGAAATAAATGTTTATGTTTTATGCGGTTTTATTTAATTTGTATTGCTTCGATTTGAATTTATGCGATTTTTTTAAATTCAGAAACGAATCAGAAGTTTTTATATGGAGCTAGTGTATCGTTTTATGCGAATTTTTGCAGAAAGAATCAATGGCATAAAATGAGGTTTGAGTGTACACGTAAATAGAAAGGTTAAACAACATATTTTACCAGACGTCGAGAACTGTTTATAGAAAAAGGCTCAAAAAAGTTTAGGGAATTAAAAAGACCTTCAAATTCTTCTAAAATCAGCTTTTCATACCTTTAGCGGTTGGAAAGATACTAAAGAACGGTTATACCAAGAAAAAAATAAATGGGTGTACTTTCAAAGGAATCAAACGGGTGATTTTTTGGCAACACTGTTTTTGGCAGCTCAGCTGTATTCGTGTTTTCATCTTTAAACATTGTTTTTCATATTTAAACATTGAATTAAATAGCCGTTCTATCAACTCAAATAAAGATTTCATTCATTTCTCTACATTTTATGAGTTTTTTTAATTAAATCCGAAAGCTCTTAAAAAAATCACTCGTTACTTCCAAAGAAAAAGAGAATTTTTTCACGCCCAAATAATTTATTTCGGTAAAGTTGAGAATATTTTTATATTTATTTATATATACCTTTATGAAAAATATAAAATACTAAAATTTTGTTATTCAAAATAGGCTTTTTTTTAATGGAATACGTTATAAACGATTGAAAAGAAATACAATTTTAATAAAAAAATGTTTCAAATCCACTGCGGATTTGAACACGGACAACCCAATTTAATTATTAGCTCCTATTATATGTACCTCCGATTTAACATATATGCACTGTAAAAACAACATTTTTGAACCGATTTGTACAAAAATTGACAGAGAGTAGTCTCGTGATACACCTAGAAACAATACAAAATTTGGGGGAAATCGGTTCAGATTTAGATATAGCCCCCATATATATGTTACCCCCGATGTGAAATTCAAGCGCTGTAGAAACTGTATTTTATATACGATCCGAAATTCGGCAGAAAGAGGTTTCTTATTACATGAAGGACAGCTGCCAAATTCGGAGAAAATCGGTTCAGATTTTGATATAGCCCCCATATATATGTTACCCCCGATTTGAAATTCAAGCGCTGTAGAAACTATATTTTATATCCGATCACAGCGAAATTCGACAGAAAGAAGTTTCTATTTTACATGAATGAGTATTCAGGGAAAATCGATTCAGGTTAATATATAACCTCCATATATATGTTCCTTCTGATTTGGTTACAAAGCGCTATAGAAGTTGTACTTTACTTCCGATCATCACAAAATTCTCCAGAAAGATGTTTCTCAATTTAGGAACGAATATTGCTTATTCCAAATTATTATCGCAATGACACATATCGCATTGTTAGGGAGGTGTAGGGTATTATATAGTCGGCCCCGCGCGACTTTTTGCCTTTCCTTACTGGTTTATTTATATAACAAGTCATAACAGAAAATAGTATCCAAATCGGTTCATATGCTGCTATAATTCCCCAATAGAGGTTGATCTCAAATACGCTTATTTAATTCATAAATTCCACATTTTCCTGATGATTAGGATGTAATTTTTGAAGTTTGTGCTTCACATCTTCATCAATTTGGACAACGAATTTAAGTAGATGTGTTTTGATGTAGCTTTCATACAGCTCTCAAAATGAAAATTTAGCATATTAGTCTTTATTTTGATATAGTCCTCATGTAGTGGTCGCTCTTAAATATCTTTGGTTAAGCTATAGAGGTCTTATTTATTAAAAATTTGCTAAAACAAAAAACAAGTAAGAAAGTTCAGTCGGGTAAACCTACTAATATCCCCTCACCTTGAGTCTAAGAAAAATATTGGTGAATTTATTTATTTTTTTATTATAATTTAAATTAACCCCTCGTGGGGTTAATATTTAGTGAATTATTAACCCTGCAGAACTTACCAGTGTTATTATGTATTTGTTTGTTGTTACGTTGTTTAAAATGCTGTCCCTAAAATATCCTCCCATCTAGTTAATAATTGAATACTAAAACATGAATTATGAATTTAAATTGGTGCAGTATTGGCGTTAAAGAACTGCATGTATACAACCCAATGAGTCTAAACCCCGTTTTTCTGCACCTTGGATACTCTGGATATTGTACATGTTTATTCATGTTTCATATACGAGTGCACTGAAATTCCACTAACTTTTTTCCCCGGAAAAAAATACAAAAATACAGCAAGAGGACAAAAAATTGGAAGAGGAAGACCATATTTTTAACCACATTTGAGGAACATGCGAACATTTTTGGCATGAAAAACAGCAAAACCGAGATGTGGTCACCTCATGTACATCGTGGAAAAGTTTCTCCTTCATATTTTCTACCATCCCTTTTCTTGTCGTAACAAAGTTATACGACTGTGTTTCGCTTTTCAAAAAAAAAAAGAAGATGAATATCAGTCATTTCCTTGTTAGCACAAGCAAATTTATGGATTATTACTTTTTGGTGGGGGGAAATGGTGCTTTTTTGGCCAAGGAAATTATTAAACTTTAGCATCCGCTTCATGTTGCAAATAGTCACTGGCTGGATGTTGTAATAGAACAGATTTTTTTGTGGAGTTTTCGTTATTTTAAAAGTGTTAGCGACAATGAAGTTAATTGACCATTTTACTTCCCGGGAACTTGAGAAAGAAAAATCACTTGCCCTGTATATATGTACCGAAAATACCGATAATATCGGTAATAAATTCCAATGAAAATGTAAGAACTTTAATATGACTAAAAGGGTTTTACGCTATTAAGCTTTGTTTACCGGGTAATTGATAAAATCGTATACAATGTAAAATTTTTCAGAGTAAAAAAGGAGAAACAAATTGGGAAGTTTCGTGTTAATATTGGTTATTTCGCTTCGTCTTGTTGTAATGGAGGAGGGTGTATGTATACAATTTCGTATGGGCCAAAAGTGTAACAAAAAAGAAATTGAACAATATCTGTCCGTCTGTCCGCCTGGCGGATACGTAACTCTCGAAAGTAGTAACCGATAGACTTTAAATTTTGTCTTTTATCTTCGAAGTCGAGCTATATTGTTGCACTCCTTGTGGGGCTTTGCCAGCTAAAGTTTTACCTTTGGCGAAATACCGATTTAATCTCCAATAACTACATACTATACTACTTTACAAACAGGGACTAAATTTATATACATATATATAATTCAGAAATTATTTTTACAAGTTTTAAAGGTGATTTTTTTAAATTAGGTTTTACATAATTTATTATATATTATATTTTATTGCAAATGTTTGGATTAAATATATTTTTCTCTGCAAAATAGACTGTATCGATTTTATATGTATTTTACAGTTTTTTATGGTCTTTTAGTGTATTAATAATGGATATACATATATATACGTATATATTAAAATTATAGTACAAATCAAAATGTGATTGTTTTTAAATTTTTCGTTTTTATTTCCTCGCATTACAGAAATAAGGGTATCAGAGGACTGGCCCAAGACCATCTATTTTTCTTGGGGGAATTAATAGTGACCCATGTTTGCTGCTATGCCCCCACAAAGTTCACATTTGCACATTGTAATATTTTCTCAGTAGCTATCAGTAAAAGAAAACATGACACTTGATGCCAAAAATGAACACTTAAACACTTAACATTTGGTACATTGCTACTGTGGGCATGAACCAATTACAACAATGTCAGACCTATCAGTTGAAATTTGTGCACTATAGCAACTAGTAAGGAAGGACAAAAGTCGGGCGGAGCCTACCCAACACCACCCTGTCAGCGATCGTCTCTAAATCAAGAGACTTCACTCACTAAAATTCGCAAATTATAGGATGAACAACACAGCTTCTATAGCAGTACTCGTATTCGTTTTAGGTTCGAGATAATGACCTCTGGGTCAACATTTTTAATATAAACATATGAATTTTATTTTTGACAAAAAAGTTAATAACAAGTTTTGAAAACAAAACTTAACGTAATTTTATGGCGATTTAAAATTTTAAAAATTCGTTTTTGTTTTTTACGAAATTGTTAATTGGTCTTGAATGGCTGAACTGATTTTTACAAAGTTTTCGTAGTTGGAAAGAGAACATAACGGTCCATTTTATTATTACTTATTATTCTTTTGTATTTTTTTAAAACCTTAATTTAGAAAATGCTACAGTGTATGCACCAGATTCTCACAAATACAAAACCGTAATTGGATTTTGGAGAGGTTGGGACGAGATTCTAAGGTGGGTCTAGCAATTTTGGGCCTTTGTTTTCTAATACATATATAGAAGTTGGAAAAAGTAGTGACTACGCATAAGATGATGCACAAAAATTACGTTTAAAATTTGCCGTTACACTTTATTCGCATTTCCAACGGGACACTAACCATTTTAAGACTACGATGTAAATAACCAATTGTAGAAAATATGTGGATTATACAGTATTTTTTGTACTCAAGCGAGTACAATAGGTATTCTGGATTTAGGTGAGTTCCTGCCGTTAGGCTTAACCCCACCGTGCTCTAAACACCTGGGTGAATATATGCGTCGACCAATGCCCCCACGCACAATGTGCATGAGTACCAAACAATTCCGTGTTTCTGGACTCTTTTGGCCTTCTCCTTGGTTAGGAGCGGAGCCCATCTAAAACTACTTGCCATTCTAAGAGTCATGGCACCCTGTTGGTTTGCAACTCCACATCCGAGAATGTTCTCTCCCAGCGATTTTGGTTTCAACCACAGCCACCACGTTGCACCCAATAGGGTCCTCACTAATAGACAGGCCGGAACCTGTGTCCCGAGGGCTTTCCTGACTCCCGTGGTACCAGATTAAGTGCTCTGGACAGACTGCGTAGCCGAAGACACTACCAGTTAGACTCCAGAAAATCTAGGACTGGTTACCAATCTGGGATCATTGTCCAGTCCCCATCCTGGGTATAGATGGGAACTATAGGATTCGAAGATCCCCCTCACGCGAATACAATAGGAGTCGAGTGTTTAAAGTGCGTACCCGCCGCAATGGCCTTACCGCACTGTGCTCTTGAACTGATTTTCTTCAAATTCGACAATGTTGGTCCATAGATCAATAAACACTACCATGCTAACATTCAAAACAATTGGATGTAAAATACGACTTCTATAGGGCTAAGGGAGCCACATGGGACGAAACATAAAAATCTAAACCGATTTCAACCAATTTCAATGGGATTATTGCAGTTGTAAAAGACTTCTACCTGCAAAATTTCAGCACGATCGATGTGAAATAGCGACATGTACTAAACGAACAACATAAGATGGACAGACAGACGGTTAGATATGGTTAAATAGACTCAGCCAGTTATTCTGAGTTCATCGGTATACTTTAAGTTGGGTATAACTCCAATATTTTGCGGTGCTACAAACATCTGCCCCAAAACAAACCTATAATACCCTGTACCACACAGTGTCGGGCCTGGTCGGCTATATAATACCCTACATCTCCCTAGCAATGCGAAAATGTGCATAGCGATAATCATTTGAAATACTTGTTTCGTTTCAGTTAACAAAGTACTTAGTTCCAAAATTAAGAACCTGCTTACTGCCAAATGTTGCAATGATCAAAAGTAAACTACAAGTTCTATAGCGCTTTGATACTAAATCGGGAAAATATTTATATGGGGACTATATCTAAATCTGAACCGATTTTCCTCGAATTTGGCAGTGTTCATTCATGTAATAAGATAACTCCCTCTGAATGAAAATATGGTTTCTACAGGGCTTACATGTCAAATCGGGTGTAACCTATATATGGGGGCTATTTCTTTTTCCACAAGTTTTGCGGTGTATTTTCATGTAATAAGAAACCTCTTTCTGCCGAATATCGTACTGATCGGATATAAAATATGGTTTCTACAGGGCTTATATGTGAAATCGGGGGTAACATATATGGGGGCTATATCTAAATCTGAAGCGATTTTCCACAAATCTATTCCACATTATTTATAAGTGTATCATGTGACTTCTTTGTGTCAAATTTTATTCATATCGGTTAAATAATGTTGCTTATACAGTTCAGTCAAATCCTAGTTACATATATATGGGAGCTATATGTAAATCTGAATCGATTTTGACCAATTTAAAAAGGGATCGTACTTGGACCAAAAAAGAGCACTGTGCTGAATTTCATCGGACCATAAATACGACCTTAGCTTCGATTACAACGATACATGGTTAATTCGACTCATGAATTGATTCCAAGTCGGTTGGTATAATAAACGATGGGCCTATCTCTTCTCCTTTTGGGTGTTACAAACAAATGTACAAACTCATAATACCCTGGATCACAGTGTGGTGTAGTTCATGGAAATGAATAGAAAAATTTGTTCTATAAAAACAAACTAATCCACGTAGAATGTTAAAATTTGGATATTAATAACTGAACAGTAAGATCCGCAAAATATATTTTATATCCTTACTTTTTATAGAATTTGTTCTATAAAACAAGTAAGAAAGTTCAGTCGTGTAAACCGACTTATGAATCCCTTCACCTTGAGTCCCAAAAAAATTTCCGTAAATTTATTTATTTTTTGTTTTAATTAAATTATTATCAGTTATAAGCTGTAAACTGTTGGTGAAAAATGGTCCATTTGTGTGGGAGGTACCAAAAGAGGCGTGCCACTAACGCCTACTTTTCTCTGGACTCAAAGATACTATAAAAGCATTACACTGAACAAAATTGAAGTATTTGTATGCACTGGTATTAAAGTTATAAGCTGCTAACTTTTTGTGCAGAATGGCTCATTTGTGTGGGAGGTACCAAAAGGGGCAGGACAATAACGCCCATTTTTCACTGAACTGTAGACACTATAAAAGAATTACACTGTACAAAATTTCACGTATTTGTATGCATAGGTATTAACGTTATAAGCTCTTAATTGTTGGTGCAAAACGGTCCATTTGTGTGGGAGGTACCAAAACGGGCCATACAATAATGACCATTTTTTACCGGAATGTAGACACTGTAAAAACATTACACCGTACAAAATATCAAGTATTTTTATGTACAGGTATTAAAGTTATAAGCTGTTTACTTTTGATGCAAAATGGTCTATTTGTGTGGGAGGTACCAAAAGAGCGTGACAACTTCACCCAGTTTCCTCGAGGTGTAAGCGACTAATAAACTATTACTATGTGTGGAATTTCAGAAGATTCGAGTAAGTAGTATATAATTTATTAGGGAATAAATATTTCACTAAATGTTAACGCTTTGTGGGGGAGATACTAGAAGGAGTGGACCAATATGACCCATCTTCGAACTTATCCGGAGATAGAGCAAAATATTACCGCATACCAAATTTGAAGTCAATCGGGTAATGCTTTCGAGAGTTATCGTGCGCACCAGCCAGCAGACAGACACACATACAGACAGACAGACGGACGGACGGACATTGCTCAAATGACTTAAAATTACCCAAAACGGATATCCGCAGAACATACTTGGGGTCGATGCTGATCAGTCGTAGTGAACGGACGTGTTTAGCACAGAGCGGATAGTTAAAATCTATTATACCTATTACGCAATCGCAAAAAATAAAACAAAATCTGTACAAAGTCTGGAAGGCCTACATCGTAGTACCTATTACGGGCTAATACGGAAAAAAAATCATTGGCGGGGATGCCTTCGCGTTCCGATGGAGCGGGGTTCCCCAATCGTCCTACTGTCCGTCCGTTGGTCTTGGCCAAAGCCGACCACACCAAACATGGTGAAAATTTCCCCCCAGTACTCACAACAGGTGGTACGGTGAGGGGAAAACGTCACGTCCGACCGTCAAAACGGAAACACAATGAGCACCGGATAGCGCTCAGAGTTCTGACGAAGTTGGAGGCTGTTGAGGTTTCGGCTCTTACCGAAAAACAAAAAGAGTCACTTACCTGGGCTAAAGGCGTCTTAGATGCTTCTAAGGCCAATCAGCCGGCTGAAAGAGCCACAAATTCAGCTGTGTTAACGGTTAATAAAGTCAAAAGAATCAGATCACCTGATGAACCCCTGCCCTCGAAAAAGGCAAGAGGCCCAAATGTCACTATCAACAGGACACTCACCAAGCCCTTCTATGAAGTGGCGAAGGAGAGTCTAGTGATGGCCGTTATAGACAGAAGTAGTGAGGATGGATCCATCCTCAAGGACAAATGGAGCCATGTGCAATCAGCCATTATGGCTCATTACCTCGATGTCCGTAGAGAGATGCCGGGCACACCACCAATCTGCAACGATGCAGGATGGCATCAGGGGAGAGTAAAGCTCTTACATTTCGGTGATGCCAGATCAGTAGACCTGTATAAGGCTGCTCTGAGTCGAGCGGGTGAGGTGTGGCCGGGTGCCCAGTTGGATATTGTCGAAAAAAACAACATCCCTAGTCATCCTAGAGCCATCACCTGGGTTACAGAAGAGCCCTCCAACCCGGCTGACATATTAGAAATAATAAAAGATTCCAATCCTGGTCTGCCCGCCCATAATTGGAGAATCAGCAAGGTGGGTGAGGCGGATGGTAAAAAGCGGCAGGTCAATTTGATCCTTAACGCTGAATCCACCTCCCATATACAACGTGCAAGTGCAACCCTACAGTATGGCTTCGAGACTATAGTCTTGAAGGTATACAAGCAGGATATAGTTCCCACTGCGGAAGGTGAGTCGTCCACCGCGGTTGAAACACAGCTTTCTGGAAGTGCGGAGGTATCCACGCCCATTATTTCGGGTGACTCCAACTCTAACAGAAGATCTGTAACGTCCTACTCTGAGGACGAAAGCTCTACTTCTGACACAGAGGGGCTGAGGGGAGTCTCCGGACTCTTTGACGCATCTGGCGGGGACACGCTTCTCGATGATACGGACGAAGAGTTCGATAACACCCTTGTAGGGGTGGAAGTTAATCTGTCAATTACCAATGATGGTAAGAATTTTACAGATTAACCTCCATCACGCTAAAGCAGCCTCAGCGGCTCTATTGCTGCGCCTGTCCACAGGTGCAGTAGACATCGTCCTGATACAGGAGCCCTACGCAGTGGGAGGAAGGGTGTGCGGTATCAGGACACCCAACTTTAAACTGCTTGTGGCCAACTGTGAAGGCACTCCAAGAACCTGCATTTTGGCCAGGAAAGATCTAAGTATCTTTCTCCTGGCTAATCTAAGTGGTAAAGACCAAACATCTGCTAGTCTGGAGATCGGTAATCGCATATATTGGGTGGTCTCCAGTTACTTGCCTTATGAAGCTGTAGTACCGACTGCTCTATTCAGGGAAGTAGTAGAAGAAGCAACATCTGACGAGGTCGAGCTGATTGTTGGCGCAGACACGAACGCTCATCATACTATCTGGGGTAGTACGGATATAAACAATAGGGGTGATTCGCTTCTTGACTTTATTCTAACTACCAACCTAAGTATTTGTAACATAGGTAATAAACCGACCTTTACAATTAAAGACAGACAAGAAGTACTCGACGTAACGTTTGCTACTGACCGGCTGTCAGACAAAATTATTGGGTGGAATGTACTAGACGACCACTCATTCTCAGATCACCATTATATTGAGTTCAAACTCGCTGAAAAAGCGCCTGAACCTGCCATCCACAGAAATGTGAGAAAGACAAAGTGGCACCTGTATGAAAAGAATTTCAAGAAAGTCCTCAACTCCAAACTTCTGTACGAACCGAATGACAAAGCCGATCTGGATCATCTGGTCGAGCATATCACCACATCATTCAATAGTTCCCTTGAAGAAGCCTGTCCAAAAACAAGGTACAAGGGTAAAACTAAACCCCAATGGTGGTCTTCTGAGCTAACGGCTATGAAAAAGACCTGCAACAAGCTATTCAACAAGGCTAAATCTACTGGGGTCGCTAATGTTTGGGATGCCTATAAAGAGCAACTCAAGATCTATAAGAAGGAGCTTAGAAAGGCGCAAAGACGCTCTTGGTATACTTTCTGTGGCGAAGTGGAAAAGGTCTCCAACGCCGCAAGGCTGAGGAAAATATTATCAGCTTCACCCTGTACAGTGGGTTACTTGCAGGATGAGGCAAATAATTGGACCAAAAACAGCGAGCAGTCGCTCAATGTACTGCTCGACACACATTTCCCGGGGAACTCTCTAACAGAACCAGAGGATCAGCAGGACCAACAAGAGTGCGAGTGGACTGCGAGCGTCGCTAGCTTGTTGACTGAAAGATCCAGAATAAGCTGGGCTATTAATAGCTTTGAGCCCTTCAAGTCACCTGGACCAGACGGCATCACTCCAGCAGAAATGCAGAAAATGTTGAAATACATTATCCCCTGGCTGGAGAAAATTTATGTAGGCTGTATCAGGCTTTCATACATCCCGAATCGATGGAGGGATACCAAAGTGGTATTCATACCAAAAGCGGGGAAGATATCACACACTAGGCCAAAAGACTTCAGACCAATTAGCCTATCCTCCTTCCTATTGAAAGGTCTGGAACGACTTTTAGATTATTTCATTAGGGAAAACCTGGATACAAAACTCCTGTCAGTGAACCAACATGCTTACAATAAGGGGAAGTCTACAGAATCAGCCCTGCACGAACTTGTGAGCACTATCGAATCGTCCCTGCATTTCAAGGAATTCACCATGGTGGCATTTCTTGACATAGAAGGGGCTTTTAACAACATTCACTCAGATGCAGTAATTGCGGCACTGTCACATCTTAATGTTAACTTTATTTTGATTAGACTAATTCAAAGTCTGCTCAACAGAAGACGCATAACAGCATGTCTTGGTTCCACAACTCTAACAAGGTTTGTAAACAGAGGGACCCCACAAGGAGGAGTACTGTCTCCACTAATTTGGAACCTAGCGTTGAATGAAATTCTGCTAGATCTAGAACGTTGTGGCTGCAAGGTCGTGGCATATGCGGACGACGTTGCCATCGCAGTGAGTGGCAAATTCGAAAACGTCCTCCGAGACATTCTACAGGTAGCTCTGAACAAATTGGCTAGATGGGCCAGAAGCAGCGGTTTGGGCATAAACCCAAACAAGACAGAATTGGTTCTCTTTACTAGGATGAATAAAGTCCCACATGTGGACCCTCCACCTCGGATAAATGGAACAGATCTAGTCTTTTCTGAAAGTGCAAAATTTTTAGGAATAATTCTAGATAGAAAACTGTTATTTAGACTTAATGTATTGGAACGTGTAAGGAAGGCTAACGTCGCCTTATATTCCTGCAAAAAGGCTGTAGGGTCGCGGTGGGGCCTCTCTCCTAAAATCGTCCACTGGATATATATAGCAGTAGTTCGTCCTATACTGCTATACGGTATTGTGGTATGGTGGACGGCAACTGACAAACTAACCATCACCAACCTACTAACAAAGGTTCAGAGAACTGCCTGCCTGAGCATAAGCGGAGCCTTAAGGACTACAGCGACCGAGTCTCTACAAGCCCTACTCCATATACTGCCGATTAATATTGTGGCGAGAGAAGTTGCAACCAAAGCGGCAATAAGATTAAACTGCCTATCAATGTGGAGGTACAAAACCTACGGTCACATGAGAATATCAAAGAGTAGTGCTATGGTAACCGACCGAGTGGACTATATACCAACGGTGTACACCTTCGAGAGAAATTACATCACTATGATTCCCGCGAGAGATGAATGGGTTGGAAGAAAACCAGGTAATAGAAACCATCTCCAATTTTACACGGATGGTTCGAAGCTTGATGAAAAGGTTGGCTTCGGAGTACACTGTGCAGAGCTTAGATTGGATATAGCTCACAGACTACCAGATACCTGCAGTGTCTATCAAGCCGAAATAATGGCAATATGGGAAGTAGCCAAGTGGCTGAGTCGCAACATAGTAACCAACACTGGCATTGTCATTTACTCGGACAGCCAGGCTGCCATCAATTCTCTGGAGGCAACATCCCTAAATTCACAAACAGCCCTCGACTGCCGCAGATCTCTTAACGAGATGGCTGAGCAGTTTAACATACACCTCATATGGGTGCCTGGGCATAGGGATATCCCGGGGAACTGCAAAGCCGATGAACTTGCTAGGAAAGGGACGACATTACAAATTCTCGAAGAATTTGCATATATTGGTGCGCCACTATCCACGTGCAAGCTTTGGCTTAGGCAAGAGGCAATCAGGCAGTCCAACGAAAGATGGACAGAAATCGGCACCTGCAGGGTAGCTAGACAAATCTGGCCAAGGTATGACCTGAGAAGATCAAAATATCTCCTCGCACTAGAGAGGCAAAGATTGTCTACGTTAGTATCAGTTCTGACGGGACACTGCTTGATCGGCGAACACGCCAAAAGATTGGGTATTGACTCTAATGACTTCTGCAGAAGCTGTGGAGATGAGGAAGAAGTGGAGAGCATTGAGCACTTGCTATGCGACTGTCCCGCTCTGAGTAAACGACGACTGGACATACTGGGGTCGGCTGTTCTAGGCAGCCTAACAGATCTTTCCAGTACCGATATTCGTAATATCGACAAATTTGTATATCAAACAGGTTGGTTTCGATGAGGGGCATTTCAGCCCGTGGTAACACTAGGGACCTAAACTGGTCTATGTGAGCTTGTATAAAAAATACGGCTGCCACCCTAACCTAAACCTAAACCTAAACCTACTTGGGGTCTTAGGTCACTCCTTCGTGTGTTACACTTTTGGCTCGTAGCAAATGATATATACCCTCCTCTCTAAGGTGAGGGGAGAAACAAACTAATAAACGTAGAATGTTAAAATTTGGATATTAATAACTGAACATTAAGATCCGCAAAATATATATTATACCCTTACTTTAGTGATACGAGGGTATATATAATTTGCTACGGGCCAAAAGTGTAACACGGTGTTATATTGAATGGGGAATATAAAATACGGCACAGCCAAACCTACCTTCATTTTTACTTGTTTTACATTAAATTCATCAAATAATGATTTACAAAAAAACTTCATTATCTTATTATGTTTTCAATGTGGGTTGAATCACTTTAATATTTACGGCTTTATACAATCTAAAGTAATCAAGTCATGCATGGCGGTTGAAAACAACAGCACTGCTTTGTGTTGACTCTATGATGGGACATTGTCCTAGATCCTTTCACATCAAATAAGTGGTAATAAATACCATAAATACTCGTATATGTATACTAATCCTTCCGAGTTTAACTTACTTCTCATGTTCACCATTGTAAATATCAGAATCGATACGGTCTGGGTTAAAGTTATAGCTGTTATGCACACCCCAAGTTCATGATTATTTATGTCCAGCGATTATAAACATAAATGAAGTTGTTGCGGTGGCGTTGATGGTAGGGTTGGTGTTGTTGGTTGTGGTGTTGGTGCCACAGTCATAGCCAATTTAATTCAATTACACGACCACTACCACTTTCACTTTGCAACACTTCGCATGACAACACGAACTATTAACGCCTGCAATTGAATGGTAACGCCTACGTTATTATGGTTATACCACGAGTACGCCTCCACCCACACCCTTACACACTTGTTGTACCGTAGTATGCATTTATCATACTTGTAACATGACAAACCAATAAAAATAATTTCCACTGGCAAAGGATTGTTGGTTTTTTTTGTGTGTAGGGAATTCAATTTGGCAATAGGTGGCAGAATATAGAGATTGTTAAGGGCTTTTATGAAAATATAGAAATAAAAACACGGAGTGTTAAGTTTGTTTTTTCATAAATTAATTAAAGCTTTATTAAAAGCAAAATTACCTTGTAAGTACAAGATGGAGATTTTATTGATAGAACAAGAGAGAGTCTAGTGTCACTCGTTAGAAAGTAATCATACCTAGATGACGAAGGTAGCAAATACTCAAAATAACCGGTAAATTCATTCATCTAGATCAAGGCAGTTACTCAGTAAGGATGCATAAAATAGTAAGCTGATCTGGAGGAGTGAATTGTACGATCGGTCCACTGTAAAAAGTCAGTGACGATTATAGGAAGTTTTAATTAAGTTTTGGCTTAAACACCAAAAAAGATAATGATTTGAATGAAATCCTATGAATACTGCGTACAATAGTGTAAGAGTATCCCGAACAAGCTATGTACTCTTGTAAAAGGACTATGGTCATCTCGGTTTTAGTCGAAGTTTATACTGTAATGGTTGTTAACAACGTGTTTCACCACTTTTGCTATACATACTCAACATATCGCCTTAGGCAACCATGTCATGATCACGAAGACTACACGCTGAAAAAAATCGCTTCTGTAGTATATTTTCCCAGACACATTCTGCTTGAAATATCCAATATGGGGACTATATCTGAACCGATTTTCCCCGAAATTGACAGTGTGCATTCATGTAATAAGAAAACTCTATCTGCCGAATTTCGTACTGATCGGATATAAAATACAGTATTTACAGCGCTTACATATTAAATCGATGGTAATATATACTCGTAAATGGGGGTTATACCTAAATCTGAAACGATTTTCCTCAAATTAAGTATTATCTCTAAGTGTATCAAGAGATTTATCTGTGTCAAATATTATTCAGGTATAAATGTATTTGCAAACTAAATTTCTCAAATAAAATATATGTTTAAATACAAATAAAACAAGTAAGAAAGTTCAGTCGGTTAAATCGACATCACCTTGAGTCCCGAAAAAAATATTCGTAGATTTATATATTTTTTTTGGTTTAATTATAATACTATCACTTTAAATTGCATTTAATAACTTTAAAGAATGTACTGGAATTAAAGTTATAAGCTGTTAACTTTTGGTGCAAAATTATCTATTTGTGTGGGAGGTATCAAAACGGGCGTGCCAATAATGCACTTTTCTCCAAACTCTAGGTACTATCAAAGCATTACACTGTACAAGTATTTCTATGCACTGGTATTAAATATATAAGCTGCTAACTTCTGGTGCAATATCGAACTTAGCCGGACATAGAGAAAAATATTACCGCATACCGAACTTGAAGTCTATCGGTTCAGCCAGCAGACAGACATACAGAGAGACGGACGGAAGGACATTGCTCAAATGACTTAAAACAAGTAAGAAAGTTCAGTCGGGTAAACCGACTTATGAAGTATTACCGACTTATGAAGGTACTATAAAAGTATTACACTGTAAAAAAATTCCAAGTATTTGTATGCACTGGTATTAAAGTTAAAAGTTTGGTACAAAAAGGTCCATTGGTGTGGGAGGTACCAAAAGGGGCGTACTAATAACGCCCATTTTTCTCTGGACTCTAGGTACTATAAATGCATTACACTGTACAAAATTTCAAGTTTTTGTATGCACTGGTATTAATGTTATAAGCTGTTAACTTTTGGTACAAAATGGTCTATTTGTGTGGGAGGTACCAAAAGGGGAGTGACCACATCACCTATTTTTCTTGACGTGTTAGCGGCTAACAATCTAACACTATGTTGTGAAATTGCAGAAGATGCGAGTAAGTAGTATAGAAGATATTAAAGAATCAATATTTCACTAAAAGTTAACCCTTTGTGGGGGAGGTACTAGAAGGAGTGGACCAATATGGCCCATCTTCGAACTTAGCCGGAGATGGAGAAAAATATTACCGCATACCAAATTTGAAGTCTATAGGTTACTTCTTTCGAGAGTTATCGTGCGCACCAGCCAGCAGACAGACAGACGGACGGACGGACATTGCTCAAATGACTTAAAATGACCCAAAACGGATTTCCGCCGAACATACTTAGGGTTTCGTAGCGAATGATATATACCCTCCTCTCTAAGATGTGGGGATAATGACCCAAATCGAATATCCGCCAAACATACTTGGGCTCTTAGGTCACTCCTTCTATATGTTACACTTTTGGCTCGTAGCAAATGATATATACCCTCCTCTCTATGGTGAGGGGATAATTATTGTTTAGTAATTTTTCTAAATATATTTTATTTAAAAAAGAATTCCAAAACTTTTGTTGACTTTTTAAATTTTTAGTTTTAATTTGTCCTTGGTTTCGAATTGTAACTTTTGTTTTAAACCAATCATTTCAAATTTCTGAGTATTCCAGGTCATCATTAGTTGTTAATACTCCAAGTAATTTATATTGATCCAAGATTACGCGATTTCAATGAATTGTTATTTATTATTTTTACGAACATTAAAAATTTTGAAAAATGTTACTTTGAATTACTGCAAAATTTAACACAATTTAGGATTTTTTTGAATACGAGTACTTAAATGCAAATAAATATTTGTACCAAATATTATATGTTTAGAGTGTATCCTAAACATGTATATGTTTATGCGGAATATGTTTGGGACAATATACTACAGAAGCGATTTTTTCCAGCGTGTACGAACGTGGCTAAATTTTAAGAAGTTCAGATTTAGATATAGCCCCAATATATACCTTTATACCGATTTTGCATCTATGCGCAATAAAATCCTCATTTCCCAATAGATCCTTATACAACTTAACAGATAACAGTTGAACCAATAACAACCACTGTCTAATTTCAAGAAAATCAGTTCAGATTTAGATATAGCCACAGTATATACGTATATCCGGTTTTGAGTCTACGAGCTACTAAATAACATTTTTTGGACAAATCAATATCATTAGACAAAAAACATTAATAAAGGGGTCGTGTATGGTAGCATATAGTCGGCTCCGCCCGACTTTGCCCTTCCTTATTAGTTTTTCTGTGGTTTTATAATTTCGAATGATCCGATCATGTTTCATATTTCATTAAAGATCTATTAAGATTAAATTTCATTTCCATTATTTTCCCGTTGCAAGCTTACTTCACCATCGATAGGGTACCCAAATGTCATTACATTAAGTGTATCTGGGGGGGCGAAGTTTTAAGCCCATATTGTTGTGCTTTGCAGATGGGTTGACAGATTTCCTGTCATAAAACCACATAAAATTTGATAACAAAAAAATATTCCCTTTTTCCATTGTTTCGCTTTTGTCCCATTTTAGCCCCATTGGAAAGTTATCATTGCAGGTACCGAAGTTTCAGTAGTTTTTGTTAGACACCCCATCGAGTTTCCTGGAGAGGGGATGAAAATAAGGCTTTTGTTTTTCGGCCGAAGGCCTAGGAGTTAAATTGTTATTCAAAGTAATGGAAAAACAATTTCACTTTACAAATTTGTTATTGTAATTTGTGGTCTGGACTGAAAACAACATCACAGCTGTTGACCGCAACAACATGGCAAAAAGCAATTTTATTATCAATTGGAACTGCCCAACTGAGGCTGGTTGGGAAAAAGTAAAAAAAACATTGTCAGTTCTTTGTTAACTCGTATTTTTAGTCATTTTTTGCTGCTGCTGCTGACGCCGCTGTCATGGAAAGCTTTGTATTCTGAAAAATGTTCAGATGTATGGCAGTGAGTGAGTGAATGAGTTCGTGGACGTGAGACCGGCCTGTATTATTTTCTGAACTTCATTTGTTCGTTCATCCATTGAAGGGAAGATTTTATTCATTTCCTGAAAATTTTTAATGAATAAAAATGTTGGTTGTTTCTTTCACTGAGCATGGAAAAAGATTAAATTGAATAAAGTTCAATAAAATACAATGAAATACAATTGGTTTAAAATTATTCTTTGAAAATAAGCGACAACAATGGAAATTTTTTGTAAATGATTTATCGGTAATTGCCTATAGAAAATGCGGTATTTACTGATAAATTGCATGAAATGGAAATACCACTTTAAAAAGATTTTTTCTTCCATGAAATATCAAAAATGCAATTAAAAAAAAGCTATGTCAGCTTTAAAATATGACATTATTTTAAGCAGAAATAGTTTCATAAACGAGAGCGTGTATGTAAACTTTAATTTTTAAAATTTATTCTTCAGTTACAATTATTATTTATTTCGAAGTAAATAACTGATATCATATATGAATACCTGAAATTCTATGATAGTGATAATCTTTAATTTTGTAAATGCCTATCGGATGGAAATTTTAGCTCCTAAAGAGGATATGAGCTAAATTGAATGTACATACGAGTGTATATTGGTCATTCCATATCAAAAGAAATGATATTCGTAAAAAACATATGATGACAACTCCGATTTTTAAGATATGACCAAGTGAAAATTGCGAAAATCAAGAAAACGGTGTAGGAACATTGAAAATGTTGTAGTGAGAAAACGCGTTGGCAGAATTTAAAGAATGAAGGTTTTTTTTAAAGGTAATCGCAAGTCTTTTTCGCCGGCGGTCTGGGCTATTGACCGCTACAGTACCCTTTGGGAGGTACCAAAAGGGAAACGACAACGTCGCCAATTTTTCACAATGTGATAGCGACTAACGAAGTAATACTATGTGTGGAAGTCCAGAAGATTTCCATAGGTAGTATAGATGTTATTAAAGGAGCAATATTTCACCTAATTTTAACCCTCTGTGGGGGAGTTAGTAGAAGGAGTCGACAAATATGACCCATTTTCGAAGTTAGCCTGAGATAGAAAAATATATTACCACATACCAAATTTGTCGTCAATCGGTTTCTCCTTTCAAAAGTTATCGTGAGCACTAGCCAGCAGACATACACACAGATAGACGGACTTTGCTCAAATTATTAAATGGCCCAAAAGGATATCCGCCGACATCTTTGGGGTCTTAAGTCACTCCTTCGATGTGCTACACACTTGACCCGTTGCAAATGATATATACCCTCGCCATACTAAAGTGAGGGTATACAAAAAGTACGCATAAATCCCACTAAACACTACGTATAAGTTGAGTTGTTAAAACATCATACAGGGCCAAATCGGACGGTACATATATATGGGAGATGTATATAAATCTGAGCAGCATTGCCTTTAAAACTTGCATAAGTTGAATCTTAAAAGCTCGAGCTCTAAAATCCTTTCATGAAATCTCCATTAAAGTGGATAGACACATCCCCATCAGCTGAAAACGCTGGCGAAATTTTTTTTTTTTTTTAGAGTTTTTTTATTTGCTATCTATTTATATACAAAATAATTTGTTAACAATTTAAAATAACTGAGTTGTTAAAACCCATTGATTTTAACAATATATAATTTTAGTATTTACATAGCATATTTACAAATTTATTGATTCTTTATATCTTATTTAATAAAAGTCAGATCTAATATATGTTTTCGTTTTAATCGTCGAACTTCGCTACTATCATCTAATAGTGTTATGGCTAGGATATTTGTGTGGTTGCTTAATCTATTGAGGTAACTGGACCTAAGCCTAGCTATTTCGTCTTTAATATTAGCTACATCAAGATCGTCGTGAATGCAATTGTTGCTCACAAACCATGGAGCATTTGATAACAATCTAAGTGTTTTTGATTGATATCTTTGCAGAATTTCGATATTGGAATTACTTGCAGTTCCCCACAATTCAATGCCATACGACCAAACTGGTTTAAGAACTGTTTTGTAAAGTCTGACTTTATTTTCTAAACTAAGCTGAGATTTTGGACCAAACAACCAATACATTTTCTTTGTTTTAATATCAATCTCTTTCCTCTTTGATTTTATATGATCTTTCCAAGTTAGCCGACAATCTATTCGAAGTCCCAGGTACTTCACGCAATTGGAGGCGGGGATTGTTACTCCGTTCAGAGAAAGGGGTGGACACTTTTCGTTTCTAAGGGTATATGTGACATTTGTAGATTTTTCTGGATTCACTCTTATGTTCCACTTGTTAAACCATAATTGTAATTCATCAAGTTGTCTTTGAGCTGTTCTTGAAGCTTCCTCAGCACTAGGGCTTGTAGCCAGTGTCGTCAGCGTATGTAGCAATGGTAACATCGTTTCTAACCGGCATATCAGCAGTGTATATTGTATATAGTACAGGGGCCATCACACTCCCTTGGGGTACACCTGACTTTATGCTTCCAATATCTGATTCGTCACCCTTTACACTCATGTAAAAACTTCGTTCATGTAGATATGATTTGAACAATAAGTAGTAAGGTGTTGGTAGTAATGTTTTTAACTTGAAGAGTAATCCCTTATGCCACACTCTGTCAAATGCTTGTTTAACATCTAGAAACGTAGAACAACAGTATAACTTCTTCTCCAAGGATTATCTAATTACTTTCACCACTCGGTGACATTGTTCAGGTGTACCATGCTTGTGTCGGAATCCAAACTGATGGTCTGGTATAATATTTAAATTTTCTATTATTGGCAACATTCGCTTTTGAAAAAGCCTCTCAAACACTTTTGAAAATACCGGCAGCAAACTTATAGGTCGGTACGAGCTAAGTAAGTTTTCAGGTTTGTTTGGCTTTCGAACCATTATAATTTTGGCGTGTTTCCATTGAGATGGAAAATAAGACAGTCTCATAATAGAATTGAACAATGTAGTTAGAAAAACTATTCCCTTCCTTGGTAGATATTTCATAGTTTTGCCATCTATTTGGTCAAATCCAGGTGATTTTTTCACATTTAATTTTTTAATTTCCGCCGTAATTTCCGAGAAAGTGAAAGGCTTTATTGGAAGACACATTTGGCATGGTACTTCAAGAAAGTCACTAGTTTTTTGATAATCATCAGTATTACATAAAGAAAACGGTGTAAATGTTTCTTCTAAGAACTCCTTATATGCCAAGGCTATCTCGCTATCAGTTCTACACCAAGATCCGTCATCTTTCCTTATTGGTACGCTTCTTTTCTGGGGTCTTTTTAAATATTTAGTACATTTGAATAAATTAAACTCATTATTATTTGAAGGACTTAGTGGTGTGAGGTATCTCCCGATACCTTAATTTTTCATATCTCTCAATCGTTTCTGTAGAAATTGAACCGCTCTGTTAAAATTCCTTTTATCTTGAGTAAGTCTAGTTCTTTGCCATACTTTTCGAAGTCGTCGTTTTGACTTTATAAGATTCCTTATTTCAAGTGATGCTTGCAACTTAGGGGCATTTGCTGTGACTTGTACTGGAGAAGACTGAAAAGCAGCTTCGTGAATTAGTCTCACAAACTTTTCAACAGCATCGTCGATATCATTTCCAGATTTGAGGCATATTTTTAGGTTAATATGTGTATCAATCCATTCTTGAAAGTATTGTATGTTTGTTTTCGATGAGATTAAAGGTTTGTTTGTTTGTACTTTAATTGCATTTGCTCTGTAATTTAATAAAACTGGAGTGTGATCCGAGCTTAAGTCGTCACAAGCACGAATATCGAATGCGGTTTGTGGAATTCCTGAGTAGACGAAAAAATCCAATAAGTCTGGAATTTTTGCAGGATCGGTAGGCCAATATGTTGGTTTTCCAGTGGAGAGAGTTTTGAAGTTGTTATCGAGAATACATTTATATAATCGTTTACCTTTTGGATTACTTAATCGGGATCCCCACCATATGTGTTTGGTATTGAAATCGCCGCCAACAATAAATTTATTGCCAATACTTTTAAAAAATTTATTATACATATTGGTATCTATATTGTACCTGGGTGGGAAGTACACGGAGTATATTGATGTGCTACAGTTATTTCCGTTTTATATTGTCACACCTGCCGCCTGTAGATACTTTTCCGAGATGTTGGCAAGAAGTTCGTACTTAATATTTTGTTTTATAAGAATAGCAGCCCCGCCATGAGCTTTATCGTCTGGATGGTTAGCGATTATTGCATCATATCCATTAATACGTAGAAATGACTTTGATGTTAAATGAGTTTCGCAGATTAAAAATATGTCAATATTATAAAGATTTAAAAATAACTTTATTTCATTCAAATGATTGGATATACCATTGGCATTCCATTCTGCAATTATCAGATCTAATTGCATATTTTAGACATAATCATTGACATCATGTTGATGAGAGTATTAGTCAACTCTATCTGTTTTTGAAGCATAACTTCTATTTTTTGCAAAACAGTATTTTCATTATTTTCAGCACCTCTTGCTGCTTGAGAGTATAAAACAAAATTGTGCAAATTGTTTGGATTATTTCTTTCATAACTGCTACTAATATTAACATTTGTTCTTGCAGTTCTATTTGCTCGTTTACTAATAATGTTTTGGTAAAATCGACAACCTTTGTAGCTGTAGCTGTGTGATTTTCCAAACAATGAACACATCGTGGGGGAGTAGTGGGTGCTTTTTTGCACTCAGAGGTAGAGTGGTCGAGTCCGCACTTGACACATCTGTATGGTTTACGACAATAAGATTTGGTATGTCCAAACTCCTGGCACCTGAAGCATTGAACGATATCATCAGTCTTGTTTGGCTCTTCAATATTTATAATGGCATTTTCGAATGAACGGATATTAAAAATCTCTTTGTTATTTTCATTTGGATCAAGGTCAACGAAGAACATTGGGAGTGGTCGTTTAGTCACACGGCTTATAACGTTTCTAACACTACGCACTTGGTGTCCGAGACTTAATAAAAATGCTTTTATATCCGTGATACTTGTAGTATGGTGAAGGTTTTTTATCACTGCTCTAAAGGCTCTCTCAGGCTTTAGTTGAAAAGTATGAAAATTCTTCCCGGAAAATTCTAAATGCTTAACAACTTTACGATAATTTTCAACAGTTTTAATAGATATTCTAACCTGACCGTCTCTAAGAGATTTATAATTGTATTCAGATGTTGGAATTACTTTTGTTAAATTATGTATCATTTTTGTAATATCTCCTACGTTGGGCACGAATATTGACGGCGGTTTAGGTTGAACATTAACATTATTTACTTCTTCATCTGGATCGTTGTTTTTTGCAAGACTACTAAACCTGTTGGACACTCCTGGATCATCATCACGGTGAGGCCGCTTTTGTTGAAAAATGTTTGGCGATCCACTGTTTTTTATTTTAATGGGTACATGCTGCCAGTCGGTATCATCGTCACTGCTGCTGTCTGAACTCAGATTTACATCTCCGTCGGTCATGGTTTTGTTGTTGTTTATTTTTGTTGTTGTAACTTCTCCAGCTCCGTCAGTCATCGTTTTGTTGTTGGTACAAACGAAATGTGCAATATTCAAAGTGCATCAATTGTGCACGCAATTGATGCACTCACTCTTCGATCTACGGCGCTAAGCCGAATTATGAATGTTTTTTTGTCGTTTTCAAAATATGAAAAAAAAGTGTTTTTTTTGTATATTGCAAATTGTTTGTGTAAAATTTCTGAACGAAAAACAAAAAGTTTCCTTGTTTAACTCCGCACAATACGTCTTACTGTTTTCACTGTTAGACAACGACTACGCTGGCGAAATGGCTGACAAATGCTTTGCTATACAGCGGCTTCAGCTTGCTCGGTGCGCACTGTTTGGTTGTTTGTTTGAAATTGGTTGAAATCGGTTCAGATTTAAATATGGGTTCCACACATTTATTTTGTAGGATTTGGCCCTAAAGAAGCTGTATTTTACACCCAATTGTTTTGAAATTTAGCATTGCGACCAACACTGCCGAATTTGAAGCAAATCGGTTTAGTTTTAGACATAGCTCCCGTAAACTGGATATTTTTAGATGTACGGTTTTCAATCTGGCAATACATTTTTCGGAGTTGGACTTTTTGACAACTGTCACTTGATTTATGCTCAGTTTGGTTTGCCATTTCATAATGACATACCCCGGAACAACGTTTGCAAATCGTGCAAATTTATTACCAAAATGGTTCGGTTTGCGCGCCGAATTATTAATGTTTGTTTTCTTGCGCGATTCAGCAAGAAAACAAGAAAATGTTGGTCAGCGATGAAGCTCACTTTTGGAAGAATGAGTACGTTAATAATTAAAATTGTTGCATTTGGAGAAATTATAATTCACAAGCCATTGTTCAGACGCCGTTACATCCACAAAAAGTCCATGTTTGGTGTGCTCTATTAGCAGAGGGAATCATTGGTCCATATTTCTTCAAAATGAAGCCGGTCTTAATCACCCCTATCGCGAATAAATGTTCCCTCAAAATGTGTTCACTTTCCACCAGATTCCAATCGGAAATTTCGTTCCTTGAATAATTCCATTGTTTGAAAAAATTCCCCCTATCGTGAATGATTTTTGTGTGTGGAATTTTTTCCCTTTTCACTTCGGTTTGTTCAACTTATTTTTGCTAGCGAACAGAACGGCCTCATCGTGAAAATTTTTATTATTGTCTTTAAATATTAAATAAAACTATACTATAAATGATATATAAGTATGTATAATATATCTGTGGTTTTCTGGAATATCGACATTTCAAATAATCTAAATGTTCAGAAGAGCCCAAATAATTTTCCTCTCGCAGTAAATTTGATACTAAATGTTCATATTTTAGAGTTGGAAAAAGTCACAAAAAATTGGACAACCTAAGAGTATCATATATGGATCGATAGATATTAATGATTAGTGAACATCTTTATGCTAAAATCGAGAAATCTAAATGTTCTGACATGTGTAGGATGTTACTCCAGAAAACCACAGATATTTGGACACATATCGATACCTCCATTCTAAGACATGCTAAGTCGCCTTAGCATTTTTTTTAGAGATATTGCATTTTTATACCCTACACCACACTGTGGTACAGGGTATTATAACTTTGTGCATTTTTTTGTAACACCCAAAAGGAGAAGAAATAGTCCCATCGTTTATTATACCGATCGACTTAGAATCACTTTCTGTGTTGATTTAGCTATGTCCGACTGTATGTGCATGTATTCTTGTAATCAAAGTACAGGTCGCAATTATGGTCCGAACTCGACGAGACTTTACACACATCTTTTTTTTGGCCCAAGGACGATCCCTATTGAATTCGGAAAAAATCGGTTCGGATTTAGATATAGCCCCCATATATATTTTACCCCCGATTTGAAATGTAAGCGCTGTGAAAACTGTAGTTTATATCCGATCAGCGCGAAATTCGGCAGAAAGAGGTTTCTTATTACATGAAGGAATACTGCCAAATTCGGAGAAAATCGGTTCGGATTTAGATATAGCCCCCATATATATTTTACCCCCGATTTGAAATGTAAGCTCTATAAAAACTGTATTCTATATCCGATCAGTATGAAATTCGCCAGAAAGAGGTTCCCTATTATATGAATGAACACTTTTAAATTTGGAAGAAACCGATTTGACATGTGAGCGCTGTAAAAATGTTATATTATATCCGATCAGTGCGAAAGTCAGCAAAAAGAGGTTTCTTTCTACATGAAGGAATACTGCCAAATTCGAAGAAAATCGGTTCAGATTTAGATATAGTTCCCATATATTTGTTACCTCCGATCTGACATGTAAGCGCTGTAAAAACTGTATTTTATATCCGATCAGTGCGAAATTCGGCAGAAAGAGGTTTCTTATTTATTTTTTAAGTGTGTTGGAATAATAAGAAATGTCAAACAATGCATTGTAATAGATTAAGTTAGCTGAATTGTATCAATGTATTTGTAACTTAGCTTAAGTTTCGTTAAGATAGGTTTCTTGTCGAGTAATATTCCTTTTGCTCGTTCACTTACTTCTGGCAGCCAACCGGCACGGGTGAGCATCTTATCCTCTCTTCTCACATCCTAACCTTTATTCTCAATAAAATTTATAACGGAAGAGAATATTCGGCGCGTTATTGCTGGCACCCAAGCCCAAATGCTGCAAAAAGTGGTTGAAAATTGGGACACTTGCCCGAAATTATTTTTAAAACATAATGGCAAACCTTTATCTTTATAATAAAGCTAAATACTTTACCATAACATTAAATTTTATTTCTTCTTGAAAACCACACGTCTTAAAAAACATCCTGTTTACGTTTCATCCGATTTGGCCCTTTAGCCTTGTAGAGTCTGTATTTTACATCCAATTGATTTGAAATTTAGCATGGTAGAGTGTCTTAATTCATGGGCTAAGATTTCCCAAATTGAAGACAATCGGATTAGATGTGGATATAGATATATATATATATATATGTTTCGCCTTTAGCGGTATAGAAGCTGTAGTTTACATGCAGTAGTTTCGAAATTTAGCACGGTAGAGTTTCTTGCACCAACAATACAGAATTTGAAAAAAATCGTTTCAAATTTAATTATAGCTCCCATATATATGTTTCGTCCCAATTGGCTACAGTAAAATTTGGTCAAATAATTTTTAGTTGAAGTATACATTACGTATTTCATTGTTATCCAACCTTATTAGAGTGGTGTATGGCATTATATACATAGTTGGCACAGTCCGGCTTTAGACTTTCCTCACTGGCTTTTAGTTATAATAAGCGGCTCTGATGGACGATTATGACTACCATAAAATAGACTAATTATACGATAAGTTTAATGAAAAGAACCATTATTTGATAGAAAATTTCAACAATTTACTAGCTTTTCTCTCGTCTAAGTCTATGCATGATGAAATGGCAAACCAAACTAAACAAGAGGCTACTACTCTCAGCTGTTAAGATGGCTGTCAAATAAAGCAGTATTACTAATTCAATGTTGTGAACCTGTAAAAAAACCCAATATATAAAAAAAGTTACTTATAGCATTCATAATACATAACTAGGTTTCAAAACCCGTCAAGCTCAGTTTACGTGCAAACAAATCGATCCACCCTACTGTTTATGCTTTAGGTATAACACGAAAACAACATTCTAAATAAACTCTCCCAACAAAATCTGCTTTTGATGGCAAATAATATTGAGTTTAGTATTTATTGTCGTCCATTCATCCACCACACGAATAGCTTCATTCGTTTTGATTTTGTTAAAATAAAGTTACAGTTTTTGGCTACATTAAAATTATTTCCAACATTACACAACAGTTTTGTACTAATAAACGTTTGCCATTTGTATTCATGTGTGTGCGCGCTTGTGGTGAATTTATGATAATTTTTATTGCTTTGCGTTTTGAAAACTTTCATTCGACAAAATAGCAAACATTTATTTTTTGGCACAAAATTTGTTCTATACTTAATTATGTTTAGTTTTATAGTTCGTTGGTTCGTGTAATGACTGCATTTTCATACATTTTAATCCGATTTTTCCACATTTAAGGTTATACATTTTAATTTTAATTTTGCTTTCAGTTTTGTGTGTATTTTTTTGTTTGTTCTCTGTGCTATTGTGTGTGTCACAAAACAAAGTCCAAAAAGTGAGGGAAATTATGTGAAATAATTATAGAATCTGTGCAAAAAGTTTTGGACATTTTCTCTGACAGAGGACTGAGTCGTTGTCGCTGTCGTCCTCATCTAAGTGAAACTAATGGCAACGGAGCGTATGATGACCAAACTAACGAGAGGCAGACCAATGTTGTGGATGACAACAATACATGAGTACGGATTTGTAGGTCTCGCTCTCTCTCACACATTTACCCTGGAATTATTTTATGCTGTAACTGCTTTGGGGAAAAAGTAATTTTATTTTGCAATGCCAACAGATACTCGTACTAAACATAAGTTATGAATGTACGATAGTTGCAACTTAGTATCCATTTTTAAAGCCTTCGGGGTGGGGAGGAGTTTTATCACTGCAGGTTGGTTTCTGTCACAATTTCGCTTTTACACAATTGGTAAGAATGCAAAACCTAGTAATGTAATTTTAAAATGGAAATTAATTTCATAATAGAATATATTTCGAAGTATCAATATTTCAAACAAGTAAGAAGGTTCAGTCGGGTAAACCGACTTATGAATCCCCTCACTTTGAGTACCAGAAAATATTCGTAATTTTTTTTATTTTTTTGTTTTAGTTAAATTATAATCAATTTAAATTGCATTTAATAGCTTTATTGGACCGGTATTAAAGTAATAAGCTGTTTACTATTGGTGCAAAATGGTCCATTTGTGTGGGAGGTACCAAAAGGGGTTTACCAATAATGCACATTTTTGTCTGGACTCTTGGTACTATAAAAGCATTACACTGTACCAAATTGCAAGTATTTATATGCACTGGTATTAAAGTTATAAGCAGTTAACTTTTTGTGTAAAATGGTCCATTTGTGTGGGAGGTACCAAAAGGGGTGTGCCAATAACGGCCACATTTCTCTAGACGCTAGGTACTATAAAAGCATTGCACTGTACGAAACTTGTACTGGTATTAAAGTTAAAAGCTGTTAACTTTTGGTATAAAAACGTCCATTTGTGTGGGAGGTACCAAAAGGGGCGTGTCAATAACGCCAATGGACTCTGGACTCTAGGTACTATATAAGCATTGCACTGTACAAAATTTCAAGTATTTGTATGCACTGGCATTATAGTTATAAGCTGGTAACTTTTGGTACAAAATGGTCCATTTGTGTGGGAGGTACCAAAAGGAGCGTGGCAATAATGTCAATTTTTCGCAGTATTTTAGATACTATTATACCAGTACTCTGTACACAATTTCAAACCTTTGTATGCACTGGTATTAAAGTTATAAGCTAGTAACTTTTGGTTCAAAAGTGTCCATTTGTGTGGTAGGTACCAAAAGGGACGTGACAACGTCGCCCATTTTTCTCGAGGTAATTGTGACTAATAAACTAATACTATGTGTAGAATTTCAGAGTAATCAAATAAATAGTATAGAAGTTAGTGAATAATCAATATTTAACCAAATGTTAACCCTTTGTGGGAGAGGTACTAGAAGAAGTGGGCCAATATGGCCCATCTTCGAACTCAGCCGGAGGTAGAAGAAAATATTACCTCATACCAAATTTGAGGTCAATCGGTTACTCCTTTCGAGAGTTATCGTGCGCACCAGCCAGCAGACAGACGGACGGACATTGCTTATTCGACTTAAAATTACCAAAAACGGATATCCGCCGAACATACTTAGGGTCTTAGGCCACTCCTTCGATGTGTTACACTTTTCGCTCGTAGCAAATGATATATACCCTCCTTTCTAAGGTGAGGGGATAAAAAAAATTAAATTTTATGGGAACTAAATCAAAACAAGTGAAAGTGGGACTTCTATTAAAGTCTGATTTATTACAAAAATGTGGTTTATTGAATAATAAAGTCGAATCGGGAGGGGTCTTTAAATTTCCTTTCGGTATTCTTGAAATTTTGTTAGAAGTATAGGGTGTTTTTTTACAGGATGTTATTTGCATTTGGAGTCAGAATTTTTAATATTAAGCTATGAATTTTATAAAAAGTTGGTAAATTGAAAATATTCTCCATCTGTATTTAAAAAAACAAGTAAGAAAGTTTCAGCCGTGTAAACCGGCTCACTTTGTGAGTAATGTAATATGGAATATTAAATATTGGTATGATTTGGCCATTTTATGTGAGAGGTACCAAAAGGGGCGTGTTGATAACGCCCATTTTTGAGCTTTGAGCATTTCATCCCGCCCACCCAATTTTAAAGTTGTTTTTTGAAAATGGGGCCAAAAATTACAGTTATGTGGGGGAACTAGATGCCTAATATGCAGTGTTGCCAGACGAATTTGACCGAAAATCGTCAAAATGGACTCACAAAAATCGTCAAAATAAATTTTCGAAATCGTCAAAAAATCGTCAACAAAAAATCTAGCAGTTACATACAGCAATTAATTTTTTTCGGACGAAGGGCATGTTTCTGATACAGATATGCATTAATAAGTACTCTCAAATGATTTTTGTGGTTCTGAACAATGGGTCGATCGTACATTCTTGAACAGTAAATATAAAAAAATTGTATGAAAGTATGTATATCTTACGCATATTAGTTTCTTAGAATTGAAAATAGTTCATGCTCCTCATATAAGGATCATCATCGATTTTATTTCTTTACATCATAGAAGCCACACATTTCAACCGATTGGGACGAACAATGCTCAGCGTAGATCCATGGTTTTATGTAGACCCCATACAAAGATTTCACTAGATTCGACTTCTTGACGCTTTAGAATCCACACAAATTTTTGCAATTTGTATGTTATTTTATCCAGAACCATTTTCAGGAGCAAGTGACCTCATTGGTCCATATTTTGACATAGTCCCTTACAATGGACGCTCCCGATTTGACTTCCTGGCCCCAATGAAAAAACAAATTCCTAGCATTTGGGCGGGAAAAATGATAATTTCGAATATTGAACTCATAGGTCCATGTTTTGATATAGCCATTTCATTACTTAAAAATGTTCACTGCTATTTTCACTATCGATTTTGTCACATAACAAAATTTGTAAAATTATGTAACATAACAAATTTTTTAGAATATTTGAGAATTTTCTAAAATTTCTAATTTTCATTTTAAAGATATAAATTGCAGCGCAAATTATATCCCGTAGAAATTATTAAATTTTTTAAATTTTCCATATTTTTTATATTACAAAAAATCGTCATTTCGAGGCAAAAATCGTCATGTCTTATTTTTACGACTTCCTGAAAATTCTGCTGAAAAAAAAAAATTTTTCTTAAAGTTTTCAAGAAAATAGCCGGAAAATTTTTTTTACGCATAAAATGTTAAGAAGCTTTTTTCAGCATATTCTTAGCTACATTATTACCAAATATTTAAGCGGTATCACCAAGCCTGAATTAGTTGTTGGACACAAGCTGATGACACCTTTATCGAGGGGCACGGTGATTTTCAGAAACTTTGGAGGTCCATAAAAAATATTGGTCACCAATTTAATAAAAATAAAAAATATTGGTCATATTTGGTAGTAGAATCGAACCTATACTGCCAAGCCTTTTTTTCAGTATTGCGCAGTGTTTTAATTATGTCTAAAATAAAAAGTTATAATGAACTCAAACCCCTTCGGTAATTTGGGCCCACCATGTATAAGCGCTATATAAGTCGTTTTTATATACTACACCACTTTGTTGTACTGGTAGCTGGACCCACCTTAAAGTACACCGATCAATTCAGAATCACCAGAACATTCGATCTAGCCATGACTGTCTGATGGCCCGTACGAACCTCCATCTTAAGCTTATACGTAAAGTACCAACCTTGATGAAATAACTCCCATTTTGCGCTGGACCCTAGGTTCTATAAAATTATTACACAGTACAAAATTTCAAGTATTTGTATGTACTGGTATTAAGGTTATAAGCTGGTAACGTTTGGTACAAAATGGTCCATTTGTGTGGGAGGTACCAAAAGGAGCGTGGCAATAATGCTCATTTTTCACTGTAGGTAATATTAAACTATTACACTGTACAAAATTTCATGTCTTTGTATGTCCTAGTAATAAAGTTATAAGCTATTAACTTTTGGTTTAAAATTGTCCATTTGTGTGGCAGGTACCAAAAGGGGCGAGGTAATAGTGACTAATTAACTAATACTATGTGTAGAATTTCAGAGGATTCAAATAAGTTGAATAGAATTTGTTAAATAATCAATATTTCACTAAATGTTAACCCTTTGTGGGGGAGGACTAGAAGGAGTGGACCAATATGACCCATCTTCGAACTTAGCCGAAGATAGAAGAAAATATTATCACATACCAAATTTGAAGTCAATCGATTACTCCTTTCGAGAGTTATCGTGCGCACCAGCCAGCAGACAGACAGACGGACGGACATCGCTCATTTGACCTAAAATGACCTAAATCGGATATCCGCCGAACATACTTAGGGTCTTAGGTCACTTCTTCGAGGTGTTACACTTTTGGTTCGTAGCAAATTATATATACACTCCACTTTAAGGTGAGGGGATAAAAACGGGTCAACAATTAAAACTTGGAAACATTTTCGACAACTGCAAAGTTAGAATATAAAAACATTTATTATTTATATATGTAGTAATGTGTTACACCATAAACTGCAAAAGGAATTATCAGCACGGATTTTAAAATAATAGATTTTGGGGAACAAATTCCGTTTGTGTGATTTTCGAATTTATTTTGGGAATTGTGGGATTTTCTTTTATAAATATAATAATGTTAGAATAAGTCTTGATTTCAGGTTGCTATATGCTGCTGTTGGCTTGTAACCAACATGGCAGACTGAAGCTTGTAAAAAGATGAACATTTTGCAATTAACCCTTTGTTTGCTACAGCAGCAGCTAGATTTTTGTCTTAATGTTTTTTATAAATACAACCGCCTTATTCTTTATACGGATATTTCTTTAAATAAAATCGACAATGACAATTAAACAGAAGCAGAAAATCTCAATTATTTATTCATTGGGAGCATAAAATTGGCTTAGTTTAGTGACATATTTGTACAACTTTTCTTTTACCAAACCCAAACCCAACCAGAATTAGGTGTCCTCTACTCGTTCGCAAATTGTCGTTTTTAATTCTATGAAGCTTCCTGTAATTATTTCCGATTCCTCCTAAGGTTGTCAATTAAGAATGTTAAAATCCTTAAAAGCTTTATCGCTAACGATTCTGTTATTAATGATTGGGGATGCATTAACTAAATCAAATTTGTTAAAAAAAAATAATACACATCTACAAACGAGAACATCATCTACTTTACTACTCCTCTCAGAATCAGACTCAGAGCCAACGATCCTTAATCCAGGCGAATAACCAACCATCCAGTAGTGACGGCCGGATGATAAATAGTTACAAACACTTTTGCTAATGGTCGACGGCGTAGCGTAAGCATCAGCGACAGTGACTGCGTTTGCGTTGTCGTAACTAGTTATAACTAAAAGTGAGGGAAAATTGCTGCAGCAAAAACAAAACCCCGAACATCAGCAAAGGAAACATTTAAGCGATACACAGTCATTAGTTTTCCGCTTAGATACATTAGCAAACCTTCAAGATTCATTTAGAACACGGCGAATTCGTAGTCCTGTCGTTTGTTCTTCATGTCATTCGAGGTACTCTGCTCCCGCCGTGCTCTCGTTATTCGAGGGCAACAAGGACAATGAAGTGCCAACAACTTAAATGATATTAAACGCTTCAGACAGCCGAGCGCTAAGCCAGGCCAGTGTCACTGAGTCAGTCACTACTGACATGTTTGCAACTAATTTCCCAAATGCTCGGCGACTATGTTTTCATTTGAGAGAGATGGAGGGAGAATCTACTGCCATGTTTTATACTGTACAGTGGTCCTTATCGATGGGGGTTTGTTGGGAAAGCAGAGTAAATTTCAATAAACTATGTAATTAATGTGAATTGATTAAAAGAGGTGAGCAATATTTTGTAAATAAATTTGTAGGATATTACGAGTATTTAGCCAAGATATGTATTCTTTGAGAAAATTTTCAAAACGTAAATACATTTTTGAAACCCTGCTACTATTTAAAGTCCATTGGCAAAATACATATATCTAAAGTGAAAAATAATCCTAGTAACAATTTTAAAATACTTTACCTATTATACGTATTATATTTCTCACAAAGAGAGGGTAATCTTTGTTAGAAATATAATAGGAATATTTTCATTAAACATAATTTATACTCGAAGATGTGCCGTATACACATTACTGTCCTCCCTTGAATTGCAAAATTCTATGAAATGATAAATTTAATTTATTCACCTGAATGCTTCCTATTAGTTATTTTTTATTCGACACCACTGTGCATCATTGCGTCTTTTGTCCACCCCATTCTCCTGGGAGAAGTTGTCCTCTGGCGCCAGTTGCGCAATGTCAACCATGTTCGCAGTTGTTGCTGGAGTGTATCGAACGATGGGAATAATCAACCGAACAACATTAATCTTTATTTGGCTGTCAATGTGCTAAATGGACAATAATTTCTTGTAGCGAACGAACGAACAAACAAACAAACCGAACCAAACAATGGCTTTATAATCAGGCACGAAAAGCAACACAACACCACCACCAAAGCCGCGAACAAATTTAGCGGAGAAGTTATGGCGCACAGTATCGCAGTACCTCAGAAGGATAGTTCAAAAAATGGAAAGCATGGGCGTTGGTCAATGGAATTTTGCACAAGTAGACTTGTGTAGTAAGTAAGATAAAATGAACTAAACTTTATGAATATTGAAGACTGTATGGCGCTAAAGCTAGTTTTCCTTATATCAAGTTCATACATTTCCTGACAATTATTAAATATTTTGAACTTAACTCTAGTTAACTCGTACATCCTTTAAGTAGCAATTAGTCAAAGTAGGGAAAATTAACTGTACACTAGCAAATTCTGACTTGACGTTTTGCAAATACAGCATATTTTTTCCTTATTTCAAGTAAATTTTTACGCATATATAAGAAAATTTATTTATTTTTTTTTTGGACTTTGTAGTCCCTCAATTTTTTGCGATTTTTGTTCACCTCCTCCACCAGTTCTCTCTCTACCATTTAGTTGTTGGAATTTCTAACCACTTCTCCTTTGTGTTATTCTCTTCTTCTTTATTTTAGGAATTGAAATTGATTATTAGACATGAAATGTTCAACATTATGTATATAAAACATTACCTCCGCTCCGACTGCGATTCGACCCCAGAACCTTCATACTGTGAGCCACATGTCTACCAATTCAGCTACGCAGACACTAACATTTTTATGAAAAATTTGTTATTAAGTACAATTATACATATATTCCAAATTTTTCGAAACAATGTACACATTTTGAGGTTTGATTTGATAGGATTGCCATCATTGAATGATAAATAGAGTTGTCATATACTATATTTATAGGCGACGAAGAAATTTTAATATAAATGACATTTTCATGTTAGTCCCAAAAGAGTTTCGTAGCTCGATATATAGCGTGTCTGGCTAAGAATCATAAGGTCGTCGGTTCGACTCCCTGGCGTTACATTTTTAATGTTTCGCCATATATTTAAGACTCTCCAAGTAACGATTTGCGGAAAAAATAAAAATTTCGGAATAAGAAAAGGACAGAAAAATGTTTTGCGTTTTTGGGACTACAGCATAGTCCGAAAATAGTTTATTATACCCTTCACCACACTGTTGTACAGGGTACTATGACTTTTTGCATTTGTTTGTAACACCCAAAAAGACAAAAGATAGGCCCATAGTTTATTATTCCGATCGACATAGAATCAAATTTTGAGTCGATTTAGCCCTGTCTGTCCGTCTGTCCGTCCATGTATTCTTGTGATCAAAGTACAGGTCGCAATTATGGTCCGATCTTAACGAAACATTGCAAATATCTTTCTTTGGGCCCAAGGACGATCCCTATTGAATTTGGTTAAAATCGGTTCAAAACACGCTTATAGAACTATCAAATCACGCTGCACGATGGACTGCTTTTTATCCTTAACCCATATTCAGGCGCACGAAATCACGCTCTGCTGGGTGCCAGGACATAGCAACATACAGGGCAACGAATTAGCAGACGAGTGTGCCAGGATAGGATCCGGCGCACGAAATGAAACCGCGACACTGGACGTGCAAATTCCGTTCGTGGAACTTAAAAACCAAATCGACGAACGCGGAGTAGCACTAACCAGATCGAGGTGGGATATCGTACAAAACTGCAGGACTGCAAGAACCCTTTGGCCATCCATTGATGTGAAGCGTACCGAAGAGTTGCTGTCCTTTAGGAAGAACAAACTTAGCATCCTCACTGGAGTCATCACAGGGCACTGCGTGATAGGCAATATGGCTGCACGCATGAAGCTTCCTTACGAAGACTTCTGTAGAAGCTGCTTGGATGAAGAAGAGGAGGAGTCAGTACATCACCTGCTATGCTCATGTAAAGGACTGCAAGAGTACCGTTTGGCCTTTTTAGGGCACAGGCTCTTCGAAATCTAGATGACCTAGCACATGTACCGCTCAAACCCCTTCTCAATTTCATCAGAAAATCTGGTATAGTAAGGCCACAAAGACAAACGAAAACACGAGTCACTAGATCTTCTCTCCCTCTTCCTAAATCTTCTCTCCCTCTTCCTACACTTTCTCTCCTTCTTCCTAGTCTGTCTACCTCCAACTATTTCTTCTATTTTTCTATTCTACTCACGGGAAACACAATGGACCGAATTGTCAGCCCCGGTGAGCTCGTCAGTTGTATTCTGACGGGCGTCCCTTTTAACCTAACCTAACCTACATATAGCTCCCATATATACCTCCGATTTGGCATATATGCAGAGTATAAGCAATAGCAAAGGGATACACTTAGAGACAATACAAAATTTGGGGGAAATCCGTTCAGATTTAGATATATGTTACCCCCATTTGAAATTCAAGCGCTGTAGAAACTGTATTTTATATCCGATCACAGCGAAATTCGGCAGAGAGATGTTTCTTATTACATGAAGGAATACTGTTAAATTTGGAGAAAATGGGTTCAGATTTAGATATAGCACCCATATATATGTTAGCCCCGATTTGACATCTAAGCGCTGTAGAGACTGTATTTTTATCCGATCAGTACGAAATTCGACAGAAAGAGGTTTCTGTTTTACATGAATGAGTATTCAGGGAAAATCGATTCAGATTTATATATAACCTCCATATATATGTTCCTCCTGATTTGGTTACAAAGCGCTATAGAAGTTGTACATTACTTCCGATCATTACAAAATTCTCCAAAAAGATGTTTCTCAATTTAGGAACGAATATTGCTTAATTTAGCGATTATCGGTTCAGAATTAGATATATCCACATATATATGTTCTTACCCATTTACCCATTTACCAATTATTCCAAACTATTATCGCATTGTTAGGGAGGTGTATGGTAGGCGGCCGGAAGTTGGACCCCAAGAAAATGCACCCCAAATTAAAAATGAAAGTGCGCCCCAGATTTGGGGCCTATTTTCGTTACAAAAACTGATTTAGGAAATTACACCCCAATCAAGAAAACAGCATAAAATGAAAATAAACCCCAAAAAAACTAAGAAATTTTCTCTTCGTAAATCTGGGGAGTTAGCAGTAACACGTAAGCGAACCTATTTTCTAATTATAAATCTTTTCCTCTGCGGTCGGCCTACGGCCTGCGGCCTCTGTTGAAGACTTTCTCCTATGGACAGGATCCAAAGTTGGCTACGCGAAAAAAATCTTTTATGCTTAGCATCTCCTGTTTTTAAATTTATAGATGAAATTAAGCCCCAAAACGCGGACAAGAAATGAAATTAAACCCCAAAAAGCAGACAAAAAATGAAATTAAGTCCCAAATAAAATTGTTGTTGTTTGATATGTTATTTTTTGGGGCCCATATTCATAAAAATATTGGGGTGTAATTTCATGGGGCCCAATTTCATTCCGCCTGTATGGTATTATATAGTCGTCCCCGCCCGAATTTTTGCCTTTCCTTATTTAGGTACGTTTTTGAGTTCAAATTCATGGACTCGAGATAAGGATTCTTGATTATTGTTAGTTAAAGTTTCCTAAAACTCATGCTTTCTATTATTAGTTCATAATTTCCTTTTGTGCAACGTATCCACTGCATATGCCCAAAATTTGATAAATTTATGACTATTTGAACTTTTTTCGAGAAATATTGTTTTATTAAAAATATGTCCTCATTTTGAGTTCATAAACTATTCTGCATATCTCCAAAGAAAATAAAATTTTGTAGTACTAATTAAAATTTCCCAGTTTTCTGAAAAAATTAACTCAATATGAATAAAAACATTGAACTAAATTGGAGTATGGATTTTACAAAAATTTAGGAAACAAATTATTTTTAGGGTGGAGTATCTGGATCTAATACAAGGGTGGTATCATCTATTTCCGACGACGATTGAATGTCTTCGGACTCTGAGGAGCTGAGGGAAGTTTCCGGAGTCTTCGACGCATCTGATGGGGACATGCTCCTAGATGATACGGCTTATCTCCTAAAACGCAAAGGCAGCCTCTGTGTTCCTGCCCAGTAGACATCATCGTGATACAGGTAGCCTACGTAGTAGGAGGGAAGGTTTGTGGTATCAGGGCACCCAACATTAATATGTTTATGGAAAAATCGTGAAGACACGCCAGGAACCTGAGTGTGTATAGTCGTTTTATTCTTAAATTGTAAATGCCAGGCCTGTCATTATTAATTTTGAAACAGTTAAATTCCAACAAACAACTTTTAACTTGTCTTAAAAAATTTTTCAAAATAATTTATATTCAAAATCTTTTCCAAAGAACGATTCATACATTAAAATCAAAAAACAATTTGTATTCCAATATCGACTTTATATATTTTTAGCCACACCGGCGACACTGTGCGGCGTCCTTTTGGCTCGTGGTCCAAGAGTTGGTGTTGACGTTGTCATCGTTGTTTGTGGTAGTGTTGCATGTTGTGTTGTGTTCCGTTGGGTTGTGTTAAATAAGCATTTTTGACACATTGAAAGTTGAATTTAATAGTTATTGTTAGTGCTGTCATTGTCGTGTTGTTATTGTCATTTTGTTTAATCGATTATGGCCAAGTGATTCATTATACAAACATACATATATACATACATACACAGACACGATATAATTAAGCAGATAATATTAATGATGCAATAGGTAATTTGCCATATTAAACAAGCCACAAAATAAATTTAACAAATTTATGGCTTTAAATGACTTGAGCATGTTTGCAATCGACATTAAAGTTATTTATTAAATTTATGAGCAATTTTCAAATACAAAGTAAAATCTTTGTCTCTAAGTACAAAAGCAGTTCTGCTACTTTATAATTACCAATTAATCTTCACCCTAGATTATTAATAATAGAGACAATAAGAAACCCTGATTGGAAACTATTTGTGGCCTAATAAAACCCTTTACAAAATTCACTAATGCGAACCTCAAAATGTCCTGACATTCACAGACAAACATTTGACATTTTCGGCATTGTCCTTTGTTTGTCGAATGTCAGTGCCGAACAGAATTTGTGAAATGAAACCATTTGGCGTATAAAAGAGCTCGCGGCAATTGTGGGGCGCTTTGTATAACAGATAACAATGATATGTTGATTTTGGCGGCTTCAGTATGTAACTTTGTTTGAGGTTTAAATGTAGCCTTTTGTTCGATAATTCGATCTCTTTTGTAGATATTAAACTGTGCTCGAGGACACTTTCAGCATTTATCTGTCAGTATGAGTAAACCTATTTTGGACGTGCTGAATATGTATGTATTCAAAATATTCGGCCACGAAGTTTACTGGGAAATCTGAATCTCGGGGGAGAAATCGATGCTTCGCAGTACATGAATCACTGAAAGGAACGAAATAAAGATGACTCTTAGAAATTATTTCTCCCAAAACTATCAAAAAAAAAAAATAATGCAACCTGTTTCATAGCAATTTTTACTGCAATATTTCATAACACAAAATATCATCAACAAAAACCATCTTTTTCTTCGTTTTCTGTTTTAATGCATAGATTCTGATGTTAGTTAAACAACGCCAAAATATCTATTCGTAGCTTTGAAAGTTTTTTTTTTGTAAATTTTACTCCATAACAAAGTTTTGGAGTTAAAACCTTACTAAATAAGCTACAACTTTTTAAATTATGCATCGATTTTCTTCGGAATTAATTTATTGCCGATCTAACATTACGATAAACTCATAAAAATATGACACTTGTGCATTTTTAGATTGTTTTATGGGGCGTTTATATGAAAATTATTAAAATTTTCTCAAAAATATGTTTTTTGCAATGTTTTGTAAGATATCGGCGAACCTCATATTATGGCATTAGTAGAGAACAATTTCTCCGAATTGTTATAGGAATGTTTTACAAAAATCTAAATTAAGTATCTTTAAACTTCTTACTGAATTTTTACCAATTTTCTTGGGCCAAAAGTATTTATGTACAAAGTTTCGTTATGATCAGGTTATAATTGCTACCTTTACTTTGATTACATGAATACATACAGACGGACGGGCGGACGGGCAGACGGACATTGTGTCCTCTTTAAAGCAAAGTAAACTTTGCAAAAATCGGTTCAGCCGTTCGAGAGCAATTACAAATTTGATAAAAAACAAAAACTCATTTTTTGAAAATTTAAATGCCTACAAAATTTGCCAAACATATGCAATTCGCATATGTTTAATGTTGTCAGTTGGTAAGTTAATGATATATTTCGATTTTGGGAAGTGTTTCGGACCTAACTGCAAAATTTCAGTCGAATCAGTTCAATATTTCAGGAGAAAATTTCAGTTTTCTAAACACACTGTGAAAAATTTAATAGGTCATATCCCGCGAATAAATTAAAATTTTTCAAAACGGTACAAATTGTTTCATTTTTTCCAAATTCTCAACCGGATTAGTAAAAAAATTCAAAAAAATCTTGACCTTCCAAAAATGCCCACACACTTGCTTTATTTTTACCCTATTATTAGCGATGTGTCTATTTATTCTCCTTTTGGGTGTTACAAACAAATGCACAAAGTTATATACCCTGTGCCAAAGTGTAGCTAGCTGAGTCGATTTAGCCATGTCTGTTCGTCAGTCCCTATGTCCCTCTGTTCGTCTGTCCATCTTATGTCTTTCGTTAAGTACAGGTCGCAATTTCACTCCGATCATGCTGAACTTTTGCAGTTAGGTCTGGAAAGAACCCTATTGAAATTGGTTGCAATCTCTAGGGCCCCTTAGCCCTAGAGAAGCTGTAGTTTACATTAATTGTTTTGAAATTTAATATGGTAGAGTTTCTTGATCCATGGACCAACATTTCTAAACTGGAAAAATCGGTTCAGATTTAGTTATTGCTCCCATATACGTACTTATATATGTTTCGTCCGATTTGACTACAGAGGCAGATACTTTGGATAAAGAGGCAGATACTTAAAGTATGTAGACAAATTTTAGTTGAAGTATACACTGGATATTTCATTGTTGTCCAAGCTCATTAGAGTGGTGTAGGGTATCATATAGTCGGCACCGCTCGACTTTGGTCTTTCCTTACCGATTAATATGTAGTAATGTAGTAAAGAGCCCGGCTTTTAGAATAACACATTTTGGGGAAAAACTAAAATATATGTTTTTGAGGATTTTCTAATTTATTTTGGGAATTGTGGTATTTTTGTTAACAAATATAATAATGTTAGAACTAGCCTCAATTTGTGGCGTCAAGACGTACAAATAACAAAAAAATAATTGAATTATGTTATTTTTTAAATATTTTATGGATTTATCAAATTTTCGTCAGTGTTTGAAAACATGTTTTTATTTTTTTCCAGATCCTTTCCAACAAATCGGTATATATACTGATTCCTTTCTCATTATCTGTTCTAGATAAACAACAAAATTTGCTATTCGACTTTTCCATTTAATGTAGAGAAGTTTGTTGATTCAATAATAATACTGTCTTTTTTAAAGGTAATCGGTCGATATACATATATCGGTTCACATACATCTATATAGACCCAACCTAGTATTTTTGTAGACCCAATCGAATATTCTTATTTATTATGTAGGCAATTTTGTGGCTGTGTCTGCCAATATCTTATGTTTTGGGGTGATATGTGCACTTATTTACACAATTTAAAATGTATCGCTCACATGCATCCATAAACACTTTGACAAATATTTGCATATTCATATGATGATATCAAAGACGATGATGACTATAATTCAAATGACAATAATATAATGATAAAAGTGAGACTACCACTGTCGATAAGAATGGTAAAGGAAACCATCTGCATTTGTTTAATTGCCATCTGGGGATCAATAGGACATGTAAATCAATTAAATTGTTTATTTTATCTAATTGATTTATGAAATAATTTATATTTGCCCAAAGTAATACTCTTAGGTGATATTTGCATGATTTCTCAAATTAACTTAACATGGTTAGCATTTAAATAAATGAGGGTGTAGATGCCTTTGGATTTCATGTCAAATGATATAACAACATTTGTTGAAACTATAATCTGTACATTTGTGATGTTAACTAAATTGTTGTTTATCATAAAAAGAACATACACAAATGCATATGACGAATTAAAATGGCTACTTGGATGAACGAAACTTTTCATCAAAAAGGTGTTAGTTTGAACAGCTAAGACGAGTAAATCGAACAGAATACGAAAATATAATTTGTACATAAATATTAATACGCAACAAATTGTTGTCGAAGGGACATGCATAACATTTTCTGGTGTACTAAATACGAAAAAAATATTATAAAAAATTTTTATATTTAATTTTTTTTTTAAATTCCGATTTTGTTAGAAGATGCCTTTAGTATTTTTTTGAGCATTGCATTTTTAATTTTTCCCGACGTTCTCCTAATATAAATATATTATACTTTTGATACCCTATACCACACTGTACAGGGTATTTTAACTTTGTGCATTTAGTTGTAACAACCAAAGAAGAATAAATAGGCACATCGTTTATTATACCGATCCACTTAGAATCACTTTCTGAGTTGATTTAGCTATATCTGTCTGTCTGTGCTTGTGCTCTTGTAATCAATGTACAGGTCGCAATTATGGTCCGATCTCAACGACACTTGCATATATCTTTCTTTGATCAAAACTATGTTTCGTATTCGTCCGTCCGTCTGTCTCTCTGTGCATTTTCTTGTAATCACAGTGCAGGTCGCAATTAGGGTCTGATCTCAACGAAACTATGCACATATCCTTCTTTGGTCCAAGGAATACCTTTTGAATTTAATTTAAATCTGTTCAGATATATATATAGCTCCCACATATATATTTACCTCCGATGTAGCATATATGCAGCATATTTTATCCGATCTGTATACAAATTTATAGAGAGAAGTCTATAGATACAATAAGATACAATATTTAATTTGAGGAAAAACAGTTCAGATTTAGATATAGCCCAAATGTATACATTATTCCGATTTAATATGTAAGCGCTGTAGAAACGGTATTTTATATCCGATCAGTACGAAATTCGGCAGAAAGAGGGAAATTCGGGGAAAATCGGTTTAGATTTAGGTATGACCCCCATATATATGTTCTTCCCGATTTGTATCAAAGCGCTATAGAAGTTGTTCTTTACTTCCGATCATTACAAAATTTGGCAGAAATAATTTTCTTAATTTAGGAATGAATACTTCTTAATTTGGAGATAATCGTTTCAGATTTAGATATAGCCACATAGACATATACGTGTATGTTTTTGTTTATTTAGTCTTTAAGCGCTATTGAAACCGTATTTGACGTTCAATCTTTATATAATTTGGCAGAAATTAGGTTTTTAATCCATGTTGAAAAAATCTTTTTATATTTGAGTAGGGGAAGCTAAGTACTTTGTTAACTAAAACGAAACCAATAATTACAAACTATTATCGCAATGCGCGGTTTTCGCATTGTTAGGTAGGTGTGAGTTAATATATAGTCGGCCCGCGCATTACTTTCGGTCCTTCCGTACTGGTTTTAAATAACTTCTTCCATAACTCCAAAATAAGACTTAATACTTTCTTCCCAAAAAATATTACGAAAAAATATTTTTTTTAATTTAAATTAAAATTGCTATCACTTTTTGTCTTATTGCGTATATAAGATCGATTTTTCGTCATATATTTGAATTTGTTGCCTATTCAAAAAGAAAGAAATCGGTGCATATGCTCCGATATTACCAAAAAACCAGGACGACGAATTATTCGCATATAATAAATATAATGGTCATATCATCTTAACGGCTTCACACATATTAACAACCAAATCATCCCTTACTTCTTTTAAAAAATGTTGAAAAAATATATCTGTCCTTATGGTAACAAGAGGTCAAAATATAGAAAACATCCTTAATACTTGAGCATCCTGGAAAAATATTAATTCTCATCCTTAATTTTGTTGGTACTAAAGGGTCAACATATTATTCCTTTTCGCATTCGCAAAAACGCATATTTCACTATTCGCATTCGCTTTCGCAAAAATGCATATTTCACTATTCGCTTTCGCATTCGCAAGAGATATATTTCAATATTCGCTTTCGCAATCGCTTTTGCTAAAGTGACTTTCGTTACATCCCTAGTAGAATGCAATCGGTTGACTGTTTAAAAAACGGCCGAGTTATTTCCCTTTTTTAATTCCTCCCACTGTGCGACGTTGCCCTTCCTTACACGTTCCAATACACTAGGGCTGAAGGACAATTTCGTATCTAAGATTATACCTCGAAATGTTGCACTTTCAGAAAAGACTAGCTTAGCTTCATTTGGCAGCGGAGGGTCCTTGTTTGTGTTAAAGATAAAACCTCTGCTTCTGACCTATGTATCTGTCCAACTTAGCCATCTGTCTCTGATGACATTGGGTATTTTGCTACTGTGATTGCAACGTCCTCCACATACTCCACGACTATGCGGCCACAACGTTCTCGATGTATAAGGATCACATTCACAGCTAGGTTCCTAATTAGTGGAGACAGTACTTCTCTCTGTGGAGTCACGCGGTTTACAAATCTCGTTGAAGTTGTGTCCGCTACTCTTGCTGATTAGTCTAATAAATAAATATCCGTTTTATTTACAATTGCATTTATATATCATTAATCCAGACAAACCTTAATCAATCTGCACCGTTTTATCTCTACAGAATTTTAGTTGGAGGTGAATATAGACATTTTGCAAAGGCTACGGGGTAACTTTAATGGAATCGTTTCTTCTCAGTGAATGTGGACATTTTATAAGTGCTACGGGGCTATGCAAATGGTATCCATTATTCATGTCAAAATTATCAATGCGAAATGTTTCTATCCTTGATGTTTTGTTTTTATAGTACAGTGAAATCCCTTTAACATTAGCATATTCTTTAAGTATTAGCTAAATCTTAATCTGCCCGAGCAAATGCAACAACAATGGCAGCAGCAACAATAATAATTATAATTATTTATCTTGTGCCAGTAATTAATGTATATCCTATGTCGTAATTTCAACTCAACCTCCGTGAAAGACGGAAAGACCGTACCATCCGCCCATTCCCATCCCCACCTCTAACTCAGTTAAAATTTAAACAGTGACACAAAACCATTTCCGCTTAGGCATATCCGTTGCTGTGCTCTCGCTTGCGTCAAGGATTTAGAGGATGGCTGCTGGCTGAACTTCAGAACACGTTTAGATGATCCATAAATTTATCTAACAATGATGTCTATTGTAATAATGAGGATGAGAGCGTGATACACTGCCATAGCTACAGCTATAATCACATTGACATTGTTTGTTACGAGTCAGTATCTTATTGTTGTAACAAATGTTATTATTTCAATTTAATTATACCCTACACCACTCTGTGGTACAGGGTATTATAAGTTTGTTTCACGGCAGATGTTTGTAACACCTAAAAATAACACAGCTAGACCCACCTTAAAGTATACCGATCGACTCAGAATCACTAGCTGAGTCGATTTAAGCATGTCCGTCCGTCTGTGGATGTAAAGTTGTTCGTCGACTACAGGTCGCAATTTCACTCCGATCGTTCTGAAATTTTGCAGTTTAGAGTATTTCGCAGCTGTTAAGATCGCTATTGAATTTGGTTGAAATCGGTTCAGATTTAGATATAGCTCCCATATATATCTTTCGTCCGATTTGGCCCTTTAGTCCTATAGAAGCTGTATTTTACATCCAATCATTTTGAAATTTAGAATGGTAGAGTTTCTTGATCCATGAACCAACACTACCGAATTTGAAGAAAATCGGTTAAGATTTAGCTATAGCTCCCATATATATGTTTCGTCCGATTTGGACCTTTAGTCCTATAAATGCTGTATTTTACATCCAATCTTTTTGAAATTTAGAATGGTAGAGTTTCTTGATCCATGAACCAACATTGCCGAATTTGAAGAAAATCGGTTAAGATTTAGCTATAGCTCCCATATATATGTTTCGTCCGATTTGGCCCTTTAGTCCTATAGAATCTGTATTTTACATGCAATCGTTTTGAAATTTGGAATGGTAGAGTTTCTTGATCCATAAACCAACATTGCCGAATTTGAAGAAAATCGGTTAAGATTTAGCTATAGCTCCCATATATATGTTTCGTCCGATTTTCCTCTTTAGTCCTGTAGAAGCTGTATTTTACATCCAATCATTTTGAAATTTAGAATGGTAGAGTTTCTTGATCCATGAACCAACACTACGGAATTTGAAGAAAATGGTTAAGATTTAGGTATAGCTCCCATATATATGTTTCGTCCGATTTGGACCTTTAGTCCAATAAAAGCTGTATTTTACATCCAATCGTTTTGAAATTTGGAATGGTAGAGTTTCTTGATCCATGAACCAACATTGCCGAATTTGAAGAAAATCGGTTAAGATTTAGCTATAGCTCCCATATATATGTTTCGTCCGATTTGGCCCTTTAGTTCTATAGAAGCTGTATTTTACATCCAATCGTTTTGAAATTTAGAATAAATAAATAAATTTATACATGAACTACAAAATTTATATTTCAGAGTTATTCAATATTACGAGAGTGGTGTAGGGTATTGTATAGTCGGCCCCGCCCGACTTTAGCCTTTCCTTACTGGTTTTAATATAATTTCATTTGTAGGCATGGATTGAGAGAAAAAGTGCTAAGTCCATTTTTTATCAGAACTCATTTTTTAATGTAGAAAATAAAATGAGTTCAATGCACATTGATCAAAAAATTTAAAGCAATTTTATTGAGTGCTGTACAGATGTGCTTACTCCAGCAAATATCAAATATGGGTGGTTTTAAATGTCGGTATACGGAGTGGTACAGAATGAGCTGTATGGTTTAAATTGTTTATAACTTATTTGTATTTTCGTTTGTTTTATTTAGATTTTTAAATCATTATTCATTTGTAATTTGTTTATAATCTTTCATTTGTTCGATGATTATTATTTTTTTTTCGTAATACAATACTGGGCATTTTTTCTGATAAACTTTAAAAATTATATTCTTTAAGTGATGGCCATTTTCTGCTATTTTTAACATATTTTCCATAAATTCAATTGTTTTGGTATGCTGTTCGATTGTGTAGTTATACCTATTAAATTCCCCAAGACTTTGTTGCGAAATGCTGAAAAACATACATAGAAAAAATAATAATTAAAAAAGTTGTTAACAACTCAAACCGTATAGCTCGTTCTGCGCCACCCTCTATATAACATTTGCGACAAAATTTCATTTAAATTATGGTATTGTATATACATACATACATACGTAAATATCATTTAAATTTAAAAACAAATGATGCTAAAGAACATTATTATATAGACACATTTGCATGAATGGAATTAGCGCTTTTTCACTTTAGAGTGACTGTGGAGTGGAGTGAGTGTGAAGTTACTGACTAACAACATCATTCATTTAGCAATTCTGCCATATATTTGTTTAGATTTGTTCAGAAGCAACAAATGCAATTAAATGTAATTAACGACGACAAATATGTATGTTTTGTCGTTTGCTACATAAAATAAGAACTTGACTTTTTTCTGCGGGAGATATTTATTTGTGAATAGCAATTTAAAACGGAGTACGAAATGAATCGTTCTGATTATATTTTCGGTGAGGAGGACTTCAAACAACTATGTGTTGAGTAGCTTTAACCCGGAGCACCTTGCAGTCCCCATCGCTTATATATTTTCTGTTTAGGTTACTGTAAAATAGTTATATGCACCTCTTTAATTTCAAAATATATATTGTGCAAAACGAAGTAGATTTGATTACTTTCATACGATAAAAAAAGGAACCCCCGTTTCATTTCTTGTTTATGTTCCAATAGTTACCCTGACATCATGGTACAATATTTATCCCTTTCCCCACTGTAAATACCTATGAATGTTGAAAAACAATTTTTTTGAATCATATCGTCAATTCAAGAGTGACATAACTCAAAATTTAAAACTTCCAAGACGAGTAACTTTAATTCAGTATAAACAGATAAGTAACAGGCAATAAATGCTTAAAAAATTTGGCAAGATCCGTAATATGAGTTTTTATGTATACTCGTAAACTAAAATTTGCTGAGTTAAAATTACGGGCATTGGGAAATTTTGAGTTATGTGACTCTAGAAGTGAGTGAGCGATATGTAAGCATCTTTCCCCTAGTTTATGTTCCAATAGCAACTTTCACATCAGGTACAATATAACAAGTAAGAAAGTTCAGTCGGGTAAACCGACTTATGAAACCCCTCTCCTTGAGTCCCAAAAAATATTCGTAAATGTATTTATTTTGTTGTTTTAATTAAATTATTATCAATTTAAATTGCATTTAATAACTTTAAAGTATGTGCTGGTATTAAAGTTATAAGCTGGTGACTTTTGGTACAAAACGGTCCATTTGTGTGGGAGGTACCAATAACGGTCACTCTTCTCTGGACTCTAGGTTCTATAAAATCATTACACTGTACGAAATTTGAAGTATTTGTATGCACTGGCATTAAAGTTATAAGCTGGTAACAGCATTGGTACAAAATGATCCATTTGTGTGGGAGGTACCAAAATGAGCGTGGCAATAATACCCATTTTTTAACTGTATTGTAGGTACTATTAAGCCATTATACTAAACCAAATTTAAAGTCTTTGTATGCACTGGTAATAAAGTTGTAAGCTATTAACTTTTAGTTCAAAATTGTCCATTTGTGTGGGAGGTACCAAAAGGGGCGTGACAACTTCGACCATTTTTCTCAATAAACTAATACTATGTGTAGAATTTCAGAGGATTCAAATAAGTAGTATAGAAGTTATTAAATAATCAATATTTCGCTACATGTTAACCCTAGAAGGAGTGAACCAAAATGGCCCATTTTCGAACATAGTTGGAGATAGAAGAAAATATTACCACATACCAAATTTGAAGTATTACCACATACCAAATTCGATGTGTTACACTTTCGGCTCGTAGCAAATGATATATACCTTCCTCTCTAAGGTGAGGAGATAAAAACATGTTTGTCCTACCGTGTCTATAAGGGTACGAATTTAAAAAGCTAAAGTGAATCGCTCCATTGTACAACATTTAACCCTTTTGCCTCAATGTGATATAATTAACCGAATTTGTAACACTGTACAATATTTAATCGTTTTTGTCCAACAGTGCCCGCTATCTGTGTCATGTTTAACTTTTTTCCGTACCATATTTAACTTATGTTTTCCCACGGTTTAAATATAAGTACTTATTTCGAAAAAAAATCTTAGCTTTGGTTTGTATTGTAAGAGCTACCTTCGCACTCTGGGACGACATTAATTCCCTTTTTCGCCACTTACCACATTTAACTATTTTGCCACACTTTACCTATTTAACACTTTTTTGCTCTTCTATACCATATATAACCTATTTTTCTCCACTCAACCGTATTTAACACCTTGACCTACTGTGCTTCTAAAAGCACGACAACGCTTTATATCTCAAGTTTAAGTTCCAATTATGCCAGATTGTTTCATTTTTTCTCCAATGAATGACATTTTGAAACCCAGAAAAGTACGAATGCAAAGAAAAAAATGACTACACCGATCCGTTGTCCTAAGGCCTTCCCTCGCTTCGATTTTCACCATTCTAATTCTAGGCGTTAAATTTGGCGGTGGTATCGTATTTATCCCATTGTGCCCCATTGTGCGGCTAATAGTACGAATTTATTGCACATCTACGTCCCAATAACTACCCTCACACCAAATTTCATGATACAGGGTTTTCCAACAAGAGGTGATATTTTGAGTCACCCGGTATTTCGGTAGCTGTCGCTTTTGAAGCTTTTATTCTTTGACATTTGACAAGTAGAAACTACGCCATTACTAAAAATGGAACGATACACGATTCAACAACGCATTGAAATTATTTAAATTCACTACAAAAATGATGAAAATCTTGCAGTCACAGTTCGCAAAACTAAAGCATTTTTGGGTCGTCGTGAAGTACCTTGTCGGACCGCAATACAGAAGTTAGTGGAAAAATTCGAGCTTTTAGGACAAGTTAGTGATGTGAAGAATAAAACCCGTGCACGTCGCTCAAGAACAACTGAATATATTGCTGCTGTAGCCTAAAATTTTGAAGAAAACCCAGGTTTGTCCATTTCTCGTCGTTCTTTGGAATTTGGCATTCCACAAACGTCATTACACCGTATCTTGCATAAAGACTTGGGTCTTAAGGCTTATAAAGTTCAGTTAACACAAGAACTTAAGCCGGCCGATCATCAACAACGTCGTGTCTTTGCTGATTGGGTCCTTGAAATGCATGAAAATGATCCGGAATTCCATCGAAAAATCATATTGACTGATGAGGCCCATTTCCACCTCGGTGGCTACGTCAACCAGCAAAATTGTCGCATCTGGGGCTCGGAAAACCCAAGAGTTATTATTGAGAAACCTCTCCATCCTCAACGTGTGACTGTTTGGTGCGGTTTATGGTCCGGCGGGGTCATTGGACCTTACTTTTTCGAAAATGAGGTTGGATCAACAGTTACGGTGAATGGACTGCTCTATCGAGAGATGATTAATGATTTTTTATGGTCGGAGTTAGATGGTATTGATCTGGACAACGTTTACTTTCAACAAGACGGCGCTACGTTGCCACACAAGCAACGAAACCATTGCTCTGTTATGGGAAAAGTTTCCGGACCGTGTTATCTCTCGAGAGGTGAATTGGCCCCCGAGATCTTGTGATTTAACATCTTGCGACTTCTTCCTTTGGGGCCACGTGAAAGATGAGGTATACGCCAACAGCCCAGCGTCGATTCAAGACCTCAAAGATAGAATTCGTGAGGCTATCGAGGACATAGGGCAGCGACTTTGCGATTTGGTTATGGAAAATTTCATGAAAAGGATATGGTCCTGTAAGCGTGGTCGTTGTGGTCATTTGGCTGATGTTGTTTTTCATTATTAACGGCATACCTTCCTCTTTATTATGAAATAAATATCCGATCATTTATCTCAAAAAATGACATTTTTCTTTGAATTCCAACCTCTTGTTGGAAAACCCAGTCAGTCAGTCACGCAACAATTTTATATAGAAATATGATTTTTTGCGATTGTAGAAAATTCGCGTTAATTACACTTTAATTACACTATTCAATACGATTTTTTGTCAGAGTCCTAAAATTTATTTTTTTTGTGTATATAAAATTATGGTAAAGTTTTTTTTTAATTCCATGGAATTTTCATGGAGGTTATCTTTAGTATTTGGATAACCCCAAAGTTCAGCCGTTGCGAATTTCTAGGGAATTAGTCCCAAATTCACATTCAAGTAACCTGGACTTGCCATGCCAGATGTATAAAGGAACTTTGCTGATCAATCTGTACTCATTCCTCTGGAGATATTGATTTAAAGTTATATGAAATCGAACACAGAACTTAAGGCTACTTTCTGAAAAACTACATGTTTACTTTTAAGGCAGTTCTGTTGAGAGAGCTTCTAGGTAGCTTCATTGATCCTTCACTCGGTTTAATGTAGAATTCATAGATCTAGACGGGGACTTAAATGAGAATTGCTGTCCTGACCAATTTTGTTGTAAATGATGGCATTCTCGGCTATTTTAGGGCCAACAGACTGTCCTAGGGAGGTGTTTGTACTTTGGAGCTTTGTCAATAACATTTATACTCTCTTAGGAGTATTTTGTTGTAAATATTGTGGGAAGTCTCATAATAGACTCAAATACATCGTTCGGAGAGCCCTTTACATTAGTGCAACGTGAGTGAAGGAAGCTGGTCTTGGAGTAAACACAATTAACAGCAGGAGGTAAAACTATCACCTATATAACCTATAACTTTGTGGGGTAATGTATTTTCTTTCCCTGTCTGTGCAAATTTCATTCTCAATTCTAGACAGCATAAAGATATACTAGTAGGATACGGTTAATAAATCCATGTGGGTCAACCTGAGGATCCAAATCTTATGGCTCACACAATTTATTATGAAAACTAAAAAAATAGTGCTATTGGTTTTAAAGAACATTAGGTTATAATTATAGACTATTATATTTTTGAATAATATAGCCTTTGCCTTAATTAATTCTGCTGTATGAATAATTTGATCCATCAGTGTTTGCTCAGATAATCACTATATGTTGTTTTTCAATGGCTCTTTAAATTAAAGTCTATATATTCGGAAAAAGTTTCCTTAAGTGTTCTAAAAAGGATTTCATTCGTTGTTTGTGTATTCGAAGGTTTGCCCATTCCACCAGTCACAACAACTCTGCATCTGTCGCCAAACATCTTATTAATGTCGAAAGGAGGACAATTTTAATGAACACCATAAGAAACAAAATCATCACCGGCAAATAAAACCAGCTCAGTGACCAAATAGTTGTATATAATGTCTTCAAGAAGACGAAGAAGAAGCGCGGAAAGATTTTGGCTATGTAAAGGACGTCAAGTTGCTAAGTTTACTTAAGTTCAGTACATTTCAGTTCAGTAGAGTTAAGAGTTCCGCTGTTCTCGTCGTAAAATGATTCAGCCGCACACCATGAAACGCCAAAAAGGCCAACATTAACATAATATAATTAACTGATGAGAACCCAAGAAGAACCATGACAAACGCAACAACTACTATAACATCCTCGATGACAGGGAAGACGACGGCTCGAAAGACAACGGCGGTGGCGATAGCAATGACAACGACACCTACAGCCATCACGTCGTAAATGAAAGGACAAAGGACTGCCAAAGAAGATTCACTGCGGGTAGTACTCCACGGAGGAAATACGACGTTTTTATTCCGCTTGCGCTCCCTCTCTCATAACGGGGAGTAGGCATCAAAAATACATTTTTACAGTTTTTACTTAAGTTTATAATTTATACCGGAAAGTTGTAAATGATGGAGCAGAACGTTATTCACGAACTTGGTCGACAGCCATGACTCGGTATTTAGGAAATTTAACACTAATGCAAAAAAAACATATATAGAAACTTATTATGTTGCCCATAGCAACCTATCCCTTTGAGGGATTATTTTTTTTTTTTGGCATATTCGTTTATATACCTTTTATGTCATAAATACCCTATACCCTGAAGAGTTAGGATGTAGGGTATTTATGAAATGAACATTTTAATATATGGTAATCTTTGAACCAATTTTCGGATTTACTTTTTTTTAATATTTGAAGCTATTTTTGCTATGCTGAATTGACAGTACATTTTTGGCAGGTATTATTTTAGGAAAATTGCGCTTTTCTCATTGTACTTTTAAAACCTACATCACCTTGTTAACGCAGATTAATCGAAAACGAATACCATAGAACCTGTAGTTTGTCCTTGGATCAGGATGCTTTCAGGTTTAGGTTAAGGTCAGGGTGGCAGTCGATTTTACCATCTGACATGGACCAATTTAGGTGGCTAGTGTTTCCACTGGCTCAGATGCAAAGTAATCAATAATACGAATTTCGGTAGCGGAAAGATATATTAAATTTCTTAAAAAGGCCGACCCCTACACGCAAAGAAAAAAACGTTTGGAGGTCGTTTATCACAAACATAGTTCTTTGTCTCAAATGCTCTAATTTTCCCGTAACGGTTGAAATATTTCTAGTGAATGAAAACGTTTATGGTAAACACAGTTTCTCTTGCTGTACACGAACATTCTTTCACTCCAAAATTTTCATAATTTACGTTTATGGTAAACGAAAAACGTTTACGGAAACATATTGTATTTAAACATGATTGACTATTTTAAAGAGTGTTGAGCGAACGAAGAGCGTAACTTGTTCTTATTTTGTGAGAGTGCGGTTTTATACATTTTTTATTTTTATATGTTGAAATAATATGTAACATATTATATACACAAAATGAAACGTACTTTGTCCACGTTGTTTTATTAACAATTCTGCAGATGGCGGTGGACATTTTTCTCTGCATTCCTTCCTCAGAACTATTGCGCTATTTCACAACATTTGCAATCGTACTCAGAATGCGTAGAGTCGTATGCTGTTGGACCTTTAGTTTTGTACTGGCGTTTGTAGTGTTCGGTATTTGTGAGCGTGTGTGGCAAAATTAAAAATGTTTTTATCTGTGAACTCAAAATTATTTCATTCAAAGAATTATTTAAACCAAAGTATCTAAAATATCTTAGGTGCGATATTTCGCAAGTTCAGTGTTATATGTAAATGGTAAATGAAGTGAAGACATGTGGGAAAATAACCAGATTTTCAATAACAAAAACAATGGATGGTTCTTCACAGTTTGTGTGAAAATCTATTGTTTTTAGAAATGTTCAATATTTTCATATTTTCGATGTTTTAATTTTATTTTATTTCACTGATCAAAAACAATAATTTTTAAAAATATTAAATTAAAATTCTTTTCGCAACTCGTTGCTTTGGTTTTTTATATTAGTGGTTGTTGTTATTGCATCAGTCACTACTACAACACTTTGTTCTGGATGATATTGTCATTTTGCGTTGCCTCCGACGCTTTAGTTGTGGCTGATGCAACAAAAACATAACCAAAGTAACGAATTGCGAAAAAAAAAATTGTAATACTCGTATATATTTTTAAAGTTTATTGTTTTTTATCATTGAAACACCAAATGAAATGAACTGAAAACATCGAGCACTGCATGGAAATATTGAACATTTTGTGGAAAGCCGGAATACCAAAATCAATGACATTTAACACCAACGGTGACGAACCATCTATTGTTTTTGTTAATGACTAATTGATTATTTTTCCACACGCCCTCAATTGCGAATAAGCAAATTAAAACCATTAACAATCAATCTTCACACGTATAGGTACTGAAGCTCCTAATGGAAATTGTGAAATAAATTTATGTCAAACCCATTGTCGTCTCAATCAGGCACAATACAATTGGGTACTTCTGGAAACAGCTGAAATTTTCAACACTAAAGAGACAAACAACCCGGGTTTTCACCCGAAAATTTTCATGTTATTTTCTGATGAAGTTTGGTATTCTATTCACGAAAACTTTTGAATGGTCAGCATTTAGGCCAGGATTTTTAATATGGACCTATGAAGTTCACTTTTGGCTATAAAGTTTGTATACGTTAAGATAACATCTCGTATTGGTTCATACATACAATGGCCTCCTAAATTTTTAATAAGTTCTAACAAACATGCTTTACAGTTTGTCAACAACTTTTTTCGGTGAGCTCCCGGGTACTAAAAATTGTGAAATTTTTGACTATAAACATAATATTATAAAACGTATTAAATATAAAAATTCAAACAATTTATTCTTTTACGACAAACGTTTTCTCATTTATCGATAAACTGGCATTGCTTGTGACAAACGCAATAACCGTCTGCAGCAAACGTTTCAAAGGGTTTGGGAAAAGCAGACATTGATGTACCAAACCTTTCACAGGGTTTGTAATAAATATAAAACATTTATGATAATTACACTAACCGTTTCCTATAAACGTTTGCGACAAACATAGTCCACAAACGATATTTGTTAGTCTAATTTTTCGTTTGGGAGTAACGAATTTTTTCTTTGCGTGCAGTATATCCAGTTGTAGTTTACTCAACGCGGGACAGTAGCGTAGCAAATTCTCAATGCTCTCCACTTCTTCCCCATCCCCACAATTTCTGCACAAGTCGTAGGAGTTAATGCCTAACCTTCTGACGTGTTAACCGTTCAGGTGGTGGCCGTCAGAACTGACACTAACGTAGACAGTCTTTTCATCTATAGTGCGAAGAGATATTTTGACCTTCTCAGGTCATATCTTGTTCAGATTTATCTAGCTACCCTACATGTACCAATTTCTGTCTCTTGCCTAAGCAAAAGTTTGCATGTGGAAAGTGGCACATCAATATATCGTCATCTGAAATCCATAATAACGTAATATCAAAAAAATCAAAATTAATTTTATGATTGATTATAGTCTATAACACTAAACTACACATGCCTACAAAATTTTAGAGTTCAATATCTAAAATTGACCATTTTATGAGTGAAATTCAAAAAGACGTCACAGCAAACAAGGTCAATAAAAAGGCGGAAGATTCATAAAATTTTAATTTTTTTATTCAAAATGTAGGACACAACTAATTGCACATTTGTTATTCGATTTCGCCTTAATAGCCAGGAAATCCATAAATCTAGTCAAAAGATTAATATTAATTTAATTTGTTTTTGGCTTCTCCTAAAAAGCATGAATATGTGGGTTACGTTATTTTGGATTTCTGGTGACGATATGAAAATTCTTCGATAATTTCAAGTCGTGTGTCGTGAATGGCACGTTCAATATTGACTTGTAAAGCTTGAAGAGAGTCTGGTTTATTTCGAAAGACCAATGAATTCAAATAACCCCACAAGAAATAATCTAATGGTGTTAAATCACAACTTCTTGGAGGCCATTCAATATCACAATTTCTTGAAAATAATCTCCAAACTTTTCTCGCAACAATTCAATTGTTTCATTTGCTGTGTGGCACGTAGCCACAATCTGTCAATGGCAAGAATATAGCTCTTAACGAGAGCTAAAATATTGCTCATGGGTGTCAAGGTCGTAGGTCGACCGGAAAGTGTTTTTATTTTTATTTAAAAAAAATGGACTTAGCTTCATTTTCAAATGTGAACGGAAGTTTTTGTTTGCTCTTGCTCCTTAACGGAACGTCGGATCGGGAATCGGCCAATGGAAAAAAGATACCTCTTCACGAGAGCTAAAATATTGCCGGTAATAGGTTGACTGGAAAGTGTTTTTTTTTATATTTAAAAAACACTACTGAATACAATGAAAAACAAATGACATATTACAAATGGCCGAAACGTCACTTCAAAATAATATCATCCCTATTGGAAAACCCGTTATGTAAAAGTATATTCGTGCGACGTGACTTTCCTTCTAAGAAAGATACTATATAGAAGTGAAACTATAAATCAACGGTAGATAAACTGCATACTCAGTTTTATATTTCGTGATCGTTTGTCCTGTTGACTGGACTTTTAAAATTTCAAGAATAAAATTTTTGAAATATTTTGTATAACACTTATAGAAAGTAAATTGAAAAATATGCATATCAAATGAAAGGGGAGAATTCCTACAATTCATTAAAATTTTGGAATAATTTTCCAAGGACGAAGGGTATTAAAAAACGTTTACCTTTGAACATTCTTCAAGGTAGCGGGACTACAAATCTGAAAAAATGTATGTTACCGAATTCAAACTGAAACAACACATATTAAAATTTCAGCCTTTCATTTCAGTCTGCATAATATATTATGGATACTGAGCCAAAAAATATATATATTAATTTAATTTGATATAATGTTCTTTACACTTATTGCAATGTGAATAACATCGATGTTACAAATTAACAAATATCCCCTCTAATATCTACCTTCTCGACTGTAGCACCACGACATACAAATGATACTTCAGGAAAATCCCTCCTCGCTGAAAAGCAGCTGGACTTATTTTACATCCAAATGGGAAAAAAGTAATACATATAAAAAAATTTCATGAAAATGAAGTGAACACAAAACCTCCAACGACCTCCAGCGCCATTCGCTGATTCGCTTTTTACGCTTGGTCATCCATTCATTGGCTCGTCATTTAGTGTGAACGTTTGTTCTCAGGCTAAAGTCGTCGTCTTTGTTGTTGTTGCTGTTGTTGGTCATTTAAATTATTAAAAAAATGTTTGGATTTCGCGAAACGTCCTCATGAAACTCATAAACATTTTTGTTGTGTGAGTGTTTGTGTGTTGAACATTTTTTATTTGTTTCCTTTTTTGCGCTTTTGCCATTATTGCATTTTTATGAGAATCTTTTAATTTCATATTAAATTTTGCCTAAATGTAAGTCGTTATGTGCGTGTTCGCCTCGCTTCGACCGCGAATTAAATTCGTGGACATCATTAAGATTTGAACCACAAACGATTTTTTTTTGTACGTTTGTCGCTATTTTTCATTGAATCGCACTAGTGGTGAGGAGGAGTGGGCGAGGACTGTGTAGACTATTGTAGAAATACAAAAATAAAATAATAAATATTGAATTTAAAGTTAATCAATTTATCATCTGAGGAGCCTACAGCGCGATGTATAAATGAAATATTTATAAACACAATCGAATCGGAACGAAAAAACGTACACAATAGAATGGGTCATTATCACAAGAGAATTTAATCTGAAAATATATAGGGAGGTACACTTGTTGGCAGTTTTGATAAGGCAAAATCATGTTTTGAAATATTATGATATACTCTTATATATATATATATACCTTTGTTCACAATAGGGGAAGTATGACCAGTAGGAAAAAAAATCGGGCGGGGTCGAATTATTATTGCGATAATAATTTGGAATAATTGGTTTCGTTTGAGTTAACAAAGTACTTAAATCAAACTCCTCATCAAGGCTTATTCCACGGAGGAGTTGAAGAGGTTAATTGTAATAAACTAGATCTGAAACGATAATCTTTAAGTATTGCAGTATTCTTTCATAGATCAAGTCAAATCGAAAGGAACACATATATGGGACATTATATAACTAGACAGATTTTCATCAACTTGGATCAAAAATATAATTTTTGCCAAATTATATTAAGATCGGGCATAAAATACAGTTTTAATAGCACTTAAATATTAAATATGCAGAAACATAAAAATTCTTTTTTTTTTAATTTTTTCGAATTATTTTAACGACAGTTACTAAACTTCTGTCTCTACCTAAAAGTGATATTTGTAACATTTGTCTTTAAAGGGAGCTTATACTTCAGAAACTATGGTCTAAATACTAAGGAAAACTTACCAAAAAATCTGAATTAAAAAAAGCTATTACATTTTTTTAATGTCAACATAATTTTAAACCTGTCGGTTTTTGGCGCTGTCTCACGAATGACTTGCTAGATATTCGCTTTAAGGTTCAGAATAGTAAATGGATTGTTCGCATATCAGTTTCTCCGATATCCCACAAGGCTCTAAAGTTATAATCTAATCTAGTATTTGATAACCAAAGACCTAAAGACAATAAAGACACAACAGAGTGCATGTTGGCGTAAAAAAGGAGAACTTGACATGAAGATGACCTTACAACAGACCGCAAATTTATGAATTTTACAAAGAACACTTTCGTGGAATATTATGTCGTCTAGCATTGAGTATAATACTAACAAAAGGCTGAATGAAAAGAATTTACAATTGTATTTTGTAATAACCATTTTAAGCTTTCCACCGACATCTTTTGAACAGTCTTTATAATATTTACGACTTTGTTATTACCTTTTCGAATATGTGCATATTTATAACAAATTAAAATTGCGAAAAAATAAATGTATGTGTATATAAATGTACTGCGTTTTCGTGCATTTGAATTCATAGATGCAACAGTAGCATTGAATTGAAGTACTTTCTATGATATTTCATATTCTATGAACCCTTTATGAATGTGAAAGCAATTTAAAAAATCGCATAACTCGTAAAGCAGACCAAACTGATACAGTTCCTTCTATTGTCCGCAGTGACTCAAGTGGAATATTTCAAATTTATTTGGTATTCTGCAAAATTATGCCGAAATCTCTGTTGTTATAAATATTTTTCTTATTTTTTTTCAACGAAAATTTTGCAACCATAGAAGAGACCAAAAAAAAAACATTGCATTTTTCACAAAAAAAGAAGCAGAATTTGCTTCAGATCAAAAAAAGAATAAACGATTGAAATTAATGAATTACAACAAATTGGTAGAATCCAAACAATTTCAATGAAGTCTGAGCTCTATTAGCTTTTTCTCTTTTCCGGCTGTGCTTATGCTTTTGGCATGGAGATTGCCATTTATAAGTGTAATGGCATTTTTACAAGAAAAAGTCAGCAAAAACGTTGATGTATTGTTAAATTTTTAGGAAAAAATCTCTTTATCTCGAGTATATGATAAATGTTTAATGTCGATGGGAGACCCGCTGACAGTCACTATGATATATGCCATTTATTATACATTTTTTTCGTCGGTTGCCAAAACAGTCGTTGTGAAAAAACAACTTTATTGATTTGTTGTGATACATATTTATGCATGCAAATTCATAAATTTTGAGGGTGTGTACGTAAGAGCATTTTTATACTTAATACAATGGAGGGCCAAAATATGCACACTGCACCAATAATTGGTGCAGTGTGCATATTTCCAGAAAAATAGCCAGTGTCTTCTTAGCTGAATTATATGGCGGATTTCATCTGAGTTGGATCAACTTTTTCCTAATAATATTGTTCTCTTACGGGTTATTCATGGTGCCGAAGATTAAGACCATCGGTGCTAATCTTTGGCAAACTTCACTACAACTTTGGCAAACTTCAATGGTTTTTCAAAACTAAATTTGTGCAATAAGGAATATGACTTTCTGGCAACTGATTTGCTGGTTGCTGATAAAGAAAATATGTGGGACTTTAATACATCAGGGCATGATATATAGCTCTAAACAAGTTCTGAGACGATTGTTTGTTGCAACTTTCGAAACCATGGTCGGGTAAGTTCACAAACAGCCCTCCACTGCCGAAAATCTCTTAATGAGATGGCTGAGCATAAGCTGTGGAGAAGAGGAAGAAATGGAGAGCATTGAGCACTTCCTATGCGACTGTCCTGCTTTTAGTGGACGACGTCTGGATGTACTGGAGATGGCCTTTCTAGGTGGTCTAACAGATCTTTCCGGTACCGATATACTCGTACATACTATCGAATACTTTGTATATCAAACAGGTTGGTTTTAAGGAGGGGAATTTCAGCTCGTGGTAACTCTAGGGTCCTAGGTCTATGTGAGCTGGTAAAAAAACGGCTGTCTGCCTAACCTAAAGCTAAACCTAAAGGGTGTGGAAGAAAGAGAAACTCTAAAACCAGTAATACTTATGAAAATACATTAGGTAGTTCTTATGATTATTACAATTAGAAAAGTACGGAAAGTTGCTACAAAAGTAAGGATCACTCCGACCTTGATAAAATGTTCTGATCAATGGTAATCGGATAATTATGGAATTTGACAGAAATGAGTTTGTGTTGAACATGGCCGAATTTAAAGAAAATTCTGATTTAGATATTTTTTAAATATCTGTGGTTTTCTAGAATAACAACCTGTGTCAGAGATCTGATGTCGAGAGAGATTTTATTTTTACATAAGTGCATTCAGCTAATCATTATCTATCTATCGATATATGACACTCCCAGATTTGTCAAATTTTTTGAGACTTTCTCCAACAATCGACTATGAACATTTAGTATTAAATGAGAATAAGTAGTTTGGCTCTCCGGAACATTTTGATTTTTTTTAGGGGAGCTGTTATTCTATTAAATCTCAGATATAGTTATTTCTCATCAGATCTAAATACAATTTGCAGATAATAGTTTCTTTCAAGAATGAACACTTATTACCTATATCCTTATATTGCATCTAACCTCTATATATCCGCATTTCTCAACAAATATTTTTAAAAATGAGTAAAAAAAAACAGTTTCTTGAACCAAGAACAAACCTTGTAAAATTTGAAGAAAATCGTTTCAGATTTAGCTTTTTTATGTAAGCGCTATAAAATTCGTATTTCTCAACAGATCTTTATAAACTGAACAGATATCAGTTAATGAATTGTAAACAAACGTTGTTTAGTATAATTTCAAAGCAATCAGTCGGTTATCACTGGAAAACAACGTTGGTAAAACTTAGATTATTCTGCTTTGATTTGGCCTATCACCATAATCAATGAAAATCTCTGAACCTTGACCCGCAAGGAACCTAAAAATAATTGGCAGAAAGAGGAAATGAAAAGGACACATTTTGAGAAAGCCAATTGAAAGCGTAACGAGGATGGCGTTGGAAGACCCAGAAACACTTGGCGCATAAAAGTAAGAAAAGAGCTAGCAGCAATCGACAAATCATGGGAAGAAACGAAAATTATTTAATCTTAAAGATTATAGTGGAAATATTTTGTTGAAGCCCTATGCTCCTTCGAGGAAAGAATAAATGAAGTAAAAAATTCTGCTTTTTAATTTAGCCCTACCATACTGATTTTTATTTAGAATGAGAGTGACGAACATTTTTCCTTAATATCATATTGCGCCATTAGTTTTAAACACTTAATTTCTGTTGCTGTGTGAATACTTATATTTTGCTCTGTATGTTCGAGTACATTGCACACATGTATACAGAAACCTCCCATCTGGTGTTGTTCTTATTGTGGCTTTCTCAATACAAAACAATGATATATTTTTGGTTATTACAATTTTGTTTATATACATGGACATTCATATTTCATATACATATGCAATCCTCACATTGGCATGTATTAGGATGTGTTGAGACGATGTGATGTGTGTCTTTTGTTGTTTCGATAAATTATGGTAATTGAACTTGAGCGAAATTTATTAGGTCCGAGCAGAAGTTTCCTGCATTAATTATTTCCCATAGAACAATGGATCGTATGTGTGATGGAAACTTTAATGAGGATGTTGAGTATACGCCTAATAGGTGTAGGTGCAGCGAGTGTTTTTTTAGCAGCGACGGGCAAAAGCACTACCCTGGGTTTTTCCACTCACGTCTCGTTTTGTCATTCGATCGACGAGGTTGTGTCGTCGCTTGTTGCTTAGCGTGTACATGAAGAAAAAATGTATGATAAATTGCAGCAACATTTTTTGTCTGCTCTATTTTTTGGTAAATACAAATGTTTAAGTGTGCCAAAGTACGTTGTCATGCGTAAACATATGAACTTTTTTAAAAATGGTAGAAGCATACCTGATATTCTTTTCTTTTTTACCTATAAATATTGTTTAAAGAAGTAAAAAAAGGTTGGACACTCGAAAAATTTAAACACAATAAATAAGGAAAAAAATACATACAGAATATGTCCAATTTTTCTTTTTGCTTTTGAAATTATTTTTTTCTATATAACATATTAAATGAAAAATGTTAGAAAAATCAACATAACATTTTTCGCAGTGCACAACGAGAGAATTAGCACTTCTCACAAATACATACGTACGATGTTGAATTTTTTGGAAGTAAGTATGTGTGAACCCATCGCTGTTTTTGAGTATGAAACACTATATAATAGTAAAGCGATTGGAGATTGGAGATACTACTCCATTATAGTTAAATGTTAGATGTGTTTTATAATGTTGGCCTCCTAGCGAATTGAAGTGATTAGGTGGAAAACGTCTTTGTTCTCTGATTGAATTGTACGAACTGTCCAAAAATACAATAAAGATCATCTGATTTTAAATATATATTTTCATTCATATATATTTTAACCCTCCATCTCGAACACTTGAAAGTGAATGAGGAAAAGTGATATATATCATATGTTGAAGATTTGTGAACATTTATAGTTTAAAACTTCATAACCCTATACGCAAGTTGACAAATTCTCTCCGTAATGAATTCCACATAGATTTCATACCAATTATACCAATTATACCAATTAAAGAAAAAAAATTTCCCTCATACCTCACACAAACTATAAATTCCATATTATATTCTCTTAATGTTGAGGATTTTCTTACTTGACTGATATTTTGTTATTTACTGTGAATTTGCCTTGAAATAGTACAAAAAAACAATATACTATGCGAATTTGAAATGATTATTAATATTATTTAATATTAATAATAGCATTAAAACAATAAAATGAAAAATCTATATGATAAGTTTCGAATATTTCCAAAAATAACTATACCGGTCGGCTCAGAGTCACCTTCAAAGTCGAAATAGCTTTGAACGACTCTGATATATGTATATTAGGCCGGGTCGATTTGTGGGGAGGCAAAAAAAGTCTCCATTGCTCAGTGAAAATCGTATTCTAGGGATCAAAATAAGAAACTTTGCCGAAGGAACCATACCTCTAAAACGAATTCTGATGTCCCGGAATTTGGGGAGAACTTTTGGGTAGGGCAAATTTTGAAAAATCCCACTTTGACCCATTTAGAGTGCTCCAATCGAGTCCAACTGTATGGCCGACCCCCACTAACTTTGGGGGCCCGACCCACCCATGCCAGTGGCACACCCCCTGGAACCCCCTGGGGGTTCCATACATTTGGACTCTATTGGAGCACTCTAAATGGGTCAAAGTGGGATTTTTTCCGGGACATCAGAATTCGTTTTAGAGGTATGGTTCCTTCGGCAAAGTTTCTTATTTTGATCCCTAGAATACGATTTTCACTGAGCACTTCACTGAGTGGGGGTCGGTCATACATTTGGACTCGAGTGGAGCACTCTAAATGGGTCAAAATGGGATTTTTTCCGGGACATCAGAATTCGTTTTAGAGGTATGGTTCCTTCGGCAAAGTTTCTTATTTTGATCCCTAGAATACGATTTTCACTGAGCAGTGGGCGATTTTTAAATCGACCCGCCCTACTGTATATATATACATTTTTGTAATTAAATTGCAGATTGCAATTAAAGACGTTGATATTGACCAATGATTTGATATATTATTCTAAAATGGCTCTAAAGGCCAACTTCTTAGGATTCTTAGGATTTCATTTCTTTATATTTTTATCTAATTTGTGCAAACATATTTTATTACACATATAATTAAGGGCCACATCGGTCCACATCTTTTAAAGAATCATTTTTGTTTGGCTTTTACTTTGTTTATTTTTTTCTCAAAGCTAACCTGCAAAGTGGACATTTAATATAGTCCCCACAATTTTAATAATTAATGAAGAAATATCATATTGAGAATAATACTGCTTAGCATTTCCTCTCGGTGTCTTAAATCTGTGGGAATTGTTTTCATTTTTTGTTAAGAAAAAAAAAAAACAATGCATTGAAATAATTACTTTTCTAAAAAATAGTGAAGACTTTTCTGAGCGAAATCTTCTTCCACCTAATGTAGAATTTTGGTTTACAAATATTTTGCCGAATGGCTGTACATAACATTTTCTGGTGCAATTTGGTGCCGTAAACACAAAAAAATATTAAAAAAAGTTCGGTAATTTTGTTTAATTCCAATTTTCACAGCATCTGGTTAAATTAGTGTTTGGACCATATTTTTGAATTAAAAAAGACTGTAGGTACTATAAGAACATTACAGTGCACAAAATTTCAACTATTTGTATACCCCGGAATCAAAGTTATTAGCCGTTAACAAAATCGTCCATTTGTGTTGGAGGTACCAAAACGGGCACGCCCTTGTTTCACTGGACTGTAATAAATTATTACACAATAAAAGCATTACACTGCACAAAATTGCAAATGGAATCAAAATTATAAAATGGACTCTTTTTGTTGGAAGTACCAAAAGGGACTTCGCCAATTTTTTCTGATGGGGATATCGACTAGTAAACTGATATTATGTGTGGAATTGCGGAAGATTCTGGTAAGTGGTATAGAACTTATTAAAGAATCAATATTTTACTTAATGTTAATCTTTTGTGGGGGAGGTACTCGAAGAAGTGGATCAGTATGGCTCATCTTCGATATTAGCTTGAGATAGAGAAAAATCTACATTCCAAATTTGAAGTCAGTGGGTTACTGCTTTCGAGAGTTATCGTGCGCACCAGCAAGACAGACAGAAGGCCAAATATACCAAATATACTTGAGCTCTAGGTCACTCCTTCGATGTGCTACACTTTTGCCGAATAGCAAATGATTTTTCTATATTTCTAATTTTCTGCGAATTTTACTAAACCACTAGTCGATATAGTTGCTTTAAACATAAGGCGTACTCCGGCTCTATCGTGCTTATACTTACAAAATTTTGAAAATTGGAATTAAATTAAAAATTAATTAGACATATTAAAAACTGCACCATAAAATAATATTGTTTTGATTTTATGGAATAGTATACCTCAATTTAAAGAAAACAAGCTTTTAGGCATCGGAAACAATAAAAGGTTTTTGTTGCATAGTGTTGTAGCCTTTAATGAGTGGACAAATCAGTCAAATTTTCAAATTAGACTTCATCATAGTATTATTTGATTATGATGGCATTTCTTCGCATAGTTTTTTCAAAAATGAAAAAAAAATACTTAAACGAGAAAATATCAATGCCGTGAATGTTTGTTTAAGCGACTATACAATAGAGTGGCTTCATTTGTGGGGACAAAAAAATTTTTTGTCCCCACAATTCAATTTTTAGTTAATTTTTTATAAAATCCACAATAATTTTTACAAATTTGGTCCGATTATCTCTTTTTGTGCTTTGAGGTGTAGGATGATTTTTGAGACCAACAGTCAAATAAAAAGTTTACGGCCTTGAAAGGGTTATTTTTTATAAAAATTAAATCTCAGCAGATCGGACCAAAATTTTACAAGTTATTTCAGATTTTGTAAACAATGGATTAAAAAGTGCACTAAAATTAAGAAAAAAGTGACTATATATTGCATTTTTTTTAAACAACCCAAATTTTTATATAAGCTTTGAACAGCGCGATCTTTTAATACCCTCACCTTTGAGAGGAGGGTATATATCATTTGCTACGAACCAAAAGTGTAACACATAAAAGGATTGACCTAAGACCATAAGTATGTTCGGCGGATATCTGTTTTCAGTCATTTTAAGTCGAATGAGCAATGTCCGTCCGTCCGTCTGTCTGTCTGTCTGCTGGCTGGTGCGCACGATAACTCTCGAAAGGAGTAACCGATCGACTTCAAATTTGGTATGTGGTAATATTTTCTTCTATCTCCGGCTAAGTTCGAAGGTGGGCGATATTGGTCCACTCCTAGTACCTCCCACACAAAGGGTTAGCATGTAGGGAAATATTGATTATTTAATAACTTCTATACTACTTATTTGAATCCTCAGAATTTCTACACATAGTATTAGTTTATAAGTCACTATTACCTCGAGAAAAATATACGAAGTTGCCACGTCCTTTTTGGTACCTTCCACACAAATGGACAATTTTGAACCAAAAGTTAATAGCTTATAACTTTATTACCAGTGCATACAAATACGTAAAATTTTGTACAGTGTAATGCTTTTATAATACCTAGAGTCCAGAGAAAAATGACCGTTATTGGGACGCCCCTTTTTGTACCTCTCACACAAATTGACCATTTTGTACCAAAAGTAAACACCTTTGAACTTTAATACCAGTACATACTTTAAAGTTATTAAATTGATAATAATTTAAATAAAACAAAAAAATAAATAAATTTACCGCTATTTTTTTGAGACTCAACGTGAGGGGATTCAATAATCGGTTTACCCGACTGAACTTTCATACTTGTTTTGATGTCGCTCTATTAAACACTCTGCCGTACAATGTTATTTAGGTTTAGGTTTAGGTTAGGGTGGCAGCCGTATTTTTTTACAAGCTCACATAGACCAGTTTAGGTCCCTAGTGTTACCACGGGCTGAAATGCCCCTCATCGAAACCAACCTGTTTGATATATAAATTTATCGATAGTACGAATATCAGTACTGGAAAGATCTGTTAGGCTGCCTAAAAAGGCCGACCCCAGTATATCCAGTCGTCGTTTACTCAAAGCGGGACAGTCGCAAAGCAAGTGCTCAATGCTCTCCACTTCTTCCTCATCTCCACAGCTTCGGTAGAAGTCATTGGACTCAATACCCAATCGTTTGGCGTGTTCGCCGATCAAGCAGTGTCCCGTCAGAACCTGTACTAACGTAGACAATCGTTTCCTCTCTAGTGCGAGGAGATATTTTGACCTTCTCAGGTCATACCTTGGCCAGATTTGTCTAGCTACCCTGCAGGTGCCGATTTCTGTCCATCTATCGTTGGACTGCCTGATTGCCTCTTGCCTAAGCCAAAGCTTGCACGTGGATAGTGGCGCACCAATATATGCAAATTCTTCGAGAATTTGTAATGTCGTCCCTTTCCTAGCAAGTTCATCGGCTTTGCAGTTCCCCGGGATATCCCTATGCCCAGGCACCCATATGAGGTGTATATTAAACTGCTCAGCCATCTCGTTAAGAGATCTGCGGCAGTCGAGGGCTGTTTGTGAATTTAGGGATGTTGCCTCCAGAGAATTGATGGCAGCCTGGCTGTCCGAGTAAATGACAACGCCATTGTAGGTTACTATGTTGCGACTCAGCCACTTGGCGACTTCCCATATTGCCATTATTTCGGCTTGATAGACACTGCAGGTATCTGGTAGTCTGTGAGCTATATCCAGACTAAGTTCTTCACAGTGTACTCCGAAGCCAACCTTTTCATCAAGCTTCGAACCATCCGTGTAAAAGTGGAGATGGTTTATATTACCTGGTATTCTGCCGACCCATTCATCTCTGGCGGGAATCATAGTGATGTAATTTCTCTCGAAGGTGTACACTGTTGGTATATAGTCCACTCGGTCGGTTACCATAGCACTACACTTTGATATCCTCATGTGACCATAGTTCTTGTACCTCCACATTGATAGGCAGTTTAATCTTATTGCCGCTTTGGTTGCAACTTCTCTCGCCACAATATTAATCGGCAGTATATGGAGTAGGGCTTGTAGAGACTCGGTCGCTGTAGTCCTTAAGGCTCCGCTTATGCTCAGGCAGGCTGTTCTCTGAACCTTTGTTAGTAGGTTGGTAATGGTTAGTTTGTCAGTTGCCGTCCACCATACCACAATACCGTATAACAGTATTGGACGAACTACTGCTATATATATCCAGTGGACGATTTTAGGAGAGAGTCCCCACCGCGACCCTACAGCCTTTTTGCAGGAATATAAGGCGACGTTGGCCTTCCTTACACGTTCCAATACGTTAAGTCTAAATAACATTTTCCTATCTAGAATTATTCCTAAAAATTTTGCACTTTCAGAAAAGACTAGATCTGTTCCATTTATCCGAGGTGGAGGGTCCAGATGTGGGACATTATTCATCCTAGTAAAGAGAACCAATTCTGTCTTGTTGGGGTTAACGCCCAAACCGCTGCTTCTGGCCCATCTAACCAACTTGTTCAGAGCCACTTGTAGGATGTCTCTGAGGACGTTTACGAATTTGCCACTCACTGCGATTGCCACGTCGTCCGCATATGCCACGACCTTGCAGCCACAACGTTCTAGATCTAGCAGGATTTCATTCACCGCCAGGTTCCAAATTAGTGGAGACAGTACTCCTCCTTGCGGGGTCCCTCTGTTTACATACCTTGTTAGAGTTGTGGACCCTAGACATGCTGTTATGCGTCTTCTGGTGAGCAGACTTTGAATTAGTCTAATCAAACTATTGTTAACTTTTAGATGTGACAGTGCCGCAATTACCGCATCTGAGTGAATGTTGTTAAAAGCCCCTTCTATGTCAAGAAATGCCACCATGGTGAATTCCTTGAAATGCAGGGACGATTCGATAGTGCTCACAAGTTCGTGCAGGGCTGATTCTGTAGACTTGCCCTTATTGTAGGCATGTTGGTTCCCCGACAGGAGTTTTGTATCCAGGTTTTCCCTAATGAAATGATCTAAAAGTCTTTCCAGACCTTTCGATAGGAAGGAGGATAGGCTAATTGGTCTGAAGTCTTTTGGCCTAGTGTGTGATATCTTTCCCGCTTTAGGTATGAATACCACTTTGGTATCCCTCCACCGATTAGGGACGTATGAAAGCCTGATACAGCCTACATAAATTTTCTCCAGCCAGGGGATAATGTACTTTAACATTTTCTGCATTTCTGCTGGAGTGATGCCATCTGGTCCAGGTGACTTGAAGGGCTCAAAGCTGTTAATAGCCCAGCTTATTCTGGATCTCTCAGTCAAGAAGCTAGCGACGCTCGCAGTCCACTCGCACTCTTGTTGGTCCTGCTGATCCTCGGGTTCTGTTACAGAGTTGCCCGGGAAATGTGTGTCGAGCAGTACATTGAGCGACTGCTCGCTGTTTTTGGTCCAGTTATTTGCCTCATCCTGTAAATATCCCACTGTACAGGGTGAAGCAGATAATATCTTCCTCAGCCTAGCGGCGTCGGAGACCTTTTCCACTTCACCACAGAAGGTATACCAAGAGCGCCTTTGCGCCTTTCTAAGCTCCTTCTTATAGATCTTGAGTTGTTCTTTATACAATGTTATTTACTAGATAAAATATTGAAATCTTTTCTAATAGTATCAGCTCCTACCGAACATTAGAACGTATGTGAAATATAAACGTCAATATTCCTCATGCGACCTAGAGACCTAGGAAAAAGAGCTAAGTCCAGATTTACACGGGATTTTTTTCTGCAGCTTCTCCGCTATTTCTCTTTTGTTTCGGCTATTTCTGTGTGAATTGTGAAAAAGAAAAATTCGCCCGAGTGCGGGAGAGTTTTTCCCCCCTCTTGCCGACTGTCTCTCTCTCCTACAAAATGCCGATAATCTGCTAAGTATTCAGCCAGTGTATATCGGGACAAAGAGAATAGGCGATTTCAAAAAATATATTTTACTATGTATATTTTCATAAGGAATTATCATCCAGATTTTGGCACTATATTGCTATACCCTCTACCATAGGAGAGGGGTTATATTAATTTTGTCACTCCGTTTGTAACACCTCTAAATATTAATCTGAGACCCCATAAATTATATATATCGAGCCTTAACCGCCAAAAAGACGTAAGCGCCACCATAATTTATATTAATTTATTGGAGGAAATTGCTTATTTATGACAAATGGCATCATGCATCATAATTTTATAGCTGTAAAATATACCGTTATACTAAATTTCACAGTAATATAAACAAACGTATGTATTACATATGCATTTAAACAAAAAATAATAGTAAAAGAAACAGTCTCCTCTACATTTTTGTAAATGGCGCTTACGTCTTTTTCCCTGTTAAGGCTCGATATATTCTTAATCGTCGTAAAATTCTAATTTATTTAGCAATGTCTGTCCGTCTGTCTGTTGTAATCACGCTACAGTCTATTGAGCTAGATTTATAACCGGAATATTTCACACGAATCACGGTTGTCATAGGTCTATGTTAAGCTCCCGCACAAAGGTCCTTCTAGATTTGACTTCGTAACATCACAAAAACCTCTAATTCAACGAATTGAGTTGAAATGTGGTACACACAGGAAACATTTTGGTTGCCTCAACAGAATAATATGATAACATAATTTTGGTAGGTCTTTGGTTAAAGAATTTGCGGCCTAAAAATTGCAGCGTTCGTTTTTTTAATAATTTACTTAAACAAAAAGGATCGTTTCATGATTTGCTCCATATCCAAAGATTTTTCCACTAATAAAATTGAATGCAATCCATGGAGGAGGGTATATAAGATTCGGCATAGCCGAACTTAACACTTTTATTTGTTTATTGTTACTATAGAATTCCAACCAATTATTTTCCTGGGTGTATAAAAAGATTATTTGTATCCGAAACCATCACTGGCAATCCAAGATGGAGGGTAGATAAGATTCGGCATGGCCGAACTTAATAGTTTTTATTTGTTTTTAATAATTTATTAAAACAAAGAACAACCATATCGCACAACCACATATTAGTCTAACCGAGAGTAGGGGTGAAACATATGTATGTTATGGGTCGACACGTGATGATAAAGGTGGCGGATTTATAATCAAGTTCTTTGTTCTTGATCGTAAATATAATTTGGCGATAAAACCAATACAAGACTTTCTAATTTATTTATTTAAAAAAAAAAAACATTTTTTCTCAAAAACACACAAATTTATACAAGAAGCAAGCGAATTTTCTCTATTTATCGGGAGAGACAGAACTATATTTACAAGACCTGCTGGTTAATTTAATTTGTGAACATAACACAATCAATAAAAATCTTGTCGAACTTGAGGACAAAGCAAAGATATAATCTCTATCCTATGTAATTCAAACAATATTTACAATATTTTTTTCTTTTCCATCTGTCACCATATATTTAAACCACGTTCCTTTGCTTCATTTTAAATCGTTACATTGAAAACTTGTACTTTTTAGATTAACTTATCTACCATAGGATCCATTGCCAATGGCGGCGGGGTGGGGTCGTTTTTCATTTCATTACACTTTCAAATATATTCTTATTCTGTTGCTTGAAGGATTATTGCTTTTCCTTGAAATTTTATTATTAAATTTTAGCCCAAAGTTTGCCAAGCAATCAGATACTTACGTACAATGCGTACAAGAGACAATGATCAATATTGTCGGTTTATAGGAGAATTGCGATTTTTTATGTATGTAAACAAAACAACATCCCGTTTTGATTTGTTAATAAAAATCATACCTAATAACTTATTGTAATCTGCTGCTTATTGAAATAATATTCAATTTCCTTCTATTTCTGCGGCTGTCGTTGTTAAATTTACTGAGATTTTTTTCTTTCACTTTTTCGCTATTCCTTGTATTGGGGGTATGCCTATGTTATATTCCCAAGTGTAGCACATCGCAGAAGAGACTTATATACTTTTATATTTGGCGGAATTCGGATTTGAAATATTTAAAATCAATTAAGCTTTGTTCGTCCGCTAGCATGTTTGACTGGATAGTAAAGTCTTTAACTCGCCAAAGAAGTAGAATGAGGTTAGTTTCTTTACCTACTACAAGTTAAAATTTACCTGTTTTACTCCAAAAGCTTTCCTTTACTCAAAAAAACTAATAACTACTAGCCAAAACCGTGTCCCTCCGAACTAAGAAGATACATTGCATGAAACATGTTTGGGAGAAATTCGTTTCAGAAAATTTCACGTCATTTGATATATGTCCGTCCCTCTGTCTGGCTGGAGTCATAACTCTCAAAAGGATTGACCGATTGACTTAAAATGTTTTGGGTAATAATATATCCATATATCTCAGTTTTGTTTCGAAGGTGGGTCATGTTAGTGCACTACATCTGGTGCGTGCCCCATACGTGGCAAAATTGCCTTTTTTGATATGTTTGAATCGAAAGAAAATATATTTGGAACACAAATTTTTAAATATTATATATTTCTGAGCAAATAAATTTTATTTGAAAATCAATAAAATTTATTTGAAACGCATATATTAATATATTACAATAAAATATATTTGGAAACTAATTTTCTCAAATAAAATATGTGTTTAAATACAAATAAAATTATTTGTTAAAAATTTCTCCAAATCTATTGTGTTTAAATATATTTTCAAAACTTTGCTGGCTTTTTCGAACTGAAGTTTTTATTTTTACTTGGTTTCTTGATTTCGAATTATTCATTCCAATTAAAAATGACGTATTACCATTTTGTTTGCAACTCAGGACTCACAATTTCCAAGAAATGAAAATCGCATGGTCGCCAACTTTCGAAAACTTTCTACAGTTTTACTCTACCGGAACAATACTTTCATTCCTGGCTTGTCATATTTTTACCCCACACCACACTGTGGTACAGGGTATTGTACGTTTGTTTCATGGCAAATATTTGTAACACTTAGAAGTACTACAGCTAAACCCACCTTAATGTATACTGATCGACTCAGAATCACTAGCTGAGTTGATTTAACTTATCTGTCCGTTCGTCTGTCTGTCCGTTTGCCCTTATGTTGTTCGTTGAGTACAGGTCTCAATTTAACTCCGATCGTGCTGAAATTTTGCAGTTAGGCGTCTGGTTGAAATCGATTCAGATTTAGATATAGATCACATATAAATGTCTCGTTTGTCTTTAGGCCTTTAGAAGCTGTATTTTACATGCAATTGTTTTGAAATTTAGCATGGTATGCATGGACCAACATTATCGAATTTGAAAAAAATCAGTTCAGATTTAGATATAGCTCCCATATATATGTTTCGTCCGATTTATCTACAAAGGCAGATATGTTCCAAATGTAAATTGTGTAAACATATTTTATTTGAAGTATACTTTGGATATTTCATTGTTATCCAATCTTACTAGAGTGCTGTAGGGTATCATATAGTCGGCACCGGCCGACTTTAGCCTTTCTTAAATTACAGCACATGTTAAGTTAATATTTGTAAGAGTAAATTAGGTGGAATTCAAACCCACAACCTTCACTACCATCTTACCTACCAGGGCGTTTATTCTTATCGTATTTTTCTGTATCGCTATATAGAACTTTTCAAAAAAAAAACCTAATCTTACGGTTACACAGACATACGCTTTAAGTCCCTCACAAAAAGACCGCTTCTTTTGCCTACACCTAATATGCATGTCTATGAAAAATCGTTCAATAATATGTACTTGAAAATGGCAAGTAAATATTTATATAGAACACAAGCAGGGAGTAAAGGCAGGGCGGGGATGAAGTGAGAAGAACAATACAAACAAAGGACATGCTGAACAGGATTTCTGCCACCCTAACTAACTGCATACAGATTGTAAGCTCACACAGACACGAATACGAAGCTACACACACGTACACAGGAAAGAAACACAAACACAATTTTGATATTCGAAATATGAAATAAAAATCTAAACATTCATTGTGTAGTCGAGCAACCGACCTACCGACTGAACGACCAGCCACATAAGCCTCGGCAATAAACTTGAGCACGCCACCATACAAATAACTTCATTAAATCGGATTGTTGGCCCAAATTGGTTTGGGTGGTGGGAACACCCATGGCCCACGATGTGGCCAGCTCAGGAAGGGCCCATTTCCAGACCGTTATTGGTTTGCTTGGCTGTGGTAAGTTTCATTGTTCTGTTTTTGGTTTTGGCTGACTTTTTGTTTTGTTGATAATAAAAACGAGAAAGTAAAGAATACAGATTGGAGAAAGTTTTTTGTTTGTTTTTGTGGCCTGATTTCTATTTTGTTCTGTGTTCCTGTTGTCGTTCTGTTGTAGCAAAAGTGTTGATGTTGATGTTGCTGTTGTGGTTTCCTCTTCTCATCCTAAATGAATATTTTGCATGTTGATGACGTAACAGACCAAACCATAAATAATATTTTTATTCGAAAAAGACACTCGACCTCTCAGCAAACAATTTCTTTGTTGGGGGCGGTAAGCAAGTGTTGACTTTGGTGCAGGCAAAGGACAGCAACAACAAGCTACTACACAGCCATGAAACATTCAATTGAACAATTTTAATACATGGATATATTCGAACTGCGTACATAGATGTGAAGGACACAGTCAATTTGGAAATAAAAAAATCATTACAACTGATTACGTTGAGCAATAATTTGAGGCGAATGGAATTGTAACGGCAATTAGAATTGAAACGGCTATATAGAATTGATAGTTCTACTCTAGCTGATGATAATCTCTTCATTAAATCGCAATCTCCCAAAAAATAGAAACTACAAATTTACCAATATTTGTGGATTATACTTATCAAAATATGGACCGATATATTCTATTTGCACTAGAGACAATTCCGCATAAAATACACGTTACGCTTAAATTTCGGTTAAAAATGAAATTCAGGAAGTCAGATCGGAAAGGAAATTTATATGGCGGCTACATAATAAAATTGAGCTGTCTAGTAATTAGTTATATAGGTTGGAATAAAGGTCTGTTTTGATAAAATGTCAAAATTCAACCCCTTCCAAATCGGACAGTCTATAACCGATTATTTACAATTTTGGGTCATAACTACTATCCAATAGGACTAAAATTGCTGCATCCCGATCAAAAGACATCGGTTTTAAAAATGCAATCACTCGACATGGAGTATGTATCCAAATTTAAATCGATTTTTATTAAAAAAACATCTGAACCTCTGAAACTCGAAATTTCTTTGTTTCCAATTTCATACAGTTTGTTTGAAAATTGAGGCTACTGCAGCTTTAATGTCAAATCGGAGATACATATATATGGTGGCTATATCTAAATCCGAACCGATTTTCACCAATTTAAATGTGAATCGTTCTTGGGCAAAATTAGAAGTTCTTGACAAATTTCGTAGTTCTCAAGGAACATTACATTTTACAACATTACAAGGAACATCTACAGACGGACAGACGGATATAGTTAAACCGACTCAGAAAGTGATAATAAGTCGATCGGTATTAAAAACAATTATTTTAGTCGCTTTCACCTCGAGAAAAATCGTTGAAGTTGCCACGTCCCTTTTGGTACCTCCCACACAAATGGACCATTTGCATCAGAATTGAACTAATTATATTTTTTTCAATATATGGGCATTATTGTACAGCCCCTTTTGGTACCTCCCACACAAATGGATCGTTTTGTACAAAAACTTAAATGCTTATAACTTTAATACTACTGTTTACCTCCAACACAAATTGACAGATTAATTAGTGTAATATTATATATCACATTACTCACAAAGTACCCACACTTAGTCGGTTTACCCGTCTGAAACTTTATTACTTGTTTGATTACTTTTTGTGGAAAAATTATGGATGATAATTTAAAGGCCTATTTATCATAAATAATTTTGAAATTTTAGTATTTTTATACACTCACTTTAGCGATACGAGGGTATATATCATTTGCTACGGCCCAAAAGTGTAACACATCGAAGGAGTGATCTAAGACCCTAAGTATGTTCGGCGGATATTCTTTTTGGGTCATTTTAATTCGAATGATAAATGTCCGTCCGTCCGTCTCTCTGTCTGTCTGCTGGCTGGTGCGAACGATAACTCACGAAAGTAGTAACCGATTGCCTTCAATTTTGGTATACGGTAATATTTTTTTCCATTTCCGGCTAAGTTCGAAGATGGGCCATATTTGTCCACTCCTTCTGCTACCTCCCACACAAAGGGTTAACATTTAGTGAAATATTGATTTTTTTAAAAACATCTATACTACTTATTAGAATCTTCTTAAATTCCACACATAGTATTATTTTATTAATCGCTTTCACCTCGAAAAAAATCGGCGAAGTTGCCACGCCCCTTTTGGTACCTCCCACACAAATGGACCATTTTGCATCAGAATTGAACTAATTATATTTTTTTTTTACAAAATGGGCATTATTGTACATCCCCTTTTGGTACCTCCCACACAAATGGATCGTTTTATGCAGAAACTTAAATGCTTATAACTTTAATAGCAGTGCATACAAATACATGGAATTTTTTACAGTGTAATGCTGTTATAGTATAGGCTATATATATATAGCCTACAGTCAAAAAGGGCGCGTTATGACCACGCCCCTTTTTGTACCTCCCGCACAAAATGACCAAATCATACCAAAATTGAATAGCTCGTAACGTAATATACCAGTGCACATAAACTCTCATAGTTCGGCACAGTGAAAGTTATTTAAAGAATCTACTGAATCTACCGAAAAATAGGTGTAATTGTTAAACCCCTTCTGGTACCTCCCACACAAATTGACAGATTAATTCGTGTAATATTCCATATTACATTACTCACATAGTGAGGGTATACCTTAGTGGGTTTACCAGACTGAAACTTTCATACTTGTTTTATTAGTGCTTTTTGATGCATTTCAGCAAATGTTAATCTTCCAGGGGCCGGAGGGGAGTTGAAAGAAGAAGTGGATCAATAAAGAAAATCTTTGAAATTAGTGAAAGTATTATAACATACTAAATTTAAAGGCAATCTGTTACTTCTTTCGAGAGCTATCGTAGGCATCAGCCAGACAGACGGTCAGGCATTGCTTAAATTACATAAAATTTTCTAAAATGGCCACTCCTTCGATGTGTTACATTTCTTTTTCGTATCAAGTGGCATTTACCTTCCTTCTCTGAAATAAAAGTGTACAAAGGATACACAAATACTTTTGAAATTAATTAATTATCGTTCCTTTCCCATCAAGTTCATCGGCTGCAGTTCCTCTGGATATCCCTATGCCCAGATACCCACACTAAAAAAAAAGCGTACTGAAAATTAATGAATTTTTCGTAAAGTTTAAGATTTCGGCAATGATTTCGAGCCAAAGACAATCGCTATAAAAATAAGAAGGTTTCATAGTTAATTTAAAGACGTGAATAGTATTTGTTTTGAGGATGCATTTCATAGAATTAAGAATTTTGGGTAATAAAACTAATTAAGTTTGGTCTTAAAATAAGCACATTTTTGCGTAAATTTAAGTATGGCGCGTGCTTATTTTTAGTAAAATGTCATATAATTTAAAACATTATCGTAATAAAATTTAAAATGTTTGTCCTTGATATAAGAATATACATTATATTGATTATAATGTTACTCTTTTAAATGAATCATTTTCTTTGAAATCATTTACTATTCATAGAAAATTCAATAACACAACACTTTATCTTTCTAAATAAATATTTTATTTGTTATATTTTATATTGGAAAATACAAAAAAAAAATATAATACATATTACGGATAACCTTGAACATTTTATAATTTAAAACAGTATGTAATTGTATAAAGACAAATCGGCCAACACACCATGAAGTTTGACTTTTATTCGAATATTGTATTGTTATGTATCGATTCTATAGCAGGATTCGTTTCTCTATTTGTTGTCCATGAACAATTTTTATCGGAAACGACCTTAATGATTTTTAACCTAGAATTTGGCTGGAATTTAAATAGAAATTATATAAAACAAATATTATATTATTTATCATATAGTTTGGATGCTCACTCATTTCCTGCAATTTGTAAATTTTTAATTCCCCACTGCATTTTTCATATATCCAAATAAAGTTCAATTGCGCGAACTAAAATAAAAATAATTTGAATAGTAATCAAACAGGATGATTTATATACGATAAAGTATTAAAATAAATTTTATCATATAACTGTCACAAAATGTTGAAAGATAAGAGATATATTAAAATCTTTGGAATATACTTACTTACACTGAAATATTTAGTCACTCTTCTACGACACAAATTCTCATAATAGATCCATACAAAATTTGCTGTACAAAAATTTAAAAAAAATATTTAGGTAAGGTATTATTAATAATAGAAACTGATTGTTTTGAAAGTGGCGAAAGTGACATTTTTCATATAAACTGAGTTATCAAAAATAATTTTCTCAAAAAAATCAATCGTGACTTAGATTTTAAAATCTTAAGTTTTGTAAGCAAACAAAACTACAAAAACTTATTAAAAATTACTTCTGTAAAACTAAAGCTAATGCTGCTTATGACATTCTTAACCCTGGTGTTAGATTAGCAAATCTGTACGAATCCTAGATTAAGAGTCCATTTGGTCAACATTACATTTTTCATATAAAATGAATGTGGAAGACAATATTTTATATTTATTTTTATTCAATACTTTGTGAAAAGAAAGCTGCTTATTTACAATTATTTTTGAGCAAAAACGCTTATTATTTTGATTTTAGTAAAACTAAAATATCTCTTGGACAAAATTATAAGGCAATATATATACATACATATATATATATATATATACAAAAATTGGACCAAATGGGCCTAATCTAACAGCAGGTTTAATTATGAAGTACTTATGAAGCAATTATGAACACGAAATCAGGGAAAAATTTAAACTAAAATTAAAAAAAGGAAAAAATCTTTTTAAATAAAATATATTTGGAAAACTTTTTAACAATAACTTTGTTTGTGTGAAAACACGTATTTTATATGTGAATGTCAGTTCGCAAATATATTTTGTTCTAATACATTAATATATGCGTTCCAAATTAAATTTCTTGATTTTCAAATAAAATATATTTGTTCAGAAATACATAATACTTACAAATATTGTTTCCAAATCAATTTCCTTTCAATTCAAACATTCCCATGTAGGTGTATGCAAGTTATAAATGGCATTCAGCACTGCATTTTCATATATCCATCACATTTATCTTCAAATATTGCGTGATCTAAAATTAAAATAATTAAATTTTTTTCTGAAAATAAATCAAATAAAATTATCTATAAACAAAAAAAATGCAAATAAATTTTATCATATCACAATTGGAAAACGCTGAAAACTAAGAGAAATATTTCAACCGTTCATATATAATACTTACGTTGAAATATTTTGTAAAATTTGCCACTCTTCTCACAAAAGACCCATTCTAAAATTGTTTTACTAAAAAAATTAAAAAAGATAGTTATATGTATAACATATTATTAATAATAAATTTCTATATTGCCACAAATAATTTTACATTTCTGCATTATGCGCTGGTATTTTTAATAAATAAATACTTTCAATTAAAATGTGTTTTGTTAATTTTGTAATTGCCAATAAGATGTTTATTTCAGGATAATAATATTATTTTTCACGTACCTAAACAGTTTCCCATTGTCTCTTTCAGTATTACAAAATCTATTACTCACATTTTTGTCATCCATTTGGCACAAATCTCTTCACAGGACTTACAAACAAGATCTCCTTCAAAAACGCATGTACATCGCCATAAATAACAGACAGGAAAAATAACCATGACACACGCACTCCCTTATCACAGACATCGATGGTGACGCCGAGGGCATAACCACATGCATACACACATGTACACGACGGTTTCATTTGTTGTTGTTGCTATGCTTTAACAAAAATAACTGTTAACAGCCCTTATTAAAATTATTTTCGGTGCAATATGCACGTATGTATGCACGTATACTTACATATTCACAGCAATCAAATTTTTTCACAACCCGCGTCCCGAAAACAGACAACCGTTTCCTTCCATTGCTTGTAAATAACTGACGATTTAAAAGAAAACGAACAACAGAAGTCTTTTCTATTTTCTCTTCTAGCATTCCATAACAATTATTGATTCACACATTACCAAACAAAACTGATTCTCCGAGCGAGAGAGGGAGGGAGAGATTGTATAATTCTCTCGTATGTATTCTTAAAAATAATGACAATAGTCATAAAATTTATTACCAAGACAGCCTTTCCTTTAAGGGGAACATAGCCTTAAATTTATTACTCAAATATCTCATACTGTTAATTAATTCCGATTCGACATTAAAACTATGACATGTCTACGTCGTAGTGGTAATGTAGAAAATCCTTAAAAGTATTGAAATATTACTTAAAATAATGCGGATTGTCACAAAAATAATGATTATTTTCTTTAATTTAAATGCGTACATTTAAAGAAGCGCTTACACAAAACTAATGATTAGATAGACATTAATTCAAATACAAAAAACTTTATATTAAGGAAAATTTCGTAAAAAACGTGTAAATTTTCATTATTTTAATGAAAATTGTCATTGAATTGATGCCGAGGTAGCATTCTTAATATAAGAATGTGTCATCATTAGTTTTATTACTATTTTTTTTTTCAGTGCATGTAAGGTATATGTTAAACTCAGCTCAGACATCTCGTTGAGATAGCTGCGGTGGCTGTTTGTGAATTTAGGGATGTAGCCTCAAGATATTTAATGGCTGCCTGCCTGTCGGTTTAAATGATGACGACAATGTTGCGACACAGCTGCTTGGCGACTTGCCTTATTGCTGGAATATAAGGCGACATTGGCCTTCCTTAACAGTTCCAATATATTATTTTAATGACAACCTTGACAACCTACCTTGAATTATACCTAGAAATTGTACACTTTCAGAAAAAGCTAGCTCTGTTCCATTTACCCGAAGAGGGTCTACATTTGGGACCTTACTTCCTATAGAGTATAATATGTATAATAATTTCTGCCTCGTTTGTGCAAACGCCCACACCACCGCATCTGGCCCATCTTGCCAATTTTTCAGAGCCACCCGTAGGATGTCTCTGAGGACTTTGGGGAATTTTCCACTTACTGCGATAGCGAAGTCGTCTGCATAAGTCATGACTTTGCACCCACAACGATACAGATCTAACAGGATTCCATTCTCCTGTAGATTTCAAACTAGTGGAGACTGCATTCCTCCCTGTGGAGTCCCTATATTTACAAATCTTGCAAGAATTGTGGCCCCGAGACTTTCTATTATGCGTCTTCTGGTGAGCAGAATACGCTGAATTAGTCTAATCAAAATGTAGTTTATGCGACAGCGCCGAAATTATCGCATCTGAATAAATTTTGTTATAAGTCCCTTCAAAATCAAGGAAGGCCATCATAGTGAATTCCTTGAAATGTAGGGGCGATTTCTATAGACTTGCTCTTGTTGTAAGTATGTTGGTTTCTAGCCAGGAGATTATCCTCGTTTTCTCTAATAAAAGAATCTAAGAACCTTTCTAGATCTTTCAATAGAAACGAGAACAGATTAACTACGGCGAAGTAATTTGGACTAGTGTGTGATATCTTTCCCGCTTTGGATATGAATACCACTTTGGTGTCCCTTCATCGATTGGGAATGTACGAGAGCTAATGCAGCCCTCATACTTCTTCTCCAGCCAAGGTATGATGATCTTCATAATCTACTGCATTTCTATTGGAAAAATTACATCTGATCCTTGTAAATTGAACGATCCCTGTTAATTGCCATGCTTCATCTGGATTTACTTGGAAAAATGGGTGTGACAATTACCGCCATTCTCACTGAAATGTATTGTACCGTACCAAATGTTAATTGTTTGAGTGTATGTTATTCAAAGTATGACCCAATTTTAAGATGATAGCAATGACAAGTTGTTAAAAGTGATAGAGGATTATGGAAATAGTTCTCTCTGTTTTAACACAACAATTTTCTCTGGATTAAAAATCGCCTGCAGCGCGATCTACAGCTGACATTCACCCCCTTTCTAGTATTTATTACGCCTTTCCAATTTTATGCAGGCTTATATGTTTTTTTTCTGTGCAGTACTGCGATTTGATGAACTATTTACCTATGTTGTAAACAATATATCACATTTGTAAATAAACTATTGAATTAGTGGCGTTCATTTTTCTTTTGTCAGCACTAACATTGAATAGATTGTGCTTTATTGGTTTCATTTGTATACGAACTGCAACATTTTACATGAATATTTTCCCTTTTATAAATAGTTCGTGTTCAACTTTGTCAGTAGTTTTGTTGCCAGTCAGTTTAAATGGAATTCACACCCACATCATTTGTTAGTGTTTTTTTTTTGTGAAAATTGCGTATTTTACACTTTTGCTAAATAACGTTTCCCATTGTTATTTTTGATTATGATTTGTTATTTTGTTCTGTTGTTCGCTTTAATATTTTATTATGATTTACGAACAAAAGTGTAGCTATTATAGATACAACCACTACAATTATGGAGGACATGTAGGTGGTCTCTCGTTTTGCTTGCAATCGGGTAAGTTCCGTACATTACATTGAAAAGAAATTCAGAACATAGAATAGTTTCCGGTTGACCATATCATTGGACTAACATTTTTCTCGTTTAATGTATCTTGAGTGTTGTACTGTCATTAGACGTAGGGTAGAGTGCTCATAAATCGTTTTGTATGCTTATTCTAGAATATGCGAATGTTTAGAATGATATAGTACGAGTAAAGTGAAATGCTGACAATAATATGTTTCATTACGACTAACACAATGTACTATTACTATTATACAGATATTTACAACAAATTCACATACTATATGACTGCAATATAGGGTGTACCGACAAGTTTCATTCCCGTACACAGATTACAGATTAGGGCTTTGTTTACGGTGACCATCCGTACACTACTTTAGTGAACAGTACACTATTTTAGAGTCTTGTACATTATTTATGTACATTAAGTACACTATTTGTACACTTTTTTCCACAATGCCCCCTTTTGTACATTATTTTTTCTTGCATATCGTTCATTCCATGTCAAACTGAACATCTTTTTTGGTCACCATTCCCGATTTCAAAATAAATTTACATATTGACTCTCTGCTCAAAATGAAACTACTTAAGTCGGTGGAAAAAAATACAAACATTTTTTCCAGATGTTATTAGCATCTGAAATCTGAGAAAATAGGAAAATATTCACAAAAGGCGTACATTTCGAGTTATGTATTTTCGGAACGCATGGACGGATTTTTACAAATAAAGGCTCATCTTGAAGTTGGTATGTTGTTATTTATATGGCAGGATTTCATTTTTGCATCCTTAACGGTTTTAAATGCATCCCATGCATCTGGAAATTTAATTTGCATTTTTCACATTAATGACACCCATATAAAATTCTGTACAAAATATAGTTATGTAGGCCCGTATATTCTAAACGAACGCTGAAAATTTTAAGATGGTTTTCAGCCCCAGCATTTATATTTTAAAAACGCGTTTGTGTATTTATACAAATTAGAGCTTTTCTTGACTAGGTTATCCCAGATATATGTAAAAATTCGACAATATTTGCATATATCGTTATATATTTTTCCTCATAAATTTTAATTTGCATACTGGACCAGGAAAACACCATCATGGATTTTTGAAATATATATAGGAATGTAGTACTGTCTAATTTGAGCTGATCCTGTATATTTTAATCTGGTGTTTCTGAAATCAAAATTGTTTTTTATTGGAATGATTCTGTTTATTTGTGATTTCAATATTTTTCAATATTTTTAAAGAAAAATCATTGGCTTTTTTTATTAAATATTGTTTCAAACAAGTAAGAAAGTTTCAGTCGGGTAAACCGACTAAGGTATACCCTCACTTTGTGAGTAATGTAATATTGAATATTCCACGAATTATTCTGTTAGATTGTATGGTAGGTACCAGAACGGGTTTAACAAATACACCTATTTTTCGCTGAATAGTAGATACTTTAAATACATTGCACTGCGCCGAATTATAAGCGTTTATTTGCACTGGTTTATTACGTTATGAGATATTAAATTTTGGTATGATTTGGACATTTTGTGTGGGAGGTACAAAAAGGGGCGTGGTGATAACGGCCATTTTTTACAGGGCGATAGACACTTCAAAAGCGTTACACTGTGCAAAATGTTGTGGCATTTACGCGCATTGGTACTCATGTTGTGAGCTCTTAACTTTTTGTGCAAAATTGTACCTTTGTGTGGGAGGTACAAAAAGGGGCGTGGCAATAGCGTCCATTTTTCACAGGGCTATAGACACTATAAAAGCATTACACTGTAGACAATTTCAAGTATTTTTATACACTGGTATTAATGTTATAAGCTGTTAACTTTTGGTGCAAAAAGTTACCTTTGTGTGGGAGCTACCAAAAGGGGCGTGAATATAACACCCATTTTTCACTGGACTGTAGGCACTATAAAAGCATTACACTGTACAAAAGTTCAAGTATTTTTATACACTGGTATTAATGTTATAAGCTGATAACTTTTGCTGCAAAATGGTGCATTTGTGTGGGAGGTACCAAAAGGGACGTGGCGACTTTGCCCATTTTTCTCGAGTTGATAACGACTAATAAGCTAATACTATGTGTGGAATTTCAAAAGATTCGAATAAGTAGTATAGCAGTTATTAAAGAATCAATATTTCACAACATTTTAACCCTTTGTGGGGGAGGTACTAGAAGGAGTGGACCAATATGGCCCATCTTCGAACTTAGCCGGAGATAGAAAAAAATATTACCACATACCAAATTTGAGGTCAATCGGTTACTCCTTTCGAGAGTTACCGTGCGCACCAGCCAGCAGACAGACAGGCACACAGACAGACAGACAGACAGACGGACGGACATTGCTCATTCGACTTAAAATGACCCAAATCGGATTTCCTCCGAACATACTTGGGGTCTTAGGTCACTCCTTCGACGTGTTACACTTTTTTCCGTAGCAAATGATATATACCCTCGTCACACTAAAGTGAGGGTATAAATATAAGATGCGACCTTACAAACGAGCCTTCATTTGTAAAATTTCGTCCTCGCGGTTGCATAATACATAACTTCTGAAATACGGCTTTTCTGATATTTTCCAAAATTTTTCATATTTCAGATGCTTATAACATCTAAAAAAATTTTTGGTTTTTTTCGCCAACTACAAGATGATTAATTTCAATAGTAAAACGCATATGCAAATTTTCAATACAATCGTAAATGTTGACGATACGTTCACTTTTGTTCACATTTTTCATTATATGTATATTAAATAATTTAAAAATAACTACAAAAAAAAAAGACTAAATCTAATTTTGGCAAATCTGCAAGTATGATTTTATTATAAAATGTAATCTGGCAACTATATGTAATGTGTAATGTGCATGCATAAGCGCGCCTCCATCGATCGAAAGTTGGCCAGATTGAGGTCAAAAACGGCTAATGAGATTTTTTTCAGAATCATCCCCTCTACTCAACTATAAAGAGATCAAAATCAGATTTATAATCTTTTGAAACCTCACGAGTTACAAAAAATCAGTGCTAGACACAAATTTTCTCAGAATTTTCCAGTCATATCCGCTGGGAGTCAAGTCATAGGGATTTCAAAAAGTGCCATACATCGCATATTGACGGAAAATTTGTTGGTGAGAATGCTGTGCGCAAGATGGGTGCCGTGTTTGCTCATAATCAAAATAATGCACCAGTTTACACACTATTGCGATGGCCAGATTATTGCTTCAGAACGGAGATTATTCGCCAGATTTAACTCCATCGGATTATATTTTTTGTTTCTAAACTTGAGGAAATGACCGGGCGGCAAAAGATTTGCTAGCAATGAAGAGGTAAACATGGTATAGAAGCTATTGAAAATCGGTTTAATAAACATATGCCCATTGCTTATTATACCAATCGACTTGAAATCTTTTTCTGCATCGAATTTGGTGGGACCTTCTTTTTTGATCAATGACGATCGGTATTAAAATTTTCAAATTTATTATCGGTTCTAATTTAGATATAGCCTCCATATATATGTTTGTACCTCCGATTTGGCACATACATAAACTCTATTGCAGCCACAATGTTCAACCAACCTGTATGGAATTGGACACAAAAAATGTTCTGATCTAAACATAAATACTGCCGAATTTCAAAAAGAAAAATCAGTTCAGATTTAGATATATGTAACTCCCATATATATCTTTATTCCTATTTGGCATATAAGCGGTATTGACACTGTATTTTTCGATCGCTATAAAAATTGCTGAGATAAAAGAACTGAATAATTTCTTAAAGCTATAAATGAACAAAATAACAAGTATACCCTCACTTTGTGAGTTATGTAATATGGAATATTACAAGAATTATTCTGACAATTTGTGTTGAAGGTACTATAAGGGGTTTAACAAATACACCTACTTTAGTACATTGCACTGTGCAGAACTATAAGCGTTTATGTGTAGTGGTATATTAATGTTATCAGATACTAAATTTGGTATGATTTAGCCATTTATTATGTTTACACTGTGCAACATTTTAGGTATTTTTATACACTGGTATTAATGTTATAAGCTATTAACTTTTAGTGCAAAATAGTACCTTTGTGTGGGGGTACCAAAAGGGGCGTGGTAATAACGCCCATTTTTCACTGGACTGTAGGCACCAGAAAAGCATTACACTGAACAAAATTTTAATGTTTTCAATATTTCACTACATTTTAATCCTTTGTGGGGGAGGTACCAGAAGGAGTGGACCAATATGGCCCATCTTCGAACTTAGCTGGAGATAGAAAAAAATATTACCGTGTACCAAATTTGAAGTCAATCGGGTACTCCTTTCGAGAGTTATCGTGCGCACTAGCCAGCAGACAGACAGACGGACGGGCGAACATTTCTCATTCGACTTAAAATGACCAAAAACGGATATCCACCGAACATACATAGGGTCTTAGGGCACTCCTTCGATGTGTTACACTTTTGTTCCGTAGCAAATGATGTATACCTGCGTATCACTAGAGTGAGGGTATATTGAACACTGTCACGTTCGAAAAAAATCGTTTCAGATTCAGATTCAGTTTTTAACGTTTCGAGTTTAAATGTAATCGTTTCAGATATTGTACAATTATATGTGCGAGTATTCTGCACTTTAGCATTTCCTTGCTGGTTTTCTTATTTTGTATCCCCTCACCTTATAGAGGAGGGTATATATCATTTGCTACGAGCCAAAAGTGTAACACATCGAAGGAGTGATCTAAGGCCGTAAGTATGTATGTTCGGCGGAAATCCGTTTTGGGCCTTTTTAAGTCATTTGAGCAATGTCCGTCTGTCCGTCTGTCTGATGGCTGGTGCGCACGATAACTCTCGAAAGGAGTAATCGATTGACTTCAAATTTGGTATGCGGTAATATTTTTTCTATCTCCAGCTACTTTTAAAGATGTGCCATATTGGTCTACTGCTTCTAGTACCCCCCACTAAGGGTTAACTGTAAGTGAAATATTGATTCATTAATACTTCTATACTACTTACTCCAATCTTCTGAAATTCCGCACATAGTATTCGTTTATTTAGACGCTAACACGTGAAGAAAAATGTGCGAAGTTGCCACGTCCCTTTTGGTACCTCGCACACGAATGGACCATTTTCCACCAAAAGTTAACTGCTTATAGCTTTAATATCAGTTCATAAAACTACTTGAAATTTTGTACAGTGTAATGCTTTTATAGTACCTATAGTCCAGAATAAAGTAGGCGTTATTGGACGCCCCTTTTGGTACCTCCCTCACTAATGGACCATGTTGCACCAAAAGTTAACAATTTATAACTTTAATATCAGTGCATACATTACAGTTATTACATGCAATTTAAACTGATAATAATATAATTAAAACAAAAAAATAAATAAATTTAAATTTTTTTGTGACTCAAGGTGAGGGGATTCTTAATTAGGTTTACCCGACGGAACTATCTTACTTGTTTTTTGTTCTGGCGGCTATAAATTGATTGAAACCACATTTTGCAACCGATCGTCATGAATCTTGAAACGGAGTAGTTTTCTTGTAAGTACTTTTAGTATTTTCACTATATTTTTACACCCACAACACACTGTGGTACAGGGTATTATGCGTTTTTTTTCATGACAGATATTTGTAACACCTAGAAATATTACAACTAGACCCACCTTAAAGTATACCGATCAACTCAGAATCACTAGGAGAGTTGATTTAAGTTTAGTAGTTTACATCCAATCTTCTTCAGTGTGGAAGAGTTTCTTAATACATGGACCAACATTAACGAATTTTAAGAAAATCGGTTCAGTTTTACTATAGCCCCCATATATATGTTTCGTTCGATTAGGCCCATTAGCCCTACAGAAACTGTATTTTACTCCCAATTGTTTTGCAATTTAGCATGGTAGAGTTTATTTATCTGCGGATTAACATTGCTCAATTTGAAGAAAATCGGCTCAGATTTAGATATAGCTCCCAAATACGTATATGTGTCGGCCGATTTGGTCCTTTAGCCCTATAGAAGCTTTGTTTACATCCAATCGTCTTAAAATTTAGGATAGTAGAGTTTCTTGATCCATGGAACAACATTGTATAATCTGAAGAAAATCAGTTCAGGCTTAAATATAGCTCCCATATATAAGTTTCGTCCGATTTGGACCTTTAGTCTTATGGAAGCTGTAGTTTATATCCAACTGTTTTGAAATTTAGCATTGTATAGTTATTTGATCCATGGAACAACATTGCCGAATTTTAAAAAAATCGGTTTAGATTTAGGTATTGCTCCCGTATATACGTTTTGTCCTATTTGGCTAGAGAGGCAAATACGTACCAAATTAAATTGTTCAAACAAATTTTAGTTGAAATATACTTAGGATATTTCATTGTTATCCAGTCTTAGCCGCTGTTACGCCCAGCAAAATTGTTGTATCACTTCCCTGATGATCTGCTTCGGCGATGAGAAATTGGGATTGTTTATCATTGTCGTCAAGGTATGACTATATTTAATCATACAGTTTTAATATAAATAGTTACTTCGGCACAACTTAATGCACGTATATATATTCAATATAATAGTACTCGTGTGAGAATAAATTTATCATCGCAGTATCTGTGACAAATCCGAGTTGTAATTCGAATGTGATGATGGCGGTGACAATGGTAATGGAAATGGCGATAGCGCTGATGGCGGCGTTGGTGCTACCGATGATGATGACGATGTTATCCTGTCCCTGGGATTTTTCGTTATTTTAAATGTAGCATTATTTTGTCATTGCTGCTCTTTCTGTTGCTGTTCCCATTTCTGTTGCTGCTGCTGTCGTTGCTGTTTATTTGCTATTTCACTAATCTTAACGAAGTCACGGCTATGCTGAGAATATTTTGTTTTTTTTTTCTTGTATGTATTGTGTTCGTATTCTATCATTTACTTCGCTTGTGTTGCTGTTGTTGTTTTGTTTTTTATTTTTTTATGAATTTCATGTTCACTCCCCCTCGTAACGATTTCTTGTCGAGACAGCATATCTGGGGATTATTGCGAATAGGAAAATATGAAAATGCTTTTATTGTCCTGAGGGTCTATGGAACAAAATACCAACAAACAACAACAATAACAAATAGCTACAAAAGCAACACTAACGACAAGAAGAATAATGAGAAAAATTGAAACAATATAATGCATATTAAAGAAAAATGAAACAAAAAAAAAAAAACAAATGGAAGACAGAAAAATATATACCCTTCGAAATGAAGGCAATTTAAGCGTTGTGTTAAATTTAAACAAAATTGTGCAAAGTTATTTGCCAATAAATTTTTGCCCATCTTTATGGGGCCATGCATTTAAGGCTAAAGTTTTGCAACAAGCAAAAAAAAAACATCATGATTAAGGTCAAATGGGAATTTCTTTGGGGATTTTTATTTGAATATTTTCCAAAGATATTTGTATTTCAAATGATTAGCAAAAATTTATTCAAGAATTTGGCAATTTTTTATTATTAAACAAAATTTGCTTGGAAATACAAACTATAAATCGTGGTCCAAAATTCCCCAAATACAATAAGGCAAACATCTAAGTACAAAGTGGAATTACTTACAATAACAAATTTTAAGTTATTGCAAATCTCCGAATGGTGGAATGTTGAGTTGGAATTATGCCCTTGCTGCAAGACGTATAAAAACTTATCATTTTATATTTGCATCATTTGCAAATATTTGAGAATATTATGGGGAGACTTGTCTATTGCAAAAACACCATTTATGGACTTTGGAATTTTTCCCTCGAAAAATCATTGCATGAACATTTATTTTAGGATTATAAATAAATGGAAATTTAAGATTATAAATAGTGGAATTTTGGTCTATTTCTTAGATAAGTAGAATACGAAATATTAAATCTTTGACTTTTGCAACAATTGAAGACAATTTTGGGTTAATACAGATTAGAGTTCGGCCGATTAATCTGTTTTGGCCTAAGGCAAAAAACTGGAAATCGGGTCGCATTCGGAATTCGCTAAAAAAGGAGGATTAGCTAAAGCCGAACATTTCATTTTTTAGTTAAACAATTTTAAAGTATTTTATATTTTTCTAAAGAAAATGATGTGTGTGAAGATAAATTTAGAATTTAACTAGCAGAGACACAAACCACCCCTTTTAACAGAGCTCTATAAACGACTTAACAGAGCTCTTCTCACAAGTTAGAATATTTCGAATTTGGAGGAAGTGGGTCCACTGGCCGCCGTGGCCACATGGAACATTATATTTCACATTATTATGTACCGTTGGAAAGATCTTCTCAACAGCTATCATAATCATATTTAATCATATTATTCAAAAGTCATTCAGCAAGTGTGCAATAATCTTAAAACTTCACCCCTTGAAATTGGATGAAATACGTCCAGTGTGGCCATTTGGGAAATTCTGCCAGATATTCATATACATCATTGGAAAGCTCTACTAGAGAGCTATTAAATGGTGAAATAATTTTATTAAAAAGTCATCAGGGAAAGATGTGGTGGACATTACAGTTCTCAAGAATTTGGGATGAAATGCGTCCATTGTCCAGTGTGGCCATTTGGGAAATTCTGCCAGATATTCATATACATCATTGGAAAGCTCTACTAGAGAGCTATTAAATGGTGAAATAATTTTATTAAAAGGAAAGATGTGGTGGACAAAAATCGTCTCCAGAATTTGGGATGAAGTGCGTCCATTGTCCAGTGTGGCCATTTGGGAAATTCTGCCAGATATTTATATACATCATTGGAAAGCTCTACTAGAGAGCTATTAAATGGTGAAATTATTTTATTAAAAAGTCATCAGGGAAAGATGTGGTGGACATAACAGTTCTCCAGAATTTAGGATGAAGTGCGGCCACTGGCCACTGTGACCATATGGAAAATTCTGCCATATATTCAAGTACACCAATGGATATTTCTATGAAATTTTATTGAAATTTAATTTTTGATGTAAATCTAGAGATGAAATGTTGGGATGTACTTCCTGGCGGACTTTTTGGAAATTTTATTTTACCAATTAGTCCCTCTCGAAGAGTGCTTTCCGATGATGCATATGAATACTTAACAGAATTTTCCAGTTCCAGGTCAGTTGACGCGCTTCATCCTAATTCTAGAGATGAAATGTTAAGCCCACTACATCTCTCCTGGCGGACTTTTTGGTAATTTTATTTTTCCATTTAGTAGCTCTCGAAGAGAGCTTTCCGTTGGTATATTTGAATATATGGCAGAATTTTCCATATTGCCTTAGTGGCCAGTGGACGCACTTCATCCTAATTCTAGAGATGAAATTTTAAGCCCACCACATCTCTCCTGGCGGACTTTTTGGAAATTTTATTTTACCATTTAGTAGCACTCGAAGAGAGCTTTTCATTGGTGTATTTGAATATATGGCAGAATTTTCCATATGGCCACAGTGGCCAGTAGACGCAATTCATCCTAATTCTATAGATGAAATGTTAAGCCCATTACATCTCTTCTGGCGGACTTTTTGGTAATTTTATTTTTCCATGTAGTAGCTCTCGAAGAGAGCTTTCCGTTGGTATATTTGAATATATGGCAGAATTTTCCATATGGCCTTAGTGGCCAGTGGACGCACTTCACCCTAATTCTAGAAAAGAAAGTTAAGCCCATTACATCGTTCCAGGCGGACTTTTTGGAAATTTTATTTTACCATTTAGTAGCTCTCGAAGAGAGCTTTCGAGCTGTATATTTGAATATATGGCAGAATTTTCCATATGGCCACAGTTGCCAGTGGACGCACTTCATCCTAATTCTAGAGATGAAATGTTAAGCCCACCATATCTCTCCTGGCGGACTTTTTGGAAATTTTATTTTACCATTTAGTAGCTCTCGAAGAGAGCTTTCGAGCTGTATATTTGAATATATGGCAGAATTTTCCATATGGCCACAGTTGCCAGTGGACGCACTTCATCCTAATTTTAGAGATGAAATGTTAAGCCCACCACATCTCTCGTGGCGGATTTTTCGGTTATTTTATTTTACCATTTAGTAGCTCTCGAAGAGAGCTTTCCAGCTGTATATTTTAATATATGGCAGAATTTTCCATATGGTCACAGTGGCCAGTGGCCGCACTTCATCCTAAATTCTGGACAACTGTTATGTCCACCACATCTTTCCCTGATGACTTTTTAATAAAAAAATTTCACCATTTAATAGCTCTCTAGTAGAGCTTTCCAATGCTGTATATGAATATCTGGCAGAATTTCCCAAATGGCCACACTGGACAATGGACGCACTTCATCCCAAATTCTGGAGACGATTTTTGTCCACCACATCTTTCCCTGATGACTTTTTAATAAAATTATTTCACCATTTAATAGCTCTCTAGTAGAGCTTTCCAATGATGTATATGAATATCTGGCAGAATTTCCCAAATGGCCACACTGGACAATGGACGCATTTCATCCCAAATTCTTGAGAACTGTAATGTCCACCACATCTTTCCTTGATGACTTTTTAATAAAATTATTTCACCATTTAATAGCTCTCTAGTAGAGCTTTCCAATGATGTATATGAATATCTGGCAGAATTTCCCAAATGGCCACAATGGACGTATTTCATCCAATTTCAAGGGGTATAGTTTTAAGATTATTGCACACTTGCTGAATGACTTTTGAATAATATGATTGAACATTATGATAGCTGTTGAGAAGATCTTTCCAACGGTACATAATAATGTCAAAAATAATGTTCCATGTGGCCACGGCGGCCAGTGGACCCACTTCCTCCAAATTCGAAATATTCTAACTTGTGAGCTCTGTTAAGTCGTTTACAGATCTCTGTTAAAAGGGGTGGTTTGTGTCTCTGCTAGTTAAATTCGGAATTTATCTTCACACACATAAGAAAATGTTGTGTTATTTATTTAACAACTGTTTTTCGCATATTCTCATATGGGTAGTTCTTTCTCAAGTGTCACAGGTCAAAAAATAGATCTTTCTCAAATTCTCAGAAAAGCCATACTGTGTGAGTGTAATGACCCACAATACTAAAATTAAATGAAAATTGGAGCTAGGGGGCAATATCAAAGATCAAAATAATTGTTGTTTTCCTCAGTAATGGTTTTTTCAAGTCAATGTTAATGCTGCAAAGCACAAGACATTGAAAATAGAAAATATCATATCTTTTCCGCATACTTTTCAAACAAATACTAATTTTATCTAAAACAGTTTATTTTGGTCACTTTTCGCTTAAATAAAAATATAAATTGCGATATCTCAGAATCGGTGTAATTTTTCCCTTGAATTTGTTATAAAAAACGGTTCATATGTACTCTACCGATGGTATAGATTTTGGAGTGGGGACAAATTTGGTTCAGTAGTTACGTTATAATAACTGAAAATGTTCGCCAAATAAAAAAGAAAAATATTTAAAAAAAAAAATCAGGAAACAGACTGAAAACACATACAAATACTTTTTTTTGTAATTTGATGAAGATTTTCAGTTATTATAATGTAACTTCTGAACCAAAGTCGTCCCAACTCCAAAATTTACATTATCGGTTGAGTAAATATGAACCATTTTTTATTAAAAATTTAAAGATAAAAAATTAGATCGATTCTAAGATATCGCAATTTATATTTTTATTTCCACGAAAAGTGACCGATATAAATTGTTTAGAATAAATTAATATTTTTTGTGAAAATTTATATTTTTATTTCCACGAAAAGTGACCGATATAAATTGTTTAGGATAAAATTAATATTTTTTGTGAAAAGTTCACAGGAAATCCTTTAAGAAACAATATTTTCTATTTTTAATTTCTTATGCTTTGCAGCATTAAAATTAACTTCAAAAAACCATTACAGACGAAACAATTTTTCTGATCTTTGACCTCGCCCCCTGTCTTCAATTTTCATTTAATTTGTTTAATATTGTGGGTCATTACTAGGGCAACATTTTCTGAGAATTTGAAAAATATCTAATTTTTGAACTGTGGGAGACTTTGAGAAAGAAAAGAAATCACTCAATAATATGTCATTTCTTCTAAGGACCAGAAGTAAGTTAAATTACATATAAGTATGTGGTAATGCCAATGCAAAAAAATAAATAGAAGAAATACAACAATTTTGGTTTAGTTTTCAGGATTTATACAAATATAGCCGTAAGCTTATTTAAAGAGAAGGGTTTGTTAACAAGTTTATCTTTTTAATTGTACAAAAATATGTACGTATGTGTTTACGTACAATGAGAGGTACGCGAGCGCAACGATATGCAAGAGCAACAAGATGTTTTCGTTTGGAGGGATTGAGAACGAGTTTCTCTCTTACAAAATTGTATTCAAAAGGAGCAGACAGATTTTAAGGAGACTTTAACAATGCAAAATGAAGTGAGAAGAATTATTGAATATAACGACAATTAATTCAGGTTTAAACAAATATTCTATTTGATCACGTCTGGTTGGTGCAACCATAACCCGAAAACCATAAATTTAGACAATTGTAAAAAATATTTTTCGTTCTCAAATACTTTTGTCGATTTGACCACAGGTCGATCATAAAATTATTATTTGTCTGCTTTAGTATGGCGTCTACAGGGCTGGACCTTTGTTCCTAAAAGTTGGCGGACTGATACGCCAATATTTTCGCATACTTTGATTTTCGCCAAGTGACCACATAATGGCTAATTGTACCCGTATAGAAAAATTGACAACGTTAGATATATTACCACAAAGTGGTGAGTTATATATTTAGAAATTTTCAGACGCGGTTTTATATCCAGTTTGACCTCAGAGTGGACATCTAATAGTTTTTTCGCATCTCCTTTGATGTCGGTATGCAGATATAAATTTTTGGATTATTTGGTCTTAAGGAACTTTTAAAAACAGTGAAATAATGGAAATTGTTTTGGTCACTGCTACACTGACCACAATGTGAAAATTTAAGATTATATTTCGCTTCATATTTACAAAGTTTATAATTTTTTATCCTTTTTCAGAGGCTTCTGAAAGGACAAAAACAATACTCAAATTTTTGATAGCGCCAGAACTGACCACTGGCAAAAAATACTACATGAATAGTTCGTGGTTTATACAATATTCCTGTCTATGCGTGTGCATTTCAGCTTTTGATCTCGCAATGGAGCCTCAAGTACCCGAAAATCACTGGGCGGAAAATCGATAAGCATATTTTAATATTCTTTACCCGCGTTTGTGTTACAGCTTTGTGTGATATAGTTCAAAATCAGTAGGGAAATACTAAAGACGGGCGGAAATACCATCCACTATTGTTTGGCAACAAATTCACGGAGAGCAATGATTGCTATCAACAGTTTCAAGTTAAACTGAGTACATTTCTAAATTCTACACATAAGTATAAGATAGCGAACGTGACCATAATAAGGAGCTTATACTTATCAAAAAATGGAACGATATACTCAATTTTCACATTTACATAGTGCAATATGAAGTATTAAAACTTAAATTATCGCATGATGGGTTAAAAATACCTCCCTAGAATGCCAAGCAGTATAATCGGAAGGGACCTTTGAATTTTCACTAGGGGAGATAAAGTGCAATATTAAGTATAAATTCTTAAACAACCGAGGGTCAAGTAGTGACTTCGGTGGGGGCTATACCAAAACATGAGCCGATGTACCACATTTTTACTAGGGTCCATAAGGTGCAATATAAAGTGAAAATTCTTAAATTTCAGGCAGATAAATTGAAAAATTTTTCCTCTAGAGGGTCAAGAAGTGACATCAATTCACAAAGTGATTCTATGTCTATCGGTACAATAAACTATATATATCCGATCAGTACGAAATTCGGCATAAAGAGGTTTTGTTATTACATGAATGAACACTGCCAAATTTGGGGAAAATCGTTTCAGATTTAGATATAGCCGCATAGGGTTTAAAGGGCTATTAAAACTGTATTTTACGTTCGATCATTACATCATTTGTCAGAAATAAGGATTTTGATCCAAGTTGATGAAAATCTCTTTAGATTATGTACAGTCCCAACTATTTTTTCCTTCCGATTCTGGATCTACAAAAGAATACTGCGCAAGATTACCGTTTCAGATCAAGTTTATTATGATCAGCATCTTCAACTTCACCGTGGAGGAGGTGGAGCCAAGTACTTTGTTAACTGAAACAAAACCCATTATTCCAAATTATTATCACAATGCCTCTTTTCGCATTGTTAGGGAGGTGTAGGGTACTATATAGACGGCCCCGCCGCATTTTCTGTCTTTCCTTACTGGTTTTATTTTGGACATTTTGTGTGGGGACGTATCAAAAAGGGGTTTGGCAATAACACCCATTTTTCACGTGACTGTAAGTGCTATAATTGCGGTAGATTTCGATATGTGTTATAGAAGTCATTAAAGAAACAATATTTCACTAAATTTTAACCCTTTGTGAGGGAGGTATTTCAAGGAGTGGACCAACAGGGTCCATCTTGGATCTTAGCCTGATATAGAAATATATAACACAAACCATATTTGTAGTTAATTGATTACTACTATCGAAAGTATGTATGGGTAGATCTTTCTCAAGTGTCACAGGTCAAACATTAGACCTTTCTCAAATTCTCAGAAAATGTTGCCCTAGTATTTGGGAGTAATGACCCACAATATTAAAAGAATTAAATGAAAATTGGAGGAAAGGGACGAGGTCATAGTTCAGAAAAATTGATTTTTTTCCTCTGTAATGGTTGTTTGAAGTTAATTTTAATACCACAAAGCATAAGATATTGAATATAGGAAATATTGTTTCTTAAAGGATTTTCCGTGACCTTTTCATAAAAATTTTAATTTTATCTTAAACAATTTATTTCGGCCACTTTTCGCGGAAGTAAAAATATAAATTTTGATATTTCAGAATCAATCTAATTTGTTTTCCTTAACCCACTTTCGGCAGTTCGATTAGTCGAACAGCATGTTCAATATTTTCAATGCGATGTTTTTCCGTAAAAATAAACATTTTATTTATATGTAAATATTCTACAACAGAGCAAATTTTGTTGGCTTTGAAGAAAATGTATTGCAGTAATCCTCCATCGTCTACTTGAGGTTTGGAAGGGGGTTCAAAAATACCTTACATATTTTCTAAGTGACGTATACATATTAGACATATTTTCAAAGTGTTTAATTAAACATAATTATAAATATTTAATGTCAAATAATACTTTATAACAAGTAGACAATTTTTCACATCGGATTCGAATTTAGTGGGTCCTATTTATTATAGAAAAATAAACTTTAATTAATGGTTCGGCAATTTTTGCAACCCGGCCGAAAATGGGTTAAATTTTTTATAAAAAATGGCACTCTACCGATGGAGTGGGGACGACTCGGTTCAGAAGTTACATTATTATAACTGAAAATCTGAACCAAATTACCAAGAAAATGTATTTGAAAAAATAAATGTACACACTAAATATAGTTGAAAACACATACAAAACAGAAATTATAATTTCTTAAAGTTTTTTTCCGCGTACTTTTTATAAAATATACTAATTTTATCTAAAACAGTTTATTGCGGTATTTATTTAGCGTATGGAAAATCATTACAATCGAAAGAATAGCATATATAAAATGTGTACCAAGTTAGATAACTCATCAAAGATCCAGCGATTCTAGCCACGATACAGCGTCTGGTGTTAAATTTATGATGTCGCTTATTTGGCCTTCATATCCTAGGGTAGGACACTCTCTAAGGATGTGATCGATGGTTTGTCGAGGGGCCCCGCATGTGCAGATAGGGTCATTTACAAGACCCCATGTGTATAGGGTATTTTGGGTTCTGCCAGTGCCAGTTCTGAGTCTGTTGAGGTTACACCAAGCTTTCCGTGAAAGTTGCAGGTCGTTGTTACTGATACGTCCATTAAAGAGCGGACTGGACCTTCCTGAGTTGGACCAGTCATTTTCCCAAACCATGTCAATCTCAAAATTTTCATCTTTTAACATTTTGGCTAGCTTCATGGGTGCGTTTCTTGATATAAGTCGTTGTCGTGGGGGATTATTTAAATCAGTTATTAGCGGAATATGATCATTGCTAAGAATTTTATTGTATTCTCGTAGTAAAGCTTGTTTCCTTCTTAGCTGTGGTGGAGCGATATTACAGAGCTTTGGCAACCATTCAGTTGGTGTTGGACGTAATGTTCCTGATATCAGCCTCATAGTTATATTCAATTGAGTGTCGATTTTTTGAGTATGACGGCTGTTTAGCCATACTGGACTTCCGTATTCAGCCGCAGAGAAAACCAGAGATAACGCAGAAATTCGCAAACATGACGGGTTTGCACCCCACGAAGAGCCCGTCAGTTTTTGAATTATGTTGTTTCGGGTTTTTATCTTTTGAGACGTTTTGGTGAGATGAGCATTATATGAAAGGGTCCTGTCCAGAGTTATTCCAAGGTATTTTGCATTATGGTTGTGATATAGGAATTTGTTGTTTAATTGTACGTTTAATTCACGGCAGGCTTCTTGGTGGTTCAGGTGGAAGCAGCTCACTTCCGTTTTGGCAATGCTTGGCGAAAGTCGCCATTTGGCACAGTATTGTGAAAGCAATTTAAGATCTGCTGTTAGAGAGTCTTCTATATGAGCGAACGATTTGTGCTGTAGTGCGAATGCCATGTCGTCAGCATATATAAATTTCCTCGATATAGAGATAGGCAGATCATGTATGTACAGGTTGAACAACGTCGGGGCTAAGACAGATCCCTGGGGGAGACCATTGTTAAGTTTTCGTGTTTTACTGTACTTATCATTAAGGTGGACATTGAACAGACGGTCACTGAGCATTGAGCAAATAAGATTACATATCCGACTACAGGGGATAACCTTCATCAATTTATACAGCAAGCCTTTTTTCCACACGGTATCATACGCTGATGTCAAATCAACATTACTTCCACATACTAGGGCAACATTTTCTGAGAATTTGAGAAAGATCTATATGTACCTGTGACACTTGAGAAAGAACTACCCATATATACAGAGTAGACACATATACAACGGGTCCGCCATCTAAAGTTTTTTTTTCAACTAGTGCTTATTTCGTGAATGGTAACACTTAGCTCATGTCTGATTTGACAGATAATTAGTTTTGTCCTTCCGCTGAACGAATATGGTTGTGTATACGCTTGAACAACGCTGGGAGCGATCGAAGATGCCGATTTTGCCAAAAAAAATCATCTTTTCAGATGAAGCTCATTTTGATCTTGGCGGGTATGTAAACAAGCAAAATTGTCGCATTTGGGGCACAGAAATCCCGCACGCATACATTGAAAAGCCGATACACCCAAAACGAGTCACTGTTTGGTGCGGATTTTGGTCCAGAGGCATAATTGGGCCATTTTTCTTCGAAAATGAGCAAGTGGCCGTTACAGTCAATGGCGATCGTTATCGGGAAATGTAGAACGAATTTTTGTTCACAAAAATTGAAGAGGAGGATATTGGCAACATTTGGTTTCAACAGGACGACATACGTGCCACACAGCCGAAGCTACACTCGATGTTTTGCGCGATGTTTTCAAAAAAAAGTTATTTGGCGGACCCTTTATATAAATAAATGGCCCAAAACGGATTCCCTCCAAATATTACTGGGATATCTTAGGTCACTCCTTCGATGCGTTATACTCACTTGTGGCCCGCAACAACTGATATACGTTATCGTTAGGATGCTAGCATTCAAAAATTGGAAACAATTTTTTTTCCTTTTTTTACTATTTTGTATGGTTTTTTAGTACCAGCAAAAAATAATATTTTTGGAAAATATTCTATTTTATTCTATTTGTTTCAAAGACAGTTATTAAAATTCGGTTTCTACGTGAAAGTGGTGTTTGAGGCATTTGTAGCACGCATATATTTTTTTAATTCAAATACTAAAGGCAACATCAAAAAAATGTACCTTCACAATTTTTCTTTATATTTTTTCATGTTTAGGAAACCATATTACAAAAGAAAATGTTATGCATAACCCTTCTACAAAAATTTTGTTGCGTGTGTTATTTTAAACTGGTTTAGAGTGAGTCTACCAAAACCTTGACAGTTGATAGCGGCGAATTATTGAAACTACATCTGTCGAATTGGCTGTAATTTGTTCAGTTTGTCAAATTAAGGTGGACAAATATAGCGTTCAACAACACATACAACACGAAAATGTGCTGTTTGGTGCGAATTTTGCACTGGCGACATCGTTGGTCCATATTTTTATGTCGTTTGGCCATTATAGTCAACGGCAGCGCTATAGGTCGATGATTACCAACTTCTTTTGGCATGAATTGGATGATATGGACACCAAAAACATGTGGATTAAACACGATGTCGCAACCCACTACACAGCTCATGCCACATTCGATATTCTACACGAGCGATTTGATGGAATGGTTATCTCACGTGGAGTTGATGCCACCGAAATATTGCGATTTGACATCGTTAGACTTTTTTGTAGGTTTTCTCAAGTCGAGGTCTATGCCAAAAAACACAGCGGAACTCAAAGCCAATACAACCCACGCCGTCGGTCAGATTCATCAAAGATTTAGGTGCCAGAGTCATGGAAATTGGACATTTCGGATACGCCGATACGACATTTCCACTATTTTATATTGCATACATAATTGCATCGATAGACTATTCAAACCAAACGAATTAAGTGTTATGATATCTCACAGACACTTTGTTTTATTAAAATTTAAAGATAGATGCTTAATGAAAGACTCTTTAGATGGACGGACATTTGGCATCTACTATCTGTGACTAAGGACGTCCCATTAAAGTTTTCCTCTAACAGTCAATCCTACTCTTGTTCTGCTATCAATAATGATGATGATATTAGTTATGGTATTTTCGATTAAAAGTGCTTTTGTCACAAACCAATTGATTCCCCATTGTGTAGTTTTTTGTCACAATACATGATTTTTCCACTTTGACAAACACAGCACGAATCTCCAATTTATGTAAATAGAAATTGTGATCCTAGAATATAAATCAACATCAACTCTGAATGAATTTCCTTATCGGCAGAAATAATTAATCATGCCCAGTGTAGTGTCTTGTAGACATTTCCAAGGAAAACATCCGTTTTGTTCTTTTTTTGTTTTGTACAATACGGATATGTGTCAAAATAAAAAGTCATTACAAATATTGTAGAAATAGTCATTTGACTGCGTATCATCTTGATGACGTTCTTGCGCATTCTCATGTGCGTAAGTATTTATCAATATTGGATCGTTAACAGCAGGATATATGTTAAGGATTCTGCTTCGTTGCTCCCTGCTGATAGTTGAGCTGAATTATAAATCTTTTCATTTAGACAAGTATACATTGCGTAAGAAGTTCGTTAGAATAGATAAGACACTATGAACTTTTTTCGTAGAGATTTTACATAAACAATCACTTTTGCAGAGACTCGAACACATATGTATGAATGACCAATTGTCAGTATCTATTTGACAGATTAATATGCGATTGACGCATACACACTCGTACTTATGTATAGCTTAAGTTGGGTACCAACTCATAATTGTTAAATATATTTGCTTACAGAAGTGATGGTAACAAGTTTTGGTGCCCTCCTAAGAAACAAAGTCACATCTCTACTTTAGTAGTTTTGAGATATTTAGCTTTTACGTCTTAACTTATGCGCCTTTTAATTTTAGGTTTAGGTTAGGGACCTAAATTGGTGTATGTGGGCTGGTAAACGCCGCTGCCACCTTTATCTAAACCTAAACCTAAATGAGCGAACGGTAAAAAACTCAAAGCTAAATATTATAAAACTACTAAAATGGAGATGTGACTTTCTTTCTCGGGGGGCAGTATAGTAACGAATATAGTGAATACATCATTGACAGTGTTTAATATGTGTACATTTCGTGAGACCCACTTTAATGTTTTAGTGAGCGTTCAATATTCACAAACTTGAGACACACGCACAGGGCAGACGACACAACATTGTTTGAGTCATTTCCTGCTGTCCCTTACAATGTCTGTCATGTGTGTGCGTGAATGCATTCGTGACTGTGGAGTGTGGGTTTTACGAGCCGAAGATGAGTGTTTTATATGTGTGACACACTATCGCCAACAGAATCAGAATCGGCATCACTCACCATTGCCATCATCATCAAATCGTCAAGATGTTATACTACTCGTACTATCTTTGAGATACGAGTAAACTAACTTTCGATGTGATGATTTTTTTTTTGGTGTACGTGCGTCCATTGATATATGAATGTTATTTCGCTTAGTTTTTGTGTGCGTGTGTGTGTTTTGTCTGTATCCTGCTTTAGTGCCTTTTCGCATATAAAACATATAAAAAATTATGACAATGGCATTTTAATGCGTTTTTTCCTACATCATTGACTTTCCGTATGTTTTGTAAAAAAAATGAAACGATAAAGTCCAACATAGCCAACCATTTGAGTGCGTGTGTGTTTATGTGTCATGTAATAAATGCATGTCATAGTAGCTTAGTGTGCGTGTTATCTTTGGTGTATAAAAGGGTATGTTAATAAATTCCTCTATCCAGTATTTCTGCACTAAATCGTATTGGGATACATAATTCATCATCGGCAATTAAAAGTGAATAAACTACAAAAAATTACATACTTTTAAAGATATATGAATTTACTTAATTTAAAAAGGTTTCACTTCAAAGGGGTCCTAATCCCTAAAATAAGAACAATTCATACTTACACTCAAGCTTATAAGCAGATTTTCGTCGCAGGGCATGGAGTGAAAACTTCGAAACGATGGAACATTTTCTGCGCCAATGCCCGGTTTTCACATATGCAAGATCCCGATATTTCGAGTCCGAAACTTTGCCAGACTTGACTCATTTCAGAGGATATGACTGGCTGATACTGAGAAATTTCGTGTCTATTACAGACTCATGAGTTTTAAAAAGGATCATAAATAAGCAGCGCACAACAGTCCGAATCGCTGGCTTATATGTCTGTCCATGGACATGAGATATTGAAACTACTCCTCTCTTCAACCTAACCTAAACTAGAATTGAGAAACATTTATTTAATACTAAGAAAATTGTTTTATTTTTCAATGAGGTTATGCATTCGTTTCCGTATAATAACATACAACTCTCAACAAATAAACCTAATACAATATATACTACGCTGAAAATAAAAATTGAGTAATTCGTACTTGAATCAAGCCAAAAGCGGTGTCAAAATTACGGTACGGATTTAATTAAATCAAGTACTAAATACTTTATTCAAATACGAGACTTTCCAGCGCTCGTTAAGCCCGATTAGGCTTGATTCTAAGCCGAAAATATTATTTTATCAAGAATAGCACAATTGATATATTGACAATAAATTTGATCCATATTTGACAATGCAATTGATCAATATTTGACAATGCAATTCATCAGTATTTGACAATGCAATTCCCCAATATTTGACAATGAAATTGATCAATATTTGACAGTGCAGTACAATTATTTGATAGCAAAAAAAGCTTTATGCCGATAACCTTAGAATTTTTTATTTTTAATTTTTAATTTTTCTACAAAAATTCGATTTTCTTGGAAAGTGCCATTATTTGTTGGACTATATTTTTTGAAGTAAAAGTTCGATAAAGCCTGGATAATCTTTAAAGGAAATCGTTAGGGCTGCAAATGCTTTAAAAAATTAGAAAAAAATTTTTTAAATCGTGTTTCTGTCACGTAAAAAACCAAAAAACAAGTAAAAAGTTCATTTGGATGAACCGACTTATGAATTTCCTCACCTTGAGTCCCAAAAAAAAAAATAGTAAATTTATAAATTTTTTTGTTTTTATTTAATTATTATCAATTTAAATTGCATTTAATAACTTTAAAGTATGTACTGGTATTAAAGTGAAAATCTGTTTACTTTTGGTACAAAATGGTCCAGTTGTGTGTGAGGTACCAAAAAGCGCGTGCCAATTACGGTCCCTTTTCTCTAGACTCTAGGTAATATAAAAGCATTACACTGTACAAAATTTCACGTATTTGTATGCACTGGTATTAAAGTTATAAGCTGGTAACTTTTGCTTCAAAATTGTCCATTTGTGTGGGAGGTACCCAAAGGGACGTTGCAACTTCACCCATTTTGCTCGAGGTAATAGTGACTAGTAAACTAATACTATGTGTAGAATTTCATAGGATTCAAATAAGTAGTATAGAAGTTATTAAATAACCAATATTCCACTAAATGTTAACCCATTGTGGGGGAGGTACTAGATGGAGTGGACCAATATGGCCCATCTTCGAACTTAGCCGGAGATAGAAGAAAATATTACCACATACCTAATTTGAAGTCAATCGGTTACTCCTTTCGAGAATTATCGTGCGCACCAGCCAGCAGACAGACAGACGGACGGACATTGCTCATTCGACTTAAAATGGCCCAAAATGGATATCCGCCGAACATACTTAGTGTCTAAGGTCACTCCTTCGATGTGTTACACTTTTGACTTGTAGCAAATGATATATACCCTCGTCTCTAAGGTGAGGGGATAAAAAAATAGTATACAATTCGCAAAAAAATGTTTATTCCATTTTTTCAAAGGTAGTGTCTCAACGACCAAAAATAATGCTTATTTGAAAAAATCTAGGATTAATGTAGAAATTATCCCTTTAGGTAAATGTAAGAGAATTTTGAGCAAAATCATGTTCTTATACATCCCGTGAAAAATGTGCGTTATTCTCTTCTGGAACCTCCCAATCAAAATGGCCAAAATTAATAGTATGAAAAATGATTTTTTGAGTTTCCCTTTTTTATAATATGAGTCATAATTTATACATTTATACATAGTTTTTTTCAGATAAGCATTGTTTTCTTCGTTAGGATGCTGGGTTTTCTACGTGCCAGCAAAAACGATGCTTCTGAACAAACTCTAATTTCTTAATTTCCATTAATTAAAATAGTATTCTTGCTTAATCTTGTACTTTAAAATATATGGACCAAATGCTACAGGTACATTCTATGAAAATTTGAATTTTGGAAAAACTTTACGATTCTAAGTAGGATATTCTCCCGGCTTCAAGACCATGTGGCTGTGTATAAATATGTATTAAAATTGGCAGCACACATACTGGATCATGATTTATGAGCCGTGACTCTCGATTCCACAGTTTAAACTGCAATCGTATTAGAAAAACAGAGCACTATAAGGTAGATTTCTACACTCAGGCAATGTGAATTCTTTGTGAAACCTCACTTCTCCAATTTGGAAAATGAATAAAATATTTGTTTTCTATAATAAGAACGAATCAAAAAGGTCTTGAAACCGGGTGAATATCCTAGTTAGAATCATAAAAGATTTGCTGACCGAGTAAAAGCAAGCAGACAAACATAAAAAACTTCGCCATAAACAAATTTTATGTTTTGGTTTCATAAAATAGTATGCCTCAATACACAAAAAAAGTTTTTCAAGGTTTCGGTCACAAACAAAATTTGTTGCATAGTTTAATTAACATAAATAACAAGTAAGAAAGTTCAGTCGGGTGAACTGACCTACGAATCTCCTCACCTTCTGTCCCAAAAAAATCGTAAATTAATTTTTTTCTTGTTCTAATTAAATTATTATCAATTTAAATTGAATTTCATAACTTTAACCTATGCACTGGTATAAATGTTATGAACTGTTGGCAAAATGGTATTAAATATATAAACAGTTAAATTTTTGTACAATTCTCAAGGTGATAGCTGATAAACTACTGTGAGGAATTACATATGATTCGGACAAGTAGTATAGAAGTTATTAGTTATCAATATTTAACTAAATGTTAACCCTTTGTGAGGGATGTATTGGAAGGAATGGACCAATATGGCCCATCTTCGAACTTGTCCTGAGATACAAAAAAAATTATAACGTACCAAATTTAAAGTCAATCCGTTACTGCTTTCGAGAGTTATCGTGTGCTCCAGCCAGACAGACAGACGGACGGACATTGCTCAAATGACTTAAAATGTCCTAAAACTGATTTCCGTCGGACATACTTAGGGTCTTAGGTCATTCCTGATATTGATATATACCCTCCGATATATTTAAAAAAAACCATTGGACTGCCATAAAAGTGTATTGTGGTATCCTATAGTGATTCCTTACAAGGAATCTTTTTGTCAAGTACATTAGCCAAAAAATCCACCAATTTCTACCTGAATGCCTGAATTTTCTATCCTTTTGGTTTACACTGCAAACTTTGAGGCTAAATATCTCTAAATCGCTATGCCACAAAAAGAAACGGTTAATGCCATTCGATTAAACGGATCGAATTTATGCGGGATAAGGTATTTTCATCGAGGATACATTTTGCTGCAGACACAGTGTATTGAGCAGTGTAGTGCTGAAATATTTTCTAAATTACAATCTTGAACATAATTGCCTCCTAATATATTATTAATAATGCCTTCGCACAGACTACTATTCCTGCATACTAGATATCAAGCGTTGGATGCAATAGTGGCCTAACCCAGATGACCAACGAATCAAGTTGTGTTAATTAAATATATCTACACGGGGCAAAATCGACTTTTTTGATATGTTTGAATCGAAAGAAAATATATTTGGAACACAAATTTTTAAATATTATATATTTCTTAGCAAATAAATTTTATTTGAAAATCAATAAAATATATTTGGAACGCATATATTAATATATTACAACAAATTATATTTGCAAACTAAATTTCTCAAATAAAATATGTGTTTAAATACAAAGAAAATTATTATTTAGGAATTTTTCCAAATATATTTTATTTAAAAAATATTTCCAAAACTTTTGCTGAGTTTTTCATATTTAAGTTTCAATTTTTCTTGGGTTTCGAATTGTACCTCCCAGTTATGATACCATATGCAGCATTACCTTCTGTTTTAAATCAATCATATCAAATTTCTGAGTATTCCAAGCCATCATTAGTCGTCAATCCTCTAAGTACTTTATATTGATCCAAGATTATATGATTTCAATTATTATTTTTTACGAACATTAAAAATTTCTAAAAATTTAACTTTGAATTACTGACAAATTTGAGACAATTTATGTATTTTATGAATACTTAAATGCAAATAAATATTTGTTTCGGAAATAATGGTCCCAAATAAAAACATATTGGAATGTAAACAAATATTTGTTTAGAACAACATCTTCCCAAATACACAATTTTTGTGTGTACCAAATATTACATGCTTAGAGTCAACCCCAAACATATATATGTTTCAAGCCGAATATGTTTGGGACAATATACTACAGAAGCGATTTTTTTTCAGCGTGTATATGTGAACCTTTTTTAAGCTTCTATTTCGAAAATAAACAGCAAAATTTAGAAACAGATCCAAACAATTGTGACCCATTTTGATAACATATTTTTTGTTAGTATGAGTAGTATATTTTTAAAATGCTTCTTATATAGAAGGGTCATTGATGACCAATAGACCAACGAAAATAGGATTTATCTGTTTCTATGACCATGTGTTAATTTCTAAGTATGTATGTTGTTTAGACTGGGCTGTTTGGTCAGATTATTTGTTTTGAAGTAAATAAAAAAGGATTAGTTAAAAAACTTTAAAACCATAAAACGTAAATATATCCGATCGGCTTTTGTTTGGGTTAGGCCACTATTGCATCCAACGCTTCTTATATCGTTTGTGGAATATTTGTCATCAATAATGCATGTGTATGCATGTGTGTTTGTGCGTGTGTTTGTTTGTGAAGGTACGCATGTGTAAATGTTTGTCAATAGCAATGAATAATGATATGCATCACTCTCAACGCCATCATTTTTATTTGGATATACATAAATGTTGTTTTTTTTGTTCTATCTTTAGTTAATTCAGGGTGGCGTTTCAGTCGTTTTCTTGGGTATGGAAAATAACTCCGATAAGATAGTAATAAATGATTCGTATTCCGAAATATTCGAGTTACACACTTATGTATGATTTCCGATATATGAGAACGATAAGATTATCATCGTTATTGTTATTCTTGTAAGGAAAGGAAACAAAGCAACAACAGAAAACAAATGAAGCGTCGTTTGTCTATACTCTTGGTGTGGCATTTATGCCAAGGTTCAATATTAATTTATTATGTATGACATGTACACATACAAGTATAAGTAAGTACATGCTTACTAATTTTTAGGGCTTCTCTGTATTTAGTAAGTGAAATTATTTTGAGGTGTATTCTTTAGAAAAGAAAAATTCGGTAGTAAAAAACATGTTTTGCTGAGGTGGGCTTTGGCGGGAAGCGACCTATGTTCAATCCGACCATGTGGGTGATGATTTACGACGCGTTTGGGCGAATCCAACTAGGGTGGGCACACCCTGTACAGTGGGATATTTGCAGGATGAGGCAAATGCTGGACAAAAAACAGCGAGTAGTCCCTTAATATACTACTCGACACACATTTGCCGTGGAACTCACCCATAGAAACCGAGGATCAGCAGGACCGACAAGAGAGCGAGTGTATTGCTAGTGTCGCTAGCTTGTTGACTGATAAATCCAGATTAAACGATGTGCAATCGCAGTAAGTGCCAAATTCGAAAACGTCCTAAGAGACAACCTACAGGTGGCTCCGAAGAAGTTTGCTAGATGGGCCAGAAGCAGCGATTTGGGCGTTAACCCAAACAAAACAGAATTAGTACTCTTTATCAGGATGAATAGGGTCCCACATGTGGAACCTCCTCCTCGGATGAATGGAACAGATCTAGTCTTTTCTGAAAGTGCAAAATTTCTAGGAATCATTTTAGATAGGAAACTGTTATTCAGACTTAACGTACTGGAGCCTGTAAGGAAGGCCAACGTCGCCTTATATTCTTGAAGGAAGGCCATAGGTTAGCGGAGGGGCTTCTCTCCTGAAATATATACGGCATTGTGGTATGGTGGAAGGCAACTGATACACTAACCATCACCAACCTACTATAAAATATTCAAGTAACTACCTGCCTAGGCATAAGCGGAGCTTTAAAGAGTCTCGAAGCCTAGTCTGGATATAGCAAAGCCTATGAAGTTGCTAGGAAAGGGACGACTTTACAAATTCTCGAAGAATTTGCATATATTGGAGCGCCACTATCCACATGCAATCTTTGCCTTTGCCAGGAGGCAATCCACGAAAGATGGACAGAAATCGGCACATGTAGGGCAGCTAGACAAATCTTAGTATGAACCTTATTGAAATTGGTGAAAATCGATTCAGATTTAGATATAGCTCCTATATATACGTAGTATGTACGAAAAATATCGCGAATTTTCAAGTTTTTTTTGTAGCGTTATGCATAGGCGTAGCAATGGATTTCTGCTGGGGTGGGCTATAGCCCCAAGAAGAAATGTTTGTTTTTATCTCACAATATAATTGGTAAAAACATTGGCTAAACCAGAAAATGACAGACAAAAATGAAAAAAATGTGTGTGTAGGACAAATAAACCTATATTCCTACAGCTTCAAATAAACAAAATATACATCGTTCGAAAGGTCTAACTCTCTCCTTTCCAAATTTTCAGAGATTGAAAATCGGCTAATAATTAACAAAGTTATAGGCTTTCAAGTGAAAAAGGCAAGAAAATCTAGTTTTTACCCGTAAATCCGGATTTTGGGGGTGTCCGGGGAATTCCAAAAAAAGATTCGTGTTTTACTCGACAAGACCTACAGGAAAAATAGTATCGCGTCATTTGCTTCTCAACTTGAGTTTATTTTGTCGCACTGTGTTATCATATGAGTTTTGAAGATATTTTAGCACATTAGTTTCTACAATTGGCGATTCCTTGTCAATTTGCAGGTTACTTCTATAATCATCAATAAATTCAGAAGTTCGATTCAAAGCTTTACCAAATAATTTACTGCTTTAGTTAGTGCAAGACTTAAATCTGTTCTCCAATATTAAAACGCTTTCGTATCATCAGGCAAATCTTCATAATGGCTTTTAACTAATGTTGAATTAACCGAAACAAATTTGGTAAGCGTTTTGTTGGCAGCTCTGCTAAATATTTTCGTGTAACATGTTACTGTCGAACATGTTCAGTTTGGTCTATAATTTAACCATGAATCGACTAACAAATGATTATTTAAGTTTATTTCACTTTGAGGCGGCCGATTGGCGTAGATCATGCGATTTAACGAATTTAGATTATTTGTTTGGGGCTACGTAAAGGCTCATGTCTATAGGGACAAGCCTGCAACGGTTGACGCACTGGAAGCCAATATTGAAGAATTTATTCGTGAGATACCGGCCGATATGTTGGAGAGAGTATGCCAAAATTGAACCCAGCGTAACATTTACATGAAATCATCTAAACATTGAATTATATAGACCGTTCTCGACTCAAACAAATATTTCAGACTTTTTTCTAAATTTTATGCGTTTTTTTAAATCAAATCCGAAAGGTTTCGAAATATGTACGTACAGCATTGAAAAATGTTGATGCTGATTGTATGTTCAAATAGGAGTCGACAATTACCCAATTTTAATTATATATGCCTCGCAGTGAATTAAAACACATTACATTTGCACCATTAAAAGACTTCAAATTATTGGAACATTTCCCATCTTATTTTTTCCCAAAAAAATATGTTTAAGTAAAGAATTGCCATATCTACTTACAGAACAATCTACGAAACCTAAGAATCGTTCTTCTACTTCCAAATTGATTGCAAACTTTTGAGTTTTTATATTCACTGCAGAATTTGCAAAAATTTATATTATTTCTGTTATTTGTAACTGTTAAATTGATAGAATATTGGAATTGATTGACAGAAGTGTATTATATCCGAGGGGAATTACTTTGAAGGGGACAAAATAGATATTCATGAATAAATAAATACTTTTTGAAAAATTAAAAAATTCGTATGTTCAAGTTCCTCGTATGTTTCTCCCGATGTGGCATCAAAGCGCTATAGAAATTGTATTACATGAATGAACACTGTCAAATTTCGGGAAAATCGGTTCAGATTTGGATATAGCCCCCAAATATATATTCCTCCCGAATTGGTATCAAAGCGCTATAGATGTTGTATTTCACTTCATATCATTACCAAAATGCTCAGAAAGGAGTTTTATAATTTAGGAACGATTACTTCTAAATTTGAGGAAAATTGGTTCGAATCGGTTATAGCGCCCATATATATGTATGTTCCAGGTCCGACCTTTATATAATTGGATAGAAATGAGGTTTTTGATTCAAGTTTATGAAAATCTGTTTAGATTATATATAGTCCCATCTATTTGATCCTTCCGATTATTGATCTATGAAATAATACAACGTGTTTTAAGGTTGTTGTTGCAGATCTGGTTTATTATGATCAACATCTTCAACTCCTCCTTGGAATAAGCCTTGATGAAATGAAACCAATTATTCCAAATTAGTGTCAACGTACCCCATTTCGCATTGTTAGGTTGGTGTAGGGTATTATATAGTCACCCCGCCTGACTTTATGTCTTTCATTTTTTACAAAAAATAATAATTTGGAGTAACTACAATCTGCTGTCGTACAATATGTCAAATATGGTGTTTATTATAAATTTATTATTATTTTGTGAAAATTAGCATCTGCAAACAATTGAACGCATCCCCAGCGACAGTATGGCAGCGATTGTAATGAATTTGGCCAAAGTGCTTATTTAAAATAAAGTAAAAAATTAATGATTAATTGCTTCCTTTTTTATGGCCAGCCAATAAGATAACTCCGATGGCATTGTTTCCAATCACAGATACGCAATTAAAAACATATAATGAAAAATTACACAAACAATAGAAGTAATTACGGTTGCACAATTTAATGGAAACATTTAATTTAGATTTTTATAATTGATTTGGCTTAATGAGTTTTATGTTTTTTGCTAGTTTTGAGACAGCACTTTGAAGTGCATCCGAGTGTGTAGTAATTAAAATTAAAATGCACTCATATAAGAGAAAATATATAGATATTTAAACATTGAATTGTATCTTTTTAGGATTTTATGTCGGTTTGTTAATTCAAAGGCAATTTCGTTTCTCAAAAGGGGCAGCATTTACTTTGCACTTCTCCGCAAAACAGCAAATTTCTATCGCGTTTTTTGAGATTTAAAAATTGCAGTTACTTTAAGTTCCCGGGACTACATCATTTAAACGTTAAATGGGCAGCTACTTTCTAGTATTTCAAGACGATGGGACAAAATTTTTCTTAGAAATTAAATTGCCATAAGATTAGCCCTCCGTCATGCACATGTATCTGGCCAGACATTTTACGAATTTAACTCTTATTTAAATATATTTCTAATTTAGCTAGGGGTTTGAGTCTTCAGGTACCCTCTACAAATATTGCTACTTATCGTTTTATGAAAAAACACATTATAACAAATAATAACAAAAACAATTTATGTGGATTTTTTCACCTACACATCACATACGTAGCACATGTGTCTGGCCAGATATACACATATAAGAAGTGCAAAGTAATGCACTATATTTACATTTTTTATTTTTCTTTGCGTTTGTTTAATCAAATCAACTCAAACGGGATGTTATATGCACTCTGCATGGTTGTAGCTGGGAAAACCGAATGAACAACATTCACATCAAACAGTTCAGTCACCACTGAATGTAAGTATGATTGATATAACATTTGCCCTTCATTTCACCACATTTCAACACATTTCCTTCGCTTTTCTTATTTTTTCAAATAGAAAATATATATCTGTCTTGCGTTATAACAATGTAATATTATCACTAAAATACCATATTTTTCATATAAATGTGTTGAAATACGTAGTGTGTCTGGCCAGATACATGTGTTACGTATGTGGCTATCGGAACATGTGTATGACGGAGGGTTAATAATATTGTAATTCTATTTATCAATAAGATTCCAATCATTTCTCACATATTAAACCTTACTTCTTATTACTTTTTTCACAAGCAATCAAAGCTTTTTGAAATACACAACTAAACATTTTGGGTCTTCAAGAAAACAAAGTGATTTGTAAGTAAGTACAAAGTTATACATCGTTTCCAATAAAATTATACCAGACTGAGGGTGTTGCCATTGGGAATGAGTTAGACAAGGATTTCGTACGTATTAATAATACATCAAAAAAGTACTTACTAATAATTGCCTTTTACAAATCAAATCCAGGCACTTACCTGAAAATAAATATAGAAAATGAATTGAAAATGAATGAAAATTGCAGTAATTGTCTTCACACGATATGTGTTGGCTATTAAAGAGGTTAATGACATGCACCTGAGGTTAGTTTCTTTATTATTTTTTTTGGAAATCGATTGAAGGGCAATTCAATATTGATGTATTTGTTATAAATGTCATAAACCTTTTCATACTAAACGAATGACTTTCATAAAGAAAAATAAAAATCATATTCTGAATGAAACGAATGTACATATGTATGTTTAGGGTACAATCGAAATCTTATTAATATTTTGACATCGTTTGACATTGCTTATTTCTGAAGCCCATACAAATGCATGAATGCTTTTAGTTTCTCCACTCTTAATATAAACGAGATTTAAATGTGTGTAGGTAATATATGTCATTTAGTGAATTGATGTTTAATATCGTATGAATATTTCAATATTTTTAAAATATATAATTGTTGTTGTTGTAGTTATTAACAACTCATTTAATTCGCATGGTATATTTTTGCATATGATTAAATTTAATTTAACGTATAGATATTTATAGATATACTTATAAATAACAATAACAAATTTTTACAAATAATTTATGCATATTGTACCTGTCACTTGGTCACATAATCTGCATAAATAACGCATCATGTACGTGTGTATGTTTGTTTTGCCTAGAGATAATAATATAACTAAATGTAGGTGTATTACAAAAAGGGATATTCTGAGTAAAAGCGTTTGACATCAGTCCAAATCGAATTTCAACCTATTGTTTTATGTACATTCAACAACATTATGGTGGATCACGCACAGTGGGATGAATTCAAAAAAGGGAAATAATTCGGCCGTTTTATAACCAGACAACCGATTGCGACAAAACTTGGCATGCCTGTAGAAGTGGTATTAAATAAATTTAAATTTGGCCCCCTTCAGGGGCGGAGTTACAGGTTCTCAAAGTTGGACCCTCTCTTTCGAATAACGCTTTTTGTGTGCGCTCTTCTAACTAAATGGTATTAAAGACTTTTCACACATAAGAGATATCTCATAGAGTTTCCGAGATATCTGCTTTTGAAAAATGTTTTTTTTAATTTTTTCTTACCCAGTCCTGGTATTTTGTGAATATCCCCAGCAAAATTTCTCATTGCCAAATAATCCGACGAGTAAGCAAAGTTCGATAATGGTAAGTACTTATTATTTAGCCACTTTTCTCATTATTTTAACATGGGGATGTCATTGGAGGAAAGTACTTCCCAAAAGCATACAATAAAGTAGCATAATAAGTACTTATTTGTAGCTCGATTTTATGTACTTGAATAATGCATTACCAATAAGTTATAAAATAAGTAGTAGATATGTAGAAATTACCATTTAAAATGATTTTTTGCATATTGTCGCGCATATTTCTCGAAACAAACAATTTCCTCATGCCAGATTCGAATTTCTGTTATTTTCATTCAAATCTGCACGTATTGTTTAAAAACTTGTTGAAATATAAATAAATCTTGTACAATAACCTACATATAGCCAAAATTGCATTATATTAAAATTTACCAAAATGATTTTGATAACAAAAATCACTTACTTCTGTTATTATTGGTAAGTCATTATTAATAAGCCGGAAGTAATTCAGCGAATAATGAGATGTCAGGGAATAATGACAGGTACTTACCAAGATTTTGCTGGGTCGGAGCAGTATATGTACCGATTTCTTTCACATCATCTTTTTTGAATTTGAAAATCAGCTATATGATGAAAAACGATGCAATATCCAATAGGACAAAAGATGTGAAATTATATATTTTCAAAAAACTAGACATTTTAAACTTTTTACGAAACAAAGGTATATGTATTAATTTAATGTTAAAGGAAACTTCCTAGAGAATGCTCACTCGGAAAGCTTCTCCAATTTACACAAATTTCAAAAGTAGGCCACATTTTTCTAAACGCAAAGCCGAATATTAAAACCTTAGTCATTTGTATATGTGGTAAGGTGCTGCTCGTTAAACTGCATATGGAGTTTGGAGCCTGGGCTTTTAGTACAGTAGATGTAGGGGAACCCAAAAAATCCATGTTTGGTGATTTTCGAAATTATTTTGGGAATTGTGGGATTGGCTTTTGCAAACATAACGATTCGCGAATTACTTTCGATTTACGATGTCAAGACCTTAATTTTTTGTACAAAATGGTACGTTTGTGTGGGAGGTACAAAAAAGGTGCGTGATAATAACGTCCATTTTTCGACAGGCTATAGGTACTATATAAATATTACACTGTACAGAATTTTAAGTATTTATGTATATGCACTAGTATAAAAGTTATAAGCTGTTAACTTTTTGTACAAAATGGTTTCTTGTGTGGTATTATAAAACTATTACACAGTACAAAATATCTAGTACTTGTATGTACTGATATTAAAGTTATAAGTTGTTAACTTTTGGGGCAGAATAGTCCATTTGTGTCGGAGGTACCAAAAGGGGCCTGCCAAGAAACCCAATTTTTCACTGGACTGTAGACACCATAAAATAATTACCATGTACAACATTTGAAGTATTTTTCCCGTAGCAAATGATATATACCCTCGTCACACTAAAGTGGGGGTATAGCAGGTAAGGATAGACAGAAAGTCGGGCGGGGTCCACTATATTACCTACACTTCTCTAACAATGCGAAAATGAGCATTGCGATAAGAATTTGGCTGTGTTCACACCAGGGATGTAACGAATATTATTATTATATAATTATTCGCATCATTTTAACATTCGCTTTCGCAAAAACCATCTTTCGATTAATCGCTTTCGCAAAAATATATTTCAGTATTCCCTTCCATTTGTTAAAAGTGTCAAATCTCCTTATTTCTTTTAACAATTTGAAGATATTAATACCAATCAAATCCTCTGCCACTTCTCTTCAAAACAGTTGAAGAAATATGTTTGTCCGTGTGCAAACAGGAGCTAAAATTATGGAAAACATTCTTAATACTTGAATATCCTGGAAAAGTATCAATTCAGTTCCTTAAATTGTTTGGTACTAAAGTGTCAAACTATTATTCGCATTAGCTTTCGCAAATACGCATATTTCACTATTCGCTTCGCATTCGCTAAAGTCACTTTCGTTACATCCCTAGTTCATACATGTAATATTTCGTACAGATTCGGATGTATGTCGAATTTCGTACAGATCGGATGTAAAATACGGAGTCTACAGCGCTTACATGTCAAATTGGGTGTAACATGTTGGATGTAACATGTTGTTCACTGATATTTGTGCTGTTTGGATGTTCGTTATGTCTACGGCTCCACCGAAACATTTGTGTGCAAAGTGTTTTAAACTCTTGCAGTCCGAAAAGTGTATAAAGTGCAATATTTGCAATGGCAAATTTCATTACTTCTGTTCTGAGGTTGATGATCAAAGTACTTTGGATATGGTCAAAAAAACCAAGAACTGTGTTTATAATTGCAATGATTGTTTATGTGCTTCGGGTGATTTAGTTGCTTCAGTATCTACGCTCGCTAGCGAAATAAGAGAACTTAAGAGTGTGGTTTTTAAGTTTCTCAGTGAGTCTACTGCGGATGCAACAATAATACATGCTTCTTCTTCTTTAAATACCGGTTTGTCAACTTGCTCTTCTGCTCAATCATCTATTGATGCTATCCACCGTCGCTCCAAGCCTTCTAACACTCAGTTGTTGACGAATGCTTCAAATGATGTCAATGGTACTCGTGAGAATACGCCTGCTAATAATATGAATGCCTGCGTTTTAAAATCTAATGCTGCCCCTCTGTCTTCAACTCTTTTTAATGCTGATATGGATTGCCAATCAACGAGTACCAGAGCTCAATTGTTGGTTAATGCTCTTAATGAAGAGAACACATTTGTTGATAATGTTAACTCTCGTCGTAATTTGCATACAGAAGGTACGATGCGAGCGACCAATGTATCTGGTGAAATGGTCGTTCCTGCTGTTGATGATGTAGCTGCTACTAATGCTGTTGGTGCTGACATCCCAGTGGACTCTGCTTCTTGGAAAAAAGTTTCATCGAGAAAAAATCGTAAAAAGGCTACAATAGTTGGTAAAGGAAATAATAATGATCTGGAAGTCGTGGTTAAGAAGAAATGGATCCATCTTTCTTCGTTTAAACCGAATGTGACTGAAGATCAGATTCTGGATTATGTTGCTAAATACATCGAAATAAGCAAATCTCACATGGCATGCTATAAATTGGTGAAAAAGGATGTCGATCCTAATGAGCTAAGAAGTATTAACTTCAAATTGGGAATTTCTCCAGAGTTTTACGATGAGTTATTTAAACCATCTCTTTGGCCAGCCCATGTTCAAATAAGGCCTTTTATAAATTTTCCCTCCAATCAGGAAAAAATTCGTCAAACATAGCATCAATTTCGTTTTCGTCGCTAAATGTTTACTTCCAAAATATGGGTGGCATGAGAACCAAACATAGTTCGATTTGTATGCAAACTTCGCAATGCAGCTACGATGTCATAATTTTTGTCGAGACATGGCTTAATGTTGACTTCAAGGATGGCGAATTTTTTGATGTTAATATGTATAATGTGTACCGAAAGGATCGTGATCCTGTAAAAACTAATTGTTCCCGTGGTGGTGGTGTCATTATAGCTGTGAAAAAATGTCTAAAATCAACACTTATCAATCTTTCAAATAACGATACCCTTTTGGATCAGCTGTGTGTCCGTTTGGATGGATTGCCCGCGTCCTTATTTATAATAGCCTCCTATATTCCCCCTGGTAGCCCAGAAAGTTTATATGATTCACACCTGCATAATATATCTAATATTATTCCTAAAAATGATTGTGATGGTTGTATGATTCTTGGAGATTTTAATTTAGGTAAAATTTCTTGGACTAGACCTCCAAATTCTAATTTATTATATCCAGCTAAAGTAAATTCTACTACAGAAATCAATTTTATTGATTCCATGTTTTGTCTAGCGCTTAATCAAGTCAATACTTGTTTCAACACACTGGGTAAGCTTTTAGACCTGGTGTATGTTTCAAAAAATATAAAATTTTCTATCGAAGCATGCGATCATCCAATTACAGCCCCGGATATGCACCATGTTGCAATACTTATGCAATTAGAATTTTATAGTTTTGATGTAAATAACAATGTGAATAACATTTGTTTTGATTACAATGCTTGTGATTTTAATGTAATTAATCGAAAAATATCAGAGATTAATTGGTTAAATTTGTTTAAAGATAAGAATATTAATGATTGTTACTGTGTCTTTAGATACATAATATGTGATATCATATCTGTGAATGTTCCAAAGAAAAATTTTAGTGTTTACAAACTTCCATGGTATACCCCTGGTTTAAAAAAGCTTAAGAATTTACGTAACAAATTTTACAAAATCTATAAATCCACTAATTCAGATGAAAGTAAACAAATGCATGAGCATTACTCACGTGAGTTTGCATTCCTCAATAAATTCCTCTACAAGCAGTACATTATTCATTTTGAAAGCAAAATTAATAATAATCCTAAATCTTTTTGGAAATTTATCAGATCGAAACAACGTTGCTCTGATTATCCGTCAGCAATGTTTTTTGGTGACATTAATGCTAATACACCGGAAGATCAAGCCAATTTATTTTCTAATTTTTTTAAGTCGAATTTTCAAGTTATAGATTCCAATGCAGTTGACCAAAACCTACTAAATACTGTACATTCAGTTATTGATTTAGGACTCTTGCAGCTTACTGAAAGTGAAATTGAATCAGGTCTAATGAATCTTAAGGATTCTGCAAAAAATGATATTGATGGATTTGCTCCAATATTTTTAAAAAAATGTTCTTTCTCTCTAACCTTCCCCTTACAGTATATATTCAATTATTCTTTAAAGGAAGGCATTTTTCTTGATTGCTGGAAAGTTTCCTCTATTACGCCTATACATAAATCTGGTTCTCGGGCTAATATATCCAACTATAGGCCGATATCAAAACTGGTCAATGTATCAAAAATATTTGAGCACTTAGTTTTTGATAGAATATCTGCAATTACGAATAAATTCTTATCGGAATCTCAACATGGATTTATGAAAAATCGTTCTACAATTTCCAATTTGCTTGTTTTTACGAATTTTTGTCTAAATAGCTTTGAGGCTGGGTCTCAAGTTGATACTATATATTTTGATTTCTGTAAAGCGTTCGATAAGGTTTCTCACTTTATATTGCTGCTAAAGCTAGCTAAAATGGGATTTCATTCCTCAATTTTAAAATGGTTGGAATCCTATCTAGCTAATCGACAATGCTTTGTATCTATTAATAACGCTAAATCAAATTCCTATATTGCTAGTTCAGGTATACCCCAGGGAAGTGTATTGGGCCCGCTTTTATTTATATTGTTTTTAAATGATATAGTTTCATGTTTTGAATCATCAAAATGTCTAATTTATGCAGATGATATAAAGATTTTCTTGAATGTTAACAATGTTAGTAACGTTAATTCTCTCCAAATGGATATAAATCGGCTATGTTCTTGGTGTGTTTCGAACCACTTACCGTTGAATATTTCTAAATGTTTTCATATCTCCTTTGGGAGACGTTTCAATATGTTGAACTCCATTTACTACATAAATAACCAACAACTGCTGAATGTGGATAGCATACTGGATCTTGGTGTTGTTTTCGACAATAAGCTAACTTTCCAATTACACATCGACTTCATAATGCCCAAGGCTTATTCTATGCTTGCTTTTGTCAAGAGAAATAGTAAAGAATTTACTAACCCATATACACGTAAATTACTTTATGTAACGTTTGTGAGATCTAAATTGGAATATGGGTCCATAATTTGGAACCCACTGTATGATGTACATAATAGTCGAATTGAACGTCTGCAAAAGAAATTCTTGAAGTTTGCTTTGGTATCTGTGCCATTTGGATCACCTCTTCCTACTTATGAAGCCAGATGTAGGCTGATACATCTGGAAACGCTTAAAAACCGTAGGTCTAAATGCTCGGTTTTGTTTATATATAAATTAATTAATGGATTTATAGATTGTTCCTCACTTCTTAGTCTTATTGGCTTTAACATTCCAGTTAGATCACTACGCTATAATGCCTATTTTTATATCCCTTTTCATAGGAGTAACTACTCTTCTTTTGAACCTGTTTTAAGGTCTTTAAAAGAGTTTAACAATATTAATAAACAATGTAATTTAGATTTTTCATACTCTTTAAAAACATTTTGTGAAACCTTAGATTTAATTTATTTTTAATTGCTAGTCTGTAAGGATTGTAATCCATAGACTGAATAAATAAATAAATAAATAAAATAAATATACATATATGGGGACTATATCTAAATCTGAACCGACTTTCCCCGAATTTGGCAGTGTTCATACAAGTAATAAGAAAACTCTATCTGTTGATTTCGTACTGATCGCATATAAAATGCGGTTCCTACATCGCTTACATGTCAAATCGGAGGTAACATATATATGGGGGCTATATCTAAATCTAGACCGATTTTGACAAATTTCAATAGGGATCGTCCTTTGGACAAAAAAAGAGCACAGTGCTAAATTTCATCACAATCGGACCATAAATATGGGCTATATCTAAATCTGAAAGGATTTCCCCCGAATTTGGTAATGTTCATTCATATGATAAGAAAATTCTCTCTGCCGAATTTCGTACTGATCGGATATAAAATACGGTTTCTACAGCGCTTACATGTCAAATCGGGTGTAATATATATGGGGACTATATGTAAATCTTTACCGATTTGCCCCGAATTTGACAGTGTTCGTTCATGTAATAAGAGAACTCTTTTTGCCAAATTTCGTACTGATCTGATATAAAATACAGTTTCTACAGCGCTTACATGTCAAATCGGAGGTAACATATATATGGGGGCTATATCTAAATCTAGACCGATTTTGACAAATTTCAATAGGGATCGTCCTTTGGACAAAAAAAGAGCACAGTGCTAAATTTCATCACAATCGGACCATAAATATGATTTGCACTTTGATTACAAAAATACATGGACAGACAGACGGACATAGCTAAATCAACGCAAAAAGTGATAATTATTATATTTTTATTATATTATCATAAATTCTGATTGGTCATGAATAAAGTGGGACTATTCCGAAGAAAATCGACGAATAATTTAAAAAGTTGTTGATAATTAAGTAAGTCTACAAAAATGGAATATTCTGTTTTTAAGGACTGTCCGAGTTGAAGAGTGTTAAATTTTGACATTTTGGTTAATAGCCCTTTTTTTCATCGACATAACTAATAACCTATTGTACTTAGAAAATGGCTCCAAAGTTTACCACTTGTGCAATAATACCTAATAAATTTAAAAATAAAGAACCGTTATTTCGCGTTACTAAACCTTTATTTTGATAGATAAAAAGTCCTGTTTCACTAACACAGTACATCCCATGATTTTGTGACTCAATTCTGACTTTTTTTGTTTGTTTCGCATTTTTTTCTTCTATTTAATATCTACAACTTTACTTCAGACACAAATGATGTATTCCGTACGGTATAGAGAAAAAATATAGAAAAAGTGCTAAAAATCCTCCCTGTGCCAAAAAAATTGTATTGTATTGTAAACTATTAATTGAGCCAACTTGACTAAACGAATGATGCTTTCACGTCCAATTGACGTCAGAATGGAGTCCCAAATCAATGAGCTGTGTAATTGACAACAAAGCTCACAAAGGAAAAGGCCTAAACTAAAAATCAAAAATAGCAAAAATGTCAAAACAAGATTTATAATTTCACAAAAAAATGCACAGAAAAATATTTTTGCGATTTTTGTTATTTTTTAAAAAGATTGAAGAAAAAGTAATCGAAAACGTTTTGGAAACATTTTCTAAATACAATAAACAAGAGGAAAAAGAGCCGCTTGGCCAAAATCTCAAAATTTAACACTCTCAAACTCGGACAGTCCTTAAAAACCGTCCTTTAGTCCAGTCCTTTTATGGTTTTTCAAATTTCTTTCTACGTTTGAAAAATGTTTTTTTTTAATTCTTTTCAGATCCTTTCCTAGGAATCTGTATATATTACACCTGGGTATGTACCGATTCCTTTCTCAATATCTTTTCTGGACAGGCAACAAAATTTTCTATTTGATGGTTTGGCCATGTGAAATATTTATAGCATTTTTTGCATTTTTAACAAAGAATATTTTTTGGAAAGTATAACTTCAAATGGCCATAAGTTTAGTCTAAGTGGGTATATCGAAATTTTGTTACCTGTAACATTTTGTAAATAACTTTTCCTATAAGCCCAAAATACGGCACATAAATTTTTTTTTGCAAAAATTACAAAAAATCACATTTTTTAAAACATAAATTAAAATGGCCATAACAGTTATATTATTGGGTAGAAGTATTCTTTTCATCATATCGCAATATTCGATATTAGTTCTGAGAAGTTTATGTGAAAGAAATCGGTATATACATATTCTGCTGTGATATTAACCAAATTGCTAAGACAAGGTCGGGAAAAAATTTAAAAAATCTATGTTGACTTGATATATTGAGATCTATACATGATAGCTCTTAGGTGTAAAAATCATTTGAAGCACACGACAAAGACAAGAGATACACGTGCTTAAATATTTTGTACACTCGATGTGGCCAACTTTGAGGATTCATATTATCTAAACAAAAAAAAATTCTCTAAAACCTATTTTAGAAGCCTGCCAAGTTTTTTCGCAATCGATTAAGCGGAATTATTTTCCTTTTTTAATTTCTCCCACTGTGCGCCGTCTATTTAACACTGTTACGTTTAAAAACGATATGCATCTATCGACTATTGACTAAAATTAGCACGTTGCCGTTACCCGTTTGTTATAGGTAACACTTCGAGCACTGATTTATCTCTGCTTCCAAACGACCTATTATTTTATCACCATCTTTTGCCGCGAGTTCACTTCTTAAGGGAGAAAATATACAAATCGTGTACTAAACTTCAAAATCTTGTTAAATTCAGTGGGGGCCAATTACTTTCACTTCCGAATAATCGCGTCTTATTTCACTTTTACTGTTGCATAGTAATATGAAATCCTCAAATTAACCTGAAGCATTATTTAAAATCTGTATGCGAGGTGCAGCCTAAAAACTGTATTTTCTGAAACACGTTGAAAACAAGGACCTCCACACAATAACATTCTTTTTGGTTTCTGTATTTTCAAAAACTAATTCTATTTGATGCCGCAAAGGAATGTTTGTAAATTGCATCATTTTGAAATGCTACTTCTGATTATTCTGCACCTGTTTCAGTGTCAGTGCAAATGTGTCGATTAATTAAAATGCGAATATCCTGACCAGGTGGGCATGCATCTCTGTGTGTGTGTAGCTCTGCTACGCTCTTTTGTTTTCTTAATTACATAGAAACATACCAGAGTTCCAATACAAAAAGTAAACGATACAAAGCGTAATAGAATCTGTTTCCCTAATGCGTGTCGGTGTGTGGCAACACCTCATTATCGAGAGGATTCTCAACCGCAACGCGTCCTGAACTCCGGCAGAGTAGCACAGACAAATGCAAAAAACCTAAACGTAGTACGGTATTTAGGTGCAATAACAGCAACACAAAAGAAAAACGAGATAACTATAAAAAAAGAAGTAGTCCGTCCACAATGTAATGTGTGAAGCTTCTGCTGCTCCTAATGAATCGGTGGCGCGGTGTTAATTGCGTTTCTATTCAACAACGACCAGTAATTCCGTTTACATATCGGACATACATTGACAGCTAAGTGGATTTTTCAGTTAGTCGTTGCACGCACCTACCTCCTCTGTACTAATAGTCGTGAAAGCTCTACGAAGTACAAGGGTGTCCAGAAAAGAATGTGACTTTGAATTTATATTGTATACATTTTTAGAGAAATATGTGTAATTTTGATTTCTAAGACAGCGTCTTTCTAAAATTTTGTTCTAAATGGAAAATATTTGAGTCCGATGTGCATTATACAGCACTTGAAGAATTAAAGTCCTAATTACACAATACAAGAAATAAACAAAACCTTGTTTCAGTCGCTTTTGATATATAGGATAATAAATTTCTCAGTCTAAAATGTGGTTTCTTTGATTTGACTCTGGTTGGGGCGATAAATCGTTGTATGCAAACATTTTCGATTCTTTAAAACTTTGAAGCCTGGACAAATTGTGATAAATTTCTATAATAATTAGATGAAAACTCGGAAGATTTCCAAAATGATGGGATATGACATACAGCTTCTGTAGAGCTAAAAGTTCAAATCGAAAGTTACATATTTATGGGGGCTGTATGTAAATCTGAACCGATTTTATTCAAACTCGGCAATATGAATCCCGACACTCTAGCCTGCTTAATTTCAAAATGATTGGATGTAAAATACAAATTCTATAGCGCTTAAAGGCCACATCGAAAAGGAAATTTATATCGGGGGCAAAATCTAAATCTGAACCGATTTTGGCCAATTTCAAAGGCGTTCTTCCCAGGTGTGCCAAATCTCAGCAAGATCAGAGTGAAATTGCGACCTGCACTTAACGAACAACTTCTGATGGACAGACATGGTTAAATCGACTCAGCGTCTGTGTTGATCGGTACACTTTAAGTTGTGTCTAGCTATAATATTTTTAGGTGTTACAAACATCTGCCACAAAACAAACTTACCTGTACCACAGTGTGGTTTAGGGTATAAAAATTCGTATTTGCATAGGAGCGACATTTTGGCAACAACAGTCTGCATATTACACTCTTATTATTATTATTTATTGTTTTACATCAAATCGTGGGCGCATAGTGCTAATATTGGCACTATGCAACAAAAATATTTGTTTGTGTCCGAGACCCAAAAATATATTAAATTAAAGAAAATTATGACGGCAACATCAATTTCACGTAGACATAGCGGTTTGATAACTGTCGTTAAAACAATTGGAAAAAGTTATATTTTTTTCAAAAAAAAACTTACTGGGACAAAGTTTGGCGGGGTCGACTATATAATATCCTACACATCCCTATCAATGCGAAAATGGGCATTGCGATAAGAATCTGGCAGTGTTCATATATCGTACTGCTCGGATATAAAACACGGTTTCTACAGCGCTTACATGTCAAATCGGGTGAAACATGGGGGCTATATCTAAATCTGAACTGAATTTCAACGAATTTGGTAGTTTTCATTCATGTAATAAGAGAACTCTCTCTGCCAACTTTCGTACTGATCAGATATAAAATACAGTTTCTACAGCGCTTACATGTCAGATCGGGGGTAACATATATATGGGGGCTATATCTAAATCTGAACCGATTTTGACCAATTTCAATAGGGATCGTCCTTGATCGTCCAAAAAAGAGCACAGTGCTAAATTGTATCACAATCGGACCATAAATACGATCTTCACTTTGATTACAAGAATACGTGGACAGATAGACAGATAGACAGACAGAAGTACATGGCTTAATCGACTTAGAAAGTGATTCCAAGTCGATCGGTATAATAAACGGTATGTGTTTCTCTCCTCTTTTTGGGCGTTACAAACAAATGCACAAAGTCATAAAACCCTGTACCAAAGTGTGGTATAGGGTATATAAACTTTGTAGCTGGAACGAAAGAACTATACAACTAGTATCCCTGCTTTATCAAGCTTAAACTTCAAACCAGTAAGGAAAGACAAAAGTCGGGCGGAGCCGACTATATAATACCCTACACCATCTTTATAGCGCAGATTAAGACCGCATATACTTGATCTAAATTTGAAACGATTACCTTGAAACTCGTAGTATCAGCCAATGTATCAAGAAATCACTTGATACATTGGCTTTGCCAATCCTTACGTGCTTAACCGAAATAATTATTTCTAAATCTGATCCGATTTTTTGTGACTTCCATCTTATTATTTTCGTAATAGGGGTCTGTAAAATACTGCTTATATAGGCCTTAAAAGCCAAATCGGAAGGAACATATATATAGGGGCTATATCTAAATCTGAACCGATTTTAACTAAAGAGAAGTCTTTATAAGTGGGTGAGAATACATTTCTCTGCCAATTTTAACTTCGGACAGAAGGACATGGCTAAATCGAAGTGATATAATAAACAATGGTTCCATCTCTTCTCCTTTTGGGTGTTTCAAACAAATACACAAACTCATAATATCCTGGACCACTGTCTGGTGTAGGGTATACAAATATATTCCAAATACTAAAGGCACCTTCCAAGAAAACCCGAAATATAAAGATTTTTTTTAAATGACTATTCCATAGTTCTGTTTTTGACTATTGAGTTCGAGATCGTTGTTTTTGTTTTCTGTAAAACAGAAAAACAAACCTTCTTTGAAAAAAAGAATAAGAAATGTGTGAAATGTATTAAGGGTGGTCACTAGTTGGTGGACAATATCGTTTCGGAAGCTACCAAGCAACTTCATCGGCACCTTGGACCAAATACTCTGTCAATAATTGGCAGTCTCATATATCCAAAACATTGCGGACCGTATTACTCAACCATAAATTTTTTAAATTTTTTTTCTTATTGAGGATACCATTTTACACCAGAAAATGTTATGCACGCACAGAAATTAAAAAAAATTATATCCAGATAGTTTAAAAAATTTACCACTTGTCATTAAAAAATCCAATCAACACGGATAATTTTTGGTAGAACTATTTAGCGGACAAATAAAATATTAACCGGCAAATAACATATAGACATTTATGCTATCACCCATTTTCAATAAAGGTCGTCTCTGGCCCGAAAAAACTACAAAATTTCGTTAGCTAGACTTTAAATAGACAGATGGACGGACATATTCCCTACTAGAGGTAGAGGTAACACATTGATATATGAATAAAGGGATAGACTGACCGACATGGCTAAATTGACTCAAAAATTATTCTATTTCCATCGTGTTCCCTTTTTGATCGTTTTAAACAAATGCACAAAGTCAAGGCCTTACCAAAATGTGGCGTCGGGTGTACATATTTTTAGTACAACCTAATATATGCATGTGCATGCATTTCATTACCATCAAAAACTTTGCATCGTTACTAACACACATACATGATTTTTTATGGCTAAACCTATTATTGTATGCGTGCAGGCGTTGCTGCTGTGTAAGCTAGGACTTTTTGTTGCCCACTTTCCCATTCCCTAACACTCTCTCTTTCTTTTTCGTGCCAACTCTTGTTCGGTGTAAATGGTTTTTATGGTGGTCAGCATTAAAAGTGATACGAGTATCACGTGTTTCAAATACAATTCGCTTAAGTTGGCAGAAACACATAAATGCGCGTTGTTTTCGCCCGCAGGTACTTGCTTGCAGTGGAGTGGATGTAGTGTTCCAGTCCCGTTCCTACTCTCGTCGCTCATGTCCTGCCCTCGTCCTGATGTTGGTGTTTGAGAGTAATGCATTTTTGTCGCCCACTTTACAATTTAAGCTTTCGGAAGACAATAGAAATGGGAACATTTAAAAAACGCACTACACGCCGCACCGTGCCGACTTAAATCCTGATCTTTGTGTTGATGCGTTTTGTTGTCTGTTTTCTGTTTCCTGTACTTCAGCAGCTCCGGCACCTGACAGGCATTCTGGGTTCTGTTTCTGACCGTGGTTATGGTTTTTTTCTAACATGAAAATCCACTCCGACACTCAGCAAAAACTCACAGAACATGAGAAAAATGTGTTATGACCAATACATTCAGCAACAAAACACAGTGGTGTTAAGGCGAAAAATTACACTTTTTAGAAATATTGTCACATTTTCACAACTTCAACTTACTTAATTTATCACCAATTATGAAAAGAGTTATAATAAATCGAAAAAGTTATCTTAAACTTCAGTGTTAGGGCATTTTAAGAAATTGAGTCCGTCTACCTTGCTAGTTGGTATGTACGACATGACCGTCCGTCTGTAGATGTATCGTTGTAATCAACGTGCAGGTCGTATATTTAGAGTCCAGTCCGATGGTGATGAAATAATGCATAGTGCTCTTTTTTGGCACCAGAACGATCCCTATAAAACTTGGTGAAAATCGGTTCATGCTTAGATACATATATCCCTCATATGTATGTTCCTCCGATTCGGCATGTAGACACTGTAAAATAAATATTTTTTCACAGATGTGTATGAAATCCCTTGTTGCAGGAAAAATCGCTACGCAAATTTGGAGTACATCGGATTTAGATATTGCGACATAGAGGATCTATTTCATATTCCATTATTATGAAAAATTTCAGGTACCTTGACTTGCAAATATACACTTGAAAGAAATTGGTTCAGATGCAGATATAGCTTCCATAAATACTGTAGATGCTACATTTTACAACCGATAATTACGAACATTGGTAAAGCGAATTCTCCTGAGTCCCAAATAAACGCTACTTAATTTAAATGAAATATGTTCAGTGTGGCCTCAGTGTGTCTGTCTGCTGGATGTTGGGCACGATAACTCTCGAAAGGAGTAACCGATTGACTTCAAATTTGGTATGCGGTAATATTTTTCTCTATCTCCGGCTAAGTTCGAAGATGGGCCATATGGTCCACTACTTCTAGTACCTGCCCCACAAAGGGTTAACTTTTAATGAAATATTGATTATTTAATAGACGATATGGGCAGAAGAGTATACTTAACTGAAGAAATGGTAAGGCTTTTGATGAACACCCATTTTCCGCAAGGTACGACGGGCCAGACTGAGATACCGAACTGCAGAGAAAATGAAGAACAACAAAGTTATATCATTACAGACCATATGGTCAAAGAAGCCGTAAGAAGCTTTTCACCATTTAAGGCATCAGGACCTGATGGAATATTTCCGCCACTACTACAGATGGAGGTGGATTACATATCAACTCATCTAGCCGCTATTTTCACAGCATGTCTAAAATTCGCATACACACCAAAAGCCTGGCAGGAGGCAAGAGTAGTTTTAATACCTAAACCCGGCAAGGCAAGTTATGCAACACCTTAGGCTTATAGACCAATAATCCTAACATCTTTCTTACTCAAAACCATGGAACGTATAGTGGATACCATGATTAAAAGTAAGATACTAGGCGAAATGCTAAAATTTAGACAACATGCTTATGTTAAAGGGCGATCAGTGGACACCGAAGAATCCTTCAATGGGAAGATGTATGCACTTGCGGTATATATTGACATTGAAGGGGCGTTCAATAATGTACGGACCGACACACTCATCCAATTCTTAGACCAGTTTCCGGTGGACCGGGCTCTCCGAGACTGGATAAGCCACATGATGAGGAATAGATGGATAAATTGCGGGTAGCACGACATAAAAATAAGAGACAGAGTAGCACAGTGAACACCACAGGGTGGCATATTATCACCACTCATGTGGGTCACTACTATAAATAGTCTCCTAAGGATACTAACGGATGAAGGACTATAACCAGTCTGTTACGCAGACGACGTTATAATACTTCTGAGGGGGAAGAATCCTAATCAACTTTGTAGAAAGGCCGAAACGGCTCTAAAATTTGCATATGACTGGGCTCGACCGAGAGGTCTAAATGTAAACCCAGAAAAAACAGAGATATGCCTGTTCAGAAGATTGGTCAATATGATGACCTAATTTTCCTAAACAAAACAATTCCAGTATCCAACAGGGTTAAATACTTAGGTGTAATCCTGGACTGGAAACTAAATTGGAAGTGCCACATAAAAGAACGAGCAAACAATGCTCACATATGCCTTAATCCTCGCTATGCTATTTTGACTTACGCATCAGTAGTGTGGTTGACATCAATGAAGAATAAGTGCAACATAATGATATTACAAAAGGTCCAACGAATGTGTTGTCTCGGCGTAAGCGGGACAACGAGGACCACATCCAGTATGGCATTGGGGACAATCTTGAATATCCAACCAATAGAAATACGGATTATATATGAAGCTGCCCTCACGCCGACGAGGCTCAAAGTGATGGGCGAATGGATCGAAAGCGATCACAAGTCATATCATCAAAAGATAGCTGAGGTAGTGACGGTGGATTTAACTGACATATCATCAGTATCCGACAGAATACCTGAAAAATCAATGGTTGGTGAGTGTGAGACCATGATACCAGACAGACAATCCTAGATTGATGGAATCGTAGTACAGACAACATCTGGAAATTCCTATTATACAGATGGATCGAAACTAGGGGAGAGAACGGGGCTAGGGCTTTATATCGAGGAACCGGAAACTGAACTCTTATTCCGTCTGCCAGACCATAACACAGTCCTGCAGGCGGAAGTCCGAGCAATTACAGAATGTGTGAGCTGGCTTGGGGCTAACACAAGACCAACAAATGTGAATATTTTCACAGATAGTCAAATGGCTATCAGGGCAATAACGTCTAGAACGGTGAAGTCGAGGACAGTTTTAGATTGTAAAATGGCGATTAACGCCTACTCCGAACACGGCACTATATGCATCATATGGGCGCCTGGTCATTGCGGAGTAAGGGGTAACGAGAAAGCAAACGCCTTGGCATCTAGAGCCAGAGACTTGCAAACAACAACACTAGAGAACGCAAAACCCTTCGGAGTTACGCGTTCTGAACTAAAAATCACGCTATGGAATAGTGAAAACGTTGGGAAGACAACGAAGGTCTTGTGGGGTGACCCAAACGAGGACAAGGCCAAGACCTTACTGAGATTGAGCAAGGTAGAAATTAGTAAGATCATGGGCGTCCTTACAGGACACACATGCTTACAAGCACACCTACATAGGATAGGAGTTGTAGATGACAGCATATGTAGGGCATGCGGAGAGGATGACGAAACGTTGGAGCATTTCCTCTGCCACTGCCCAGCGTTCGCCAACAATAGATCCCGCTTCTTAGGAAATGATACTTAACCAGGCTTGACCCAACTTAGAGGGGTAGACTGGAAATAAATTAATGACTATATCCATAGTACCGAGTTCCTAAAATAACTTTCCAAGGAACATTCATTAATAATTAGAGCGCACAACAGGCCGAATACTGGCTTATGTATATGTCCAAGGACATGAGGTATCAAGAGTCCAGAGAAAAGTGACCGTTATTGGCTCGCCCTTTCCCAGCAAAATTTGTCATTACCAAATAATCCGACGAGTAAGCAAAGTTCGATAATGGTAAGTACTTATTATTTAGCCACTTTTCTCATTATTTTAACATTTGGATGTCATTGGAGGAAAGTACTTCCCAAAGGCATACAATAAAGTAGCATAATAAGTACTTATTTGTAGCATAGACATACCACATAAATATGTTCTTATATTTTCACGATTTTAAGTACTTGAATAATGCATTACCAATAAGCTATAAAATAAGTAGTAGATATGGTAGATAAGTAGAAATGACCATTTAAGGTGATTTTTTGCATGTTGTCGCGCATGTTTCTCGTTTCGAATTCTGATTCGATGCCAGATTCGAATTTCTGATCCCAAACCCCCATGTGAAAAATTCGTCAATAGTCTAACATCATTTTCATTAAAACCTGCACGTATTATTTGAAAACATGTTCAAAATAAAAAATAATTTTTTAAAATAACCCACATATAGACAAAATTTCATTATATTAAAAATTGCCTAAATAATTTTGATAACAAAAAATCACTTATTTCTGTTATTATTGGTAAGTCATTATTAATAAGCCGAAAGTAATGCAGCGAATAGTGAGATGTCATTATATGGTAATGCAGGGAATAATGACAGGCACTTACCAAGATTTTGCTGAGTTTTGGTACCTCCCACTAAAATGGACCATTTTGTACTAAAAGTAAACAGCTTTTGACTTTAATACCAGTACATGCTTTAAAGTTATTAACTGTAATTTAAATTGATAATAATTTAATTAAAGCAACAAAATAAATTTACGAATGTTTTTGGGACTCAAGGTTAGGGGATTCATTAGTCGGTTTACCCGACTAAACTTTCTTACTTGTTTTAAACCGGTTTCTTAAATTCCAATTTTCATGGATGTTATCTTTAGCATTTGGACCATAACGTTTGAAGTATATGCTCGATAAAGCCGGGGTACCATTTAGATCAAAAAATAAATTATTTTCAAAAAATTGTTTTTTCTGGCACATAAAAACCATGACAAATAGAAAAAAATCGAAAAAAATGCTTGTTCCTTTTTTGAAAGCTAGCATCCTACGAAGAGAAAAATGCCTATTTGCTAAAAGTGTAAATTATGACCCACGCCCAAAAGTGGCGTGGCAATAAAACCCATTTTTTACGGGACTGTAGGTCCCATACGAGTAAAAGCACAACTCTTCAAAATATGTCAAGTATTTGTATGGACTGGAATCATAGTTAAAAGCCGTTAACTTTTTGTGAAAAATGGTTCATTTGTATTGGAGGTTTAAAAACGTGCGTTCTAATAACGCCCATTTTTCTCAAGACGATAGCGATCAAGAAATTAATACTATGTGTGAAATTGTGAAAAATTCTGTGTAGTAGTATAGAAGTTATGAGATAATCAAAATTTCACTAAATTTCGTGGGGGGGGGGGTTTGGAGTGGACCAACGTAGTCCATCCTTGATCTCTCCCTGAGATAGAAAAAATATTAACACATACAACATTTGGAGGCAGGCGTATACTCCTGACCGTTACGCTTGCCGATATTGCTCAAATGACTTAAAATGGCCCAAAACGGATTTTCGTTACATATTCTTGGGGTCTCTTAGGATATAGATTTTATTAAAATATCCATTGTTTTCTTCGTTAGGATGCTAGATTTCAAATACTGGAACAAATTTTATTTCTTTTCTATTTTTATGTTTTTTTCGTGCCAGCAAAAAAACAATTTTTTGGAAAATAATACAATTTTTCTAAATATTTTAACGACAGTTACTAAGCTTCTCTTTCCACGTGAAAGTGTCTTCATTAACATTTGTAGTCCTTTTAATTTCCTTTGATTTAAAGTGTATCCTGGCTTTAGCGAGCATACGAGTATACTGCAAAAAATAAGGTCCAAATACTAAAAACACCTTCCAAGCAAATAGGAATTTAAAAGAAAAATTAGAAAAAATAAATAAATAATAGAAAAAATCTTGTTGTGGACACCATATTACACCTGAAAATGTTATGCATAGCCCTTCGACAAAAATTTTGTTGTTTTCTATTTTTATGTTTTTTTTTCGTGCCAGCAAAAAACAATTTTTTGGAAAATAATAAAAATTTTCTAAATATTTTAACGACAGTTACTAAGCTTCTCTTTCCACGTGAAAGTGTCTTCATTAACATTTGTAGTCCTTTTAATTTCCTTTAATTTAAAGTGTATCCTGGCTTTAGCGAGCATACGAGTATACTGCAAAAAATAAGGTCCAAATACTAAAAACACCTTCCAAGCAAATAGGAATTTAAAAGAAAAATTAAAAAAAAAATAAATAAATAATAGAAAAAATCTTGTTGTGGACGCCATATTACACCTGAAAATGTTATGCATAGCCCTTTGACAAAAATTTTGTTGCAAAGTGTAATACTCTTCCAAAAATAAAGATAAATCGAAAGTCGTTGAAATCTATGGATTTTTGGATAATGTATTCAACATAATGCAAATCCGTACAGATTTAGATATTGCCCTTATATATATTATTTGCATATAACCGCATTTCTCAATATATCTTTCTTCATATTAGCAAATAACAGTTTCATGTACCAAGAACATTTCTCAACAGATCCGTTCAAAATTTAGAAGATAGAAATTTCTTGAGCCAAGAACAAGTCTTACCAAATTTTAAGAAAAATCGGTTTAGATTTATATGTAACCTCCTTATATACCTACATACCGATTTTCATTCTAAGAGCTATATTTTTTTAGCATATCATTATTGATTGAGAGAGTTATTGATTTATTCGGCTCCGACCGACTTTAACCATTTCCTTACTGGCTTAAACTAATATTGTTACATTCAGTTCCTATTGTAAGTATTTGAACTTTAAAATTTAATCAAAAGCGTGTGATGCGTTAAAATGCGCAATTTATAAAATCGTACTTTTGGGGAAAATTATGGTATGTATGTACATTAGGGCGGGTTAATTTTTTTTTTTCAAATCGTATAGCAAAAATGTAAACTACATAAAATTCTAAGAAAATTCTCCGAAGAAACCATGTACCTAAAACAAAATCCTAATCCGCGCCTCTCAACCTGAACATTTTTGCCACAAAAAATAAATGTTAGAAATAAAAGCTTTTTCCAAAAAAAAATCGAATTTTCTGAATAAAATTGTTTAGTAAGGCAGTTTTTTTGCACTTTATATGGGCATTTCCAGAGAAAGGTCCACCACGATGAGAAAAATAAAAGTTGATAAACTAATGTTTTTTTTCTTTTATATTGTTAAAGAAATATTTGAATTTACAGAATATAATGAGTTTACAGCATATTTTTATTTTTGTTGTGCAATATTTGAACAGAAAGTCACAAATATTTTTTTTTTCATTTTTGGCCCCTTTAAGTGCTTGTTTTGCATTTCACTGTTATTTGTTATATATTCGTTTTATGGTTGCAATCTTCATTAAAGATCTTTGTACCAACAACAAACTATTAGGAAAATAGAAACAGAGATAAAGCAAGAATCGACTAACGGTAAATTTGTAAGTTTCTTTCACCTGCTATTTTGGTGTCACGTTCGCGATAACAAAACGCAGTTTTGTATCAGAACTGCTCATCCAGTCGAAGCAAGTAATTGAAAATTTATATTCAAACGAAGTTAATTGTGCTTAATTAATAAAAAACAAAAATTGTTTGCTGTTGCTTTTAAGAAAGCTTTAATTTTAATCAAAAGTTTGTCGCGTTCGCCATCTTAGTTGGACATATTAGAATAAAAAAATTTTTTTTTTCATATTTTTTTTTTTGTGCGGATGAGTAAAAATAATAATAAAGAAGCATCACGACGACATTTAGAAAACGTAAAAACAGAAAGAAATTAAATTAAAAAAATTAAATTAAAAAAATAAATTAAATTAAATTTACAAAAATTAAATTTAAAATTAAAAAATTAACAAGCATGTGTTCCTTATTATTGTTATTATTATTATTATTACATTTGTAAGTGTAGAAGTTATACTTTTGTTTTTCTAAATGCAATTATTACGTGAGAGAAATAATGTCGCGTTAGGAATGTCGCGTGCGGAATTTACACTAAGAGCGGCAAAAAAAATCCAATATATATATTTTAACATGACAACCTCTAATTAAAAACTACATTAGTCTATTTTAGTTTAAAAAAAATAGCATTACAAAATTCTGTTTCAATTCGCAGATTTTTGAATATTTCTAGATGCAGTCGAAAACGAGTTCTATTTTTTGTCGCGTTCGGGATCCCATGTTTTTTGCCAATATATCAGAAAGCAACTAATCGACCAAACCTACCTTTTGCCCTAAATATAGTGCTACTAAAATGCTATCGAAAAATGTATACAACAAAAAAAAAAATTGTTAGATTTCTTTATTTTGTTTCACTTTAAATGCGTACGAATGTCGCGTTCGGCATCCTGGAAATACCCATATCTTTTCTACACCCAAAATTTTTTTTCATTAAAAAAATATTCACTTAAGTAAAAAAGTTTGTATATAATTTTATATTTAATATTTGTATAAGGAACATAGATAAAAAATTTTCTTTCATAATTCAATAAAAAAGATTGGAAATACAAAAAAATATTGTACTCAAAATTGTTTTCAGTATTTATAAAATAACCTTCTTTTGTTTCGATAAACAATTCTTATTTTATAATGCAAATAAAAACGTGAAACGTGTTCTAACTATTTTTTATATAGAACGCAAATCAGAGGAGGTGCAAATTGGGGTTTAACTGCTTTTTTAATAATTGAATATTTTGATTAGTCTCAAGACAAAACTTGTATTGCATAAACTATAATATAACAAGTAAGAAAGTTTCAGTTGGGTAAACCGACCAAGTGAGGTACACTTTGTGAGTACTGTAATAAAATACACGAATTAATCTGTCAATTTGTATAGGATATACCAGAGGGGGATTAACAAATACTCATATTTTTCGCTAAACAGTAAACTTCAAATATATTGCACTGTATCGAATTGTAAGCGTTTATATGCACTGGTATATTAAAGTTATGATCTATTCAATTTTGGTATGATTTGGCCATTTTGTGTGGGAGGTGCCGAAAGGGCGTGGCAACTTCGCTCATTTTTCACTGGATTGTAGGTACTATGAGTCAAGTCTTTTTGTGCATAGGTATTCAAGTTATAAGCTGTTAAATTTTGGAGCAAAATAGTCTATTTGTGTGGAAGGTACCAAAAGGGGGGCGGTAACTTCGCCCATTTTTCTTGAGGTGATAGTGACTAATAAAATAATATTATGTGTAAAAATTCAGACGATTCAAATAAGTAGTATACAAGTTATTAAATAATCAATAATTCACTTAATATTAAGACTTTGTGGGGGAGGTACTAGAAGGAGAGGACCAATATGGCCCATCTCCGAACTTAGCTGGAGATAGAAAAATATATTACCACATACCAAATTTGAAGTCAATCGGTTACTCCTTTCGAGAGTTATCGTGCGCACCAGTTAGCAGAAAGACAGACAGACGGACGGACATTGCTCATTCGACTAAAAACGACCTAAAACGGATATCCTCCAAATATACTTAGGGTCTTATGTCACTCCTTCGATGTGTTACACTTTTGGCCCGTAGCAAATGATATATACCCTCGTATCACTAAAGTGATGGTATAATAAAACATAATATATTTAAAAAAAAGAAAATAATTTTAGCGAAAGAGGAAAACACTTTTCAAGTCGAGAGGCGCGGATTAGGTTTTGATTTTAGACCCATGGTGTCTTCGTAGAAATTTCTTAGAATTTAATGTAGATTACGTTTTTGCTATACAATTTTTAATTTTTTTTTCATCCATACAAATCAACCCGCCCTAATGTACATACTAGCGTTTTAAGATAAAATAAAAATTGAGTTTTGGAATCTGTACTATTTGACTCATAATTTATAATTCTTGTTGTTAATGGTTTTTTGTTGCCTCGTATCTCGAAAGACATAATATTTTATACTTAATATACGAGTATTATTAAAAATAAATTACCCATTAAATATTTTCATAACAATTTTCTATTTTAAAATAAAATGTTAATTTCTTTTGACAAATTTTAAGTCTTAAGTCTTCATGTAGTACAAAATGGATTCTAAAATCACAGTGCCAAAGTGAAACAAAGTGTATAAAAGCTGATATAACATGCATATATGCAAGCATACCCACACACGGAAGGCTCTTCATGAAAGTGTGTGCGTGTACATGCGGGGCAGTCATGTCAGCCCAGTAAAATATTGAAACATGGCACTGTTTTAGTAGAGAAGTTGGCTTGCACCGAACAAACTAAAAAAAGAAATAAAATCAACAACCGTCCCATATTGTGTCTGTTGCAACGGAAGCTGGAAGTGCACCCGCTCACGGACAAATGTACGGATGGGCACCGATCCCTCTTAGAGTTGTGATGCAATTATGAAGTGTTTGTTCTATCGCCTCTCCAACCACAAATGTAACATGTCCACATGTGGACGATGATTATAGAAGTGTTCGGAAGTGAGAGGGGGTGAAGGCCAACCTCTTTAATGGTAATCCAACATGACAATCACGAGATGTAGTGGCGAGTGGTCTTATCTCTATCTGCTGGACTGGAGCATACGAATATATTAAATCCACAGTTTTTTTATGGTCCATCAGTTGAATCCGAATTGGTCGTTGAATGTAACATGTAATTTTATGAATTTCTATGAAATGTTAAAAAATTAAAAATTTGTTTTTATTTTATTAGATATGGTGTTCAATCAACATCAGCTTAATAAAACTTGGACCGACTGAAGAAGATATGCATTACTATTGCTAATTACGATATTGCGCTTAACAATATTTAACTTAACTTTAATTTTAACCTAAGAAAACAATAAACTTTCAAAACCTACACTAAAAAGAATTTACTAAATGTTAAACAAATATTCTTCAATTAAATTTTGGAATGTTTTAATTTAAAATATGTATTATTTGTATTAGTTAAGCACTTAAAATAACTGAAAGGAATTTGGCTACTGCGACAAGATCAACTATATCTTTGGCACTTATTTTTAGTCTTTACTCAATCATTCAATTACAAAAGACAACAAAAATTGTTTTTTTTTGCAGCGGCATAATATTTTGCATCCAATTTGGATATATATATGTTTAGCATAATACAGTTCCCTGCCTATAACATTATTTTTGTGGATTGACTCTTGTTCCCGAGATAAGCCGCTATATGCAACTCGACAACTATTCTTCTCAATTGTTTTAGGATACTTTAAAAAAAAATCTGAAATTAAATAGCTTTTAACTTTTTCTAATGCATTCTTCTAAACTCTTCTAATGCAAATGTTCGAAGATATGTAACAGAATATGGCGAAAACATAATATTTTTTGAGAACATTTTAATAATCCTATTACCTACACTGTGCTCGAAATGGACACTTTGAAAATGTAACAGAAAGGAGACCTTATGTATGTACCTATTTCGAACATGCCGAATCCAGTGGTAGTACCGTTTTTCTAGGTTAACTCTTGTTTTCGCGTAATAACTCGAAATCAGCTTAATTCTCAAAATACGTTCAGGACTTTTTTGAGAACTCATAGCATTTTTTCGCGAGGAATATTTTTCGCAACGACGCCAACAAAAAATGTTCACGATTTGTATGATTTTTGACTACTGTTTTGCGATATATAATCCTCCAAGGATTCACTTTTCTTCGTTCTTTGGACCAAAGCATGCATTACCAAGTGTTCCACTTCAAAATCACCACCGAGATAATTAACTACTCTGATTTCCCAACAAAATTTGTAGTCGAATATTGCGAAAATAAGTGCTAACATAGAAAAACGCTAATGGTACTGGATTCACCACGGACGAAATAGGTCTATCCATAGGGTCTCCTTTCTGTTACATTTTTGGACTACAACAGTGTTATTAATCCTATTAATATTATAAAATCGATTATTTGTCTATTTGTTTGTTCCAGCTAACATGCAACTTGGTGGAGTGATGGACCAATGCCTAGAAAGTGATATGTCGATTTTCCGCCGAGAGATTTTCGACCATTTGACCGCTGAGGCTCCTGTTTGAGCTAGAGAGCTGAAATTGCATTCACACAGACATGAGTATTATATAAACCTACTGTATTACTTTTTCGGCCTGTGGTCAGTTTTAGCGCTCTCAAAAACTTGGGTATTTTCCTCTTATAAGATATAAAGTTAAAACTCTGAAAATATAAAATAATATAAACGGCAAATATGCGTTTTATTACAATATGCGCGAAAAATAATTTTGAATTCTCTGACTGTGGTCAGTGTAGCAGTGACAAGACCAATTTTCATTACTTCACAGATTTTAAAATTTCCTTAAGAGTTAAGAATATAAAAATGTATATGTACTAGGGATGTAACGAAAGTGGCTTTAGCGAATGCCAGAGCGAATATTGAAATATATTTCTTGCGACTGCGAAAGCGAATAGTAAAATATGCATTTTTGCGAAAGCGAATGCGAATAATAGTTTAACCCTTTAGTACCAAAAAATGTAAGGAACTGAATTGATACTTCTCCAGGATATTAAAGTATTAAGAATGTTTTCCATATTTTAACCACCTGTTACCACAAGGACAAACAGAGGCAGAGGTTTTCATTGGTATTAATATCTTCAAATTGTGTGAGGGAATAAGGAGATTTGACACTTTCAACAAATGGAAGCGAATACTGAAATATATTTTTGCGAAAGCGAATGCGAAAGCGAATAATCCAAAGATTTTCGTTGCGAATGTTAAAATTTAGCGAATAATTCGCGTTCGCATATGCGAATATTCGTTACATCCCTAATATGTACATATTGACCTCAAAGGAGATGCGAAAACAAAAATTCGATATCCAGCCCGAGGTCAAGCCGGACATAAAACCGCGCCTTAAAATGTTTTAAGCCTTATCAAAATATATAGCTCACAACTTAATGTACTAACATATCTAACGTTGTCAATTCTCAGACTGTGGTCCATGCAGCAGTGACCAAAATAATTTTCACTGGTTCTGTACTTTAAAAGACCCTTATGAGCATAGATCCTACTAATTTATGTGTACCTACTGATCTCCAATGGATGTGATTTTACATCAAGCGAATTTTGACCGCTCGAGCCCTGCGGCTCCTATAAGAGATAGAAATAAAAAAATTTCCAATATCTATAGACTCGTTTTTTGTATAACCTACGGACTATTCACATAGTCGTTTTTTGTCACGTGGTCAGACCTCGCGCTATCAAAATCTTTAATATTATTTGTATACTTTGGAAGCGTCTTAAATGATACGAAAAGAAAATATTATCGTATAGTTCTATACACGGGGAAATCATTTTGAATTATGGGATTCCGTTCAAGAGCCTTTGACAAATACAAATATTGCACTAAGTACAAAATTGGTGTAACAACAGCTTCACGCTAAGTTCCATACTTGTACAACACGGTCTTTTATTTGTACACCACAGTTGTGGGTAGTCATGGAAATTCCTCGGTATTTTGTCACAAAACTTCTTATTGAAAAGCAAAAAAAGGGCGGTCAGATCCTGTAAGAATTTGCGGCAGTAAAATGTCCCTTGAAAATATGACCCATTCATTACTCAAGCGAAATGCATAGCTTGTCCAGGGAGCAAGTTATGCGTATTACCCATATTAATTTCATTAATTAATTATTCGTTTCAATATTTTAAATATTATATTCTTAACATTATTCACATCGAATGAATAAATTCATGCAGACCTCAAATTTAGATAACCCTCATATTTGGCTTTAATCGAGCTATAGGCGAGATTTAAAAAAATGATTTTTGTATTTTTGTAAAATTTTTAATGATTTAATGTATGTATGTGTTATAAAACTTAACTACCGGTAAGTTAAGCTCATTTGCATCTCAATTAAATATACTTTTTCATTTTATTGGTCGGGTGTTCTTTTGGTGAAGTATGGGTTTTGTTCCTGGAATTTTAATATGCTATAAACACATGATGTGACTCCTGTTTTTGTCCCTTTAGCAATTTTAATTAAATCCCCCAAAAATGTGTGTCCCTTATAACCACTTCGTATCTGGTAAAACATATACAAAGTAATGTGTATAGACATTGAAGTGGGTCGCCAGCAATAAAGAAATATAATGGTTATAATGAAAATAGTTTTGTATTAGTGAATATTTTAGAAGATAAAATTTAATGCTTTCGATTTAATGTAGATAATCGAAAATAAATTGGAATTTAAAAACAATATGAATACGATAAGAAAACTATATCTGGCAAGAAAGCATCACATACCCGATAAATATTTATACCCTACACCACACTGTCGAACATGGTGTTATAAGTTTGTTTCATAGCAGATGTTAGTAACTTCTAGTAATACTACAGCTAGTCCCACCTTAAAGTATACCGATTTCTGTCTTTTTCCCAAAAAGGTGTTATCAGCTAATTCAGACTTGGTGATACCGCTTAACTATATTTGGCAATAATGTAGCTAAGAATATGCTGAACAAAGTTTCTTAACATTTTTTTGCGAAAACAATTTTTTTCCGGTACTCTTTTTGAAAATGTATAGGAAAAAAATATATTTTTTCACTAGCTGAGTCGATTTAATCATGTCTGTCCATGTAAGTTGATCGTTCGGAAATTTTGCAGTTTAGAGTATTTCGCGGCTGTTAAGATCGCTATTGAATTTGGTTGAAATCGGTTCAGATTTAGATATAGCTCCCATATATATCGTTTGTCCGATTTGGCCCTTTAGCCCTTTAGCCCTATAGAAGCTGTATTTTGCATCCAATCGTTTTGAAATTTAGAATGGAAGAGTTTCTTGGACCATGAACCAACATTGCCGAATTTGAAGAAAATCGGTTAAGACTTAGCTATAGCTCCCATATATATGTTTCGTCCGATTTGGCCCTTTAGTCCTATAGAAGCTGTATTTTACATCCGATCGTTTTGAAATTTAGAATGGTAGAGTTTCTTGATCCATGAACCAACATTGCCGTATTTGAAGAAAATCGGTTAAGATTTAGCTATAGCTCCCATATATATGATTCGTCCGATTTGGCCCTTTAGTCATATAGAAGCTGTATTTTAAATCCGATCGTTTTGAAATTTAGCATGGTAGAATTTCTTGATCCATGAACCAACATTGCCGAATTTGAAGAAAATCGGTTAAGATTTAGCTATAGCTCCCATATATATGTTTCGTCCGATTTGGCCATTTAGTCCTATAAAAGCTGTATTTTACATCCAATCGTTTTGAAATTTAGAATGGTAGAGTTTCTTGATCCATGAACAAACATTGTCGAATTTGAAGAAAATCGGTTAAGATTTAGCTATAGCTCCCATATATATGTTTCGTCCGATTTTGCTCTTTAGTCCTGAAGAAGCTGTATTTTACATCCAATCATTTTGAAATATAGAATGGTAGAGTTTCTTAATCCATGAACCAACACTACCGAATTTGAGAAAATCGGTTAAGATTTAGCTATAGCTCCCATATATATGTTTCGTCCGATTTGGCACTTTAGTTCTATAGAAGCTGTATTTTACATCCAATCGTTTTGAAATTTAGAATGGTAGAGTTTATTGATCCATGAACCAACACTACCGAATTTGAAGAAAATCGGTTAAGATTTAGCTATAGCTCCCATATACATGTTTCGTCCGATTTGGCCCTTTAGTCCTGTAGAAGCTGTATTTTACATCCAATCATTTTGAAATATAGAATGGTAGAGTTTCTTAATCCATGAACCAACACTACCGAATTTGAAGAAAATCGGTTAAGATTTAGCTATAGCTCCCATATATATGTTTCGTCCGATTTGGCACTTTAGTTCAATAGAAGCTGTATTTTACATCCAATCGTTTTGAAATTTAGAATGGTAGAGTTTCTTGATCCATGAACAAACATTGTCGAATTTGAAGAAAATCGGTTAAGATTTAGCTATAGCTCCCATATATATGTTTCGTCCGATTTTGCTCTTTAGTCCTGAAGAAGCTGTATTTTACATCCAATCATTTTGAAATATAGAATGGTAGAGTTTCTTAATCCATGAACCAACACTACCGAATTTGAGAAAATCGGTTAAGATTTAGCTATAGCTCCCATATATATGTTTCGTCCGATTTGGCACTTTAGTTCTATAGAAGCTGTATTTTACATCCAATCGTTTTGAAATTTAGAATGGTAGAGTTTATTGATCCATGAACCAACACTACCGAATTTGAAGAAAATCGGTTAAGATTTAGCTATAGCTCCCATATACATGTTTCGTCCGATTTGGCCCTTTAGTCCTGTAGAAGCTGTATTTTACATCCAATCATTTTGAAATATAGAATGGTAGAGTTTCTTAATCCATGAACCAACACTACCGAATTTGAAGAAAATCGGTTAAGATTTAGCTATAGCTCCCATATATATGTTTCGTCCGATTTGGCACTTTAGTTCTATAGAAGCTGTATTTTACATCCAATCGTTTTGAAATTTAGAATGGTAGAGTTTATTGATCCATGAACCAACACTACCGAATTTGAAGAAAATCGGTTAAGATTTAGCTATAGCTCCCATATACATGTTTCGTCCGATTTGGCCCTTTAGTCCTGTAGAAGCTGTATTTTACATCCAATCATTTTGAAATTTAGAATGGTAGAGTTTCTTGATCCATGAACAGACATCGTCGAATTTGAAGAAAATCGGTTAAGATTTAGCTATAGCTCCCATATATATGTTTCGTCCGATTTGGCCATTTAGTCCTATAAAAGCTGTATTTTACATCAAATCGTTTTGAAATTTAGAATGGTAGAGTTTTTTAATCCATGAACCAACACTACCGAATTTGAAGAAAATCGGTTAAGATTTAGCTATAGCTCCCATATATATGATTCGTCCGATTTGGCCCTTTAGTCCTATAGAAGCTGTATTTTAAATCCGATCGTTTTGAAATTTAGAATGGTAGAGTTTCTTGATCCATGAACCAACATTGCCGAATTTGAAGAAAATCGGTTAAGATTTAGCTATAGCTCCCATATATATGTTTCGTCCGATTTGGCCATTTAGTCCTATAAAAGCTGTATTTTTCATCCAATCGTTTTGAAATTTAGAATGGTAGAGTTTCTTGATCCATGAACCAACATTGTCGAATTTGAAGAAAATCGGTTAAGATTTAGCTATAGCTCCCATATATATGTTTCGTCCGATTTTGCTCTTTAGTCCTGAAGAAGCTGTATTTTACATCCAATCATTTTGAAATATAGAATGGTAGAGTTTCTTAATCCATGAACCAACACTACCGAATTTGAAGAACATCGGTTAAGATTTAGCTATAGCTCCCATATATATGTTTCGTCCGATTTGGCCATTTAGTCCTATAAAAGCTGTATTTTACATCAAATCGTTTTGAAATTTAGAATGGTAGAGTTTCTTAATCCATGAACCAACACTACCGAATTTGAAGAAAATCGGTTAAGATTTAGCTATAGCTCCCATATATATGATTCGTCCGATTTGGCCCTTTAGTCCTATAGAAGCTGTATTTTAAATCCGATCGTTTTGAAATTTAGAATGGTAGAGTTTCTTGATCCATGAACCAACATTGCCGAATTTGAAGAAAATCGGTTAAGATTTAGCTATAGCTCCCATATATATGTTTCGTCCGATTTGGCCATTTAGTCCTATAAAAGCTGTATTTTTCATCCAATCGTTTTGAAATTTAGAATGGTAGAGTTTCTTGATCCATGAACCAACATTGTCGAATTTGAAGAAAATCGGTTAAGATTTAGCTATAGCTCCCATATATATGTTTCGTCCGATTTTGCTCTTTAGTCCTGAAGAAGCTGTATTTTACATCCAATCATTTTGAAATATAGAATGGTAGAGTTTCTTAATCCATGAACCAACACTACCGAATTTGAAGAAAATCGGTTAAGATTTAGCTATAGCTCCCATATATATGTTTCGTCCGATTTGGCCCTTTAGTTCTATAGAAGCTGTATTTTACATCCAATCGTTTTGAAATTTAGAATGGTAGAGTTTCTTGATCCATGAACCAACACTACCGAATTTGAAGAAAATCGGCTAAGATTTAGCTATAGCTCCCATATATATGTTTCGTCCGATTTGGCCCTTTAGTTCTATAGAAGCTGTATTTTACATCCAATCGTTTTGAAATTTAGAATGGTAGAGTTTCTTGATCCAGGAACCAACACTACCGAATTTGAAGAAAATCGGCTAAGATTTAGCTATAGCTCCCATATATATGTTTCGTCCGATTTGGCCCTTTAGTTCTATAGAAGCTGTATTTTACATCCAATTGTTTTGAAATTTAGAATGGTAGAGTTTCTTGATCCATGAACCAACACTACCGAATTTGAAGAAAATCGGTTAAGATTTAGCTATAGCTCCCATATATATGTTTCGTCCGATTTGGCCATTTAGTACTATAAAAGCTGTATTTTACATCCAATCGTTTTGAAATTTAGAATGGTAGAGTTTCTTTATCCATGAACCAACACTACCAAATTTGAAGAAAATCGGTTAAGATTTAGCTATAGCTCCCATATATATGTTTCGTCCGATTTGGCCCTTTAGTTCTATAGAAGCTATATTTTACATCCAATCGTTTTGAAATTTATAATGGTATAGTTTCTTGATTCATGAACCAACATTGCCGAATTTGAAGAAAATCGGTAAAGATTTAGCTATAGCTCCCATATATATGTTTCATCCGATTTGGCTCTTTAGATCCAATCGTTTTTATACCCTACACCACACTGTGGTACAGGGTATTATTTAAGTATAAAATGTCCCAAAAGTAAATTTATGTAAACAATTTATACATGAATTACAAAATTTATATATCAGAGTTATTCAATATTACGAGAGTGGTGTAGGGTATTATATAGTCGGCACCGCCCGACTTTAGCCTTTCCTTACTGGTTTATTTATGAGGTTTCCATTCAGTTATGCCTTTTAGGGGCATGGACATCCCAGTCGTTTATACATGTAGTAAAATTATATGTACGCAATACAAAGTAGAACGCGACAGTCTTGAAAATATTGGATTTCTACGTTCGAAGCAAAGTATATGTTACAGGTACTGCAACTTATGAACCTCAAACCCGGAATTTATGAATGAAATTTCTTATTAATAAATTAGTGTAATTCAGCCCCTTAAAGAGATAAGTCGATTTTCTGAAAAATATTACAAAGTTATATTTCGAAGTATGAGTAAAAGGCAAAGATCTTTTCAATGTGTAAATGATACCGACAATTTCTGCCACATCTGCGGAAAATATGGGATTAAAAAAATCGACGTGCGTTTAGTAAAATAATAGAAGAAATATATGTGTAATATTTTAGTATACGAGTTAAAAATATGAACGAGTCGTGGACACCTAGTATTTTGTGTAATTCGTGCCATGAAAATTTTACTGGATGGACTAGTGGAAGAATGCGGTAAGTACTTTAAAATTAATGTATTACAATGTTTTGTGGAATAAAACGTTTTAATTTTAGACTTCACGTGCAATTTGTAATGCCAATGATTTGGAGACAACCATTCATTCACGATACGGACTGCTATTTTTTTCTAAGTTAATAGATTGGAGTAGGAAGTGTCCAAGTGTAGATAACAGCCTAATTACGGAAACATCATCAAGTTCCACTGAGTACTCAACTCTGAGTGATTCAAGTTTGAATCAGAAGTCATCGCTTTTAACTCAGTTTCAACTCATTGATGTAGTGAGAGATTTGGAACTGACCAAAGATAAGGCAGAACTACTTGCATCTGGGATGAAACAGTACAATATTTTGGCCCCAGATGTTAAAATATCATACTTTATATAACAGTATTCCACAATCTATAAAAAAAAATTTTTAGGTCTAGGACATAAAAATTTTTTTTTGTTGCGTAGTGTAATTGAAAATGAATTGGAATTTAAAAACAATATGAAAACGACAAGAAAACTATATCTGCAAGAAAGCATCACATACCCGATAAATATTTATACCCTACACCACACTGTCGTACATGGTATTATAAGTTTGTTTCATAGCAGATGTTAGTAACTTCTAGAAATACTACAGCTAGACCCACCTTAAAGTATACCGATCGACTCGGAATCACTAGCTGAGTCGATTTAATCATGTCTGTCCGTCAGACCATCTGTCTATCTTATGTTGTTCGTTGAGTACAGGTCGCAATTTCACTCCGATCGTGCTGAAATTTTGCAGTTAGGAGTCTTTGGCACCAGGAAATAACCCTATTGGACAGGTATACTTTGGACATTTTATTGTAATCCAATCCTACTAAAGTGGTGTAGGATAGCATGTAGTCGGCAGCGCCCGACTTTAGCATTTCCTTACTGGTTTTTAACAGATTAATAAATGTATTTAAAAATATTATTATTTAAAAAATTTTTTTTGTTTAAAAGAGACAAGAAGAAAACATTAATACATGTTTCCTCATTTTTTGTCACCAAAGTAAAGGTCGCCATATAGCACGACCCTATCTAATATCGTTACAATTTCTACCATTGAAAACTCCCGACTGTGGCCACAATTGTGTTTGTAGGCGATAAGAACTAATTAAAACAGTTTATTTTAATTACGGCCTCATATTGTCCCTATCCCTTGGAACGAAGGGCTATTGGCAATTTTCCGACATTGTCAAACTATTTTTTGGCTGGGCGTGCGGCATGTGTGAGTGTCGCAATGAGTGACGTGGTTATGCGTGTACTCCTTGCATGGACATGGTTAGCATGTAACAATAAGTTTACAACTTAATTTATGTTCAAACTGTACATAATAACAACAATTATAAGTAGTTTGTATAATTTTATGGCAATGCATTGTTAAATTTTGAAAGTTTGCTCTGTGTATACATTTGTTTTGTACTTGTGTGAGTAAAGAGACTAATGGTATGTTAATTTCCTAATATCGAGAGAAAATAATGACAAACACTAGAATAATTTCTGGTTGAGGTGACTTACACTGAATGAATTGTTTGGATTTTAAAATTTCTCGACTAAGAAAAGGTGGTAAGAGGGTTATACTCTGGAATGAAAATTCTACCACGGTACAATAAAATCCTATATGTGTTCAACAAATTTACCGACTGAACGAATTCAAAATGATAAATTTCTAATATATGAATTTTATGCTGCCTGTTTGATGAATGAATTGCATTCGAATTCAGCTTGAAGTTTAAGAAAACAATTCTTGTTGTGTCATCAAATTTCTTTTCGGAGACAATTTTATCCTAGATCGAAATAAAGATGACGCCTATATAATTATTTTTATTTATGTACCTTTACCATTTAAAAGCGTGCCGAAAAACGATTCTTCAAATTCATCGCCAACTGGATTACATCTCGAACTGTTCTTCCCTCACTTTGTGAGTAATGTAATATAGAATACGGTTGTTGTTGTTGTAGTTGTAGCAGCTTCGAGATGCTGAGTTGATTATCCTTAAGTCTATTTTGAATACAGACTTCATTCCGGCATATATCCGATTGTCGCGGGAACCTTATGTTGTTTTCATCCACTCAATGTTGTCCGGTTGTAAATTAACATTCGTCTGTTAATATCAGGGAATGGATGTTATTTGAGTGTTGCCGTTTCTATTCTCCACTAGAAGCGCTGCATTTATGTTAAGAGTCGTCATGATGTTATGTCTATTTTTAGCTTCCCTGTTGACTTGTGTGATCAGATGTTGTTGTAGTGGTAGTGCGACCGGTGAGTTATTTTTAGCTGCAGAAACTCGAATTATGATGAAAACATGAAATGTTGATGTTAAATTTTTCCGGTGCCATGGCTGGGTGTTGAACCCAGCACCTTCGGGATCCAAGTCTAACGGACTAACCACTAAGCTACCGAAGGCCATAGAATATGGTACTTTGGGTTGACGTCAGAAGGTTTATTTGTGTTGGAGGTACCAGAGGGGAATCGACAAATGCGCCTATTTTGAACAGTAGATACTTTAAAGATCTGGACAGTACTGAATTTTAGTATTTATGTGTCCTTGCATTAAAGTTATGAGATATGGAATTTTGATATGGTATAAAGCCCATTTTCACAGGACTCTAGAAACTGTAAAAGCATTACAATTCACTAAACTTTAAATATTTGTATGCACTGGATTTAATGTTGTTAGCCATTAACTTTTTGCATATTTGCTCTTTGTGTGGCGGGTACCAAAAGGAGCGGGCCAACTACGCCAATTTTTCTCAAGGTGATATTGACAGATTAATTATTTGTGGATTAACATAAGATTCGGATAGGCTGTGTAGAAGTTATTAGAGAATCAATATTTCACTAAATGTTAACCCTTTGTGTGGGAGGTACTAAAATGAGTGGATCAATATGATCTACAGTGGGGAGCAAAACCGAATGCATGTTTGCCACTCTTGTATCATTTATTCAGTGAAAAAAAGTTAGGCCAAATGTTAAGCACGGAGGAGGAAGCTTATGATATGAGGATGATTTACGTGGTGGCGCACTTGGCCGCTGGTAAACATTAAGAGCATCATGGTGGCATCATATTTTGAAATAAAATTTACCGGATTTTGCAGAGGTGAGTCATTACCCTGAGGAGGATGTTATGTTTCAGCAGGACGTGTATCCCAGCTGTTATCATAATGCGGTTGGGGTTATGTCAGCGAGCTGTGTAGCCGGCTGCAGCATTACTGGAGTGATATTACAAATGAAATAAGCCAAAACCTAGTGGAAAGTATGCCCAAACGAGTGGAAAGTGTAATGAAAAACAAAGGACGATGAACTAAGTACTAAAACGTCTGATTTTAAATGTAATAAAAATTAAGTGCGAAAATGTGCATACAGAATTTCATCTAGATATTTACTAGAATAAGTGTAAAGAATTTTTAAACAATATTTTTTGTTTAGCAATAAATAAGGTATCTTTGTTGCAAATCTTGTGACGTTTGGACTAAAGATACTGTTTTCACAAAAGAAAAATTGAAAAAGTTGCATACATGCACTCGGTTATGCTGCCCACTCTACCTTCGAAATTAGCCTGAGATAGAAAAAATTTACAAACAATTGGTTGTTCCTATCGAGAGTTATCTTGCGCACCAGCCACACTAACAGACTGGCATTGCTCAAATTTACTAAAAATTTACTCAAACGGATTTCCGCGAAACAGATTTAATGTCTTAATACGAGTACAATCCTTCGATGTGGTTTACACTTTTGGGCCGTATTTTGACCACCTGAATTCAGTGTTGGTAACCGTTCTTCTAGGTTGGCTCTTGTTATCCCCTCACCTTAGAGAGGAGGGTATATGTAGATCATTTGCTACGAGCCAAAAGTGTAACACATCGAAGGAGTAACCTAAGACCCCAAGTATGTTTGGCGGAAATTAGATTTGGGTCATTCTTAGTCATTTGAGCAATGTCCGTCCCTCCGTCAGTCTTGGTCTGGGTGTTTGCTGGCTGGTGAACACAATAATTCTTGAAATGATTAACCAATTTACTTCAAATTTAGTATGTGGTAATATTTTTCTCTATCTCCGGCTAAGTTCGAAGATGGGCCATATTGGTCCATTCGTTTTCGGTACCTCCCCCACAAAGGGTTAACATTTAGTGAAATATTGATTCTTTAATAACTTCTATACTGCTTACTAGAATGTTCTGATTCGGAATCCTTGAGATTATTATTTGTCTCGCAACAGGCGAAAACGCAACTCACTTCCTCAACCCTAAAAAACTACAAATTAAAATTATCATATATCGATATTTACCAAACCAAAAGGAGAATAGACTGTTGAACTGATTGACTTGGAATCAATTTCTAAGTCGAGTCCGTCTGTAGATGTATCGTTGTAATCAAAGACCAGGTCGTATTTATGGTTCGATCGTGATGAAATTTAGCACGGTGCTCTTTTTTGGCCTAAGGATGATCCCTATGAAACCTGGTGAAAATTGGTGCAGATTTATATATAGCGCCCATATATTTTCCTCCGATATGGATTCACTCCTTCGAATACCTCCCCCGCAAGGGTTAAAAATTCATTATTTAATAACTTCTATACTCCTTATCAGAATCTCTCATATTTGAGCACATAGTAAAGGGTGCTTAACTGTAAGGGCCGATGTTGAATGTGAACCACACCTAAACATCAAGTTTTCTTCTGCATTTCATTTGACATTTCTCAATTTCAGACTAACTCAATTTGAACCATGGAAAGATACACAATCGAGCAACGCGTTTAAGTTTTTTAAGCCTTTTACGAAAATGGGCGTTCAAATCAAAATGCATTTCGTGCACTTTCGTGATGTTTTTTTTTAGGAGAATTTTTCGGGAGAATTGTGCGCAAATTTCAGTAAACCGGGTCTGTAGGAGAAAATATAGGTGAAAACACCTGTGCATGCTCGCCCAGTTCGTTTGGTGCGGCTTACAGGCTGGCGACGTCATCGGGCCATACTTCTTCATAGTGAGGCTGGTCAGGCTGTGAGTTTACTGTGAGTTGTGTTCGTTATCGTGAGATGATAATGAACTTTTTATGGCCCGAATTGGAAGATATGGATGTGGACAATATGTGGTTTCGACAGGACGACGCCACTTGCCACACAATTAACGAAACAATGGCTCTTTTTCGCAACAAATTCAATGGCCGTGTTATCTCACGTCGTGGCGATGCCAATTGGCCGCCAAGATAATGTGATTTGACACCGTGGGACTTCTTTCTTTGGGGTTATTTGAAAGAAAAGGTGTACGTCGATAAGCCAGCAACAATTTAAGAGCTAAAGGAAGAGATAATTCGGCACATTAACGGCATAGAACCTCAATTATGCCTTAGCGTCATCGAAAATTTGGACCATCGGAAGGAGGTGTGAAGCCGAGGTCGCGGCGGCCATTTGGCCGATATTTTGTTCCATACATAATTGAACCATACCAATACTGTCATAATAAAAAGAAATGACAATAATTTCTTTAATAATTTGTGTTTTATTCAAAATCAGCATCGGCCCTTAAAATTTAACCACCCTTTAGTAGTTTCTTGGTCGCTATTAACTTGAAAAAAAATTGCGATGTTGCCATGCCCCTTTTGGTACTTCCCATACAAATGGACCATTTTGCACAAAAAGTTATAGTACATACAGTCCCGTGAAAATGGGCGTAATATCCACGCCACGTTTGGTACCTCTTATACAAATGGATCATTTTAAAATTGTATTTTCTAATAAATAATCCCATACTGTTTGGTTAAGGCTTACCAGAATTTGTCTCCATTTTTCGGAACTTCAAAAAGAATAAACCCGTAAACAACGGGTTAACCGTTTAGTTAATGAAAGCCAAATTCGATCAAATATTGCATTTTCAAAGACACTGAAAACATCGGTGGGGACCTTTATTTTGATCATCCCAATTGCGTTACACCTTTGCGCTCCTCCACTTTAAGTCAGTTTAAAATAATTGACTCTAAAGTCCGTTCAATTGACCTAATCGACTGGAACGATATACTCGTATGGATCATAAAAATGACAATTTTAAGCTTTAATAATTCAATGGATTTAACTAAAACGTGTTTAAATTTCATTTTGTATAATATATTCATTAAAATATTGTTACCAAATTGTTATGTATATCTATGTATGTTGTCGAGCGTTGTTGATAACATTCAGTGATATAGATTATTTGTTCGTATACGCCGTTATGATGATATACAAATGTATATACATTAAGGTGGCTCATGTTCCGAAACTTCTAGTTAAAATGAAAGGCAATGAAATCATTTTTTAATACTGCTTCATAATTGATATTGGCTGGAATTATGAGTATCGACATACGATATTTTCTCCTAGGAAAAGTTTTGTAAAAGTTTAAAAAATCTGGACAAATGGGAATTACAAATGAAATAAAAATTTCGAAATTGGGGTTTAAGTATTATTAATAGTCTACAGTTTGTCGTGTACGAGTACGAGTAAGTTGGTTATAATATTTCTTGAATCACCTGAATTTAGTTTTGAACTACATATTATGTACTCGTGTAAACATATGTATGTTAATTGTATACTAATATCAACCATGATGTATAATAAAGATATGCTGGAGGACACTTTCAAAATCAGTTTAGAATTTGTAAATGTATTATGATAATGACGCTGATTATAATAACGACACGAAATATTTTCATGAAACTTTCAGTAATTAAATTGTGGCATTCTTTCTATCTGTGGCTGTGTGTGTTTGAGTGCGTCTATGTGTTTGTTTGTGTCCTAATGGCAACCACATTCAAGCACCTGGCTACAATAGACCATAACATGGCGGAAATGTTGCGGTGACATGATGAATTATTAACGGTAAATGGTTTCAAAAACCCATAAATGGTTTTATTACTATCAACACATGTCATTTAGCACGTTCAGATAACGTGTAGATAGCAAGAGTGACTTAAAACCAAACGGATGAAATTAAATTATAACACCGGTCGACAAAAACAAACTTTTTTCTCGGGATTCTGTTTTAATGCTATGTAGAATCTATTGCTAGACATCAAAAATCGACAAACTATCCATTTTTAGCTTGTAAGATATCGGCGAAATAGCTGAACGGATGGAAAATGGTTTTGTAAGAAATTTAAGGCTACTTAATTATACCCTACACCATACTGTGGTCCGGGTATAATGTGCATTTGTTTGTAACACCCTGAAGGAGAAGAGATAAAACCATCGTTTATTTGACCGATCGAATTGGAATAACTTCCTGCGTCGATTTAACCATGTAAGTCTGTCCGTCCGTGTAATCAAAGTGCAGTTTGTATTTACGGTCCGATTGTGACGAAATTTAGCACAGTGCTCTTTTTTGGCCCAAGGACGATCCCTATTGAACTTGGTCAAATTCGGTTCAGATTTAGATATAGCCCCCATATATATGTTACCCCCGATTTGACATGTAAGTGCTGTTGAAACTGTATTTTATATCAGATCAGTGCAAAATTTGGCAGATAGAGTTATCTTATTACACGAATCAACATAGCCAAATTCGGCGAAAATCGTTTCAGATTGTGATATAGCCCCCATATATATGTTTCACCCGATTTGATATGTTAGCGCTGTAGGAACCGTATTTTATATCCGATCAGTTCGAAATTCGGCAGAGACTGTGTTCTTATTACAAGCATGAACAGTGCCAAATTCGGGGGAAATCGGTTATGATTTAAACATAGTTCCAGTATATATGTTACATCAGATTTGACATGTAAGCGCTGTAGAAACCGTATTTTGTATCCGATAAGTACGAAATTCGGCAGAAGGATTTTATTATTACATGAAAGAACACTGCCAAATTCGGAGAAAATCCGTTCAGATTTACATATAGTCCCAAATATATATGTTTCACCCAATTTGACAGGTAAGCGCTGTAAAAACCGTATTTAATATCCAATAAGTACGAAATTGGGCAGAGTGAGGTTTCATAATTTAGGAACTAGTACTTCTTATTGGGGTTGATCGGTTCAGATTTAGATATAGGCACACTACGTTCCTGCCTATGCAGTATTTTACGCTATTGAAGCTGTATTTTACGTCCGATCTTTAAATTCGACACTTCGAAGTCAGACCCAAAAATCGTGCCGAGCAGTGTAATCGGTATTGGTGCTCGAAGTGCTAGAAATTTGACATTGTTTTGGCAATCAAATGATTTTTTGACTTACAAGCCTAAACAAAGTTATCGAAATGTAATTCAAACACAACCGTGTTATTGCTTTGTATTGGATGGAAAATCACAACCAGCCTTTGTCACTGATCTACGACATTTACGTATGAACATCTCTTTGCGTCTGATCGTAGCATGAGGCCCACATAGACGAATACAGAATCCATATTTTCCAGTCGATCTTTATGAAACTTGAACGAGTGTAGTTTGTTTTACCAAACCAATCTCTGGGAGTTATATATTTATCATTACAAATTTAGGGCAACTTTAACCATGCTTATGGTGGTTTAGGGTGTGGTATAGTCTTCCCCCGACTTTAGCCCTTTCTTACTGGATTAGTATTCAAAATTTGAATTTGTTTTAAAGTGGCCACAAAGAGTGTAAAAACCGTCTTTAACTTAAAGATTTGAGCCAAAGATGTATTTTTCTTAATATAAGTATTTTTAACAAAAAAAAGACAAGTTGCTTAATATTAAGTATTATAATTCATTGGCCTTATAGGCTGGATTACATAAAAAATAATTAAATAAATATATAACATATACCCTAAGAAGAAAATCGATTCTGTAGTATATTTTCAGGAAACATATTATATTTGAGAACATTAACTTTTGTCCTTTATGTCGAAAAACAAATTCTGTAACCTATTAAAATATTTCCCCGTTTTTTAGGATAATCTGCACCAAAATTCCAAAAAAAAAAATAATATTGATAAACGAGATATTCAAACATTTTTTCCTTTTACACACAAGAGTCTGCAGAATAGTTTTTTCAATTTGACACATATTTGTTTGGACTACTATAACTCTCAATGCATAATACACATATAAACCAGAACTTGTATACCTCAGCTTAACTGATGCTATATTGATTTTTGGTTATAAGTTTTAAAATCAGCAATTTTAATATCCTGCGTTGTGTGTGATGTTTTCCAAAAAATAATAATTGAAAATTCCACAGTGACAACTCTATAGAAAATAAATGATTAATGATATTAGGTTTACAAAAGCGCGTTCAACAAACATGTTCATAGCGTCACACGCGTTCATATTTGCACATAGCTGCACACACATACACTTACACACACACACACATGTACATATAATAAATTAATGTTTGCCCAGAAAGGCAGCATGTGTTTGGATCAATTTTTGAAATGTGTTCATAACAATACTGCTATATAATGTATCTATCTTTGTTTGCTCTGGAGTCTAAAAACTCCGTCAAGTTTTCAGTTTCACAAACACCACCAAAAAGAAAAACACAAACAATCACACCCTTATGCTCACACAAACACACACGCGTCCGTATCCGTACACGGATTTCCTTTCCGACATCCTTGGCAAACAAATGAAGTTGGAGACGTCCTCTCGTCACAAACAATTTTTGAAATCATAAATCTAAAACCAATAATGAAACGTTTTATTTTCAATGATATTAATCGATATTACCCTGAAGTACGACACGGCAACTCATTCGATTCGGAGAGGGTTGTTTCACTTTAAAAAGAAGGCTAGGACAAAGAAAAAAGAGCAGTTGCAAATTTTAGTCAGAACTTCCAAGCTATATAAAACAAATAAATGAAATAGCAATATTTGAGATATGCCACATGAAAAGACATTGAAAGAAGATTAATATAAATGTAAGAATTAAATTTAAAACTTTCTTATGGTGATTCTATTCTGAAAAAATGTTACCCCATCGACTCGAAATTATGAAAAATAGTTGCCCTTTTTAGTTCAAACTGATGTAATCCTACGAATTTAACATAGCTCCTATTCCAAATTGTGGTATAAAAGTCTAGTTTTCTAGAAAAGGTCAACGAATATATTGCCATTAGGTTTTCTTTAGAAAACCAGTAACTAAAGACAAAAGTCGGGCATGGCCGACTGTATGATATCCTACACCATTGTATTAGAGCAGAATTGCTGCTTTAAATCTGAAAGGTTTTCTGTTAGAAAATGCATTATTTAGAGACTATATTCAAAATTGGCAGATATATTTTCCATATGGTTTCTGTATCTAAATCTGAACAGATTTTTTCTCAATATCCCGGTGTTCGTTCATCAATTTAGAAACTAATCTCTGCCTTTCCGTAAAATACGACTTCCATAGCGCGCATATGCCAAATTGACAAGAAAATATTAGGGCCATAAATGCGTAAAATGAGTTTTTCTACAATCATACAAAATGGCGAATGGAACAAAATAGGATCAAGCCGAAGATATGTCATAATCTTTTTAATTTATATACATATTTCCAACTTTCAGCACTATAAGTGGTATTTGGGGTTTCTAAGTCTCTGTCGAATCTGATGGGAATTTAGCATGGCTGCTATATTAAATCATAGTTAGCAATAATCCCACATTGCTAAACATCATCCCAATAGGTCGAATTTCGTGGAAACTTATTTGATGACTATATAGAATCATGTTTGAATCGAAAAAAATGATTTGCTTATTTTGAAAGTAGCGTAAACGCCACTCTGCTCTACTCCATTCACCATTGAAATATGTGGTTTTGAAATGTCCGCTTTTGGCCTTCACACATGCTTTAAGTCGCACGGACCAATCATCAACAGCCGCACGCACCTCGTCCCTCTGGGAAAGTGGTCACAGCACGTATCAAAGCAATCTTAAGAGATTCGATGTTGGGGTATCTTTTGTGGGAGACCTTGTTCTCTAAAACTGTCCACAATTTATAAGCAAGTGGGTTTAAATCAAGGCTGTCAGAGAGCCATTCATGTCAAAATGAAAGCTAATAAATTGTTTTAAAGCCATGTCTGGGTCATTTTAGCCTTATGTGCAGGCGCAAAATCATACTGGAAAGTCCATGCCTGGTTTTGGAATATGGAATGGTTAAGTGGTTTCACAACAGCTTCGAAAACATCTTCTTTGTAGATTTTTGGCCAATGTTTTGACCCCTTGTTCACAGAAATGCAAGTCAGTGACCCCATTGTAAGAGACACCCCATCAAACCATGATTGAAGCTGTACGAGTATGATGGACCTTTTCGACCGTGGAATCACTTGAGATGCTTCCTTAAACTACTGTGCATAGACCATATCATTTCGTTTGTTAAATTTTTCTTGCAGGGTAAAACTTGTTTCATCTGTGAATAAGATTTGTTTGTGTAAGTTACACTATGCAACAAAATTTTTGTCCAAGGGATGTGGATAACAGTTTCTGGTGCAATTAGGTGTCACAAACACAAAAAAAAATATAAAAAAAATTGCATGGGAAATTTTTTTAAAATTCCAGCTTTCATGGAAATTACATTCAGTATTTGGACCATAATTCAATCAAGTATAAGCTTTCACGCAATATCTTTGGTTTAGTAACAGTCGTCAAAAATATGAGAAAAAATGATTTTTTTTTAAAACACTTTTTCCTGGTACAAAAAAAGCCATAAAAAATAGAAAAAAATCGGAAAAAATATTATATAACACTGTCCATTTGATAAAAATCTATGGATAGATGTAAAAGTTATGAGCCATTTTGTAAATATTAGGGAAATTAAAAAATCTTGTATCATATTTATACCCTCACTTTAGTGTGACGAGGGTATATATCATTTGCTACGAAAAAAAGTGTAACACATCGAAGGAGTGATCTAAGACCCTAAGTATGTTCGGCGGATATTCGTTTTGGGTCATTTTAAGTCGAATGAGCAATGTCCGTCCGTCTGTCTGTCTGTCTGTCTATCTGTCTGTCTGTGTGTCTGCTGGCTGGTGCGCACGATAACTCTCGAAAGGAGTAACCGATTGACTTCAAATTTGGTACGTGGTAATATTTTTTTCTATCTCCGGCTAAGTTCGAAGATGGGCCATATTGGTCCAGTCCTTCTAGTACCTCCCCCACAAAGTGTTAAAATGTTGTGAAATATTGAATCTTTAATAACTGCTATACTACTTATTCGAATCTTCTGAAATTCCACACATAGCATTAGTTTATTAGTCGCTATCAACTCGAGAAAAATGGGCCATGTTGCTACGCCCCTTTTGGTACCTCCCACACAAATGCACCATTTTGCACCAAAAGTTAACAGCTTATAACATTAATACCAGTGCATAAAAATACTTGAAATTTTGTACAGTGTAATGCTTTCATAGTGCCTACAGTCCAGTGAAAAATGGGTGTCATATTCACGCCCCTTTTGGTACCTCTTACACAAAGGTACCATTTTGCACCAAAAGATAACAGCTTATAACATTAATACCAGTGTATAAAAGCACTTGAAATTTTGTACAGTGTAATGCTTTTATAGTGTCTTTTGCACTGTGAAAAATGGGCGCTATTGCCACGCCCCTTTTTGTACCTCCCACACAAAGGTACCATTTTACACAAAAAGTTAAGAGCTCACAGCATGAGTACCAATGCACGAAAATGCAACAACATTTTGCACAGTGTAACGCTTTTGAAGTCCCTATAGCCCTGTAAAAAATTGCCGTTATCACCACGCCCCTTTTTGTACCTCCCACACAAAATGGCCAAATCATACCAAATTTAATATCTCATAACGTTAATATACCAGTGCAAAAAACGCTTATAATTCGGCGCAGTGCAATGTATTTAAAGAATCTACTATTCAGAGAAAAATAGGTGTATTTGTTAAAAACATTCTTGTACCTCCCATACAAATTGACAGAATAATTCGTTTAATATTCCATATTACATTACTCACAAAGTGAGGGTATACCTTAGTCGGTTTACCCGACTGAAACTTTCTTACTTGTTTTTCGTTTTAAATGATGTTTTTTTGCTTATATTGAATTCGCCATATGTGAGAGAGACATATACTCGTAAGAGACATTGCACTTGCATTTTATTTTATGAGGATTGATGTCAGACATTATAAAATTATAGAGAGGACGAGGTTCGTAACCCTCCATAAAACATGGTATGCCATGTGAGAGCTATATTGGATGAGATCCGCTCAGATAGAGGGTCACTCAACAATATTTGTGGTTTTTATTTATGAGGTTTCCATTCAGTTGCGCCTTTTAGGGGCATGAACATACCAGTCGTAAATACGGGTAGTAAAATTATATGTACGCAATACAAAGTAGTGCGCGGCAGTCTTGAAAATATTGGGTGTCTACTTTCGAAGCAAACTATATGTCAGCTACATGTACTGCAACTTATGAACCTTAAACCCGGAATTTATGAATGAAATTTCTTATTAATAAATTAGTGTAATTCAGCGCCTTAAAGAGATAAGTCGATTTTCTGAAAAATATTACAAAGTTATATATCGAAGTATGAGTAAAAGGCAAAGAACTTTTCAATGTGTAAATGATCCCGACAATTTCTGATACAACTGCGAAAATATGTAATTAAAAAAATCTACGTGCGTTTAGTAAAATAATAGAAGAAATATATGTGTAACTTTGGTTAACAATTCATTTTGGAAGATTTTGGAGAAGTGTGGTTTCACAAAGATTTCTCATTCGCCATATAGAGCTCCGTATCTCCCATACAATTGCAGCAGAACTGTTGATAACGAGTGTCACGGCTCAGAAATCATGATCCAGTATGTGTGCTGCCAATTTTTAATACATATTTATACACCGCCATGTATAAAATACTTGTTTCTATAATAATATAGAAACAAAATGGTCTTGAAGCCGGGAGAGTATCCTAGTTAGAATCACAAAGATTTGCAGACCGAATAAAAGCAAGCACGCAACATATATGAGTAATATTTTGGTATACGAGTTAAAAATATGAACGAACCGTGGACCTAGTATTTTGTGTAATTCGTGCCATGTAAATTTTACTCGATGGACTAGTGGAAGAATGCGGTATGTACTTTAAAATTAATGTATTACAATACTTTGTGGAAAAATACGTTTTAATTTTAGACGTCACGTGTAATTTGGAATGCCAATGATTTGGAGACAACCATTCATTCACGGTACGGACTGCTATTTTTGTCTAAGTTAATAGATTGGGGTAGGAAGTGTTCAAGTACAGCTAACAGCCTAATTACGGAAACATCATCAAGTTCAACTGAGTACTCAACTCTGAGCGATTCAAGTTTGAATCAGAAGTCATCGCTTTTAACTCAGTTTCTACTCATTGATCTAGTGAGAGATTTGGGGCTGACCAAAGATAAGGCATAACTACTTGCATCTCGGATGAAACAGTACAATATTTTTGCCCCAGATGTTAACATGTCCTATTATAGAGTCCGTGATATACCTTACAAACAATTATATGCAACTGTGGATAACAGATGCTTTTGAAAGGACATTCACGGATAGTTCAAGGAACTTAATCGAACATACAATTCAAAGGAATGGCGGTTACTTGTTGACAGCAGTAAAGAAAGTTTGAAAGCAGTACTTTTACATAACGGAAATCAGAAACCGTCGATTCCCATTGCTCATGCTGTCAACACTAAGGAATCATACGAAACAATGGCTAAATAGACAAAATACATACAATATGAACATGACTGCATATTAAGCTGGGGCTCTTTAAAAATTTTGTAAAAGCCTTAAGGAAAGATGGCAATTCACTCTCATATATAAAAATTTTATTTAAAAGTCTTTCGAATCATATTTGACTTCGGATGAAATTGCAGCATGGAGGTCATTTAAGCGTGTAGTTTCAAATCTCCTTGGATCCAATAAAAGCCCGCAATATCAAACAATGATTAATGATTTGTAAAAAAATTATGAAAAAATTGGTTAGAATTTTTTTATATTTATGTATATAACACATATGTATGTATTCTTCCAACTTATTTTTATACCCTCACTTTAGTGTGACGAGGGTATATATCATTTGCTACGGAAAAAAGTGTAACACGTCGAAGGAGTGACCTAAGACCCCAAGTATGTTCGGAGGAAATCCGTTTTGGGTCATTTTAGGTCGAATGAGCAATGTCCGTCCGTCTGTCTGTCTGTCTGTGTGTCTGCTGGCTGGTGCGCACGATAACTCTCGAAAGGAGTAACCGATTGACCTCAAATTTGGTATGTGGTAATATTTTTTTCTATCTCCGGCTAAGTTCGAAGATGGGCCATATTGGTCCACTCCTTCTAGTACCTCCCCCACAAAGGTTTAAAATGTTGTGAAATATTGATTCTTTAATAACTGCTATACTACATATTCGAATCTTTTGAAATTCCACACATAGTATTAGCTTATTAGTCGTTATCAACTCGAGAAAAATGGGCGAAGTCGCCACGTCCCTTTTGGTACCTCCACACAAATGCACCATTTTGCACCAAAAGTTAACAGCTTATAACATTAATAACAGTGTATAAATATACTTGAAATTGTGTACAGTATTATGCTTTTATATTGCCTACAATCCAGGGAAAAATGGGTGTTGTTGTCACTCCCCTTTTGGTACCTCCCACACAAAGGTACCATTTTGCCCCAAAAGTTAACAGCTTATAACATTAAAACCAGTGTATAAAAATACTTGAAATTTTGTACAGTGTAATGTTTTTATAGTGTCTATAGCCCTGTGAAAAATGGGCGTTATTGCCACGCCCCTCTTTGTACCTCCCACACAAAATGCCCAAATCATACCACAATTTAATGTCTCATAACGTTTATACCAGTGCACATAAATGCTTATAAGTCGGCACAGTGCAATGAATTTAAAGTATCTAATGTTCAGCAAAAAAAGGTGTATTTGATAAACCCCTTCTGGTACCTCCCACACAAATCGACAGAATAATTCGAGTAATATTCAATATTACATTACTCACAAAGTGAGGGTATACCTTAGTCGGTTTACCCGACTGAAACTTTCTTACTTGTTCACTTTATGTATTCCAACAGGAATGTCATCAAAATTCATTTCTTGCATTCTCATTTAAACTTTTTCCCCGTGAAACTTGGCGACGTAAGTGACGAACATGGCGAAAGGTTTCACCAAGAATTGAAGTCCATCGAGCGTCGTTACCAAGGGCACTGGGATGAAAGAATGATGGGAGATTATATTTGGTTCCTCATTAGAGAAACCGATTCCGAAATCTACTAATGTCAACAAGAACTCACAATTACTTCTAATGAAACTTGCTCATGTAAGTAAACTCAAATGTACATAATATATATAAAAGTAATAAATAAAATAAAAAAAAAGATTTTTTGAAATCCTCTTACCTTTACCAAAAGGACTATAATTTCTACATTTATCCATAGATTTTTTTTAAATGGGCATTATTTTCATATTTTTTTTTAAATAAATCTACTTTTTCCGATTTATTGTTACGACTGTTACTAAACCACTGTTTCGAAGTGAAAGAGATATTTCCAACATTGGTATCCCACATTAGTAGCTTCAATTTAACGTATAAGTCGACCTGATCGGGCATATCCTCAAAAAATTGTAGTGCAAACACTAAGGGTACCTTCGACGATAATAGTATTTTTAATAAACATTTTTTTAAAAAAAAAATTATCCAAGAAAAAATTTTTGGTTTTGATTTTATATAACATACTGTTAACTATACAAAAAAATAATTTTTAGGTGTTGCGTAGTGTTATCAGCGTGCTTCACCAAAAGACGTTTGCATTTTTCTTTCTTATTCTTTATAAAACTTAAGTCAACAAATGTCCATTGCGGCTTTTGAAAGCCCCATGTTTCAAGTCTTTTTCGATAATTTGATTCATGGACTTTCGCGTAATATTCATCTAATGGGCCACGATTTTCTGTTTTCGGAGCGAAATTTGCAGAATTCTTGATTTGATGATAAACGCTGTTCGAACTGTACGAGGGCGTCCCGACCAGTGGCGGTCTATGACATCTCCAGTCTTCTCAAACAGTTTAATGCACCGGAAGATGAACATTAGGCTAATCCCAAGCGGGCAGATCGTTTTAAAAATGTTGGTTTATTCATTCCATATTTAAAAAGCGTTATAACAGCGATTATATTCTCATTATCTGACCACTCCATGGGGAATACTGAAGCAATTTTGAATTCCCGTTACAAACTAAGGCTACAGAGATTAGGTTTCATTATCCACGTGGTAAGGATGGGGTATGTTCAGATCCACTATTGTAATGCGTGTGTTCAATATTGTAACAGTATTTATGTCCCTACTAACTTTATTTGGAACACAAATTTTTAAATATTACATATTTCTGAACATTATTATTTCTGAAAAGTTCAAACTATGTTCGCGGAAAACTGTTTTTCGCGTGTGAGAGTTCATTTCTATTCGTTCGGAACTGGTAGATGTTGACGTATTGTCCGGACGGAACATCTGTATAATTAAAGTTCTGTGGTCAATCCATCTTGCATAATGATACATTATATATCATATACTATTTCAATTATAAAGGAATTTTAAAGAAATTTAAAATTTCTGAAAAAATTAACGTTGAAATAATAAAAAATATAAAACTTTTCCTAAAATTAAGGTATTGATATATTTTATGAATACATAAATGCAAATAAATATTTGTTTCGTAATTAATAGTAAAAAAAAATTGGACAGAAACAAAGATTTGTTCAGAACTACATATTCCCAAATATATAATTTTGTATATTTAAAGCAGAATATGTTTGGGATAATATAATAATACAGAAGAGATTTTTTGCGAACCATTCTATTTTTTCCGTTCTAAGATTACAATAAGTATCTTTACTAAGAATATTTTGGTGTATTTTTTTCTCGAAGTGGCATCAGAAAATTTAATCTAGTTATTGAAGGTTCACATACCGTATGAGTAACATTACTATATTTCGAAAGATTTTGTATACGCCACCTATGATTTCACAATATACATACATTCAAAGCACAGCTGTGGAGTCGGAGTCGACGTTGTTTTTGCAAATTTCATGAAATTATACTTCCAAATACATAAATGTTATTTTTTGTTTACATATCAAAGGAAATTTTTGATCGGGAAAATAGTTGAATTAGATAATTTTTCAAAATTCATCTCGAAGTCGACACCGACTGCGACTCCGGCTACGACTCTGAGATCAATGAACGATCAAGGAGATTTTGAACGATCCTGGGATACCAATAACTCCATTCCAAATAATGCAAAGTCGAAACAGGTACTTTATCAGCAGAGGCGATCAAAGTTTTATAAAAGTTATAAATTTTGTGTTGAATTCCTTTATAATGCAAATCTAATGTTTTAGAAGAGCTTTTGATTGAATTGACGGATAAACTGAATATAATTGGAACATTAGAATTTAAAATAACAATGTCCCTAAAAACATGCTAAGTCGACTTAGCATACTTTGGAATGAAGCTATCGATTTGTATTTCCGTCTTCAACACCGTCCTTCACAGTGGCTGGAGCAAACGATGAATTTCTTAGCAAACATACTTCAGGCGACCTAATCTATAGCACAGTGTAAAACGTAAGTAGATATCCCACATTGTAGAATGTAACAGGAACAGATTCTTAATGATATTTGATTTTTTTAAGGTATTCGTTGAGGCGATGCCTTTGGAAGTTATTTTACTTTTATTGGATTTGTTGCTGTTATTGTTTTGGTTTTGTTATTTTTTTATTACATATATTTGCTTAAAAGCTTTGACATGTTATACACTTTGATTGATTAACACGGACCTTTTATGTTCGTCGAGTTCATTATTCTTTTCAGAAGTTGTTTTTCGCACATCTCGTCCTACACACGGCGGTAGCATTTAATTTTCCTCGAACTTCGACCTATTTATAGAGCCTTGACTTTCAATGGCTTTTATTTGTCCCGTTCCACATCAGATGTGGATTTTGTTGTTCTTATTTTTCAAGGAATGGAATTCCCATTTCTTCACGATTCGTTCTTTGTTTTGTCTGCACATTTATTTAACACTTATGTGTGTTGCCCTAATAGTCCACTTTTTGAAGTTTGACAAATGAAAGGATCGAAATGTTTTCATTTATTTAATCCATATTGTGTAGCTATTCATTGTGTTCATATCAAATACACTTTGGTTTTAGCAGTGGACAACCGGAGATGGACATCGGGAAGGTTTTTGGACAAAAGCGATTAATAAAAGAAAATAAATTGGAATGTGTATTCGGCCTACAGTGTGGTATAATTTAATAGCAGTCAGAGGACATTGAAGGTAAAAATATTTTATAATTAATATCGAAAATGTATGTATTGTTCATATATATATGAACATATGTATATATATAAGAAAACAAAAGAACAAGCAGTCAATCTTTTAGCTATTTCCAACAATTGGTGAATGTCCTTTGTCACAGTGTGATTTGGAAAGTAATAAATCAAATTTTGTCAAATGTGAGCCATTTCCCCACACCTGTAAAAACGCTCTCATAAGTGTGAGTTTCTTTGCTGGCAAAAGTCAGTCAAAGTAGTTTGAATAACCATTTATCATTCGATACAATTCGATAAAATTCGATACGCACCATCAGATCTGGCAGTTTAACAAGTGTTCTTCATTTGAGGGGTTCACTGTTCACTTAAGCGAAACAAATTTTGTCACCTCCATCTCAGGGGGAAATGCATTTCTCAAAGCACTTAAATGTTTTTTTTACAATTCCAGCAAAATCATATTACATCACACATAATGTAATTTCACAGTTCCATTGTGAATATCCACATGCCGATGCACGTTGACAGCTATGCTCCACATAATACCGTAAAATGTCACGAAGAGTCACACAAAATGTAAAAAGAAAAAACTTAAAACTATATTTTGAATTGGAATTGAACTCACCGATCAACAGCTATGGCCACCAGATGCAATATGGACGCTGTGCAGCATAATACATCAATCGATGTCCAGATGTCACACAATTCCGGTCCCAATATCCATCCTTGACTTATCTTTTGTTCGTTATGTGTTTTTTTGTTGTTCGTTACATATCCAAGTAAATGTGCATATGCATAAGGAAGAAAGAATATGAAAAGAAATGACAAAAAATATGCAATGAAAGTAGAATGTAATTAACCAGTAATTGTAGCTGGAGTTATGGAAACGGTTATGAAAATAAAGGACAAAGATATTCAATGAAAGTATAATGTAATTAAGCAGTAACTGTACCCGGAATTATGTAAAATGTTGGTATTTTGTCAGTTGCACAACGTTTCTTTAAAGCACCAATGAAATAATCGGATATGAATATTCTGCCAGAATGCAGAGAAGAGAACCTTAAGGAAAGTATTGTTAAAAATATTTTCCAAAAATTCTGTAAATTTATACGGCTATAAAGTGAAATTGTCAAACCACATACAAATAAGATTCGCACGAACATACGTAAGCAGAAATTTTTATATTTACTAAAAAAAAACCAGTAAGGAAAGGCTAAAGTCGGGCGGGGCCGACTATATAATAACCTACACCACTCTCGTAATATTGAATAACTCTGAAATATAAATTTTGTAATTCATGTATAAATTGTTTACATAAATTTACTTTTGGGACATTTTATACTTAAATAATACCCTGTACCACAGTGTGGTGTAGGGTATAAAAACGATTGTATCTAAAGAGCCAAATCGGATGAAACATATATATGGGAGCTATAGCTAAATCTTTACCGATTTTCTTCAAATTCGGCAATGTAGGTTCATGGATCAAGAAACTCTACCATTCTAGATTTCAAAACGATTGGATGTAAAATATAGCTTCTATAGAACTAAAGGGCCAAATCGGGCGAAACATATATATGGGAGCTATAGCTAACTCTTAACCGATTTCGGTAGTGTTGGTTCATGGATCAAGAAATACTACCATTCTAAATTTCAAAGTAATGATTGGATTTAAAATACAGCTTCTACAGGACTAAAGAGCAAAATCGGACGAAACATATATATGGGAGCTATAGCTAAATCTTAACCGATTTTCTTCAAATTCGGCAATGTTAGTCCATGGATCAAGAAACTCTACCATTCTAAATATCAAAACGATTGGATGTAACAGCTTCTATAGGACTAAAGGGCCAAATCGGACGAAAGATATATATGGGAGCTATATCTAAATCTGAACCGATTTCAACCAATTCAACAGGGATCTTTACAGCTGCGAAATACTCTAAACTGCAAAATTTCAGAACGATCGGAGTGAAATTGCGACCTGTAGTCGACGAACAACTTTACATGGACAGACGGACGAACGGACGGACAGACATGGTTAAATCGACTCAGCTAGTGATTCTGAGTCGATCGGTATACTTTAAGGTGGGTCTGTTTTCAGGTGTTACAAACATCTGCCGTGAAACAAACTTATATTACCCTGTACGACAGTGTGGTGTAGGTTATAAAAATACATACATACATTCTCCGAACAGCTTACAGGGGAGGAATTCCAAAAAAAGGGAAATAATTAGCCAAATTTAACCAGACATTCGATTGCTACAAAACTTGGCACGCTTGTTGAAGAGGTATTAGGGAAGTTGCGTTTTGGGCCCCCTACAGTATATAAGGGCGCTACAGGGCTTCAAAGTTGGGCACCTCAGGTGAACAACAAGTTTTAAGCGGGTGTATCATTTTTCTATTTCGTCTGATTCATAATAAATTTTTTGTGTAATCTATTATCCGAGGTCTACAAAGACGTTCTCCACGTAAGAGTTATATTGTATAGTTACCGTGATATCTACAATTGAGATATGACCGAGATATCTACCCAGTCCTTATATTTTGTCTTTCCCAATAACTTTTCTGAATTGACAACAAAATTTGCTATATGATGAAAAGTAGATCCTGTATACCCAATAAGACAAAATTTTTTTTATGATATTTTTTTTTTATGATTTTAAATGATATTTTTCAAAAAAGGTTATAACTTTCTATTTTTTTGGGGAAAAAGTATATGTCGAAAAAGTATATGTCGTATTTCAAGACGAAGTTATTTAAAACAAGTAAGAAAGTTCAGTCGGGTAAACCGACTTAAGTATCACTTCACCTTTAGTACCCCAAAATATTCGTGAATTTACTTATTTTTTGTTTTAATTAAATTATTATTAATTTAAGTTTAATTTAATAACTGTTAACTTGTGGTGCAAAATAGTCCTTTTGTGAGGGTGGTACCAGAAGGGACGTGCCAATGACGCCCATATTTCACTAGACTCTAGGTTCTATAAAAACATTACACTGTACAAAATGCCATTTATTGGAGTGCACTGGCATTAAACTTATTGCAGTTAACTTTTGGTGCAAAATGGTCCATTTTTGTGGGAGGTACCAAAATGGGCGTGCCAATAACGCCCACTTTTCACTGGACTCTAGATACTATAAAAGCATTACACAGCATACAATTTCAAGTATGCTGGTTTTAAATATATAAGAAGTTATATTTTTATACAAAAATGGTCACTTTGTGTAAAAGGTATCAAAAGGGGTGGCGACACTTCGCTAATTTTTCTCCAGGAGATAGCAACGGATAAGCTATTACTATGAGTTGGATTACAGATGATTCGGATAAGTAGTATAGAAGTTATTAGAGAATCAATATTTCACTAAATTTTAACCCCTTGTGAGAGAGGTACTGGAAAGTTAACAGCTTATAGCGAGAGTACCAATGCACGAAAATACAACAAAATTTTGCACAGTGTAATGCTTTTAATGTACCTATAGCCCTGTGAAAAATTAGCGTTATCACCAAAACCCTTTTTTTACCTCCCACACACAATTTCCAAAATTAAATAGCTAGTGCACATAAACGCTTATAATTCGGCACAGTTCAATATATTTAAAGTATCTACTGTTCCGCCGAAAATAGGTGTATTTGTTAAACCCCTTCTAGTACCTCCCACAAAAATTAACAGAATAATTCGTATAATATTTCATATTACACTATTCACAAAGTGAGGGTATACCTTAGTCGGTTTACCCGACTGAAACTTTCTTACTTGTTTTTTAACATTTCTGTCTGACCCTGTCCTAACGTTTTGTTAATATCAGTACAGAATGCGATTCAAATGGCCATTACATTTGTCTAACTGGGTATATCTGGTATATTTTTATCATACTCGTGTAACAAACTGTGTTGGTAATTTAGAAAAGTTTGTGCGAAAAAAATCGATGAATTTTCTGCTCTGATATTCAGCAAATACTAGGACAGTGTCGGGGAAAAATTTAAAATTCAATTGCATATATCTCGGTAACATATCACGGAAAAGAAAATATCTGATAGCGATGTGGATGCCTTCGAGTTATTTCGCTTAAATCATATTGCTGTATTGTTTACAGGAATACGCAACCAAGCCATGCGGACTCTCCAACTAAATAGGGCCACCCTCCAGAGCTGTTTTGCAAGCTAAAGTACTGAGTTTCATGTTGGAATAACATTTTACATATTTGTCAAAAACTAATTTTTAATATTTTTTTGCTCAAAGTATCATCGACAGTTTCAAAGATATCTTACAAGAAATTGCGATAAAATCCAATTTAAAGAGAAAATTTTAGAAATTTTCTAATTAAAACATCGAAAAACAGCCGGTATCAACTGTGTGATATATCCAAGTATTTGTCTAAAAGAATACCTATAGTGATTTACCCGTCACTGTCAGACACAGCACAATTTTGAATTGAAATAAATTAAATTTTTGTTAAGTATATACTTATAAAGGTTTAGTTTCCACAACTGGCATCAAACGGTCCCCTACTAAGGAATGGCTAACATATGTTGGTCGGCTACTAGCATATGTTAGGTTAGATAAGGTTGAAGAAAGTAGACGTATAAACGTTTCATATTCATGGACATACACTTAAGGCAGTGATGCAGTCGGTTGTTCGACCCGTATTTATGATCTTTTAAACCTCACGAGTTACAGAAAATCGGTACTAGCCACGAATTTTCTCATTATCTTCCAGTCATATTCTTTGGGATGAGTCAAGTCTGGCAATATGTCGGTCCCGAAATATCTGGACCTTGCAATGCAATCCGGGCATTGTCATAGAAAATGTTATATCGTTTCGATGTTTTCCCTGCATGCACCGCATTCATCGTTGTCTGCTATTCCTATGCGGTCCTGATGTGCTTGTAAGCTTGAGTGTCCCGTTAGAACACTAATCATCTCATTAATCTCGATCGATTATTTTACAGTCCAACACTGTTCTGAATTTGACCCATTCCTACGTTATTGCTTTGATCGCCATTTGGCTGTCTGCGAAAATTTGTTCATATTTTGGCTTTGGGTTATAACTGAGCCAGTTCACACGCTCAGTAATTGCTCGAACTTCTGCTTGAAATACTGTATGGTCTGGGATGCGGAAGTAAAGTTCAACTCCTGGTTCCTTAATAAAAAGCCCCAGACCCGTCATTTCGCCTAGCTTGGACCCATCCGTGTAGCAGCAGGTACCCATTGGCACATGAGCCAGCGTTCCGTTTTCCCAGGGGAATCTGTCCGACACCTTTGAATCACATACTTCTGGAATGCGGTCGGAGATTTCCGGTGTGTGAATGTGACCAACTAGAGATTCTAATATCTTCTGATGGTACGTATACTTGGAAGTAGATAAACAAATTTGTCCTCTACAAAAGTATAGATAACCGAAGTGGTCCTGCACTAAGGAGTAAACCCAATCGACTACTGTAGGGTAGATTAGGAATATATATTCCAAACGGTCCTCTACAATGATGTAGATAACACAACTATTAACTATCATTGTCGATGACATACAACAATCATATTTATCCCCTCACCGCACAGAGGAGGATATATATAATTTGCTACGAGCCAAGAGTAAAACGTAACACATCGAAGGAGTGACCTAAGAAGCCAAGTATGTTTGCTGGAAATTCGATTTGAGTCATTTTAAGTCATTTGAGGAATGTCCGTCCGTCCGACTGTGTTTGTGTCTGTCTGCCGGCTGGTGCGCACGATAATATACAAAAGGAGTAACCGATTGACTTCAATTTTTGTATGCGTTAACATTTTTCTCAATCTCAGCCTAAGTTCGAAAGTGAGCCATATAGGTCCATTCTTCAAGTACCTCCCCCACAAAGGGTTATTAATTATAACTTCTATACTACTTATTCGAATCTTCTGAAATTCCACACATAGTATTAGTTTATTCATCGCAATCACCGTGAGAAAAATGGGCGATGTTGGCATGCCACTTTTGGTACCTCCGCCATAAATGTGTAATTTTGCACCAAAGGGCCCTATTTTGAGCTGAAGAGTGGGTACTTAAAAATAATGCACAGTACCGAATTTCAAAAACTTTTTCTGTGTATGCAATTACAGAAGATTCGGCTATGTACAAGTATTACAGTTGTTATCCGGGATTCAATATTTCACTACATTTAACTCTTAGTGGGGTAAAACCCAGGAGTGGTCCCTATTCGAACTTAGCATGGAATAATGGAATGCAAGTTCAAAAACAGTTGGAGAGTCGGCATTCTATTCAAATAGAATATGTGTGGACCTGTGAAATGTCTGCCTAGTGTTTACTGGGAAAATACATCCCCCGATATTGCCCTAAATTTCTTCGCAATAAAACAAAGCTTTGCAGAGGTCATGCATCAACATTTTACGTCGTAGCTCATATTGGGAGTTTTTGAATTCAATTTCAAGAGAGAGGCCAGTACTTCGATGGTCTTTATAAGCTCCGTTCCATTGGCAATCGTACATTACTTGATTCGTTCACGGCATCAGCTCTTGTTAAGCAAATCAAACCAATAAAATCTGTCAATTCCCAATTGAACGGATATCTTAGGTATTCGCCTATAAAGGCCAGAAGTATTCATGGAACTATCAAGTCACGCGTGTATGTGTGTAGTATTAAATGACGTGGCATATCATCGAACGTTAGGAGATGATGTTGTACAACTCCGGAATTTTAACGGTCTAGTTGTAGTTGTTTCGGTATGAAAGTACTTACCTCATAAACGGCGCCCAGTGGCATCACCAGACAAGCGACGAATAAATCTGCAACGGCCAGCGATGCTACCAAGTAATTAGCAACATTCTGCAAATGTCGTTCCAGGATAATGGCGGCTATCACAAAAACATTGCCTTTAGTCGGACAACAAGAATGCATGTCGAAGATGGTTCAGAGTCCACAGTCGAGGTATTTGCCCCCATTGCCCCATAGATAAGGAGCAGGACGAGGAGCAGGAGAAAGACATGTGGGAATGCAATGCGATTTTCATTTATTCATTTGTGCACGAGCGTTTGTCCATTCAGGCATTCATTGTTGGGATAGACGGACAACGATGGAGATGTCATTGGGTATAGAACGATGATGATGGCAATGATGACGAGTACGTTTGTTGTTTGTGCAAGGCAATGTGTGAAAATATCACAAGCAGCGGTGGCAGTACCATTGAGAGGCAGAAGCATCGAAATCAAGTCCATACATATACGACATGACGTTGACATCGTTGTAGTTATTCCCGTTGTATAGTTTTTGCAGTTTTGTAGTTGTGTTACATGATCAACACAAACATACACAATGACAAAGTATGGCACACACACACACGAACATACACGTGGTGGTAATTGAAGTTGTCAAGGAATCAACAGATGTCAAAGTGCAACAATGTATGAAGGTTATCCGGCAACAGCAGTGACAGTGACCGAAAAAGAGAAGAGAAGAGAAAAGGAACAATGAAAATATAAAACATATATATTTATTTTACACAATGGAAAATATGAAATTAATGTTAAATTGGTCACAAAGAGTTATTTCAATAGGTCAAAAGAAATTGGCAAGACAAGTTTTTATTAAATTAAAACCAAAAAAATAAATAAATTAGTAAATTGAAAGTAATCAATTTAAGCTAAAGAAGAATTTTACCATAATTGTGTTCATATTCAATCCAAACAAGAATAATAAGTTAAAGAAAAATATTATTTCTCTTGTTGAATCTGTTTTAATTTAAAATGTTCACCGAATAGGCAGAAATGTACACATTTGTTTTCAATAGCTACTAGAACCCTCGCCCACCAATAATGGTTTTCATTGATTTACTATTTGTTGTAGATCCTATAAGAAGGACTTGCTCTACTACATTATAGGCAGCAACTTTGTTCTGAAATAGTCAGCTCGGGTTTAACTAATTTCTGAGTTTCACTCAAGATCGCCACGATCGGTCTATGTTTTCACATAGCCCCAATACAAAGTATCCACCCGACTTGACGCTATGTTTAGGCTAAGAGTGGCAGCCTGCAGACATTCTTAGACTATACAGTCCATTGTGTTACTACCGAGACGTAAGGGAAAATATGAGCTCCAATTTGATTGTTTCAACGGGAGTGCTTATTCCAACCTCAGACAAGTTAGTTAACTTCCCAAAGAAATGTGAGCCTAAGTTTGCATGCCGCCTTCTATAGGGAACGGGGCACAGAAGGTGCTCTATTGATTTCTCCTCCTCTTCATCTCAACAACATCAGCAAAAGTCATTATGCAAGACCTTCAATCTCTTTGCCTGTCGTCCAATAGGGCAGTGACCCGTCGTGACAGACACAATAATTCAACAACTACAGAATTGCGTTGGTGCGCGTTGAGTTAAGACCGGGTCACATCAGCCTGGATTGTATGCAGTTCCTGACTAGTGAACATATGCCAACATAATCCAGTTCCCCTGGAGCGTGTAAGGTAGTTCCTAGTCTTGCAAGTGGAGTTCCTTGATACGTCAATGCGGCCCGGCACCCATATCAGGTGAATAATAAACTGTTAAGCCATTTCATTAAGCGATTTGCGACAGTCGAGGGCAATTTTTGAATTCAAGAATATATTTGCCCAGGGGCTTGATAGCAGCATGACTATCTGAGAACATATTGATACCGACTTTGTTCACAACATTAATTTTCAGCCATTCCGCTACCTCTTTAAAAGCTAAGACGTCTGCGTGGTAAACACTGCAGTGATCAGGCAGTCTTTTTTTCAATTGTTAGCTCAAGTTCATCAGAAAAGACACCAAAGCCTACTTGGTTATTCAGTTTGGAACTATCCGCATAGAAGTTGACAAATCACCTATGTCCTGGGATACGACCATTCAGATCTATCAAGTATAAGAGTGTTATACTTCTTGTCACTGACACTAAATCCGTAGCCATTTCCTGACCATATTTACAGTTCTCTATGTCTGATTGAAGAACATGCGGTATATTTCATACATATAGCAGTCGCTGAATTTTGTTTAGTATTGCGCTGAAGGTGGACTTCTGCAGAGCCCTCCACCAGAAGACAACACCGCACGGCATTATCGGTCTGACTACTTCCGTATACAAACAATATTGTCCTTTCGCAGGTACGAGGGCGGGCCCATAATTATCCGACCTAACAAAGAAAACACAACAAATTTGGGAACATTTTTCTTTATATCTAAACATAATCTCATTTTACCTGGATACACTTTCCCAGTGATTTTCAATAGCATCGATACCCTGTTTAGGGTGGTTACATTTTAAGGGCCGATGTTGATTTTGAATAAAATTCAAATTATTTAGGAAATTATTGTCATATCTTTTTATTATGATAATATTGGTATGGTTCAATTATGTATGGAACAAAATATCGGCCAAATGGTCGCCGCGACCTCGGCGACGCACCTCCATCCGATGGTCCAAATTTTCAATGACGCTGAGGCATAATTGTGGTTCTATGCCGTTAATGTGCCGAATTATCTCATCCTTTAGCTCTTGAAGTGTTGCTGGCTTACACATTTTCTTTCAAATAATCCCAAAGAAAGAAGTCCAACGGTGTCAAATCACATGATCTTGGCGGCCAATTGTCATCGCCACGACGTGAGATAACACGGCCATTGAATTTATTGCGCAAAAGAGCCATTGTTTCGTTAGATTTGTGGCAAGTGGCACCGTCCTGTTGAAACCACATATTTTCCACATCCATATCTTCCATTTCGGGCCATAAAAAGTTCGTTATCATCTCACGATAGCGAACACCATTCACAGTAACTGCCTGACCGGCCTCATTTCGAAGAAGTATGGCCCAATGACGTCGCCAGCCCATAAGCCGCACCAAACGAACTGGGCGAGCATGCAAAGGTGTTTTCACATCTCCTACAGACCCGATTGTGGACACATTTAGTCGATTATGTTGATAAAAAAAAACATCACGAAGTGCACGAAATGCATTTTGATTTGAACGTCCATTTTCGTAAAAGGCTTAAAAAACTTTAAAGCGTTGCTCAAATGTGTATCTTTCCATGGTTCAAATTGAGTTAGTCTGAAATTTAGGTGTGGTTCACATTCAACATCGGCCCTTACCATTTAACCACCCTTTAGTAAGAACTGTCTAGCTCCTGAAAGTAGCCATCAACTGCCACCTCCACCTAATCATTCCTGGTAAATCTAATTCTGCCGAGCCATTTTTCTAAGTTTTGAAAAACATATAATCCGAGGAAGCTAAATCTGCCGAATAAGGTGCGTGCTGATTTTGGCGATCGCAATAGGGGATGTGCGAACTGATGCATTCTCTTGATTGTGAGCAAACGCGGCACACAACTTCTCATCATATATAAATACAATTTGGCAATTTTGGTTTAATTTTTTATAAGGCCAATACAGGGAAGATTCAGTTTGTTACTTTTTTTAATATGTACGAGTATAAAATTATGAACTGATTTTCTTCCACATTGGAAACTTCCCACTGCAAAATGTCACAATGGTCAGATGTGCAGTACAACTTCTATAGAGATAAGGTGTCAAATCGAAAGGAATATACGTGTACATTTGGGGCTCTTTCCCAATATAAATAGATTTTGTTTAAATATTAAATCGGACATCCTATTTTGGAAGAAAATGTCTCAAAAGTTTTTCATTTTTGGAAATTTCTCTACTTTTTATGAATTTTTGTGCCACCAAAAACATTTTTTTAATTTTTTGTCATTCTTCTCAAACCACAGTTTATATGTAAAATATTATTCATTGTAGGTGACATCATTATACCTAATGATTTTTTTTTATAAAAAATACTTTGCTGAGAATTATAAAATCACATATTTTTTTTATTTACATATATCCTACTTATTGGCATGATAACAGTAATGAAGAGTATATTTTTATAATGTTAATTCATAAAATTGTCAACGAACTGCCGAAAGCCTTCTGCAAAGTTTTCAACAGATTAATTTAAAGTTATTAGCCACATTTTTTATCACGCCAATTGGGACTACCATTTTCCAATTTGCAATTAAATACTGAAGTGTTAAAATAGCAATTATCTGTAAAGAGAACTGCACCAATATTAATTATATAAACTGCCACTGAGAACTTCAATAAGGAGCAATAATGAAAAATAATAATAATAAAAAATTAAAAATAATAGCAAACAGTCTTAATTAATTTGCGTTGCCTGAGTCAGTTTAATACTTTTTTTTTGATTATTACTTTTTTCAGCTACGTATTTTTCCGTTTCGGCAAAGTTTGCCCATTTCCGTAATGCCCATCATCATGGAAAGTTGAGAGCAGTGTTTCAAGTTTGTGCAACTTAATAGTTGCCGAGTTTCGAGAAATGTATCAATGGCAATGGCATCACCACCAGCCATTGGAATCGTAGCTCGAGTCGTAGTCGTACTATTTGAAGTTTTCCAAATCATTACAATGTTTAATTGCACAAATTGACTCAGCGCAAACTTGGAAAAATTAATTTAAATCGATTCTGAGAAAACGTTTCCTGCTACACGCACAATCGCTATTGGCAGTACGAATAAGGAATAATGTCAAAGGGTGAAAAGAAAAACAATGGGAAATAATTCAAAGACGCATTGCTGCAACAAAATTTTTATTATTTCCATTATTGAGATGTGAAACCGCACGTTTTCAACACACTGGGAGCAGGGATGTACATACCTAAAATTTGAAAAGATATACTACTATTATCAGCTACTTTGGACAAAGACCAGTAAGGAAAGAAAGAGAGTCGGGCGGGTCAGGCTATATCGAGCCCTTACCGCCAAAAAGACGTAAGCGCCAATCACAAAAATGTAGACGAGGAGGTTTCTTTTGCGATAATTTTTAGTTTAAATGCATATGTAATGCGTACATCTGTTTATATTACGTACTGTGAAATTTTGTATAACGGTATATTCTACAGCTATAAAATTCTGACAATTGAAGCCATTTGTCATAATTAAAAGATTTCACTCAGAACAATTTAAATAAATCAAGGTGGTGCTTACGTCTTTTTGGCAGTTAAGGCTCGATGTATTACCCTAAATCTCCTAGTAATGCGATAATAATTTGGAATGGATGGTTTCGTTTCAGTTAAGGCCGCACCGACTTAGCTTCACAGCAACATCAAGGTGGATCATAATTGTTGGGAGGAATGAATATACATACATATGGGGGATTTCTGATCGGGATGAAACTTGCAATTAGTTTAGTCCTATGGAATAGAAGTTATGACATACAATTTCAATGACATATGTATGTTAAGGACGGTTCGAGTTGGAAGGTGTTTAATATTGACATTTTGGCCAAACGACCCAGTTTTCCCATCACCTATTGTATTTAAAAATTTTGAAAAGGGCGTTTTTGATAGTTTTTCCGCATTTATGTCAAAATAGCATTATTTTATTTTTTTCACGACAGATCAGAATTGACGATAAAATAATAAAATTAAAATTTTCTCAAAAAAAGGAATTGTTCGCAATATCTTGTAAAATATCTTTGTAACAGCGATGGCAATAAAAAGGTGATATTATAAGTAGATAAAGGCTATTTAATATAGGAATTATTAAAGCTTCCTAAAAAATTGGGATAAATGGTTCTCAATTTATGCTAAAATATAAAATAAAAAAACCCCTCGTATTTGCATATCTGATAGATGAAAGTACAGTTGACTTTTTCCCTATAGATATGTTAAATATCGACATTCCCATCTGAGAGAGGAAACCACATTTGCATATTAAATACTGATATGCTTCAACAAAATGAATAAAAAACCAGTAAGGAAAGGCTAAAGTCGGGCGGGGCCGACTATATAATACCCTACACCACTCTCGTAATATTGAATAACTCTGATATATAAATTTTGTAATTCATGTATAAATTGTTTACATAAATTTACTTTTGGGACATTTTATACTTAAATAATACCCTGTACCAGAGTGTGGTGTAGGGTATAAAAACGAGTGGATCTAAAGAGCCAAATCGGATGAAACATATATATGGGAGTTATAGCTAAATCTTTACCGATTTTCTTTAAATTCGGCAATGTTGGTTCATGGATCAAGAAACTCTACCATTCTAAATTTCAAAATGATTGGATGTAAAATACAGCTTCTACAGGACTAAAGAGCAAAATCGGACGAAACATATATATGGGAGCTATAGCTAAATCTTAACCGAAACGGGCCCGTCCATTCTGCTTTATCTCTACTTGTTGTGCATTGCGAATTTTTGGCCAAAGGAAACAAATCTGCCTTTGCACATGCCAATCGAGGGAACGAGAGACGAATAAAGAAATGCAAAGAAAGTTTATCTGAAATGAAATAAATTTTGATTGACGTCGATATGAAAGCATTAAGATTATCCTCTGATTTCGATAACTGAATACGGAACGAAACAAATCTGTTGTTTCCTCAAGCGCCACTGGGAACGTTGCAGAACATTACTCAAGAAATGGTTAGCAAAACTTTTATTGCGGTTTATTAAGGGAAATTAAATTAGGTTATTAAACATTTTATTTCCTACAATGTGCGCATCAGTTTATGCCAGTCATTACAACGATAATTAAATCGAAACTTTACCCGTAAACCAATTGATTGTCGGTATTATTTGTGGAAAGCTGTGCTAACATTTATTTTCATCTTTATGGATAATTCTTCAATATGGTGGGAATTTAGTAGCTTTTTTAAATTTTTTTTTCTCAATCTGCTAATAAATTATAGGTTATGTACTTTTTAAAAATTAATTAGCTTGTAATGCAGATACGATAATAATATTAATTTAGAGAAGCTAAACATTTTGAACTAGTTCATATAAATAATAAAATGTTATTAGAGTAATTATGAAAAAAGATCAAATCAAAACCTAAAAGAAGCAGAAACTTCAGAAACTATTTTAGAAAATGTAATTTGAATATAAGATCTTACAATTGGAGTGTGCTTAATTTTAATTGAAATTTTCCATTTGAAATTAGCTAAGTACATATTTGTATACTCTTCTCCGTAGAATGGTGGGTATATTCATCTTGTCACTCTGTTTGTAACACCTCGAAATATTGATCATGGACCCCATAAGTTTATATATTCCTAATCGCCATAAGGTTCTAAGACGATTTAGCTGCGTCCGACCGTATGTCCGTCCGTCTGTTATAATAAGACTAAAATGCCAATTATTTAGATGACATTTGGTAAAGGTACTTCTCATAAAGGCATCTAATTCGGGATTGGAAATAGAACATATCGGTCGTTTTTGGTATACATGGTGGCTGATATGTATTGCAACCAACTTCAGGTTGCTATCATTTCTAAACCGCTAGTCTGATAGCTGACAGATTTATTTCAGTGACAGTTCATTTTATTGTTTACATGCTTACAAAAGCATTTTGATCTATTGCATTCAGAAAAAAGTTATTCGTGATGTAATTCAAGCGTGATTAATTTATATTTGGGTGGAAAAACACAAGGGGCTATCGTTAGAGCCCTCCAGCATTTAAATGTGAATAAATCTTTTGTTTCTCGTACCATTGCTCGTTACCGTGATACTGACAGTGTTGCATCGCGTCCAAAAAGTGGACAAAAAAAACGGTAACAACACCAGAAATGATCCGAAAAGTGAAGGCCAGATTTGATCGAAATCCACGCCGCAGTGGTAGAAAAATTGCTCGTGAGCTGAACATATCGCGAGAACGGATACAACACATATTAAAAATTGAAGTTCCAGAAAGTGCAAGAGCTCACCGATGCACAAAAAAAGTTAGACTGGAAAGAGCCAAGGAGTTGCTTCGGTTGCACGAAAGTGGCAAGTTACCGAATTTGGTTTTCTCCGATGAGAAGCCATTCCAAATTGAGCAGTTTGTGAACAAACAAAATGATCGGGTTTACTTGCCAAAGAGGTCAGCTAAAAATGTACACCTTCGATTGGCCACAGTATTGAAGCTCTGGGCAGACAAACATTTCGGCCGCAGACCATGGACTTTCCAACAGGACTCAGCACTATCGCGCTCAGCACTATCGCACTCAGCACGCGTCAACCAAGAATGGCTTAAAAAGGAGGTTCCTCGCTTCATTTCTACCGCACAATGGCCACCAAGGTCTCCGGGTCTCAATCCCTTGGACTTTTGCGCCTGGGGCATTTTAGAGAGTAAGGTTCGCACTAAAAAATACCAAAGTATCGATCATCTCAAGACGGCGCTTCGCCGGGAATGGGCCAAATTACCGCAGAGCCACTTTCGTGCAGCGTGTGATGGCTTTGTCGGCCGTTTGTAGGCCATAATTCGTGCCAAAGGTGGCCAATTCGAACAAATCTAAACTGTTTCTAAAATTTTATGTTATTTCCGAAATTTTTTGCTTTTGAACAATAAAATTTAAAAAAAAAACCAGTAAGGAAAGACAGAAAGTCGGGCGGGCCGACTATATAATACCCTACACCTACCTACCAATACGATAATGGGCATTGCAAGCAAACTCTCTGCCGATTTTCGTACTGATCGGATATAAAACACGGTTTCTACAGCGCTTACATGTCAAATCGGGTGAAACATATATATGTGGACTATATCTAAATCTGAACCGATTTTCCCCAAATTGGACAGTGTTTATTCATGTAATAAGAGAACTTTCTCTGCCGAATTTCGTACAGGTCGGATGTAAAATACGGTTTCTACAGCGCTTTCATGTCAAATCGGTGAAACATATATATGGGGACTATATCTAAAACTGACCCGATTCTCCCCGAATTTGGCAGTGTTTATTAATGTAATAAGAGAACTCTCTCTGCCAAATTTCGTACTGATCTGATTTAAAATACAGTTCCTACAGCGCTTACATGTCAAATCGGGTGAAACATATATATGGGGGCTATATCTAAATCTGAACGGATTTTCTCCGAATTTGGTAGTGTTCATTCACGTAATAATAAAACTCTCTCTGCCGAATTTCATAAAGATCGGATGTAAAATGTGGTTTCTACAGCGCCTACATGTCAAATCGGGTGAGATATATATATGGGGACTATATCCAAATCTGAACCGATTTTAACCAATTTTAATAGGGATCGTCGATACGACCTGCACTTTGATTACAAGAATACATGGACAGAAAGACGGACAGACGGACATGGCTAAATCGACTCAGAAAGTCATTCTGAGTCGATCGGTATAATAAACAATGGGTCTATCTCGTCTCCTTTTAGGTGTTACAAACAAATGCACAAAGTCATAATACCCTGTACCACAGTGTGGTGTAGGGTATAAAAATATAGCGCTTTACTTTGTTGCATTACATATCAGCCACCCTGTAGACCCCATATATATCATCTGTCGGATTTGAATTCTTTGTATTTTGGGTGTATTTATACCCAGAACCCTTCACACAAACAATAGTTACCATAAGTCCATGTTTTGATATAGCCGCCATATAAAGGTTTCTCCAGATCTTACTTATTAACGGAACAAAAACCCAAAATTTCAACGAAAACCGAGCTGGATTTTACTTTGGGGGAGTCTGTTACTTCGTTTACACTATAAAATATTGGGTGAGAGAGTTTAAACGGGGCCGTGCGAGCTGCCAAGACGAACACCGTAGTGGTCGAATAGTTGAGGTGTCCACGTCAGAAATGGATGGAAAAATGCAAAAAATTTTATTAGATGATCGTTGCACAGTGGGGTGAAATCCCCATTTTTCACAGTACTCTAGGTGCTATAAAATCATTACAATGCACATATTTTCACGTATTGATTGACTGTAGTTATAAGACTAGTTATAAAATTTTAACTTTTTCTGCAAAATGGCCCATTTGTTTGGGAGTAGTGATGTCAAACGGGAAATCCCGATCCCGAAAATCCTGGGAAATCCCGATCCCGAATCCCGGGATTTTTTAAAATGAATCCCTGGGTATTTTAATAATAATATATGATGCTGTCTCGTATAAAATATTAAGTGAAAGATAGATAATCTCTGTCGAAAATGTAAACTAATGAAGCAAATTGTAAACATAAAAAAACAGTGACATTATCCGGTGAAAAAACTAGACATTTGGAGAAGAATTACAAAATATATCATAAATGTAATTGTAAATAAGTAAAAATAAAACAAGAACACAAATTGAGTTTGTTTCCCACAAACGAAGATCATTGTATTCTATTTTTTCAAATTTATGAAGAAATCATACTATAAAATCTGATATGGATCGACAAATCGATTTGGTTAACACAATTTTTTTAGAATCATGCTAAAATATCTCAACTTGAAGGTTCCATTACAAAATTGTTACTTTGTAAGTATGAAAAATATATTAAGCGTTAAAATATGCCAAATTTCAATTTTCACAACTGTTCACGAAAAGCTCAAAACTTTTTATACCTTCCACCATAGGATGGTGGTCATTTGTTGTCCGTCTATCCGTCAGTCCATCCGTCTGGACAATCTATGATACTTGATATCGGTGGCTAATATTTGGTATAGATTCTTCGTAGAGCTGCAGGTAACTTTGGATTGAAAATGGGCAATATCGGTCCATATTTCGATATAGTCCCCATATATAGCATCTTTCTTATTGTGATTCCTACTGTTCTCATCTATATTTAACATATTTGTATACAATCCACCATAGAATGAGGGGTATAACATCTCTAACCATTGATCTGAGACCACATAAAGTATATATATTCTTAATCGCTTTAAAATTCTAAGACAATTTAGCTATGTTTGCCTGTCCGTCCATCCGTCTATTGTAATCACGCTACAATCTATAGTACTTGAGCTAGGTGGCTGAAATTTGGTATAGATACTTCCTATAGCTGCAGGGAACTTGAGATTAAGAATTGGCTATATCGGTCCACATTTTGATATAGCCCTCATGTATAGCAACTGCCCGATTTGGCTTCTTAACGCCATAGAGACCACAAATGTTAATTTAAACCCTCACACGAACAACGGTAGCCATAGGTCCATGTTTTGATATAGCCCCCATACAAAGGTCCCTCTAGATTTTACTCCTTAACCACAAATGTCAACAAATCGGCCTGAAATTTTGTAATATGACTTTATTTGTGCTCGAAGCCATTCACATGCTATCCATGGTGGAGGCTATATAAGATTCGGCCAGGCCGAACTAAACGCTTTTACTTATTTGACTTAAAAACGGTGCTGCTGGAAAAGTAAACTAAATATGACTTTGACATTTTCGGTGGTGATATAGAATTTTATACTATTTAATCAACTAAGAAATATTTCAGAAAAAAAAAATTTTAATTAATCAATTAATTTCCATTTTTCTGGATTTAGTCCCTGTGTGCGTCGGTTGAATTTGATTATGAGAAAGCTTTGCGCAAGATTGGTGCCGCTTTTGCTCACAATCAAGACAATTCATCAGTCCACACATCCGCACCTTATTCGCCAGATTTACTTCGAATTATTTTTGGTTTCCTAACCTGAAAAAATGGCTCGGCGGAAAAGATTTAACAGCAATGAAGTGGCGGAGATTACGGTTGATGGCTATATTCAGGAGCTGGACAGTTCTTAACATAAACAGGGTGCCGAGAAGCTGGACAGTTCTTAATATAAACAAGGTATTGATCCTATTGAAAATTGCTGGAAAAAGTTTATCGAGCTAGAAGGAGATTATGTTTCTGCCCTGATAAGATTCGGAATGGTCGAACTTAACACCATATTTACTTGTTTTGATGGAAGTGGAGATTTTATATATTAACAATTGACTAAATTCTATTTGAATGTTAAATGTTCCACTTTGAATTAAACATTTTTTTTCATTTAACATTGAGAACTGTGCATTTGTAATTAAAAACCAGTAAAAAAAGAACGATTGCTAACCAATGCTTGGAGAAATATTTAATGAATTCATTTGAATCCATTACTACTATGAATTGTTGCAGTTTAAATACAGTAAATGTCAAAATTACAGGCACATCGGGTAAAAAAGATAGGATCTACACCGCCAAGAGGAAGCTAAGTCGACTTAGCATGTTTTAGATTGGAGGTATAGATATGGTGACTGTGAGCAAAATAAAAACAAATACAAACAAAATGCAAAGTTTCTGCTAAGATGTTTAGAAAATATTGTTTTTTTTTTTTTTGCTTAATGAAATATATTTTGAAGTGACCTATATAGGGGAGCTATATTAAAACATTAACCGATACGGCAGATTTTCAAGAATAAATAACCTAGATACTATAACAGTTATTTCTGCCAAATTTGTTTGGTTTTCGGATAAATATTTGCAAACGGAACAATGCAACATTTCATTGCACGTAGGAAAATTTTCGTTACATCAATGTAAACACAATTTGGTAATGATAACATGAACCTCTTTTCTTTCAGTGTAGCTTATTGTCAGACATCTGTCATTGTCATCTGCCGCAGCCTTAAATTCATGTTCATATAGTGAATTTCTTTACCCTACACCAAACCTTGATATGGGGTATTATAAGTTTGTTTCATGACAGAACTTTGTAACACCAATAAATACTACAGCTAGACCCACATTAAAGTATACCGATCGATTCAGAATCACCAACTGAGTCGATTTAACTATGGCTGACAGTCTGGCTGTCTTTCCATCGTCTGTTGTTCGTTGAGAACAGGTCGCAATTTCACTCCGATCGTGGTGAAATTTTGCAGTTAGGACACTTTCGCCCTTGGAAAGAACCACATTGAAACTGGTTGAAATCGGTTCATATTTAGTTAAAGCTTCCATATATATGTTTCGCCCGATTTGCCTCCTTAGACCTATAGAAACTGTATTTTACATCCAATCCTTAGGCCTATAGAAGCTGTGGTTTACATCCAATAGTTTTGGAATTTAGCAAGGTAGAAATTCTTGATTAATGAACCAACTTTGCTGAATTTGAAAAAACATTGGTTGAGATTTAGTTATAGCTCCCATATATATGTTTCGCCCGATTTGGCTACAGAGGCAGAGACGTACCAAATGTAACATGTGTAAACAAATTTTAGTTGAAGTTTATATTGGATATTTCATTGTTATCAAACCTTACTATTATCGTTACCGCCCGACTTTGGCCTTTTCTTACTGGTTTAAAATGCGATATTGGCAATACCAAAATATTTGAGAACAAATTATAATTGTCTGCAGATGATATATACGATGTACATACAAATGTCGATTTATATACAGTAAATGTACATATATGTATTTACAGATGATTTAAAAAACCATAAGCTTATTGCATGTCTTTATAGCTACGCTTTTCCACTCACGTTCTTAAGTCAACAAAGCGTTCTTCTAAAACTAGAGTACTTCTGTACATCACATACAGGTAAGTAAACAAACACGTGGATACGCGAAGTTCTGGTGTCGTTGCAACGTGTCCACGGACTGTCAAACAGGAGGACACACTTGTTTATAGTGTGTAGGTGTATGTGGGTCTTTATATTTACCCGAATATGATTTTTTTGGCAAAATTCATAGTTTAGCCTAGACGAAAGCATGGCCTTCAACCGAAACACATTTGAGGAAATCCACAAGCATACTAATAGTGTATTCGGAGGCTTAGGTGTATTTGTTTAGATTTCTCGCCGCACAAGGCCATTTTCAATGCTTTCGTTATGTTTATCTTGTACCAAAAATGGAAGCTTTACGGATTTAAAGACATCAAAAATTATACTCACGTATAATGCCACCTAACTACTGATGTGGGCACATCAACGAATTGTGATATTAAGGCGGTGGACTGCAAATTTTAACTATATAACTACAGTATCTGTTTTCACTGTTAACAACAAACGATTGTAAATAAACAATGTTTATTCGAATTATGCTTCTTTGTTGCGCCAAAAGAAAACTTATTTTTTAAGTATATTTCAAAGAGTCATCGCTTGCATAGAAGTAAAAAATACTACAAGTTTTCTTAGATAACAGACATTCCTTTGTCCTCATCTTCAAAAGCAGATATTATTCCACTTTTTTACTATGTCTTATCTGTCACCCACGAATGACTATGAATTTCGTATTTATGTCAAAACAAAATTACCATTTTATATCGTTATTTATAATATTTTAGATATGCGAAACGATACGATGTGGCACACTTAGTGAATGAATAATGAAATATTAAAACAAATTAACATCTTTTCATTTCTATAAATACCCTGAATCGAGCCAACCTGTTGCTGATGCTGCCACTTTTTTCTTCTTCTGACCAAAAGAGCAAGCAAACAAAAATATCTACGTGATTGGCCTTTGAGGTGTGTAGGAATGGATGATGCTTTGAGGTTGAATGCTGTCCAGACAAATCGAATAAAGTATTTAGAAGAAAATTGAATTTTTATTCTGCCATTAAATGCCTTATCAGCAAAGCAAGGTAAGTGGAATGTTTTCTCTCCTCTTTATTCTTCCTCCTTGTGGCGGCAAAAATGTATTATTAATTTGCTAAAGTACTGGACTTTAATGTTTGCTTCTAGGTATTTCAGCACTGTGTTTATTATCCATAAATTTAAACTGGACTTAAAATATAAACGAGAAATAACGGAGAGCCACACACAGCGAAAAATACATTGTATGTTGACATAATAAAACAAGTAAGAAAGTTCAGTCGGGTAAACCGACTTATGGTTCCACTCACCTTGAGTCCCAAAAAAATATTAGTAAATTTATTTATTTGTTGCTTTAATTAAATTATTATCAATTTAAATTGCCTTTAATATCTTTAAAGTATGTACTGGTATTAAAGTCAGCCAGCAGACAGACAGACATACAGACATACAGACATACAGACATACAGACATACAGACGTACGGACATTGCTCATTTGACTTAAAATGGCCCAAAACGGATGTCCATCGAACATACATACTTAGGGTTTTAGGTCACTCCTTCGACGTGTTACACTTTTGGCTCGTAGCAAATGATATATACACTCCTCTCAAAGGTGAGGGGATAAAAAGGCTATGCGAAGAACAGGTAATAATTCTAACTTAGAAAAAAACATTTTCCATTTTTCTTTACAATATCTATATATATATAAAAATGGTGTGAAAAATGTATAGTAATTCATCAATTGAGAACGGCTGGACCGATTTGGCTCAATTTTTTTTTCAGTTGTTCGTATTTGCCAGGACAAGGTTGTTACGAAAGAAAATTTTGGGAAAACCCTCCGGAAAAGTCGGAAAATTGGGAAAATCGAAAAATGCTATTTCTTGCGAGATTCCTACTGTTCCTATCTACTGCTCTCATCAGTTGAGAACGGCTGGACCGATTTGGCTCAATTTTTTTTTTCAGTTGTTCGTATTTGCCAGGAGAAGGTTGTTACGAAAGAAAATTTTGGGAAAACCCTCCGGAAAAGTCGGAAAATTGGGAAAATCGAAAAATGCTATTTCTTGCGAGATTCCTACTGTTCCTATCTACTGCTCTCTTTTTCAATCCAAATTTTTTTATTAATTTTCTATTAAACAAAAAAGTTTTCTATTCAACATATGTACGAGTATGTGCTATTTTTCTTGCTGCAATTCATTCGAGTTTTGCGTATTGTTACACTGATTTCGCGTATCACATCGGCAAACGGTACAAGCATTACGATCAATTAAAATTCAACGCGATATTTATCAGTTCGAAAATTTTTTCAGAGAATAAGTTTGAGTATAAGAGGTAAGGTTATCTTATTGGATTGCGGGCACTGCAAAATCATAATGAAGGATTTACGACGTGATTTGAGACAATTTGGTGAGTCTATGATATTGCTCCCCAGAGATTTTCGTCAAACGCTTCCCGTCATCCCGAAATCTACTGCCGATGAAATTAATGCATGCCTGAAATCGTGGTCTTTGTGGCGGAATGTCAAGAAGTTGAAATTGACCACGAACATGAGAGTCGCGCTGCAGAACGACTCATCGGCTCTTGAGTTCTCGAAACAACTGTTGGCGCTTGGCAATGGCCAAATTACTGTTGATGTTTCCACTGCATTGATATTGTTCCCGGCAAATTTTTGCGAGTTCACATCGTCGAACGAGGAACTCATCACAAAAGTGTTTCCAAATCTCGATTAGATTAGTGAACGGGCAATATTAGCAGCGAAGAATAAGGACGTCAATAGCATGAATTTTATTATTCAAATTAAAATCGAACTCGCTTGATGTGCCAGGAGATCCGCCGCATAATTTACAGCTGAAGATGGAATCGATCATAATCATGTTGCGGAATCTGAATCATCCGAAATTGTGCATAGTTCGCGGTTGTCCATTATGAAACTGATGGACAATGTGATTCAGGCGACGATCATCAAGGGAAAATTCAAAGGAGAGGAAGTCCTTATCCCACGAATTCCGATTATTCCAACTGATCTTTCATTCCAATTCAAGCGGATTCAGTTCCCTGTACGATTGGCTTTTGCGATGACAATCAATAAATCTCAAAACCAATCGTAGGAAGTCTGTGGAATTAATCTCGAATTTCCCTGTTTTTCGCACGGTCATCTGTACGTTGCCTGTCTTCTGTCTTCGTTGTTTGTTGTTTATCACATCGCTCTCTACTGATTTCGATTCCTTTTAAACAAATCGCATTAAAATTTTAACTATCTGTGTTTTATTATCACTCTGGAGTTTATCTGAAGGCGTTAAATTGGGGCGAGTCGAAGTTCGCCGGGTCCGCTAGTAATTTATAAAATTCTAGCATTTATATACACGGCGTTGCCAGGCTATCTTTTAACGCCGTGATCGAAAATTTGTAAGCTTGAAGATATTCCAATAAAAAATCCCTTTTAAAGACAATATTAAAACAGTAAAATGCTATTCCAAATTCTAGTTTCTGAAGCTATTCCAAATTCTAGTATGAAAATCCTTAGCTCTGACTGTTACAGAAATTAACTTTGTAATAAATGGTATTATACTTATAATTAAGTTAGTTTTATATGTTTATACGCTGTAGGACTAAAAGCCGACTTGTCATAGAATACAGTTTTAAGAAAGTTTCAGTGGCCATGAAGTCTCATATTCTTTTTGATCACGTCTGGTCGGTGCGACCATAACCGGAAAACCAAAAATATTGGCAATTGTAAAAGATGTTTTTGGTCCTCAAATACTTTTGTTGATTTGATCACAGGCCGATCATAAAATTACTATTTGTTTGCTGTAGCTTGACGTCTACAGGCCTGTACCTATTTTCTTAAAAGTTGGCGGACTGATACTCCATTGTTTTTAAAGTTGCATACTTTGATTTTGGATTTTCGCCAAATGATTTTCGACCACTTGAAAAGGGCGTTGTATATGGGCTACTTTAGACAGTCATTTATATGTATGGGCCGTGGTCAGTCCTAGTGCTATTGAAACTTCAGTATTATTTTCCTTAATGGATCAAAAATCAAAAAAAAAAATAAGAAAATAATTGGCTATAGGGTAATTCCAAAGCAAATGAATCGAAAAACATACATTTTAAACAATTACCCTTTTGATTTTAATAAAATTTGGCACAAAGGTTATACAAATCGATACCTCCATTCTAAAAGTGCTATGTCGACTTAGGATGCTCTTAGGAAGATTGCATTTTTATTGTGTACGCATTTTTGGGCGCTTTTACTTTTTTAAAATACATTGTGGTTTTTTTAGGTACACAGCTCCAAATTTAGCTATCTCAAGGATTTTTCTCAAAATAACCATTTGTAAAATTAGACATATCTTCTTAATCGCTTCACGTATTTTGAAGCTATTAATAGAAATGAAAACCTCTCCTCTTCAACGCAGCGTATTGAAGTATTTATGTCCTTTTGGTGTTAGGGTGTGAAAATATGGAATATATCCTTAATCCCTGAATATCCTGAAAACGTATAAATTCATGTCCTTGATTTTTTTTGGATTATACGATTATGAACTGTCTATAAAAAAACTCAAAATGAAACCTTGATGGACCTAATAGGTATAGCAATTTTATTGAGTCAATATTATCAAGAATTCATCACAGTAAACATTGTTTAAATCATTTCATATTTTGTTGTAAACCACCTAGAGAATTCATTTAAAACCAGTAAGGAAAGGCAGAAAGTCGGGCGGGGCCTCCAACTCCTTGAAGACTAAATACCCTACACCTCCCTAACAATGCGATAAAGGTTATTGCGATAATAATTTGGAATAATTGGTAAGTAGGCAGGAACATATTATCTAATTCTGGGCCGATAATCGCAAAATTAAGCAATATTCGTTTCTAAATTGAGACATCTTTCTGGAAAATTTTAATTATCGGAAGTAAAGTACAACTTCTATAGCGCTTTGAAACCAAATCAGGAGGAACATATGTATATATGGAGGTTATATATAAATCTGAACCTATTATCCCTGAATATTCATTCATGTAAAAAGACCTCTTTCTGTCGAATTTCGTACTGATCGGATATAAAATACAGTCTCTACAGCGCTTACATGTCAAATCGGGGGTAACATATATATGGAGGCTATATCTAAATCTGAACCAATTTTCTCCGAATTTGGCAGTATTCCTTCATGTAGAAAGAAAACTATTTTTCTCAAAAACAAGATATGTGTAAAGTTTCGTCGAGATCGGACTATAATTGCGACCTGTACTTTGATTACAAGAATACATGCACAGACAGACAGACGGACATAGCTAAATCAACTCAGAAAGTGATTCTAAGTCGATCGGTATAATAAACGATGGGTCTATTTCTTCTCGTTTTGGGTGTTACAAACACATGCACAAAGTTATAATACCCTGTACCACAGTGTGGTGTAGGTTATAAAAATTTAGTCAATTTATATTTTGTTGTAGTCCCCGTAAGCCATAAATACCAAATTTTCAAATGAAGAGTTTGGGGCCTAAAATTTGCCTAAAAATTGCAGCGTTAATTTTTTTAATATTTGCTTCAACAAAAAGGATAGTTTGAAGATTTTCTAAATAACCAAAGATTTTTCCAGTAATAGAATTGCATGCATTCCATGGTGGAGGGTATATAAGATTCGACATGGCCGTACTTACGCGTTTATTTACTTGTTCTTGTATATTTTAGTATAGAATTTTAGATTCGTCGGCTAGACTAGTGTAACTTCTAAACGGCTTGACCGATTGATGTTATAATTACACATTATATTTATACATATTATCAATATGAATATGCGTAACTGTATCTGGATTCGATAGGTGGAGCTGTAGTCAAGTTATTAACAAGTTGCCCATTTGAGGACCAGTTACGAAAATTTTTATTGCTCATTTATGGTATTCAGATTAATATTTTTACTTATTTTTACAGTGGTCAAGAGCCAACAAACACTTGGCGGAGAAACAAATGCTTAATATGCTATTTATGTAAAAATAGTGTAAAGAGTTGAACATAGAATGGTAAATTTATGTTTTGTAAATACATTTTACGAATTTTTTACCGTTTCGCATTGTTTTTTCCTTGCAACTCGTGACACCATTGTAACAGATAGTGGAAATCCGCCCCTTACTGCTCGGTGCCAGTTAGTCGAACTAAGTTATTTTCTTTGCAAACTGCTAAACTAAATTGTAAAAGCAGAGGAAACGATTCTGATAAGTAGTATAGAAGTCCATATTTCACTAAATTTTGACCCTTACTGGAGGAGGTACTCGAAGGGGTGGACCAACATGGCACATCTTTAATCTTCGCTTGAGATAGAAAAAAATATACCAAATCATACCAAATTTGAAGTCAATCGGTTAATTCTGTTGAAAGTTACCGTGTGCGCCTGCCAGCCAGACAGACGGACGAACATTGCTCAAATGACTTAAAGTGGCCCAAAACTGATTTCCGCCAGATATACTTGGGGACTATTAGGTCACTCCTTCGATGTGTTACACTTTTGGCTAGCTTTTAAAAGTTCACTCACTTGAAAAGAAATCCCCTAAATATCAATTTGGTGTCTGGCGCTATAACACATATGAACATTTTCAGTCGTTTTCTCTGACATTTTGAAAATTTGTGCTGAATAACATGTTTCAAATTAGATGAAACATGTCGTTTTAGTTTTACTTATAGTTCTATAAATGTATCATATGTATAAGTATACGTATCGTTTGATACGTCTTCTTATCGCTGTGGACTCATTTTAATTGATATACTATATCAGCGGTGTTGCTTAGCGCTATATACAGTTGACTGGACCAGAGGTTAGTCTTTCTATACCCATTTGAACATTCATATCATTCCATCTAAATTATTTTAAATTTGTTCATTGTGAAATAACTTGTAAGTGGTATACGAATAACAAATATACCGCAACAAAAAAGAAATGTCTTAAATCTTAATAACAAATTCCAGCAACTTAATGGCTTAAGGAAATACAATTTCCAAGCAACGCATAAGAAAACAATTATGTACAATAAAATGTACAGTAAACGAATAACACTCGTATCGCTTGGGAAACAACATTCCATCAATGATGCAATATTTAATATCACTTACATGAAGTTATTCATTTATTCCTTTTATTTAATTGCCTTGCCGTATTGCCGATACAATTTGCTGTCGGAAATGACCGCAATTGGCCTAGTGGTGTAATATTAATGGAAAAACATTAAGATGATATCACTGGATTATTGTGTTTCGGATACAGAACTACAGAACCGCCCAAAGCTTAATTTGTGGAAGTGAACTTTCAGCAAATATAATTTTTATACCCTACACCACACTGTGGTACAGGGTATTATAACTTTGTGCATTTGTTTGTAACACCCAAAAGGAGAAGAAATAGACCCATCGTTTATTATACCGATCGACTTAGAATCACTTTATGAGTTGATTTAGCTATGTCCGTCTGTCCGTCTGTCTGTCTGTCTGTCTGTCTGTCCGTCTGTCTGTCTGTCCGTCTGTGCATGTATTCTTGTAATCAAAGTACAGGTCGCAATTATGGTCCGATCTCGAAGAAACTTTACACACATCTCTTTTTTGGCCCAAGGACGATCCCTATTGAATTTGGTTAAAATCGGTTAAGATTTAGATATAGGTCCCATATATATGTTAGCCCCGATTTGACATGTAAGCGCTGTAAAAACTTTATTTTATATCCGATCAGTAGGAAATTCGGCAGAAAGAGGTTTCTTATTATATGTATGAACACTATTAAATTTGGAGAAAATCGGTTCAGATTTAGATATAGCTCCCATATATATGTTACTGTATTTTATATCCGATCAGTACGAAATTCGACAGAAGGAGGTCTTTTACATGAATAAGTATTCAGGGAAGATCGGTTCAGATTTACATTAAAGCTCCATATATATGTTCCTCCTGATTTGGTATCAAACCGCTATAGAAGTTGTATTTTACTTCCGATCATTAAAATTTTCCAGAAAGATGTTTCTCACTTTAGGAACGAATATTGCTTAATTTAGCGATTATCGTTTAAGAATTAGAATACGTTTCTACCCATTTACCAATTATTCCAAACTATTATGGCAATGACCCTTATCGCATTGTTAGGGAGGTGTAGGGTATTATAAAGTCGGCCCCGCCCGACTTTCTGCCTTTCCTTACTGGTTATTCTTAAAATATGACATCAATGTGATACGAGTACATATTATTGTATCATTTTATTTAATTCATGGACATAGAATGCCAAGAAAATATACCATCTGATACACTTTTCGGAAAAACAAAATTTTGCTTTATTTTTAAAATCATTTTCTTTCGGAAAACAGTAATGAACGAGGGACGAACCGTACTGAAAATCGTATAGCCTCCATATAAAGGTCACCCCCGATCTGAGTTTTTTTTTGTCCTAGAAACAGTTAACAACAAATGTGGCTAAATTTTGGCTACGTCTAGTTGTGTTTGTTTCTTCACTCCTTGAAGCCATATCGCTTCCTGTTTTTATACAGCCCTTAAAGGTCCCTTCCGATTAGGTGTCGCGACTTTGTAGAGAGTACCCGGGCAGTCACATAGGAAATGTTCTATGGCACTGCCCGACTTTCACACGCGAAAGATTCTGATATTTCGGGTCCGACATATTACCGGACTTTACTCACCTCAGAGAATATGACTGGAAGATACTGAAACTCGGGTTTAGTACAGTTTTTCGGTAACTCGTGAGGTATAAAACATCATACATAAGGAGCATACAACAGGCCGAACTACTGGCTTAACGTCTCCTCTCTTCAACCTAAGTTAACCTTATAGAGAGTAAATTTTTCAACCGAATTGGTCGAAATATAGGCATTTATATTGCTCCAAATAGGCCCTAGTGACAGATCTGGCTGCCTGGAATTTAGAAATGTTTACTCTATTTAACATGTAACAATTCCTAGTAATAACATATTTATATAGCCCTGATGTATTCTTCGGTGTATTAATATGCAAAAAATGGACGATGGCGTCATCAATCTGCATAAATAGTAGATACCTTTAGTATATGAACCATATTTGAAGATAAGCCCGATATAGCCGGAATTGGTGTTAAATTGAAGACGTTAAAAAAATTTAGAAAAAGTATTTTTTGTTCAGAAAATAATGCCAGTGGACGAAAAATAGTCCTTTCCAAATCATGAGCAACGATATGCAACCCATTACAATCGGACTTCAAATAACAACACAGAATAAAGACAACTAAAGGGCCGTATGTAGGGTTCAGTTTATAGGTAAATATAATAAACTATGAAATTACATCCATTCCTTTTGGGTGTTACAAAGAAATACATAAAGACAGAATGCACTGTGTCACAGAGTGCAGGTCATAACTGTAGTGATTAGTCATACCAATTTAAGTTATTTCATAGTTCAATAAGATACATATTTCGAATATCACAACCTACCAACCCGCTTAGGCTCAGTAACGAACTGATATCACCACAGAGAAAAGCGTATGTATCTATTTGGCTTGAGTTAATTGACGAAAACCTAGGTGGGCTTCCATATAAATTAGCAATACGAAACCAGGGTTACAGACGCAATACACTATGCCCTAGTAAATTATCCATGGCTATTTAAAATAATACCCACGTTTCCAAGTTTTATAGTCATGTTTTGCTCTCAAAAGGGATTGTTTTGCAAATGTTCTCCCCATTTCATAGAAAGAGTTCTGTTTTTGGTTTTAAATGTGAAAAGGGTTTGTTTCCAAGTAATTTTCAAATGTTCACTAACATACGATTAGATGGCTTACATTTGGGATTCTGCACCCATTTTGCGCTGTTTATTTAAGATGCTTTACAATGTGCCGCAATTTGTTCAACTCTGCCGCAACACTTCCTAAGCGTACGGGTAGATGTAGTCCCACACTCACACACACACACACATACAGTTACACATATTCTTACATTCTTAATGAGAACTAATCCTGGAACACAAGTCAGACTAAAAGCAGAGTGTAAACATGTATAAGGTAATCCACCTTTAATCACGGACTTACGCAAACAGAGCCAAAGTTTCGTCTCTTGTCTTGTCGGTCGTTGCCATCACCGCCATTGCCACGTCCATTGCCATCTCTGGCACAGGACGAGTGGGAATCCTGATAATGGAAACAAATAAGAAAAATGTATAAATGTACTTAGACACCAACGACAGGCCGAAAAGGATCACCCAAAAAATGCCAATGAAAGATGGCTACCAAGAGCTGCTGTAAAGGGAGGGAGCGGAATACCCAAAATGAATAACTCGCTAAGTTTGGAGAGGAGAAACATCATTTAGATGAAATGAAAGGACTTGAACTGGAAGGAGCGCAAAGAAAGATGCTAAATGCTACTGAATGAATTGTTGTTTTTTGTATTTTGCTTTCTTGGTCGAGAAAAATGAACCTATTTATACTCTCCCTTAGCTGTAGTGCTCCCCATACGGTACGTTATTTTTTGTTTGTTTCTTTGTGAATTATTTATTATTTCATTTTAGGTTGTATTTTTATTTGTTGTTTCCCACATAAATATACTTTTTCCACATAAGAAGGTGAGGCATTTTGAGCATATGAATCATCCTACATAAATTACGAAGATATATTTTAGGTTACAGTCCAGAGGAACGATTTCAGGACCTACAATTAGCGGCGAACATGTTCGACACAGACAAAATACAATGTTCTAGATTCTAATTACATTTTTAAATTACATAATTAAATTTTTTCTTGTGTCCGAGACCTAAAACCTTTTTTTTTGTGTAGATTTTATGAAACAAACAATAATATTGGGTGAACTACTGTTATGTGAATAACCGTACAATGGGAGATTTTAGGAGCATAGATTCAATGTGGCCCTACAGATTTCCTATCGGATTATTAGGCGAATATGGCCTTCCCTACCAGTTCCAAAAAAATTTTATTTGAAAATCAACAAAATATATTTGGAACGCATATATTAATATATTAGAACAAAATATATTTGCTAACTAATTTTCTCAAATAAAATATGTGTTTAAATACAAATGAATTATTGTTTAGAAATTTCTCCAAATATATTTCATTTGGAACACCAATTTTTAAATATTATATATTTCTTAGCAAATAAATTTTATTTGAAAATCAATAAAATATATTTGGAACGCATATATTAATATATTACAACAAAATATATTTCCAAACTAAATTTCTCAAATAAAATATGTGTTTATTTACAAAAAAAATATTGTTTAGGAATTTTTCTAAATATATTTTTCTAAAAAAAATTCCAAAATTTTGTGGACTTTTTCGAAATTCAGTTTTAATTTTTCCTTGGATTCAAATTGTGCCCCCAATTATGATACCATATGCAGCATTAACATCTGCTTTAAATCAACCTTTAACATTTCTGTGTATTCCAAATCATCATTTGTTGTCAATCGTCCAAGTAATTTATATTGATCCAATATAATACGATTTCAATTATTATTATTTATTATTATACCCTACACCACACTGTGGTACAGGGTATTATAAGTTTGTTTCACGGCAGATGTTTGTAACACCTGAAAATAACACAGCTAGTCCCACCTTAAAGTATACCGATCGACTCAGAATCACTAGCTGAGTCGATTTAACGATGTCTGTCCGTCCGTCCGTCTGTCCATGTAAAGTTGTTCGTCGACTACAGGTCGCAATTTCACTCCGATCGTTCTGAAATTTCGCAGTTTAGAGTATTTCGCGGCTGTTAAGATCGCTATTGAATTTGGTTGAAATCGGTTCAGATTTAGATATAGCTCCCATATATATGTTTCGTCCGATTTGGCCCTTTAGTCCTATAGAAGCTGTATTTTACATCCGATCGTTTTGAAATTTAGAATGATAGAGTTTCTTGATCCATGAACCAACATTGCCGAATTTGAAGAAAATCGGTTCAGATTTAGATATTGCTCCCATATATATGTTTCGTCCGATTTGGCCCTTTAGTCCTATAGAAGCTGTATTTTACATCCGATCGTTTTGAAATTTAGAATGGTACAGTTTCTTGATCCATGAACCAACATTGCCGAATTTGAAGAAAATCGGTTAAGATTTAGCTATAGCTCCCATATATATGTTTCGTCCGATTTTGCTTTTTAGTCCTGTAGAAGCTGTATTTTACATCCAATCATTTTGAAATTTAGAATGGTAGAGTGTCTTGATCCATGAACCAACACTACCGAATTTTAAGAAAATCGGTTAAGATTTAGCTGTAGCTCCCATATATATGTTTCGTCCGATTTGGCCATTTAGTCCTATAAAAGCTGTATTTTTCATCCAACCGTTTTGAAATTTAGAATGGTAGAGTTTCTTGATCCATGAACCAACATTGCCGAATTTGAAGAAAATCGGTTAAGATTTGGCTATAGCTCCCATATATATGTTTCGTCCGATTTTGCTCTTTAGTCCTGAAGAAGCTGTATTTTACATCCAATCATTTTGAAATTTAGAATGGTAGAGTTTTTTGATCCATGAACCAACCGATTTGGCCCTTTAGTTCTATAGAAGCTATATTTTACATCCAATAGTTTGGAAATGTAGAATGGTAGAGTTTCTTGATTCATGAACCAACATTGCGGAACTTGAGAAAATCGGTAAAGATTTAGCTATAGCTCCCATATATATGTTTCATCCGATTTGGCTCTTTAGATCCAATCGTTTTTATACCCTACACCACACTGTGGTACAGGGTATTATTTAAGTATAAAATGTCCCAAAAGTAAATTTATGTAAACAATTTATACATGAGTTACAAAATTTATATATCAGAGTTATTCAATATTACGAGAGTGGTGTAGGGTATTATATAGTCGGCACCGCCCGACTTTAGCCTTTCCTTACTGGTTTTTACGAATATTAAAATTTTTTAAAAATGTAACATTGAATTACTGAAAAATTTAACACAATTTAGGTATTTTCTGAATACTTAAATGCAAATAAATATTTGTTTCGGAAATAAAAGTCCCAAATAAAAACATATTGGGATGTAAACAAAAATTTTTGTAGGACAACGTCTGCCCAAATATATAATTTTTTTGTGTGCTAAAAATTATGTGTTTAGAGTGTATCCGAAACATATATATGTTTCAAGCCGTATATGTTTGGGACAATATACTACAAAAGCGATTTTTTTCAGCGCATTTGGTATCATAACTGGGGGGTTCAAAACAAAGAAAACAAAAAAAAAATATTAAAACTGAAATTCGAAAAATTCAACAAAAGTTTCGAAAATCTTTTTTAAATAAAATATATTTGGAGGAATTCCTAAACAAAAATTTTATTTGTATTCAAATACATATGAAATTTAGTTTGCAAATATTACAGGGTGGCTGATATGTAATGCAACAAAGTAAAGCGCTATATTTTTTTAAATTTTATTGTTCAAAAGCAAAATATGTAGGAAATAACATAAAATTTTAGAAACAGTTTAGATTTGTTCGAATTGGCCACCTTTGGCACGAATCAAACGGACGACAAAGCCATCACACGCTGCACGAAAGTGGCTCTGCGGTATTTTGACCCATTCCCGGCGAAGCGCCGTCTTGAGATGATCGATACTTTGGTATTTTTTAGTGCGAACCTTATTCTCTAAAATGCCACAAGCGCAAAAGTCCAATGGATTGAGATCCGGAGATCATTGTGCGGTAGAAATGAAGCGAGGAACCTTCTTTTTAAGCCATTCTTGGTTGACGCGTGCTGAGTGCGATGGTGCTGAGTCCTGTTGGAATGTCCATGGTCTGCGCCCGAAATGCTTGTCTGCCCAGGGCTTCAATACTGTCTTTAGGACATTTTCCCGATAATACTCGGCATTTATTTTGACCCCATGGTCGATGAATACAAGCGGGGAGCGACCATCGGCCGTTACGGCGGCCCACACCATTAGCATCGGCGGCGCTTGAGTTCTGGTGGCCAATCGAAGGTGTAAATTTTCAGCTGACCTCTTTGGCAAGTAAACCCGATCATTTTGTTTGTTCACAAACTGCTCAATTTGGAATGGCTTCTCATCGGAGAAAACCAAAATTCGGTAACTGGCCACTTTCGTGCAAGCGAAGCAACTCCTTGGCTCTTTCCAGTCTAACTTTTTTGTGCATCGGAGAGCTCTTGCACTTTTTGGAACTTCAATGGCTTTAGTCCAAGCTCATTTTTTAATATGTGTTGTATCCGTTCTCGCGATATGTTCAGCTCACGAGCAATTTTTCTACCACTGCGGCGTGGATTTAGATCAAATCTGGCCTTCACTTTTCGGATCATTTCTGGTGTTGTTATTATTTTTTTCGTCCACTTTTTGGACGCGATGCAACACTGCCAGTATCACGGTAACGAGCAATGGTACGAGAAACAAAGGATTTATTCACATTTAAATGCTGGAGGGCTCTAACGATAGCCACTTGTGTTTTTCCACCCAAATATAAAACAATCACACTATCACGCTTGAATTCCATCACGAATAACTTTTTTCTGAATGCAATAGATCAAAATGCTTTTGTAAGCTTGTAAACAATAAAATGAACTGTCACTGAAATAAATCTGTCAGCTATCAGACTAGCGGTTTAGAAATGATAGCAACCTGAAGTTGGTTGCAAAACATATCAGCCACCCTGTATATATGGGGCCTATAGCTATATCTGAACCGATTTTCAGCAGCTTCAAAAGGGATACTTGGACCAAAAAAAGAGTACTGTGCTTAATTTCATCAAGATCGGACCACAAATACGACTTGCACTTTGATTACAACGATAATCGATTCAGGAAGAGTTACCAAGTCGATCCGTATAATAAACAAAGAGGCAATTTCTTCTCCTTTTGGGTGTTAAAAACAGATGCACAAAGTTATAAAAGGATTTAATTTCGTTTCGTTGGGATAGGATTTAATTATAAAAATACATGGACATGCTAAATCGACTCAGAAATAAATTCTAAATCGTTCGGTGTAATAAATGATATATCCCAGGGCCAAAAAGATCACTGCGCTTAATTTCATTACCTTCGGGCCATAAATACGACTTGCAGGAAGTGATTCTAAGTCGATCTATAAAATAAACAGTGTGTCTATCTCTTCTTCTTTTGGGTGTTACAAACAAATGCCCAACTCATAATACCCTTGTCCACAGTGTGGTATGTCGTATACAAATTACAGATAAATCTAAATATTGGAGTTGAAATTAAGACAGTAAAACAGTATAATTTCATATATAGATTTTTTCTGGTTATCTGACCTGAGATTTTAAGTTCTCTTGTTGGATATCCCTCTTGGGACATATAAAGTAATTTATTGCACATAATAACTCTCAAAAGGAATGCCCGAATGACTTAAAATTTTTTGATCCATTCCTTCGGGGACCGTCCCATCTACAGACCATTTCGCGTTTATACTGCAATGGAATATTTCAAAATGTTATATCTTGTTGGATGACTTGTCATTTGGGACCACCCTAATGTGACACATGAAGTGATTTATATCTACATATATAGGATACATTGAATCAAGACAAACCAACCAAGTTTCCTTTCCCTTCACTTCTATTTTTATTTTTACTTTTTATTCACGCAGTCGGTTTTTATAGTAGAAAACCAAATAAGATACAAATGTTTGGGTAAAATATCAAAACAAAATGAAATGTTCTTCCCTTATTGGGGACGGGAATGGACATGGATATTAAATTAATGAAATCAATTTATTTTCCACAAAAGAAGGGATATCTACAAGAACAACCGCTGAGAATAGTGGCTGCATAAAATATATTGGAAATTTAATCATTTAAAATGTAATCAATTGAAGGAAATTGCAAAAGAGGGAATTAATCAAGAGAACCACCAACACTTCGACCGACTTTGTCCATTCCTTTTTTAAGCAAAGAAAAAATGCGGCATGGGAAACGGAAATTTCGAACGGAATTGCCTTCAATTAAGCGAAGAACAACACCATGAACAACAAATGTGCAGTGAAGATTACTATTAATTTCTTAAGCATTTTTTCTTTTCACCATTTTTTCTTTTCACCATTTTCTCGCTCTCTCTCTTCCTTTGCATCAAAGAGCAATTACATGATTGACATCATATTACACGCAAAAGATTGAACGGGCCGCGTCAAGTATCTGCTGAAGTTCAATATTTAACATTCGCCATTTTCGTATTGAAGAGCCGTTAATCTGTTATCCAATTGCTAGAATGGATGGGACCACTGCTCCATATGTATTTCAGTCAACATAAAGCTCTTGGGTGTAGGGGGCAAATTGAAATGGAAAACTCTGCGTAAACCTTCCATGATTTACCACGAACACTTACTTTGTGACATGCGATAGCACTGGGAACATATTTCGTTTTTTCCAATTTAAAATCGAAATTGATATGAGCGCTACAAGTGGATTTCAATTACGGCAACAGGTTGCGGTTGCCTATCAGCAGCATATGGAGTGTTGAAAATAAGAAACTCACAAGAGTTCTTCAATTAAATATTAATAATGTATCCGAGTAAAAGCCTATGAATACATACACGTATGTATAGATGTACGTACGTATTTATGCAAATTGTAGATCTCTTTTCAAACCAATTAAAAGTAAATATAGTGCATATCATTTCATTTTCAAGTAGATATGTGAAACAAAATAAATAATATATGTAGGACAAAATGAAAACAAGTATATAAAAGATAAAGTTAACAGAGCATAATAATATAGATTGATCTGTTTAAACAGTTTTTCATTTGTTCTTTTTTTTATAGATCTCACTTGACTTGTGTTATATTATCGTATTTGTATACCCTACACCACAGGGTCCAGGGTATTATGAAGTTGTGCATGTGTTTGTAACATCCAAAAGGAGAAGAGATAGACCCATCGTTTATTATACCAATCGACTTGGAATCACTTCCTGATATGGAATCACTTTGATATACAAATGTGTCGATTTAGTCCGTTCGTCTGTACTCGTAGATGTATCGTTGTAATCAAAGTGCAGGTCGTATTTATTGTCCGAGTGTGATGAAATTTGGCGCAACGCTCTTTTTTCGGCCCAAGGTGATCCCTATAGAAATTGGTCAAAATCGGTTTAGATTTATATATAGCGCTCATACATCTATATGTTGCTCCGATTTTGGATCTAAGGACTATGGAAGGTTTATTTCACACCAGATCCAGTTAAAAATTGGCAGGGACAAATCGTTTCACCCATTAATAACGACTACTTAAATTAGTGCTATAGAAGCTCTGTTTTAAACCGGTCAAGGTAAAAATTTCCAGAGACAGATCTCTTCACACATTTATAAAGACTACTACATTCAGTGGACATCGGTTCAGATTTAGATATAGCCCTTATATATGTTCCTTGTGATTTCGTTTCCAATGGCTATATAAGCTTTATTTTACAGACTCCTGTTACAAAAATGAGAACATTGAAGTCACTTGCTTAACGAATAAACGTTGCTCAATTTTAACAAAATTGTTCCTATTTAGGTATAATCATTTCGATTATGCACGTATGGATTGGCAAAGCTAATTCTTCCAAACGATTTTTGTGCAATTTAAAAAATGGTTTCTTGATCCGTTTACTGATAGTACGTGTTTCAAGGAAATGGTTTTAAATGTAGATCAAGTATATGCGTGCTTATTCTGCTCTATCAAGGCTGTGTAATGTATATTTTTGTAATATTCTATCAAAATTTAAATCGTATAATCTTTCGTAACTCGCACGGTGGTTCAGAATATAATTTTACTGGCCAAAAGTGCAAATTTTTGTCATCACCGATTTCTAAAATGTTAATGTCATTTAATAGCAAACACATTAAAACTAAGGTAGCCAAAAAATTAAATCAAAATATTTGTAATTGTGGGCGTGGTGTGCTGCTGAAAACAAATATTTTAAGTTATTTTAGAAAAAAGGTAATTTTTGTAAGTTTGTGTTAAAGGATATTGCCGCAAACTATCGATAACGGGTTAATTTTTTTTGTTAGATAGATAGGATAGTAGTCTTTAAGAAATGGTATACTATATTACTGTACTGTTTAAACGTGGTGCGTTATTATATGTTTCCTCAGGTACTATATTTCAGTTGATTAAATTATTTTGCACGAATCGATGAAAAACAGTTTGATTACAAAGCATGTAAAATATTCCTCATCACCACAACTCCCGCAGAAGTCATTGGACTCAATACCTAATCTTCCGGCGTGTTCGCCGATCAGTCAGTGTCCCGTCACCACTGACACTAATGTAAGCTGTTTTTTCCTCTCTAGTGCGAGGAGTCTTTTTGACCATCTCAGTTCGTATCTCTGCCAGGTTTGTCTAGCTACCCTTTATGTATCTTGTTCTTTACAGTGTTCTCCGAAGCCAAACATACCATCAAGCTTCAAACCATCTGTGTAGAAGTAGTAAGTTTCCTGTTATTCTGTCAACCCATTCCTCTCTGGCAGGTATCTTAATGGTGAAGTTCCTCTTAAAGGTGTACACCGTTGGTATATAGTCCGCTCGTTGGATACCATATCACTACCTTGTGATATCCCCATGTGACCGTAGTTTTGTATTGGGCGAACTACTGCTATATATATCCAACGGACGATTTCAGAAGAGATACCCCAACGCGAACCTACAGAAATATATAATGCGACATTGCTCTTCCTTACACGTTCCAGTACATTATGTCTGCATGGTTTGTGTTAACGCCAATTCTTTTGGCCCATCTATACAATTTATTTAGAGCCACCTGAATTTTGAGATTTTTAGCTGAAATGTTTAGGTACTGTAATAAGTGTTTATCCCCTCACTTTACGGGGAGGAGGGTATATATCATTTGCTACGGGCCAAAAGTGTAACACATAAAAGGAGTGACCGAATACTCTAACTATGTTTGGCGGAATTAGGACATTTTAAGTCATTTCAGCAGTGTACATACGTCCGTCTTTCTGTCTGTTTGGCTGGAGCGCCCGATAACTCTTGAAAGGAATAACGGATTGACTTCTAATTTGGTATGTAATAATATTTTTTTCTGTCTCACTCCCACTCCTTTTCGAACCTTCCTCACAAAGGGTTAATATTAAGTGAAATATTAATTTATATTGATTCTCTAGTAACTTCTACACTACATATCCGACTTATCTGTAATTGCTCACATAGTAATAGTTTATCTATCACCTTGACAAAAATGGGAGAAGTGTCACCACCTCTTTTAGTAACTTCTACACAAAGGGGCCATTTTGTACAAAAATTTAACTCCTTATATCTTTAATACCAGTTCATAAATACTTGAAATTTATTGCAGTATAATGCCATTATAGTACCGACAGTTCGGTAATATTTTTATTTCCACGCTCTTTTTGGTACCTCCTGACGCTGCAACGGCTGAGCCATCCCTATATCCCCCCTTATGCGAATTTTTCAGTAACATAGAGTGTTTCTACAAAGACCTGGCAAACTAGAAATGGTCGAGCAAAACTGACTGTTAAATCACTAAATATATATGGGCAGCTATATCGAAATCTAGGACCAAATATCTTCTTAACCTCATAAAGAGGGACATTAGTTTAATGATAACCACGCTGACTGGCCACTGTAATGTTAGATCTTTAACATCAAGGTGGCAGAGCGATTCTGCCGACTACTGTCGACTCTGAGAGGATTAGAAGGAACTGGAGACAATCGAACACCTTCTAAATAATATCACCCTCTGTCAATATCCTTCTCTATCAAGACGAAGACATCTCTACCTAGGTGATTACACGATACAAAATCTGGAACCTCTATCATCGCACGATATTGATAGAATCATGGGCTTCATACGTTACCTGAGATGGATGGTTTGACATCAACTCATCTAAACCGCTCCACCACTAAAAAGCCTCTCTCTTATCTTTACTCATCACCTCCTCCATTTTCTTCGATCTCTCCCTCTTCTTTTACTCATCTTCTCGGGACGAACACAATGGACCAAATGGTCTCCGAGTGAAGTGGTTGTGTGACGCGTGTCCTTAACCTAACCTAACCTAACCTAACCTTGGTACCTCCTCCATTTTGCACCAAAACTTAACTGCTTATAGCTTTAGGGGATTCGTAAGTCGGTTTACCCGACTGAACTTTTTTACTTATTTTATATATTGTTAGATCTATAAGTTCAGAAATTGCACTGTATGTTTTTGCATTGCCCATAATATAGCGAACAATGTGAGAAATTAAAAGCCCTTCTGGCAACTCACACACAAATTTATTAAATTATGTATATGTAAATTGTTGCTTTAACTGCGTATCTAGGAGCAACTGCAAAGATACTGTGGGGTGACCCAAATGAGAAGAAAACAAGTAGTTTTCTGAAACTAAACAAGATTGAGATTAGTAAGACAGGTACATCTTCATCGCATAGGACTAGCAGAAAACGACGAGTGCAGCGCATGCAGGGAAAACATCGAAACGATGAAACATTTTCTGTGTCACTGCCCAGCTTTCACACATGCAACATCCCGATATTTCGGTTCCGACATATTGCCAAACTTGACTCATCTCAGAGGATATGACTGGAAGATACTGAGAAAATACGTGTCTAGTACCGATTTTCTGTAACCCGTAGGGTATAAAAATCATAAATAAGGAGCGCACAACAGGCCGAACCACTGGCTTAAGTGTATGTCCATGGATATGAGACGTTTAAACGTCTCCTCTATTAAACCTAACCTAACTGCGTATCTATCAACTCGATGTCTTCAAAAACGCCAGTTTAGATTACCTTATCAATGACTGCTGATTGGAAAAGAATGAGGCAAATTACACAAACCAGTTTGGCATCTCCATCCCAAGTCACCAAATCCCATATTATATTTCTCTGAAGGTTAGAATGTCACTTTACTCGATGACATATTCTTAGTTATTTTCAATTTGATTAAGCTTATTTTCACATAAAGAAAATTTAAATGTTTTTTTAAGTAATGTAATCATATTTTCCCCTCTGCCAATTATGATACTTATGCTTGACTCGGTAACATTGTGTATATATAGAACGCCGACCATTTTTTCCTTTTTGACTTCATTTGGATGTCATTCATAAAATTTAATAACTTAATACTATTATTGCGCTTCCTTCCACGCGCAGTCGTCATAATGATCGTCCTGGTCCTCGTCATTGTCGTCTGACGCCACCTTCATTTGCTTTGGCAATGAAGGCCCTGTGTCCTACGTATACGAATATGTGTATTTGAATTTCCTTTAATAAGTACTTCGCTGGAATATCCGATTTAAATAAGGCGTGTGTTTGTATTGTTTTACATGAGGTCTTTTTGTAGTTATATTTATTTCATTTATGAAACTCTGCGATTGACAGATTGAATTGATGTGTTTTAAGGGAATAATTTTGTGTTATGCATGTATATCAGGGTGGGTCGAATATTACATGACTGCAAATAACACGCTGCATCGCCATTTAAAAAGATACATGGGTTTGTATAGACTTTTGCATGAAGTCGTGATTTTTATCAATTCAGTTTTATCAGTAAATTGTGAATAAAATAAAAAGTTGTGCACCGATTTCAAAGAAATAAAGCTCATGTGATTCGAAATATATTGAATGGTTTAAGACAAAAACTGTGATTTTTGTGGCATTTTTATGAATTTTTAATGAACAAACATTTTTATTTTTTTTATAAACGTCAACGATATCTCTGAAACAACTGGCCAAATTTTAAACCCATGTATGCACGGCTTAAAGATAATTTTATTGACATGTTTTGGATTTTATTTTTAACTGAATACGATAAACCGTTTTCAAGATATTTCAAAATATATACCGTTTGACATAACGGTATATCGCGTCAAGCTGATAGAAAAAAAAACAAGTGCAGATTCAGCGTCCCAAATAACCTTAAAACAAGTAAGAAAGTTCAGTCGGGTAAACCGACTAATGAATCCCCTCACCTTGAGTCTCAAAAAAATATCAGAAAATTTATTTATTTTTTTGTTTTATGTAAATGTAAATTATTTTAATTTAAAATTGCATTTAATAACTTTAAAGTACGTACTAGTATTAAAGTTCAAAGCTGTTTACTTCTGGTACAAAATGGTCCATTTGTGTGAGAGGTACCAAAAGTGGCGTCCCAATAACGGTCACATTTCTCTTGACTCTAGGTACTATAACAGCATTACACTGTACAAAATTTCAAGTATTTATATGCACTGGTATTAAAGTTATAAGATGTTAAATATTGGTGTAAAATGGTCCATTTGTGTGGGAGGTACAAAAAGGGCCGTGCTAATTTCGGCCACTTTCCTCCAGACTATAGGTTCTATAAAAGCATTGCACTGTACGAAATTTCAAGTATTTGTATGCACTTGTATTAAAGTTCAAAGCTGTTAACTTTTTGTACAAAAAGGTCCATTTGTGTGGGAGGTACCAAAAGGGGCGAGCCAATAACGCCCATTTTTCTCTGGACTCTAGGTACTATAAAAGCATTACACTGTACAAAATTTCACTGCACTGGTATTAAAGTTATAAGCTGGTATCTTTTTGTACAAAATGGTCCATTTGTGTGAGAGGTACCAAAAGGAGCGTGGCAATAATGCCCATTTTTTACTGCATTGTAGGTACAATTAAAGCATTACACTGTACAAAATTTCAAGTCTTTGCATGCTCTGGTAAAAAAAAGTTATAAGGTATTAACTTTTGGTTCAAAATTGTCCATTTGTGTGGGAGGTACCAACAGGGGCGTGTCAACTTCGCCCATTTTTCTCGATGTAATAGTGACTAATAAACTAATACTATGTGTAGTGACTATGAACTAATACTCAGTGGATTCAAATAAGTAGTATAGGAGATATTAAAAATCAGTATTTCACTAAATGTTAACCCATTGTGGGGGAGGTACTAGAAGGAGTGGACCAATATGGCCCATCTTCGAACTTAGCCGGAGATAGAAGAAAATATTACACATACCAAATTTGAAGTTAATCGGTTACTCCTTTCGAGAGCTATCGTGCGCACCAGCCAGCAGACGGACGGACGGACATTGCTCATTCGACTTAAAATGACCCAAAACGGATATCCGCCGAACATACTTAGGATCTTAGGGCACTCATTCGATGTGTTACACTTTTGGTTCGTAGCAAATGATATATACCCTCCTCTCTAAGGTGAGGGGATAAACAACATTCAGTTCTTAATCAATAAATACTTTGTTCCCTTGTGTTATTGACACTTTAACACCTCTGACCGTGCTTAAGAGAAATGCGCTTCTAAAGGGTGATCCAAATTCAAGTTTCTGTTTAAAAATATATTATAATATCGTATTACCAAATTTCAGCCGATTCGTTGAAATTTGTGTTTTGTTGGCGTTATGAAGTCAAATCTGGAATGCCCTTTGTATGGCTATATCAAAATATGGATTTATGACGACCATAATACCCAAGAGAAGAAGAAAACGACCGAACGTTGATTATACCGATTGACTTAGAATCACTTTCTGTGTTGATTCAGCTATGTCCGTCTGTGCATGTATTCTTGTAATTAAAGTACAGGACGCAATTATGGTATTTTTGGCCCAGGGTGTTTCTTTATTATTTGGTTAATATCGGTTCAGATTTACACATAGCTCCCATATATGCACTGTATAAGCAATTTTTTTGAACCGATTTACATAAAAACTGACAGATTAATTATACGAGTAATAAATTTGGTGAAAATCGGGTCAGATTTAGATATAGCCCCCATATATACGTTACCTCCGATTTTACATGTAACCGCTGTAGAAACTGTATTTGATATCCGATCAGTATTAAATTCGGCAGAATGAGGTTTCTTATTACATGACTGAACGCCAATTTCGGGGACAATTGGTTAAGATTTAGATATAGCTTCCATATATATATTACACCTGATGTTACATGTAAGCGCTCTAGAAACTATTAGAGAGAAACTATGTCCAAAATGGACATTGTGACACTAACGAAAGTGTCATAAGGTCCAAGGACATTGCGACACTGTCGAAAGTGTCATAACGTCCATGGAGAGTATGACACTTTTTTGGTGTCATAACGTCTATGGACATTATGTCCCTGGACGTCATGACATGCCAAAAATGGTTTCAATCCAAGTAATTTACCTAAAATTAACTAAAGAAGAAGAAGACCCTATACTCAAATTTTAATTTAACTTAAAGTTATTTTCAGGAAAAAAAACGTTTTAAAAAGGTTGAAAATATAAATTTTACACAAAGCATTGCGAACAGCGAATGAAATCTTAACTTTGAATATACAATGCAGCTACACTATATAACCTATAACGGTTATTTTTTCGGCTAACGGTGATTTTAATCGGTACAAATGACTAGTTTGTTGCTTGCAAAAAAATTGAATAATCCACAGTTAAGGTACCCCACGGTGCGACGTAAACTTTGTAAAACTCGGTTCAGCAGTTCAAGAGCAATTAATAATTTCGTAAAACGCACAGATGCATTTTTCTAAATTTTTAATATATCAAATCGTTATAAAATATTGGAATATTTTATTGGGACAAATCCAAAGTTATCCAAATTGAAGATTTAAATGTTCTCTAGAAGTTATTAGTTTTTCTTACTATAACAATTATGTTTCTGACTTTCTAGAAATCAGGAACTGCTTCCATTGTTTCAGAAAGTGATTCCAGCCAAAACGTTTTTTAAATGTTGGAATTTTATTCCCATAATCGAACGAGGGTGTGGATTTTACTAGAAACTTCATCTATTTAGAACAGAACCTTACTCGTCAAGGAGATGGAATAGAAAAACATTAGACGCTAATTCAGTTGAGGTGGTATGCTATACTGAATTTGATTAAGGAGTGTGTTACCAATAACCAAAATAAACACATACATCCTACTGTCATGAATATAGGGGTGAACGAAAACCAGTTGAATTACTGGGGATGGATTTTAGTTACCTGTGAACATTTATATACAAAACATGTGAACAATGTACTCGTAAATACAAATACAAATTTAAATATTAAATTTAATTTATCATTATTTATTTTCATAACAATGAAATATGTTGCCAATAAATGTGTCCCATAATCTTCAGTTGCATATTTATTAGCCATCTATATTGCTTACAAGCAGTGGACTCTTTTCCCCCCTCAACACTCATCTATCCATCCAACCGATTGAAAATTCCCAAAATTGTATGTTTTTCATCACAATCTAATATTCAAGTGTTTTCTGAATATTTGCCTATGTGCGTTTGATAGGATATTAAATTAAATTCCACGCATCTGCATATATAAAATTGGATGTGGCACCATCGGCAACAGTCAACACCAGCAACAGACACCAACACCTATTCAAACATATTCACGCTCAACGACTAAATCCATATATATAGACACGCACGCATAATCAGGTATAGCTTTGTACATATATACATACATAGATAATATTTATATACATATGTATATATGAAAATAATGAGATATTCTTAGAAAACAATAAAGCAGACACTCCCTCTCGCCGCAGAAATTTAAACAACAATTTAGATATGAATTTAATAGACATCCATGGATAAAACCAAAAAGGGTGAAAATCGTAATGAAGATAATAATAAAGTTCCTTCGCTCCTTCAGGACACACATCAATCAGACTTAGTTACAAGTAATTTCTTGATACTCGTCAATTGAATTGTTGAAACCAAACTCTATGTATATTTTCCATATGGTTTTTTATACCCTTCATCATAGGATGGATGGATGTATGCTAAATGTATCATTCCCTTTGCAAACCCTTGATAAACTGATATGTATTCCTAAAATTTTACGTATTTTTTAAAAATTTTGCTATATTCTTCTGTAAAGAACATAATTAAGTTTTAACTTAAAAGTTATGTTTATTGAGTTTTTTCTGTTATATAAAGCTTTAAAAAATGATAACATTTACAAAGAGGACTTAAAACAATAATGTTTTGTTTTAATAACCAATAATAATAACACGGTGTCTTGCCTGTCTCTTAAGGTAAACATTTGTCCATTTCACATACATAAATTGTTGTTCGTGTTTGATCACGTTACTAGGAGAAATCTTGATATAGATCGCAGAAATTTGCAGTTTCATTAAATCTCTGCAGCCAACTCCTCCAAACACACAAACAGTCCCCGCCTGCTGCAGAACTTTTAATTAGATGAGTATTACCTCTCATATGGCTACCTGCATATATTGAAGCGCCACTGTCCATATGAAACAGACAAATCTGGACTCTATACGACCTGAGAAGGTCAACATATCAACTCACACTAAAGAGGAAAACTGTCTTGCAATTGCCAGTCCGTCAGGTCGACAGCTTAATACAACCATAAAAAAAGCCAAATTCCTATTAAACCCCTCTGTACTGCTATATTTACTGCTTCGACCACAGGGGCGTATGAATAACATTGCTGCACGAATATTTTAAAAGGGTGTTTCTGACTGGAAATTTATTGTTTTTTGGTGTTTGTGATAAGTTTTGGGCTTTGGTGTGTTCTGACATAAATAGCAAACATTTTATGTCCAACATTTCATCCCTGACCTCCCCACTTTTATGTATGTTTTTTACGATTTATAAAAATAGGTCCACAGATGAGAGTTATGTGGGGGAGCTAAAGAGTTAATACGTCCCACAAAAATATCGCCCTTAAGGTTTCCCACAAAGTTGCTAAACATACTTCACATCTTAGACGTAAATAACACATAGTTTCATACAAAGTCAAGATGATGTGCCATCGCATGTTTGTTTACATTTTCTCGAGTTACGAACGAATAGAAATGATTTTTCAAACGCAAAAAAAAATAGTTTGCCGCTGTCTTTTCTTGAACTTTTTTTGCGCGTATCGATTAATATTAATTTTCTAATCGTGATAATTAAAAAAAAATCGGGAAAATCGATCTGAAAATACGAGAAAACCCATACTCGTTGAAATCAAATTCCTATTCGTTCGTCACTTACAGCTACTCGTTATGCGACGGCACTTCTTCGTAATTGACTGACTTGGTTTCATACACCGATTGCTGCACGCACAGGCTAAACGGGGAAATTTTAATCCCTCTAAAATAAAACTCCGATGTGATATTTCAAAACGCCGTTCTCTGCTACCGGAATCCATTGACGGAATCCCGTTATTTAAATGTTTTAAATTACGCATCGATTTTCTGCGGAATGGTCTCATATTATTAATAACCGATCCGGTAACATAATAAAGATATAATGATTGTGATTTTTTTAATGTTTTTAAGAGATTTTAATTAAAAGTTATAAAAAATTATTGTACATTTTTAAAAAATGGGAGTTTTTCGCAATATCTTTGAAACTTCTGATGGGATGAAACAATTATATTACAAATTAGGATTATTTAAAGCTTTTCTGAAACAATCGAGTACTCTAGGTATGCTAAAATATGTGGTTCAACCTCTATTTTTTAGATGTTTATATTTATTTTGATACACATGTCCCATCCCATCAAGCTTTTATAATAGGTTTAGGTCTAAAAAATGGTCTAAGCTTTCGTTTGAACAACAACAAAAATAACCAGTAAGGAAAGACAAAAGGTCGGGCGGGGCCGACTATATAATACCCTACACCTACCTACCAATGCGAAAATGGGCATTGTGATAAGAATTTGGCAGTGTTCATACATGTAATAAGCAAACTCTCTCTGCCGATTTTCGTACTGATCGGATATAAAACACGGTTTCTACAGCGCTTAAATGTTAAATCGGGTGAAACATATATATGGTGGCTATATCTAAATCTGAACCGATTGTCCCCGAATTTAGCAGTGTTTATTCATGTAATAAGAGAACTCTCTCTGCCAAATTTCGCACTGATCTGATTTAAAATACAGTTCCTACAGCGCTTGCATGTCAAATCGGGTGAAACATATATATGGGGACTATATCCTAACCTGAACCGATTTTAAGCAATTGCAATAGGGATCGTCCCTGGGCCAAAAAAGAGCACTATGCTAAATTTCATCACAATCGGACCATAAATACGACCTGCACTTTGATTACAAGAATACATGGACAGACGGACATGGCTAAATCGACTCAGAAAGTGATTCTGAGTCGATCGGTATAATAAACAATGGGTCTATCTCTTCTCCTTTTAGGTGTTACAAACAAATGCACAAAGTCATAATATCCTGTACCACAGTGTGGTGTAGGGTATAAAAATATTTAGTTTTTGGATAATAATGTAAAAATATGTTTTAATTTCTGAAAAAAATTACAATAAAATATTTTTATGATTTTTATGTTTGTTTTTGTTTTACAGAGATTGAGGAAAGATGTATCGTATACACTTTAGACAAAATTTTCTAAATACAAAATAGCTAATAAAAGAAGGGGCGTTTGACCAAAATTTCAAAATTCAAATCCCTCCAACTCGGACAGTCTTCGCTGAAATTTTATGTCATAACTACTATCCAATAGGACTAAACTTTGTAAACATTTGATACCGATCGGTTTTAAAAAATTCACTTACTTCACATGAAATCTCCCAAATATTTTACATATGGCATGCAATTATCCATTGTGAAAATGGGCTAAATCGGTTTATGTCCCTTCCGATTAGACTTCTGGAGAACATATTTCTCAACCGACTTGGCTGTAATTAAATACGTTTTATGCTGCATTAAATGGTCCCTGGTAAAAAGTGGGGCATATCGGTTCACGTTTTGATATGTTCCCAAGGATACCTTCGCGTATGTTTCTTGACGGTCTAGGGAACACATTTTTCAACCTATTTGGCTGAAATATAAGCATATATATTATAGGTTACATTAAATCGTCCATAGTGAAAATGGGACACACGGCCCTTGTTTCGATAAAGTCCCGCTATATAAAGTTACCTTCCGATATAATTTGTTGACCCTCTACAGAACACATTTTGTAATCGATCATGATGAAATGTAAGCATTTATAATGTAGCAATAAGTCGGTCCTAATGGGAAATGGGACTCATCCGCCCATGTTATGATATAGCCCCCTATATAGGTCACTTTATTCTGCATTAAATCATGTGTAGTGAAAATGAAGCATAAGGGTCCATATTTTGATGAAATTCTATGTAATAATGGTTTGATATGGTCCCTACAAATTCCTCCGTGCATTGCCAGACAAATACTGGTGGAGGGTATTATATAGTCGGACCCGCCCGATATTTGTCTTTTCCTACAGATTTTTTTTGGCTCCTGTAAAAATCTGTTTATTGCATGAACGTTAAAACATACGGATGTATGTTCTGTTGAATGCAGTCACTACAGGATTTATAGGCTCTCATTTATCTTCATCAGGAATTTAAAAAGTTTTTAATATTGCAATAATTATATTTCCCCTTTATGACAATCAATAACGATCAACCGTTAAACTATTTACGAGTTGTGGTGTATATGTATGTTCACATACTCGTATACATACGAGTACTCGTATTGCCCACCATTCAGCAATAAAAATGTAAACAAATAAAATCCGGCATTTAAAATGAACACATTTATGGCTAAACATAAACGAAATTTAATCGACCACATCTTGTCTGATTGATTCCTGCATTTATGGTATGCAGCGATGTGAGAACTTTTAACCGCTTTTCTACCGAAAAGGGACCAACGAACCCCTTTGCATTCTACCACTTACCTATGATGGTTATTAAGATCATAAGACCCAGCACTACGGAGGTGGCAGCCATTCGTATCAGTTCGCCCACATCCTCTGTGGCGGTCATGTTGCCACTTGTTGCATTGCCGCCTATCGCATCGCTGCCATTGACTAGGTCTGCCAGCAGACTGGAATCGTTTAGCAGTGAGCCGTTGATCAGCAGCGAACCTAAATCGACGGCCACGCTGTTGTACATGGAGTCGGTGGATATAAGGGCCTCCGACGCGAATGTGTTTGTTGCAGGTAAGTGGTTGTTGTTATTATTGCTGCGGATACTGCTGCCTATAACGGCAGTTGTGGCAGTGACGGAGGCAGCAGTTAAGGCGGCTACGCCGCTCAACGCATTCGCCAGGCGATTACTAGCATCAGCATTGTAGGAGGTGGAGGAGAACATTGCCGTTGGCATCGTCCTTGTCGACGTCATCGTCGATGTTGTTGTGGAGGATAGAGTGGCGGCTGGATGGGCTGGCGATATAACGTATGTGTTGGGACTTCTGTCATTAGCAATGAATATGTAATCCAAGGCATCTGGAAGGTAAACCAAAAATAGAATTGTTATAAAATTGTAAACGATATTTTATTGAGTCAAGTTTCTTTGTAATTGAGCCAGGTCTTTTGATAATGGACTATACACATTAAACTTTATTATTGATTTCCCCACCCACAAACCATGAAATTGGTTTTGAATCATAATAAGGGACTTGTATTGTTACTAATGTTTGCAGATACATAGTTCGTAATTTTGAATAGTTCTGATGTCATTTGTTGAGATTTAATGTCCTAAAATTTCTTGGCAAATTTAAACTGTATACGGGCGATATTATATAATGATTTAAATGTGTGCAGTGAAAAGCTATTATAGCACCTCTAGGTCATATAAAAATGGGCGTTAATGTTAAACCCCTTTTGTTATCATTCACACATTTCTCTTAATTTTATAAAATGTGTCACAACTTATAACGGGCTTTCCAATAGGGATGATATGATTTTGAAGTGACGTTTTGGCCATTTGTAATATGTCGTGATATGTTATCGACAGTTTATATTCAATATCCTCTATCTTAAAAAACACAATTGTTCAGTAGAGCCAAAAAACCGTTTATATCCCTAATTTTAAAGAAAATTAAAATTGTTTGTTCTACAATGGTTATTACACCTAACTACGTGAACTACTAAATAATATTTTTTTTAATATTTGCACCACGAGCCATTTTATATATATATTATAGAGGGTATTGCTATTCAAAAATTCTTCATGTATAAAAAAAGATAGAGGGTTTTGCATAGTAAAAAAAATTATTTATGAATTCCACAAATTTTTTTAATATATAATTATACATATTACAATAAAAATAATAATAACAATGAATTAATGATTAATTTTTTATTTAAGTATTTCTTGGGGTTCATTTTTGAATCCATTTTCAAATTGTCATAGAAAATGGTATTCTTGTGGAATCACAGGTTAGATATAAAAATAGTCATAATTTGAAAACTAAAGCTTCGACTAAAAAAATTTAACCAAATTCGGGTTTAGCATACTCTTTTCACCAAAGAACCATCTTTTAGAAGAAAAAAAAAACAAAAAAATAGTCCCAAATTATATGAAGAGATAGAGGGTATTGCATTCAGAAAAAATAAGTGTGTAAGATAGAGAAATTACAAAAATGACCATAAAATCTAAATTTTTGTTTTTTTTTTATTTCCAAATTAGTACCATAGATGCGCCTTATTTTACCGAATATTTTAACATAAAAATCTCATTTTTGCAAAAATTGAAGATAGAGGGTTTTTAATATAAGCTCTCGTTATGATATGTCATGATCTGTCATTTCATGGAGAGATATACGCAAGAACAACGTTTACAAATTATTCGGTTTTATTATCAAAATAACACAGTGCGACAAAATATACTCAAATTGAAAAAAAAATGACGCGATACTAAAGTGGCTTTTCACGCTTTGGTTTATCGATGAGGATGCCAGTTTCTTTCACTTTTTTCACAAGTTAACGAACATACGGAGCTGACGGTGCTTCTCTTCTTCCAAAATCCGTACGCAATTTTCGCACACATTCTGCAACATTACCATGATTTTCAAAGTAATGTCGCAATATTCGCAATATACACATATTCGTTCAGCGGAAGGATAAAACTAATTATCTGTCAAATCAGACATGAGCTAAGTGTTACCATTCAAGATATAAGCACTAGCTTAAAAAAAAACGTTAGATGGCGGACCCTTTATTATTCCTGTAGGTCTTGTCGAGTAAAACACGAATCTTTTTTTGGAATTCACCGGACACCCCCAAAATCCGGTTTTACGGGTAAAAAACTGATTTTCTTGCCTTTTTTCGCTTGAAAGCCTATAACTTTGTTAATTATTAAATGATTTTCAATCTCGAAAAGAATTTGGAAAGAAGAGAATTAAACCTTTCGAACGATGTATTATTTGTTTATTTACAGCTGTATGAATATAGGTTTATTTGTCTTACAAACATATTTTTTTAATTTTTGTCCGTCATTTTCTAGTTTAGGCAATGTTTTTACCAATTATATTGTGAGATAACCGTACGATTAATTGATTTACATATGTAGTATATTTTATAAGGAAAAAAAATGCAACCAGTCTCTTAAAAATTCGTTTGCAATTGCCGAAGTTATTAAAGTTTCATTAAAACCAAATGAAAATCGGTTAATAATTAACAAAGCGTTCAAGTGAAAAAAGGCAAGAAAATCGGGTTTTTATCCATAAATCCGGATTTTGTGGGTGTCCGGCAAATTTCGTAGAACAAACATTGCTCTACTCGCCAAGGCCATAAAAAAGTAGTATCGCGGTTTTTGGTTTTTGGACTGTCGCACTGTGTAATCATTCTCCAATTGCAACTTTTCGTGCGCTTTTGCCATTTTATGATCGTAATAATCGTCCAAGTGTGCTCGCTATTCGTCGAATTGTTGAACATTTTGAGCTTACATTTTCTTTACATAATGTTCAAGTGCTAATAAGACAAAGAACCGCTCGAAGTATTGCAAATATTGCTGCCGTTCAATCAAGTGTTGCTAAAGACCACAATTTGTCGATTCCAAGACATTCTCAGCAATTGGGACTGTCTCAAACCACAACCTGGCGGATTTTGAGAAAGGATTTGGGTTTGCATCCGTATAAAATTGGTCTCACTCAAGAACTGAAACCATTGGACCACCGAAAACGTCTTGAATTTGCTGATTTTGCCTTGGAACAACTTGAAAACGATAACTATTTTTTTAAGAAAATCATGTTCTCCGATGAGGCTCACTTTCATCTGAGAAAATCCACAAATTATTCATGAAAAACCATTACATTCACCCAAATTGACAGTTTGGTGTGGTTTTTGGTCAGGTGGAATCATCGGTCCGTACTTCTTTCGAAATGATGCTGGTAACACCGTTACTGTCAATGAAGAGCGGTATAGATCGATGATAACCAACTTTTTATTGCCGAAGTTGGAAGAAGATGACCTTGACAACATTTTGTTCCAACAAGACGGGGCTACGTGCCACACAGCAAATAAACAATTGAATTGTTGCGCGAAAATTAAAGAAAATTCGATTATTTCAAGAAATTGTGATATTGAATGGCCTCCAAGAAATTGTGATTTAACACCATTAGACTATTTATTGTGGGGTTATTTGAAGTCATTGGTCTTTTGAAATAAACCAGACTCTCTTCAAGCTTTACAAGTCAATATTGAACGTGCCATTCATGACATACGACTTGATTTAGTGGGAAAAGTGCTCGAATATTGGGTTCTTCGAATTCATTCCAGCAGAAGAATTCGTGGAGGCCATTTGAATGACGTTTTATTAAGAACTTAATTGTATCGATTGAACTTCACATTAAATAAAAAACTTTTGAATTTCCTTAACAATAAGTGGGTTTTTTTTCAAATGATTTATCACTCTTTTTGGGAAACCCGATACATTTATCCATATATATTTTTTTAAATACGCCGAATATAGCGTACTGAAAATCAATGAAATTATCCCAACTTTTATGATCTTAGCTTTGGTTTGGCGAGAAATACAATTATCATTAAAATGCGTACATCTTATACTTCAGTGGAACGACTTTAAATTAATTACATTTTGTACTTTTTTAAAGACATGAAACATCTTTAAATCAATTACATGTCGTAATTAAGTCAAGTACATGATGTATTTACCATTAAGTTTTCTTGAATTGAGTAAAATTTAGTAGAATTGGCATGCTTATAGAAATGGTTTTGCAGTGTAAAACTTTAACGACGTATTTCAAAAAAATTTAAAATTAATATAGAAAATGAAAAATGTCATATTTGCTCATTTTTATAAAAATTAATAAAATAAGATAAAAAAAGTGAAGTCAGTACCGGGCTTTACTGAAAAATGTTGCAGACTATACGGGATTTGCCGATTTTCTTGAAATTTGGTTGACAAATAAACCAATATGGCGAAAACAACTTGCCCACAGAAGCTCCTTCAAGAGATGGAAAACTGAAATTTTGCACGATTATATCCAGGATCATTGTATGACTATCGGACAATGCAGACCAAAACAAAAACTTGTCTATAAAAATTATGAACGATAATGACATTCTTTCTAAGACAATATAGTTTTAAATTCAATGATATGTTTCTCAACCGACTTGGCTGAAATTTAACTATTTACGTTTTAAGCTGCATTAAATCGTCCCTTATAAAGGTCTAGGGAACACATTTTTCAACCGGCCCTAGTGAAAATGGAACATGCGACCATGTTTCGATATAGCCCGCTATATAAAGGTACCTTCCGATATAATTTGTTGACCCTCTAGAGAACGCATTTTGTAATCGATCATGCTGAAATGTAAGCATTTATAATGTAAATATGTATATCATTAAATCGGTCAAAGTGGAAAATGGGACTCATCCGCCCATGTTATGATATAGCCCCTTATAAAGGTCATGCTTATAGAAATGGCTGTGTAGCGTAAAACTTTGACGACTTATTCCAACAAATTAAAAATTAACTAAGAAACTTAAAAATGTCATATTTGCTAATTTTTATAAAAATTAATAAAATAAGATAAAAATTAACCCGGGCTGTGCTAGCGTGACCATATGGTCACACACATAAGGCGTTCACTAAATCTTCTCGTGTAGACCACTGATGAACATACTGTGATCATGAATATCATTTTTGAGTGGCAATTTGTTATTGCTTTCTAACGGTATGCATCATGGCACGTTTTTGTGAAGAAAACTTAACAAAAGAAAGGCGCAAATTTGTTTATTTTTTTTTGATAGTCAAAAAAACGCAAATGGCAAGCAATCGCAAGTAAGTTTTTATTTTTTTAAATAATTTTCCTAATTTTTTTAATGCAATATATGTATCAATCGAAAGCTATAAAAAGGTATTACCAAATGGATGTTAAGCTTCGCGATAACAAATTTATTTTTCAAGTGAATTTCTGCATTCTTTGTAAGAGTGACCATACGGACACGCCAGCACCGCTAGGGTACAGGTTTAGTGATAAATTTCTGTGTGTGGTTTTTTAATGTTTTGTTCATAAAGTGAATGTTTTTCAATTTAATAAGTTACAGTTGACAACTTATACTTAAATTGTTATTGTTCAGGAAAATAACTCAAGAAGCTGCCGGTTTTTTTGAACAGTTGATCGACGAAGAAGAAAATGAAGTGTTTGGTGCAAATATTGATACCATTTACCTTCAACCGCCTTTTAAAGATGGAAATGTAAGTGGCGAGGATGATGCAGGAGAAAATGAAGGCAGTAACCATGGTAACCATGTTGATACAGTGACGTTTAAAGATACCAATGGCCCATGTGCAAATATTACTGAAAACGTTCTTGTCGATATCATAACTGAGGCTGCGTGTAATTTAGGTGCTGATCAGCAACTGCAGGTGATGGCATGCGAACAAATCGAGACTTCGGAGTCAGATTCGTCGATAGATGAATCGCTGTAGGAACAATCTTTGGCAGCACCAAATTGCAGAAATGGAATCGAGACCAATTCTCAATCGCTGGAGAAAAGTGCAACCATATACTTCTAACGTACCGGTACTAGCACCAAACAAATAAACAAGCATCACATGGGTCAAGCAAACTGAAAGTTGTTCATTGCCAATATTTCCTGAATCAAATTTCGACGACTGCCGTGATACTGCGAACTTTCATTGGCATTCTTTTCGTGACTGGATATAATTCGCTCTCGAGCTACAAAGCATACTGGAATAGTGCTGAAGATCTTCGTACCGAAATGATTTTCAAATCAATGCGTCGCAATCGATTTGAAGAAATTCTTGGAACACTGAATTTTGAGATTTGGTCGCACCTGTTGGCTACCGAGATAAACTATGTAAATTGCGTCCAATTATGGATCATCTAAAGTCAAACATGTTGAAAAGCAACACAACATTTGTCTTACGATGAAAGTATGATAGCCTACTATGGACTACACGGTTGCAAAAAATTAAAAAGGCAAGCCGATCAGATTCGGACACAAATCTTGGTCATTGTGTACGCCACAGTGTTACATGTTGAATTTTGAAATTTATCAGGGCAAAAACCCACGTTCTACTAATCAATATGATGAACGATTTGGTAAATGTGCATCACCACTTATAAATATGATTGATAACTTTCCAGATAATTTGAAAGGCCTTCCATTTTCTTTTTATTTCGATAATTTGTTTACTAGTTTCCCTTTACTTGCATATCTCAAATCGAGAGGTTATAATGCAACCGGAACAATTCGAGAATCGGATTCCTTCCAGTTGCCCGATAAAACACAAGAAAGCTATAAAAAAGGCAGTTCGCGGTTCTTACGATACGATCAAAATGATTGAAACTGGCATACGACTGACCAAATGGGTGGATAACTCTATTGTTGGCGCTGCTTCTACATGCTATGGTGCTTCGCCAAATTCTTTAGCTGCACGGTACTCGAAAGAAGCCAGCAAAAAATATTTGTTACTCGACCATGCATCATAACCGAGTATAACAAGTTTATGTGTGGAGTGGATCGTCTTGATCAAAACGTGAATAATAATTTTCACATGGCTACTTGACTTAGCAGTGAATAATGCTTGGCTATTGCAAAGAGGTTCAAAAAGATTAACTCAATTAGAATTTAAACGCGAAATCGATATTTACTACTGCAAACACTATGGCCAACAGCCGATTCATCCAGGCCCAAAGCGACCGCGGCGTGAAGATGACCTCACACAAGTCATCCGGTACGATCGAAAAGATCATTTTGTTGCTCCTTGCGAGAAAATGCTGGGCTTAGTATTAATTGCTTTGCAGCTTTTCATACTCCTGGAAATTTAAATTATAATGTACTCACATGAAAAACATTTTTTCTTGTTTCTTAATAAAGTTTAATTTCAATATATTGAAAACGTAGACATTATAATTTTGCACCTAAAAAACCTGTACCCTAGCAGTACTAGCGTGACCATGCGGTCACAGTCCAAAAATTGGTCCTGTCGATTATCCTGACAAGGAAAAACGATAAAAATCGAATTTATGAATTCAGGGACGCAAAATCTACATAACATAAAAATTTCATCTCAGAATTCGAAAAAAATAATTACAGCACTATTCGGGTTAAAAACGTGAAGTCAGTACCGGGCTTTACTGAAAAATGTTGCAGAATATATGGCATTTGCCGATTTTCTTGAAATTTGGTGGACAAATAAACCAATATGGCGAAACCAACTTGCCCACAGAAGCTCCTTCAAGAGATGGAAAACTGAAATTTTGTACGAGTATATCCAGGCTCGTTGTGTCGGACAGTGCAGACCAAAACAAAAACTTGTCTATAAAATAATGAACGATAATGACATTCTTTCTTAGTCAATATAGTTTTAAATTCAATGATATGACAATATCTTACCGAAAATTAACGAAATGACTTTAAATATATGTCATGGAAATTTATATATGTATATTTTTTTATATAAAGGGTTTTCCAACAAGAGGTGTTATTTTGGTATTCAAAGCAAAATTTCATTTTTTTAGATAAATGATCGGATGTTTATTTCATAATAAAGAGGAAGGTATGCCGTTAATAATGAAAAACAACATCAGCCAAATGACCACCACGACCACGCTTACAGTACCATATCCTTGTAATGAAATTTTCCATAATCAAATCGCAAAGTGGCTGCCCTATGTCCTCGATAGCCTCACGAGTTTTATCTTTGAGGTCTTCAATCGACGCTGGGCTATTGGTGTAGACCTTATCTTTCACGTGGCCCCAAAGGAAGAAGTCGCAAGCTGTTAAATCACAAGATCTCGGTGGCCAATTGTGATCACCTCTTCGACAGAGCAACGATTTCGTTGCTTGTATGGCACGTAGCGCCGTCTTGTTAAAAGTAAACGTTGTCGAGATCAATACCATCCAACTACGAACATACAAAATCATTAATCATCTCTCGATAGCGCAATCCATTCACCGTAACTGTTGATCCAACCTCATTTTCGAAAAAGTAAGGTCCAATGACCCCGCCGGACCATAAACCGCACCAAACAGTCACTCGTTGAAGATGGAGAGGCTTCTCAACAATAACTCTTGGGTTTTCCGAGCCCCAGATGCGACAAATTTGCTTGTTGACGTAGCCACCGAGGTGGAAATGGGCCTCATCAGTCAAGATTATTTTGTATCGTTCGTATCGTTTTTTTGTTCGATCGTTTTGTATCGTTCGATCATCGTGTATCGCTCCATTTCTAGTAATGGCGTAGTTTCTACTTGTCAAATGTCAAAGAATAAAAGCTTCAAAAGTGACAGCTACCTAAATGCCGGGAGATTCAAAATAACACCTCTTGTTGGAAAATCCTGTATGTATATTATTAATTACACTGTGCTCGAATTGGAGACTTTAAAAATGTAACAGAAAGGAGACCCCATGGATAATTGCCGTTTTTCTAGGTTGGCACTTGTTTTCGCGATATTCGGCCACAACATTTGCAAGGAAATCAGAGAGGTTTGATATCTCTGAAGTAATTTTGAAGTGGAAGACTTCGAAACACACGCTTCAGTCCAAAGAACGATATAAAGTGAGCCCTTGAAGAATTATTTCGCTTATACAACCGCCAACGCTTCTAACCCCTTATCCCTAAAAACTTGCAATCATATGTCGAAAAACGTACAAATAGACTATTTCTTAGTTGGTGCCTTTGCGAAAAATATTCATCTCGAAAAAATACTATAGGACTACCGTCAATATATTTATGAATAATCAGCAAGTTTCATAATTTAGCAATTTTTGTTAGTTAGCTGGGTAATTTCCATAAACACTGACCGGGGTCAGAAGAGTGGGTGGCTGTTTCGAGATAAATAATTCCCCAAGGGTTTCCTTTATTTCATTCTTTGGACTGAAGCATGTTCTCCGAAGTCTTCCTCTTCAAAATCACGTCAGATATAATTCCGAATATCACGAAAACAAGAGCTAGACTAGAAAAACGGCTAGCACCACTGAGGCGGTAATGAACATGGTGTCTAATTAACACTAGGTTTTTATTTGTAAAGTTTTTTTTTTTTTTTGCTAAAGTCGAATAACAGCACAAGCTGATTTATGTCCAGGAATAAGTAATACCCGTTCTTTTAATCTAACCTTACATAACCTCCTTTGGTGGGGCGAAATCAGGGCGAATCAAATTTCTTTATTCTTAGTTGATAATCTACTGTTAGTGACACAAAAAACAAGTGTTTTCATGTCAATCTAAATCTCAAATTATAATTAATAAAGTGACTACAATCAAAGCAGCCGATCAACAAGAGTAAACTGAAATGAACCCATTTACACAACACCACAATTGTTCGTTGATAGTGGTGCAGTTTCCTAGTAATAACCAAAAGTGATTGAGTGGGTGATAACTTACCATCAAATTTAGTTTTGCGTGCCATATTAAATGCAGGGCGGAAATGAGATTACAACATACAACTTCCGTTTTTTGTTTTTGTTTTGGGGTTCACGTCTATGAGTTCGTTTGCCGGGCAAATAACACGCGAGAACAAACAGTAAAAAACGAGCTTTGTTTAAACGCGCGACGGAACGGAAACTGCCGAAAACGATTTCAGTTGTATGAGAGAGAGGGTAACTGAACGCAACCAAAAAACGAAAATCCGATTCACGCGACAAAACAATTACTCAACGCTTTTGCTTCGCTGGCGTTTGTCGCCGTCGTCACTCGGATGCCAAACGCGTACTGCAGCCGCCCGCTCCAAAGTCCAGACATCAACGCAACAATGTGGCCAAATTTGGAATTTTTCATCCAACTCGGTTGTGGCTGAGAAACGGGGGGAGGAGAGAGCAGAGCATACGCTCTTTTATTGCTTTGTTACGGGAAATGGTGGTTTTTTGTGGGCTTTTTCCGCCAGACGCAGACGTATGGACTTGCTGGGGGTGGGAGGGTTTAGATATATTGGCGTATGGCTTGATTTAACATGCCAACAATTTCGGCGCGGTTTTGCTTTTGCTTTGTTTTTGGTTAGTGTTCTATCCGTTTCTTTTGTAGAGAGAGAGAGAGAGTGTGAGAGTAATTGTGGTAATGGTCCTGTGTGTGTACGCGAAGGCAAGTGCAAGCCGAGCAGTCAGCCAGACAGGATGCGGATGTGGATGTGGATATGTAACGGTAACAATTGTTAATCTAATGACTTTTTAAGTGTTGCTTCTGCTTTTTGGGCCGCGCCACCGCCGATAAGGCCGCTTGTTAGCTTCTCGCGTGGGAGGAGGGCCCAGTAGTTTTCGAGTTTGTGTTGGAAGTTATTGCGGTTGTTGCTGTTCTTGGCGGTAATGTCGTTAAGGTTGGCTCTGTTCGGAACATACTTTTGCCGCTTTCCTGGCGTGGGTTAAAATGTTGTTGCCGTTGTTCGCACTCCTGCTGCCGTTCCCGTCTACGCTTGAAGTATCCTCAGGCATTTATTGACGTTTGCTGTTCTCCTCAGATTAGTGTTTGTTCTTTGTTGTGCTGTTACTGATGATGTTGCTGTTGGTGTAGTCGTCGGTTTCCTTTGCTCCCGGTTGTTTTCTTTGATTTTTATCTCAATTTCATTAGGTTTCCACCATTTTCAAGTACTCTTCACAACCAACGCAAACGTTAACTTTATTTATTGACTGCTGCCGCTGGTGATACGATATCGGATGGGAATGTGTGGTTGTGAATTTTACCGGATTCTTTAAAATTGAGGCACTCTTCCACAAGAATTGCTGCTTGATTTCGAGTACTCGCATCCCATACTTGCGGACTTCATTCGTGGAAACTGAAAATCGAAGAAATTGAATTAGTTTGGGGCAATATTTCGTTGCAGTTAATTGAAAATAAGTTCATAAAATATTTAAAAAATTCCGGCAAACATTCTTGCTTTAAATTCGTTTAAAATTAGCTTTATTAAATGGGATGAGGAATTTTAAAGAAATGAAAGTCATTTAATTTTTGGGGCAAATATTTTTTTACTCTCATCGCTTTTTCCAAAGGAATTTATAAAAAACAAATACTAACAATAGCATTTTTCAACGAAAAAATTCTTCAGCTAAAACCACCAGGAAACAATTTTAAACCGAGTACAATTATTTGCCAAGCAATATTAGATGTTATTGCATTTACTTCGCAAGAAATCAAACTGGTGGGTACCATCTTGTAGGGGCTTATGTCAAAACATGAACCAATTTTTATAAGAAGCGGTACAAAACAAAATAATATGTGAAGAAACTAATTCCTAATACATTTATACTAACATAGGGTTTTCCAACAAGAGGTTTTATTTTGAATCACCCGGTATTTCGGTAGCTGTAACTTTTGAAGCTTTTATTCTTTGACATTGGACAAATAGAAACTACGCCATTACTAAAAATGGAACGATACATGATTCAACAACGCATTGAAATTATTAAAATTCGAAAAATTGAAAATCATCGAAAAATCGTCTTGATTGATGAGGCCCATTTCCACCTAGGTGGCTACTTCAACGAGCAAAATTGTCGCATCTGGGGCTCGGAAACCCCAAGAGTTATTGTTGAGAAGCCTCTCCATCCTCAACGTGTGACTGTTTGGTGCGGTTTATGGTCCGGCGGGGTCATTGGACCTTACTTTTTCGAAAATGAGGTTGGATCAACAGTTACGGTGAATGGAGTGCGCTATCGAGAGATGATTAATGATTTTTTATGGTCGGAGTTGGATGGTATTGATCTGGACAACGTTTACTTTCAACAAGACGGCGCTACGTGCCACACAAGCAACGAAACCATTGCTCTGTTACGGGAAAAGTTTCCGGATCACAATTGACCAACTAGATCTTGTGATTTAACACCTTGCGACTTCTTCCTTTGGGGCCACGTAAAAGATAAGGTCTACGCCAACAGCCCAGCGTCGATTCAAGACCTCAAAGATAGAATTCGTGAGGCTATCGAGGACATAGGGCAGCCACTTTGCGATTTGGTTATGGAAAATTTCATGAAAAGGATATGGTCCTGTAAGCGTGGTCGTGGTGGCCATTTGGCAGATGTTGTTTTTCATTATTAACGGCATACCTTCCTCTTTATTATGAAATAAACATCCGATCATTTATATCAAAAAATTGCATTTTTCTTTAAATACCAAAATAACACCTCTTGTTGGAAAACCCTTTTATATTAAAACCTGGACCGATATGAACATTTCTAACTATTGATGATTTTATGCAATATGAAATATATATTCCTAAATTTCTGAAAAATCGGTTAAAAATGCGTTATCTAGAGCGTCAAGAAATATAAACGGAAGAAAACTTTGTATGGCCGATATATCTAAACATAACTAAATATGTGTCCCAATTTTCTTTAGGGATGATTTAAAGCACGTCCTGAGTTGATTTAACCATGTCTGTCTGTATATGTATCCTTGTAATCATTTCTATAGCAAATTGCACTAACATTTAGAAACGAGTGACATTATAATGCAATTTTTTTAATGGAAGTCACGTCGCCCTAGAATAATGTATCAATAATGGTAAAGATTTTAATGTCTAGTGGTCAATTCCTAAAAGTAATAAAAATTTACAATTTTGTCAGGGGAAAGCCTGATTTCTAGAGGTAATTTAAACCGCAAATAGCACCTAATTTCGCGATCGCAGAAACTCAATATTTTGCGAACAAACAAAATTTTCACACAAGCTTTGAACAACGCGAACTTTTTTACGCCATTCTATTATATATAAGCTGTACCTTGTGCCCGATTACCATAAAAATTTACCAAGTGGAGTCTCTTCTGATACTTATAAAGCCTACTACATTTAGTTAAAATCGTTCCAGATTGTTTCTTCCCATTTGTTTCTTCCCATTTGGCATCTATGTACTGCACACATTGTATTTTACACCCAATTAATATCAAAATTGGCAGAGGAAAGTCACTTCAGCCATTTCTATAGACTATTAAATTTAATAGAAATCGCGTCAGATTTAGATATATCCCCCATTTATATGTACCTTTCGATTTGACATATAGCGGTATGTAAAGAAAATCTCCTCCGATTGGGATATAACCCCCATATATGTATATGTTCCTTCATATTTCGCCCCTAAACGATCTAAAGGTTGTATTTTGCATGTAATAGCTTGGTGGAGAGGAGTTACTTTTATCGACGGACTTATTTTTTACTTTTCGACTATTACTAAATTTGGCACAAAAGATCCAAGAAAAAACACTGTCAAAGTTAAAAAAAAAATCGGTTCAGATTTTGATATAAACCCTGTAAGTAGGTTCCTTCCATTTCGGCATCAGTGTACTACACTGATAGAAAAAGTTTCGTCATGACGTCGAATTTGTACATCATCACGATTATTTTTTCGTTTAAAGTCTGCTAACGTACGGAATAATCCTCTTGATGAATTCGTTCGTCCCTATGACGAATCTCTGTTTCCAAAAACTTTCGTTGTCCGGATGATCACATTTCATCCCTACGATTCATTCATCAGCACAACGATTTCATGCTCCCGACTATTTAAATTTAAAAAATGTCAATAAATATTCTTCTGGTTTAAGAACATTAAAAACGGTATGGAAAATAAAATTACTTGACTGCTTTGCCAGGTTCAGTTCTGATTATTCGGTTCGAAACGCAGTTCCGATCACGAAAGGCTTAAAGCAAACGAACGAGAAGTATTCATTACTTCTGATATATTAAATCAAAAATAATCTCATCATAATCTCATCAATCTCATGCCAACATACGAATCCCATTCATTACCACGACGAATACCACTCATCACCACGAAAAATTCCATTCATCACCACGACGAATCCCATTCATCATCACGACGAATACCATTCATCACCATGACAAATTCCATTCATCACCACGACGAATCCCATTCATCACCACGACGAACTCCATTCATCACCATTATAAGATTTTTTAAATTAAACTTTTACAACAAATTATTTAATTAAGGTAACGCATATAGAATAGTACAATTATGCACAATCTTTAAATTGATTGCTTCGTTTTATCATATTTTCAGCAAATGGTCAAATAAATCTTTTCGCCGTGGGAATAAAACCTTACCGTTCCCTCGACGAATTTCGAAATCACCAAAAACATGGGTTGATGATCGTGTTCGTTCTATTGACGTACGAAAACATCGCATGTACAAAACTGTTCGTCACCAGTACGAAGATATATATTGACGAAACTGATTCGTCATGGTGACGAACAGTTTTTCCATCAGTGTACATTACTTTTTTTTAGCCGATTATTTGCCAGAGGATTTTCGGTCAAGAAACGAGCATTACCAAGTTTCAATAAAATCGGTTCGGATTTATTATATATATATTATATATACAGATATCGTATTTCCCATTTCTCCATTTTGAAATTTGGTAAAGGGAGCTTCTTGATCCGAGGTTTGTAAATGTAAACCTTTTCCTAAGAACGAGACAATGTAGAAGTGAAACTATAGTCCAACAGTAGATAAACTGCATACGAGTACTCAGTTTTTTATTTCGTGATAATTTTTCCTTTGTACAGACCTTTTCAATTTCAATGATAACATTTTTGAAAAAATGTTCTTTGCACTTATTATAATGTGATTTGATAAATATGCACATCAATCGGAAGGAGAGAATTCCTGGACACACCATTAAGAAAAGTCATTTGAAACTTTTACTCTTGAATATCCTTCAAAGTAATGGGTCTAAAATTCTGAAAAAACACATACGAGTTTTATAGAACTCTAACTGAAACAACACATATTTAAATTTTAGCCTTCTATCATTGACGGTTAAGGAATAAGAGTTACATAAATTCCACAGTCTGCATGATATATTAAAGACATCGAACAAAAAAAATATTGTACTCCCCCCCAAGAAAGAGGCTGTACACAATTGAAAATATAGGCCACTAGCAGGAAAACAATGGTCTACCTTCCATATTCCGTGATCGTTTGTCCTTTTCACAGCACTTTAAAAATGGAAAGGGAAACAATTTTGATATAATTTCATTTATTTTAAGAAAATTTTCCTTTTTTATAAAGACACTTTATTTAAGAACAGAATGTATTTGATATATTGGGGAAAACTCGTAAAAGAGTCAACTTTTGTCAATGTTATTCGGATTGCGTCAAATCTTGATAGGGTTGCAGGAGTACTATTGCGATTGAGGTGTGCCAAGAATACAGCATCTTAACGTGATAGGTTACGAGAATACAATATGTTTAAGTTTGCAATTTTGACCTTTGTGTCTCTTGACTGCGTGGAATTATTTAAATAATCCGAGTATAATATTACAAATATTTAGAAACACATAAAATGTATATTGATAATTGTTCCCTAATATTCAATTTCCATATTTTATTCTCGCAATGGGATTCTATTTATTTAAACTACAAAACCGAAGCCCGTTCTGTTTATTGTATCAATAGGAATTTTCGTGATGGAATGACAACCACAACAAAATCTGTGGTCTTTTTAAATGTCAAACCTAATAATTTGTTATGTTTTCTTTCCTATTATAAAGTGAGTTTAGTTTTGGATGTGGACCATAAACACGATTAATAAAATGTAATGCTGGCATTCTACATCCAAATATACCGGAACAACAGAAAAACGTATTTCGAAAATATTGACATCGGACTCTTTACACTGGCCTACAATATTGCACTGCACTGATAGAAAAAGAATCCAGTTCATTAGCACGAGGAATCCCATTCATCACCACGATGAACACCATTCATCCCTACGATAAATCGAGTTCATCACCACCACGAATCCCATTCCTCACCACGGCGAACTCTATTAAACACCATGACGAATTTCATCATCACGACGAATTCATGCCCCCGACTATTTAAATTTTAAAAATTTCAATGGTTTTTGACCATTAAAAACGCTATGGAAAATAAAATTACTTGACTTGAATTACTTGGGACTATGTTTAAATCTGAACCGATTTTCCCCGAATATAGCAGTGTTCATACAAGTAATAAGAAAAGTCTCTCTGTTAAATTTCGTACTGATCGGATATAAAATACGGTTTCTACAGTGCTTACATATCAAATCTGGCATATCAAATTTGGTGGTGTTCATTCGCGTAATAAGAAAACTCTCTCCGCCGAATTTCGTACAGATCGGATATAAAATACGGTTTCTACAGCGCTTACATGTCAAATCGGTTGTAAGATATATATGGGGACTATATCTAAATCTGAACCGATTTTGAAGAATTTCAATAGGGCCAAAAAAGAGCACTGTGCTAAATTTCATTACAATCGGACCATAAATACGACCTGCACTTTGATCAAAAGAATACATGGACTAACAGACGGACATAGCTAAATCGACTCAGAAAGTGATTCCAAGTCGATCGGTAACGATAGGTCTATCTCTTCTCCTTTTGGGCGTTACAAACAAATGCACCAAGTCATAATACCGTGTATCACAGTATGGTGTAGGGTATAAAAAGTGAAATAACTCCCAAAAAAATGAAATAAGTCCCAATATTTGGAAGTTATTTCATACTGAATATAAAAGAGTGAAATAACAACCCCTGAAATAAGTCCTTGGGAATGACAAAGTCCCTTTTTACATGGAAATTTTTGGGACTTATTTCATTTGGGAGTTTTTTCATGCCATTTTTGCTATAGTTTTATTATATACGGAATACCAGGAAAGAGTAACTATGTATATTCATTTCTAGTGGATGGTTCGATGCTTAATGGGAAAAGTCGCTTCGGATTACAATATAAAGGACTTTGTACTGATATAGATCACCTACTATCAGATACTTGCAAGCCCAAATAATGGCAATAAGGAAGTCGAAACACAGTGACCAGTCTTTAAATCTCTGGAGGCGGTATCCCCAAATTCAAAAAAAGCCCTCGACAGATCTCTCAACGAGATGGCTGAGCAGTTTACCATATAATTCTGAGTACCTGGACATAGAGATATCCCATAGGAAGGGACGACAATATAAATTCTCAAATAATTTGTATATATTGGTGCTCCACTGTCCAAATGTAAGTTTTTGCTTAGGAAATAGGTAGTCGAGTTCTCCAATTCTCGATGGGTAGAAAAAGTTCAATGTAGCTAAGCTAGACAAATGTAGCCACTCGATCCGACCTGAGAAGGTCAAAATATCAGTTCTCAACAGAGAGGAAAATCCTGTTAGTTTTGAGGAAACACTGTCTGATCGGCGAACGCGCTGCGAGGTAGGAAATTGAGTATAATGACTTATGCAGCCATCGTATGCTATGGGCGAATTTAGTCTAAGCTTCGAATACAAACATTTATCGACTTTCAATGACAAAATGTTTCCTCCAACGTTCGTTCTTGTTTTAAAGCTATTTATGGCAGTGTAGATGTACATATTTTGACTATTGGAAAATATGGTCTATGTGGCCGATAGATTCATATTATTGGTGCCGCTTTGAACATTTAGTTTTTGAGAATCTGCCGTTTGAAACCAAAAATGTAAAATAGTGAGCACACCGTGGCATAAAAAACACCCAAATGATTTTTGATAGTCGTACTTATATGAATGCGCATTGTCGATTGACATAAGCATCATGTCCGTCTGACTGAGCATCGAGGTATTTTTCACTTATGGAGATTTCGTTTCTGAAAAATAATATCACCACATCATGTTGAGACATTTTAAAAATTCCCCCCTGCACCCACTGCTAATTTCGCATTTTACATGCGAACAATCGAACAACAATCGTGCGGTGAGTAAAACCCATACCTACATTATGGCGCAACCATTTGATAGCGCATTAAAAATTTACGCTTTCAATTAGGTTTGGTTCTGAAGTTTGCTTTTTGACGGTGCAACACTCCACACCGTGGACTGGGCTGAGTGTGGAAAATGCGATATTTTCGCATTTGCGGAGTGTAATAATTTTACAAACGAAATCAAAGCCCGTTCATACGGCTGCACCATTTTTACAAACGAACCTAAAAATGCGGGTTCAGTGTAAAATGTAGAAAAAATTTTAAATTTTTTTGCACAAACGAAATCACCATTAATTGCCAGTGGCATTTTCAATTTAATTTCTCAGATTATTTGCAATTTCCAGCCCTCATTAATAAATCTTTTGGTACATGTTTCCCTAAGAAAAAAACCAAAAAAATCTCCAGACCTTGGTTAGCAACTTAAATTTAACATAAGAATTCATCTGCTCGCAAGTACGCCAAGAACGCCCTCGGACAAACATATGTACGAGAATGTCTCTGCAACAAATCCCACTTGAATTTATGATATTCACGCCTATGAATTGTATTCGATACTTGACAACACTGGGAATTGGTCTGCAAGTGCCATTCAGTTTATTTATTGTAACATTCCAAACATATTTTCCAATTTGAAAAGAAAACAACCGTCCACTTGATTTCAAGCAACAAAACATCTCCTCTGGAGGATATCTTTTATGTGTGTTCATTTTAATAATGATAACTGCTGCTGTTGCTATAGTTGTTGCTCTTGGTTTTGTTATTATTACAAATGTAATAACAATTCTTAAAGATTTCTTTTGAAACATATATGTACGAGTATGTAGATAAGTACATAGATATATACATTTGTATATATGGAAATGTTGTACTTTCTCTTTTCTCTTGTAGTCCTTTATGTGTATGTGTTGGCAATACCACTCTTATTCCAAAAAACACTTATCACCTATGCAACAGTTGTCTCTATTTCATTTTTCATGGGTGCCTGTGTGATGCTTTTACAGATATCGCAGTAATATGGAAAATAATTGTTATTTAAATGAAAGATTAGACAATAAAGGATATCTGATACACTTGAAAAATAATGATTAGGTAATCGTCCTTGATGTTGTTTACAATAACACCATCAGGTTGCGAGCATAAGTTTTTGTAACGCCCAAAAAAAGAAGAGGGTGACATATGTATATTACTATTCTGATTGAAATAGAATCAAATTTTGAGTCAATTTAGACATTTCCATATCGCACATGTTCAACAAAATGACAAAAGCTAAAAATTAAAAAAAAACAGTAAGGAAAGGCTGAAGCCGACTATATAATACCATTACACTATGGGGCCAATTATAGGTTTTTGAGACAAAAAGTAAATTTTTCAAGTCAACCATTTAAATAAAATAGTAATGGAATTTTATATTTTACACTTCGAAAAACTCAAATCTTAAAAATTACGATCTGACAACAACTCATGGCGAAATGCAGACCTGTCAAAGCCGTCATATGTTGCTTTGCTGCATTTTCTGACATTCAATCATAAACAAACAACAAGGGATTTTGGTCGTCAAAGAAACATTTAAGGATATAAATATTTTGTAAAATGGAAAACACTTGTACGAGTGTGTCAACATGTTGTTGTTTGGTGTAGTTCGTGTTGTCGTCTATATGTTCTTTGGAGTAGAACATTTGTTATCGGATCGTATCCGTGAAAAAAATTATGTGTGGAGAAAAGTAATAAAGTCTACTATCATTATGTGGTCAGCTTAGACCCACAACATTTCTCATAGAAAATCAGAAAATTGAAATTGAACATTCTTTGCAACTCACCATGGTTGATGGCAAAATATATAATGCTTTAAGCGAAACGTCATCAGCGAAATGTTACATATGCGAAGCTACTCCAACTGAAATGAATAGCTTAGATGTATGCCTACAAAGAGTGGTTCATGAGGAACGATATGAGTTTGGGCTGTCACCATTGCATTCTTACATACGATTTTTTGAGTATTTGCTCAATATATCGTATAGATTAGATCTAAAAATTTGGCAAATTTGCTCTGAAAAAGCTAAAGAGAAATTTGTAATCCGGAAAAAATATATTCAGTCTGAGTTTCGAACAAAAATGGGTTTAATAGTCGACAAACCTAAGACAGGCGGAAGTGGAACGTCTAACGATGGACATATTGCGAGAAAATTGTTTAACAATCTTGATATAACTGCCAATATAACAGGCATTGACAAGGACTTGATTACCAGATGCTCAACAATTTTGCAAGCCATGTCATCAGGCTACAATATCAATCCCGCAAAATTCGGAGACTATGCTTTAGAAACAGCAAAACTTCTGATCAGTACATATCCTTGGTACTACCTTCCACCTTCGGTTCATAAGGTATGATTACATGGTCCTGATATCATACAAAATTGCTTAGTGTCGATTGGAGAGCTTTCTGAAGAAGCTGCAGAAGCAAAAAACAAAGATATAAAATTGTTTAAGCTGAAGCATACAAAAAAATTTCAAGATTCCTGACGAATACCGATTTATTTCATTACGGGTCAAAGAAAACTTCCATGTAAGCCAAAGTCGAAGCTATTAAAATCAGCTATTGATTTACTGGAACAATTCATATAAAATATCTATTTTTTTCTTTCTTATATTTGTTGAATTTTTACTTTATAATTAAAGCGTGTACGTATGAACTATGAAAAAATCTTTAATAATTTTGTGGTTGTTGTTAAATTAATGTTACATTTTTGCCGTTTGTTGTTTAAAACAATATAATTTTTCCAACAAAAGCTCGATTTTAGACTGATTGTTCCAATGGCAGCTATATGATATGGTGGTCCGATCCAGCTGAGTTTTATACATCATCTTACTATAGATTGATATATAGACTGTACCTCAACTAGAAGTATGTATTTTTGGCCGCCCTCCCCATACAACAGGAACTAGTGTGCGATGGACGAACTGTAACAGATTTTTCAGCACATATTACTCTCCAAAGATTGGTTAATCATACAACAAAAATAATTTTTTCATTGTCCTCATACATGCGAATGTATGAGGTCAATGAAGTAAATTTGGTTCTAAGTTACGATTTCGACGGTTCCACAGGACGAAGTGCATTTAAAGAAATATTTAACAGAAATGCCCCGGAAAGTTTAGATAACTCCCTATTTGTAACCTCAGTAATACAATAAAAAATAGTCACGTTAAGTAATGCAATTATTTGGATTAACCGTATTCCTCAAGCCTTCCATTTTTGCCGACAACTTAAAATTGAATTTATAAAGGAAACCAAAGAGCATTAAAAGAAAAATCAAATCTGGATGTGCAAATATCTAATCTTAAGCCTTTGGAATATTATATGGTAAACAATAGAAAGATTACTGTAAAGTACGAGCTTATTATGAATTTAATTGAAGGAAAAGTGTTGAACGTTCTTGCGGAAACAAAGGGTACTCAGTCGTGTCCGATATGCGATGGAAATCCGAAACAATTTTTGTCGATAACAGATTTAAGCTCATCATTGTTTCAGCTAAAATCGAATGCATTAAAATGTGGTTTAAGCCCATTACACGCCTGGATTCGATGTTTTGAATTTGTCCTTAATCTTTCATATAGACTTAATATTAAACCAGTAAGGAAAGGCTAAAGTCGGGAGGGGCCGACTATATAATACCCTACACCACTCTCGTAATATTGAATAACTCTGATATATAAAATTTGTAATTCATGTATAAATTGTTTACATAAATTTACTTTTGGGACATTTTATACTTAAATAATACCCTGTACCACAGTGTGGTTTAGGGTATAAAAACGATTGGATATAAAGAGCCAAATCGGATGAAACATATATATGGGAACTATAGCTAAATCTTTACCGATTTTCTTCAAATTCGGCAATGTTGGTTCATGGATCAAGAAACTCTACCAATCTAAATTTCAAAACGATTGGATGTAAAATACAGCTTCTATAGAACTAAAGGGCCAAATCGGACGAAACATATATATGGGAGCTATAGCTAAATCTGAACCGATTTTCTTCAAATTTGGTAGTGTTGGTTCATGGATCAAGAAACTCTACCATTCTAAATTTCAAAACGATTGGATGTAAAATACATCTTCTATAGGACTAAAGGGCCAAATCGGACGAAACATATATATGGGAGCTATAGCTAAATTTTAACCGATTTTCTTCAAATTCGGTAGTGTTGGTTCATAGATCGAGAAACTCTACCATTCTAAATTTCAAAAGGATTGGATGTAAAATACAGCATATACAGGACTAAAGAGCAAAATCGGACGAAACATATATGTGGGAGCTATAGCTAAATCTTAACCGATTTTCTTCAAATTCGGCAATGTTGGTTCATGGATCAACCGGAACAAATTCGGTAGTGTTGGTTCATAGATCAAGAAACTCTACCATTCTAAATTTCAAAAGGATTGGATGTAAAATACAGCTTCTACAGGACTAAAGAGCAAAATCGGATGAAACATATATATGGGAGCTATAGCTAAATCTTTACCGATTTTCTTCAAATTCGGCAATGTTGGTTCATGAATCAAGAAACTCTACCATTCTAAATTTCAAAACGATTGGATGTAAAATACTGCTTCTATAGAACTAAAGGGCCAAATCGGACGAAACATATATATGGGAGCTATAGCTAAATTTTAACCGATTTTCTTCAAATTCGGTAGTGTTGGTTCATAGATCAAGAAACTCTACCATTCTAAATTTCAAAAGGATTGGATGTAAAATACAGCTTCTACAGGACTAAAGAGCAAAATCGGACGAAACATATATATGGGAGCTATAGCTAAATCTTAACCGATTATCTTCAAATTCGGCAATGTTGGTTCATGGATCAAGAAACACTACCATTCTAAATTTCAAAACGATTGGATGTAAAATACAGCTTCTATGGGACTAAAGGGCCAAATCGGACGAAACATATATATGGGAGGTATAGCTAAATCTTTAACTGATTTTCTTCAAATTCGGCAATGTTGGTTCATGGATCAAGAAACTCTACCATTCTAAATTTCAAAAGGATTGGATGTAAAATACAGCTTCTATAGGACTAAAGGGCCAAATCGGACGAAATATATATATATGGGAGCTATATCTAAATCTGAACCAATTTCAAACAAACTCATTACCGATCTTAACAGCTGCAAAATACTCTAAACTGCAAAATTTTAGAACGATCGGAGTGAAATTGCGACCTGTAGTCGACGAACAACTTTACATGGACAGACGGACGGACAGACATGCTTAAATCCACTCAGCTAGTGATTCTTAGTCGATCGGTATACTTTAAGGTGGGTCTAGCCGTGTTACTTTTAGGTGTTATAAACATCTGCCGCGAAACAAACTTATAGTACCCTGTACCACCATGTGGTGTAGGGTATAAAAATGGCAAATTCGGAGTACTGAGAACTATCTTCTTATGCAAAAGAGAAAGGGTGAAATTTAAGAACAAATTTGGCAAAAAAAATGGACCTTCATGTCCATAAGCCGAAAAGTAATGGGAGTGGCTCCACGAACAACGGCAATACGGCACGAAAAGCGTTTTATAATCCGGAATTATTTTCATCTATAACCAATATTAATAATGAACTTTTAAAACATTTACATATAATTCTTATCACAACTAACTCTGAATTTGAAAAAAGTGTCGAGCACTTGAACAAATTTTGCAATGAAACTGCAGATATATATTTTAAAACCCAGTAAGGAAAGGCTAAAGTAACATATATATGGGAGCTATAGCTAAATCTTGACCGATTTTCTTCAAATTCGGCAATGTTGGTTCATGGATCAAGAAACTCTACCATTCTAGATTTCAAAACGATTGGATGTAAAATATAGCTTCTATAGAACTAAAGGGCCAAATCGGACGAAACATATATATGGGAGCTATAGCTAAATCTTAACCGATTTTCTTCAAATTCGGTAGTGTTGGTTCATGGATCAAGAAATACTACCATTCTAAATTTCAAAATAATGATTGGATTTAAAATACAGCTTCTACAGGACTAAAGAGCAAAATCGGACGAAACATATATATGGGAGCTATAGCTAAATCTTAACCGATTTTCTTCAAATTCGGCAATGTTGGTTCATGGATCAAGAAACTCTACCAATCTAAATTTCAAAACGATTGGATGTAAAATACAGCTTATATAGAACTAAAGGGCCAAATCGGACGAAACATATATATGGGAGCTATAGCTAAATCTGAACCGATTTTCTTCAAATTTGGTAGTGTTGGTTCATGGATCAAGAAACTCTACCATTCTAAATTTCAAAACGATTGGATGTAAAATACATCTTCGATAGGACTAAAGGGCCAAATCGGACGAAAGATATATATGGGAGCTATATCTAAATCTGAACGGATTTCAACTAAATTCAATAGCGATCTTAACAGCTGCGAAATACTCTAAACTACAAAATTTCAGAACGATCGGAGTGAACAACTTTACATGGACAGACGGACGGACGGACGGACGGACGGACAGACATCGTTAAAAACATCTGCCGTGAAACAAACTTATAATACCCTGTACCGCAGTGTGTTGTAGGGTATAATTACGAATGGTACCCAATGTCAGCGACCTTGAATAACATTTTAACACATTCTTCCCAAATATTCCAAGCGCCAATTGTACCTCTCGGAGGTACTGGTGAAATGCTTCTGAGACGAGAAATAAATTTTATAAAAAGGACCGCATTGGGCATGCACGAAAGGATCCTAGGGATCATGATATAATGGATGTTTTTAACAGGGCCCTGGATTATTCTGACCCGTTATTATATATCTGAAAAATTATTCAAAAAAGAAAAGTTTGCAGCTTCCAAGAGAAGATATTTCTCTTTTAAAAATTCCTGAAATCCCTGAGGATCAACTGCCAAGTACCTCAAGTGCAGCTTTAAATAAAGATATTTCAGATTCTGAAGAGGACGCAGGGCATTCATTTCATTTTAAATTCGAATTAGAAGTTTATGAATCATAAAATTTTCAAGTAAGAATTTATTACAAAATACAATATTTTGTACATATTAATACCATTTTCTCTTTATACCCTACACCACACTGTGGTACAGGGTATTATAAGTTTGTGCATTTGTTTGTAACACCCAAAAGGAGAAGAGATAGACCCATTGTTTATTATAGAGATCGACTTGTAATCACTTTCTGAGTCGATTTAGCTATGTTCGTCTGTCTGCCCGTCTGTCTGTTATTTTATTTTTTGGTTATAATCGGTTTAGATTTACATATAGCTCCCATATATATGTACCTCCGATTTGGCATATATGCACTGTATAATCAACATTTTTGAACCGATTTGTACAAATTGGCAGACAGTAGTCTCGTGTTACACTTAGAGACAATACAAAATTTGGGGGAAATCGGTTCAGATTTAGATATAGCCCCTATATATATGTTACCCCCGATATAACATGTAAGCGCTGTAGAAACTGTATTTTTTATCCGATCAGTACGAAATTCGGCAGAAAGAAGTTTCTGAATGAAGGAATACTGCCTTATTCGGAGCAAATCGGGTCAGATTGCCCGATTGCCCGATTTGTTAGCCCCGATTTGACATCTAAGCGCTGTAGACTGTATTTTATATCCGATCAGTACAAAATTCGACAGAAAAAGGTTTCTACACGGAGAAAAAAATATGTTTGGATGAAATCATATATATGTTTGTGGGTAAACATATTATGTTTGCACACAATCATAATATGTTCGGGGCAAAATTCTAGCATATTAAAAAACGATATGATTGTGTCCTAACATGTTTTTGGCAAAATAATATATTAGAACATATTTTTTAGAGTTTTATAGAGTATTACTCTCTGAGAGCCCAATTATATGACTCATAATTTTGTGCAAAGAAGGGTAATATGTATATGGTAACCGTGTTTATGAGGAGGAATGGCACCGACACCATAGGGTATTATTATTGACGATGCTTACTCGCCCGGTCAAGTTTAAGGTCGGGTTTTTTATTGAATATGTGTGGTGAATGTCGAATTCCAAGAAATTAGTTGTAGTTTTAACACGTACAACAAATTCAAAATAAAAGAAAGAATATGATATCAAAGATGTATTGACGTTATTCATTAAAAAACACAATTATTTTGGTGCAAAATTATTTTTTTTAAAAGGAATGTATGTTACTTCAAAACATTTTATTTGCAAAACGTTCTATAATACTGACGCCGTTTTATTGCCCCACATAAATTATTTTGCCAACATACATATGTATGTACGTATGTATGTGTGCTTTTCATGTTCTTTGAACAAACACACTCCCGCACTAACAAATTGTTTTCATCTGAAATGACCCCGGGTACAGTAGTGAAGAGTGCACTGTACTATTGAAGTTTTGCCTTGCTCTGCACATTGCACAAATTCTTTTAAAGAGACACAACTCAAAATTTAGTAATTTTCAGAAATTCAAAAACTATTCTGCAGCTCATGAACTACTTTTCAGAAGCAAAGTGTGTATTACTGTTTGTTGTTTTGTATTTCTCTATTTGACGTAGTGAGTGACGATTTACATTAGGTTGCTGTGAACCGTTATAGTTTCATGAAGGAGCGAGAAGGGTAGAAGAGATACAATCATATATATGATTACATACAATCATATACATGATTACATACAATCATATATATGATTACATACAATCATATAAATGTTTGCATACAATCATATATATGATTACATACAATCATATATATGTTTGGTAACATTACCGCTACCCAAACATAATATGTTTGGGAGCTGCTCCAAACATATATATGTTGAGTATTCCGGGAAAATCGATTCATATTTATATATAACCTCCATATATATGTTCCTCCTGATTTGGTTACAAATCGCTATAGAAGTTGTACTTTACTTCCGATCATTACAAAATTCTCCAGAAAGATGTTTCTCAATTTAGGAACGAATATTGCTTAATTTAGCGATTATCGGTTCAGAATTAGATATATTCACATATATGTGTTCTTACCCATTTACCAATTATTCCAATGACCCTAATCGCATATTTAGGGAGGTGTAGGGTATTATATAGTCGGCCCCGCCCGACTTTCTGCCTTTCCTTACTGGTTTTAGATTGATTAAATATTGATGATACTATCCAAACACCCAGTATGTTGTGAGAAAGAACATGTTGTGCATAAAAGGAAATTGATTAGTATTTTAAGTTATTTTCTGAAGTGTATTAATACGAATATAAATTGTTTTGAATTTGATTTAAAGTTGGTTGCTAAATAATACTATATATCGAACGGAATGATGCAATTATCGCTAAATTTTAAGAGCCGCTTATCGCCATGCATACATTTTCTGTCACTACAGGTGGAGGTGGCGGTAGGCGGATTGACTTGAAATGTTTACTAAAGTCTTTGGTGAGCATTTACATTGACCTAATTGAAAGTCAGAAACTTATTATTTTCCAGTGATCTTCAACCGCAGTCCGATTGACTTAAATTTTTTAATGAAGACTTTAGAACTCATTATAATCATCTTAACGAAATTTTGCTGTATTTATTGCCTCAAAAACTGATCATTGGCCCCATAGTGCAATGCGCAAAAAGGCATTGAATCAGAAAATTTTCAAGTATGAATTTAATAATAATAAAAATAATAATAATAATATGTATATACAGCCAGTAAGAAAGGACTGTATAGTCGGGCGAGGCGACTATATAATACCCCCAACCCCTCCCTAACAATAGGAAAAGGGGCGTTGCGATAATAAATTGGAATAATTGGTTTCGTTTCAGCCAACAAAGTGCTTAGTTCCACCACCTGAAAATATAAGTTTAAAAAGCGCAGAATTCGTCCATAGATCAAGAATCGGGAGAAACAAATAGGAGGAACTAGACGTCATCTAAACAGATTTCCATCAACTTCTGCCAAATTATATAAAATAAATATAATTTGGCATCTAAATCTGGACCTATCATCGCCAAATTAATCAGTATTCGTTCCTAAATCAAGAAACTTCTTTCTGTCAAATTTTGTAATGATCGGAAGTAAAGTACAACTGCTACAGCGCTTTGATAACAAATCGGGAGGAACATATATTGGAAAATATATCTGTCTTTGAAATTGCGAGTAAATGTAACGCAGGATTTGAATTATGCAAAAGAAAACATTCTTATATAAAGCATAGGTGTTTATGTTTTGTTTTACAGACAGGATATACTCAAATATTGCTGAAATTCAATATTTTCGAACATAAACGTTAATATACTTAAGAAACGAAGAGATAGAGTAGTTCTTGAATCATATTTGGATTCAACGAGGCAAAATCTTTCTAAATGGGGTCTAATATTTTCACCATTTGAAGAACTTTGATCTAAGAAAGGTTTTGGTAAAGTTTTTATTTTAAGTTTTTTTTTTCTAAAATTCCAATATTAATGAATGGTATGTTTAGTATTTGGACCACATTTTTTGAATTAATAGCTCAATAAAGATGGGATATCATATAGATTAAAGGAAATTATGAGGGATAGAAATGCTAAAGACATCACTCTGACGCAGAAACGGAATTTTAGTAATCGTCGTTAAAAAAATTAGAAATTTTTTTTTTTTTTTTCAGAAGATCGGTTTTTGCTGGCATGAAAAAAGCCATACAAAATAGAAAACAAATTGAAAAAAAAAACTGTTTGTTCCATTAGCATCCTAACGAAGAAAACAATGCCTTTGCAAAAGGTCTATGAATAAACATATAAATTATGACTCATATTGTAAAAATAGGGAAATTAAAAAAAAATCATATTAGACGAAGGCAAACTTAAAAACAGACTATCATCACATAAATCGGACCAAAAGGCTATGGAAAAACCCTCAGAACAGAAGACGGCTTTGGTAGCACATTGCACACTCACTGAACATAAACCAAACTTCGATGAAGTAGGTGCATTAGTAGAAGAGAAAAAGTCATACAGACGATGCTATTCATAACAAATACGAGTATACCAACAGATAAGAGACTTAAGTATAGGGTGATCCATTTCGAGGTTCCGTACTTTTTTGAAGAAAAAAAACACAGAAAATTCAAATTGAATGGGGAATGTTTATTATCATTTGAAAAAAAATTCTTTGGCATTTCTTTTTTGAAGATTATGTCTAAAAAATGTTGGCCGCGGCTACGTCTCAGATGGTCCATCCGTTGGGTCCAATTTTCGATGATTCGTTCGAGCACTTCGAATGGTAACTGGCGAATGACACGCGTAATGTTTTGCTGCAAGGCCTGAATCGAAGCGGGTTTGTCCGCATAAACTTTAGACTTTACATATCCCCTCAGGAACAAGTCTAACGGTGTAATATCACACGATCTTGGTGGCCAATCGACCGGCCCAAAACGTGAAATTATCTGCTCACCGAAGTGTTCTCTCAATGAATCCATTGATTGATGCGATGTGTGGGAAGTGGCTCCGTCTTGTTGAAACCAAATGTCGCCGAGATCACGAGCTTCAATTTCAGGCATCAAATAGTCGGTTATCATGGCACGATAACGGTCGCCATTGACGGTTACGTTCTCACCGGCATCATTATTGAAGAAATATGAACCGATGATTCCGGTACGTCGGATCGGGATTCGGTAAATGGCAAAAAGATAGCTCTTAACGAGTGCTGCAATATTGCTCATGGGTGTCAAGGTCGTGGGTCGACTGGAAAGTGTTTTTTTTTGGATTATTTTGATAATAAAACTGAATAATTTGTAAACGTTGTTCAAGTGTAAGTCTTTCCATGATGAAATCCCAAACAATACCTAACAAAAATAACATGACAGCATGACACGACTCACACGTGATCTGTCAAAAAAGCCTATTGAGTATCTCTACTTAGATCCAAGGGCGTAGCCAGGTATGGGCAGCTGCCCCCCCTACAGCTTACAAAATGATTGTTGGTTGTTTTTGGTTCAGTTTATTTCGGTTTGAGACACAGTGTTTCTACTCATAACAAAAGTAGAACCTAAATTTTTCCAAATAATTGAACAAATAATTCTTTACTGTTGACGTTGAAAAACTGCGCAATTTTGCTGGACGCTACTCCATGCTCTTCAAAATTAAATTAATATTCGTTACATCTCTATTTTGTATATTTATATAATAATATTATATTATATTATATAATTTTGTCAGCTACTTGTGGTTTTTCGCTCGACCGATTCATGTGTTCTAGTTTTCGAGGTATATGCGTTACAATATCTACTATATATATACCCGATATCTGAGTACCCATACATCTCAAATCCTAGATGAGCTGGCAATATGGGGTTCTTTCCCAGTTAATAATCTCACTAACAGCTACTTGTGGGTTTTCGCTCGACCGATTCATGTATTCTAGTTTTCGAGATATATACGTTACAATATCTACTATACATATAGCAGATATCTGAGAAGCTATATATCTCAAATCCTAGATGAGCTGGCCATATGGGTTTTTCCCAGTTAATACTCTCACGTATAGCTACTTATGGTTTTTCGCTCGACCGATTCATGTATTGTAGTTTTGGAGTAATAAGCAGTTCAATGCCTGAAATTTTTAAATGCTGTAATAGGCTGTTTTCTTTAAATGTTTGTATGTTAAATGAATATTTACATACAAATTGCTTAGAACTATTATAATTTAAACAAACACGTTTAATCTTTTTAGTTTTTTTTTTAACTTTTTTTGACCAAAAATCTTATTTTTTAATAAGTTCCACATCACAAATACGTTCTACATGGTTTGTGTCTTGGATGTGGGACGACTTTAACTCACGAATTTATCTTCACACCCTTTATAAATAAAACATAATAAATAAATAAGCAAGGTGTTTTTACTTTAATTTTTAATTTAAACGGGTATAACTTTTTTCACTGACTCTAATCTAGATAACCAACATGACATTATGTTTAGTGAATATTATTAGGTTTTAAAAACCGTTAAGAATTTTAAACTAGCAAAAACCGTTTTGGAGTTGTGTGACATTGTGTTTATGTTGGCTATGCGGCTTTTTAAAGCTAATCCTACAATAAACCTACAATGTACTTGGGCTTTTAATTCGAAACAATTTTAAGCGTTCTCAACGTTCTCCGAAATTTTTTTATAAAGACTCATTACTTACATACATAAAGTACCATCAACAAAGTTCGTCTGAAGAAAGTATTTGGTAGGAAAAAAACCACTGAATAAAAGTGAGTTCTTCCAATATAGCTTCATATGCATACATTATGACAAAAGCACTGTTTTAAAGTTATATACCAATCTTAAAAAAAAATTAAATGACATCTTGTTATTTTAAATATACATGAAAACTAATCATTTAAAAATTAATACTTTTGCTACTAATTACATGAATTCTTAATTTAAAATCATAAAATTTCCTTTTTTTGGTTTGTCTTTATTTAATATATTTTCAAAACAATGAGCATTAATTTTTGCATTAGTTACTTTAAGTTTTAAATTTTTTTGTGTTTAAAAATAATATTAAGAAGAAACAAGAACCTCTGCCCCCCTAATTTAGATCCTGGCTACGCCCTTGCTTAAAGCACCCTATATATAAAGGGTTTTTCAACAGGGACGCTACAAAAGTAGACCGACAGGAACAGCAAACGACGCCATATTTTTTGCCGCTCTTTTGACATTTCTCTTCAGCTACAACAAATTACGGTTTGGTCCGGTTGTGGGCCGGCGGCGTCATTGGGCCGTACTTCTTCCGTGATGATCAAGACCGGCACGTTACTGTGAATGGGAATCGCTACCGTTCAATGATAACCGAATATTTTTGGCCCCAATTGGATTATATGGACTTGGAGGACATGTGGTTCCAACAGGACGGCGCCACAAGCCACACAGCGAATGCCACAATCAATTTATTGGAAACCAAGTTTGGAGAACGTGTTATCTCACGAAATGGTCCAGTCGATTGGCCGCCTCGGTCGTGCGATTTGACGCCGTTAGACTATTTCCTGTGGGGCTACGTCAAGTCTATGGTCTATGCCAACAAGCCAGCGACGATTGATGAACTTCGTATGAATATCGAACGTGAAATTGCAGCAGTATCGGCCGATTTATGCATGAAAACCGTCGAAAATTGGGTTCAGCGTCTGGACTTTTTCAAGCGTGCCCGTGGTGGCCAATGCAAAAGAAATCGAGTTCCATACATAATGGCATCGAACGTACTTTCACAGGAATAACGAATTTCATTGATATCCAAAACAGTTTTTGTTTTATTTAAAAAAACTTTTGTAGCGCTCTTATTGACGGACCCGATACAAATGCTCTCAAATGTATCGATATATTATGGACAAACCCGGGCGGAACAAATGTTAGTTGACAGATAAACTTCACCGAAGAAAATCTAACTTCAAATATTGGAGAAAAATAAAAATAAATAATTAAAAATCCATTAACTCGTTGTTTAATTACATAAAGAACCTCAAGCCGAATAATAACAAAAAACCATATTATCATATATTTTTTATTTTTTTTTTGCAATTTTGTTTGGTAGGTACCATAGGGACGTGGCAATAACGACCATTTCGAAATATACTACGGGTACTATAAAAACATTACACTGTACAAAGTTTCAAGTGGTTGTATGTACAGAAATTGAAGTTATAAGCCGTTAACTTTTTGTGCAAAATGGACCATTTGTGTGCAAGGCACCAAAAGAGGCGTGGTAATAATGTAAATGTTGCACGGAACTATAGGTATTGTAAGAGAATTGCATACATTTATCTATGTCTTCGAAAAAGCAATTGTCTAAAAAAGGCACCAAATCAAAATGTTTTCTGTAAAACTATCAACATAATACGAGTATTACGCATATATGGCTAATCTACAAAATTGTGTACGAGTATCACTATGTCTAAAAATTTCATATTTTACACACTCTTTTAAATTTAAACAAATTGCCTAAACGGAAACCTGCCCACAGCAAATGTCTGAAAAGATGTAATTATCCATTCAAATTTTCAAGTTCATAGCCAATACTCAAATGTGGCCCTGGCTCGGTGGGGAAATATAATGTGCATAACAAAAAAGTCTATACATTCTCATGGGGGCAATATTCTCTTTCAACAGTTCTCTGTCTTTGTGACGTATTTCCATGGCCGCCGGCAGATACAGTTGTCGAGAACTTTTTTAATATCCTATCCTCACTTCAAAACGTCCGTTTTCATGTTCAGCACACGATACGACCACAAGTAACTGATGTAGTCAACCGTGGACATGCACAGACATGGATATGAGCGTTCATACACCGGTGATGGGGTGGGCGGTCACACAAGCACAGATACGAATGAAAATATGACACACTCAGCTGCACTTGAAAATGACAGTAGATGTCTGTCGACCTTTCTGAATGTTTGAGTTTCGTTAGTTAGAGAGCAAAGGAGAGAGAAATAGCGGGAGTGAGCATAGACGTGAACTTGGTTGTGCTGAAGGACATTTAAACTTTGACTGTGCATGCAGCAACAAGAAAATTAAGCCTAGATACGTGTAATTTCGCGTTTACGTCGATGTTAGGTAAAATATTACCGAACTTTGAAATATTTGACATTGAATGTATACACTCACAGGAATATGTTAGTAAAAACAGTAAGCAGCTTGCTGATGTTTAGAGTTGTGTAGCTCGCAAAGGAACTTTTTCAATTGAAGGGGTGACTTTACTGAACGGTACGAAATAGTTCACACAACTCGTTCCTTGCAGCTCAGTAGTTCACTATGTCTTTTTTCTTCAACCATGTCATTCCATTCTCTCTTCTCATTTCGTTTTTTATAATCAGCTGTGGTGTTTCCATTTTGATGACACCATGGATGTAAGATTCTACCTATACAAACGCGTTTGTATATTCAACTCAAGTCATTCATGTTCCAATCAGATTCCTTTAATAGCGGCTGAACTGGTGATCTCCTGTTGAACTGAACTGAGCTGGCGAACTAAAGAGAGCTGGTGAACTAAAGTGAGCTGGTGAACTAAAGTGAGATGGTGAACTAAAGAGCTGATGAACTAAAGTGAGCTGGTGATCGAAATTAACTAAACTAGTTCACTCAATTGAACTAAACTAAAATGAGTGCTCACTTAAAATAATTACATTGTCCATCTCTACTGATGTTGCTTTTTCGGTAAATATAAGTATGATATTTTAGAATAGATGTACAATGTACGAGGTATGTTCAAAAAATATCGCGAATTTTTAATTTCCGCGGGCTACTGGTATTTGATTTTTGATATTTTTGTAGCTCATGTCCCTACTTATGCTGACAAGGTCGGCCATTTTGAATGTTTAGTTAATTTTTGACAGTTGTTGTGCTTGGATGTGTTTTAACTTGTCTTCGATTTTTATCTATTTCAGAATATGGATCAAAGAATCTGTATAAAATTTTGTGTGAAAAACAAAATAAAGTGCGCTGACGCATTCCGAATGTTGACTGTGGCATATGGTGAAGCTACCTTGGACCAAATCAACGCTTATCGGTGGTACAAAATGTTCTTAGAGGGCCGAGAAGATGCGAAGGACGAACAGCGTACCGGACGCATGAGTTCGGTCGAACAAAGGTTTTGCTCACAGTTTTCTTTGATTGCATGGGCGTGGTGCATTATGAGTTCTTGCCACATGGTAGTACGGTCAATAAAGAATATTACCTGCAAGTTATGCGCAAATTGCGCAAAGCAATCCACCAAAAACGCCCGGATTTGTGGAAGAACAAAAACTGGCTTTTGCACCATGATAACGTCCCTGCACACACATCGTTGCTTGTGCGCGAATATTTGGCCAAAAACAACACAGTAATGGTGCCGCAGCCACCGTATTCCCCTGAGATAGCCCCCTGTGACTATTTGTTGTTCCCAAAACTGAAAAGGCCCATGAAAGGACGACGCTACGCCACGATTGAGGAGATAAAGACGGCATCGAAGGAGGAGCTGAACAAGATCACAAAAAATTATTATTTGAAGTGCTTCGAGGATTGGAAAAAACTTTTGGCAGAAGTGTATTATATCCGAGGGGAATTACTTTGAAGGGGACAAAATAGATATTCACGAATAAATAAATAATTTTTGAAAAAATACAAAATTCGCGATATTTTTTGAACATACCTCGTACATATATCTAAATATCAATAATGTGAAGAAGTCAAATGAGGGACGATTTAAAGCAATATAAAGTATCGGTTGCAAAATACATGTTCTGTAGAGTGTCAATAATCCTAATCGGAAGGAACCTTTATATGGGGCTAAATCAAAACCCAGTAAAAAGTTTTCCGAAAAAGCAATCGAGTAGAGAATTAAGCAGCTTTGTGTCTACTAATTCCCCAATCGCTTCCCTTACCGATTCTTTTTGAAAAGGGATGAGACTTTCAGAACTAATTCTGAATTGATGAAAAATGAACGTCTTCTTTTTTTGACATTTTCACCAATTTAGAAAAATGAAAAAAAAAAAAACATTTTTTCTTTCGTTTTTATTTCTCTTTATTTTCTATTTTTAATTTTAGTTTTAGACATACATATATATTTATACCCTACACCACACTGTGGTACAGGGTATTATGACTTTGTGCATTTGTTTGTAACACCCAAAAGGAGAAGAGATAGATCCATTGTTTATTATACCGATCGACTTGTAATCACTTTCTGAGTCGATTTGGCTATGTCCGTCTGTCTGTCCGTCTGTCTGTCTGTAGATGTATTCTTGTAATCAAAGTACAGGTCGCAATTATGGCCCGATCTTGACGAAACTTTACACATAACTTTTTTTTGGCCCAAGGACGATCCCTATTTAATTTGGTTAAATTCGGTTTAGATTTGGATATAGCCCCCATATATATGTTACCCCGATTTGACACGTAAGCGCTGTAAAAACTTTATTTTATATCCGATCAGTATGAAATTTAGCACAAAGAGGTCTCTTATTATATGAATGAACACTGTTAAATTTGGAAGAAATCGGTTCAGATTTAGATATAGCCCCCATATATACGTTACCCCCGATTTCACATGTAAGCGCCGTAAAAAATTTATTTTATAACCGATCAGTGTAAAATTCGGCAGAAAGAGGTTTCTTAAGGAATACTGCCAAATTCGGAGAAAATCGGTTCAGATTTAGATATAGCCCCCATATATATGTTACCCCCGATTTTACATGTAAGCGCTGTAGAAAGTGTATTTTTAATCCGATCAGTACGAAATTCGGCAGAAAGAGGTTTCTTATTACATGAATTAATACTTCCAAATTTGAGGGAAATCGGTTTAGATTTAGATATAGCTCCCATATATATGTTACCACCGATTTTACATGTAAGCGCTGTAGAGACTGTATTTTATATCCGCGCTATAGAAGATGTACTTTACTTTCGATCATTAATATTTTCCGGAAAGATATTTCTCAATTTAGGAACGAATATTGCTTAATTTAGCGATTATCGGCTCAGAATTAGATAATATGTTCCTGCCTACTTACCAATTATTCCAAATTATTTTCGCAATGACCTTTATCGCATTGTTAGGGAGGTGTAGGGAGGTGTATGGGGTCGGCACCGCCCGACTTTCTGCCTTTCCTTACTGGTTTTTATTTCGATCCGACGAGGATCTGAACCCGGGTTACTTGCTTCAAAACAGTGCGTGCTAGCTCTCTGCACCACCAATGGCCTCGAACTCATCAACGCTCTGCTAAGTTTTAAGGGAACCAGAGTTTGTCGATAGCCTTGCTTTTTTTGGGATTTTTGGAATTAACCTGATAATTTGACATTTTTATTTTAAGATTCGCCTACTTTTGCGGATTTTTGGAATTAAGTTGTCCATTAGAAAATCCAGAAAAAATATAGCACATTATAATCCGGAAGGAAAAAATTTAATGAAGAATTATGTAATGTCTTGGCTCTAGTTCTACAGCTACTTCAATAGAATGCAGAGAGCAATGGTTAATTGAATCTTGGCAAACAAAACTGGAAGTATTTCTGGGCGAGTCAGTTACAAATATAACCAGTTATTCTTTACTGGGAACGTAGGTCGATGTATACCATTTTTACTTGGGTCGACTTAATATAATATTACGTATATAATTTTTCTTAACGTACATTTATAAATATCATTGGGGTTAAAAATAACAGATAAACTGGAGCTTTTTTATTACTGTTTATCTTCGTGGTTTAGTCTTGTTGATCTATAGTGTGCTTTTTATACCCTAACCTTTTCTGCGGACCAAAAGTGTAACACATCGAACGGGTGACCTAAGACCCCATGTATGTTTGGTGGAAATTCGATTTGGGCAATTTTAAGTCATTTGAGCAAAGTCCGTCCGTCTGTCTGTTTGTCTGTCTGCGGGCTTGTGCGCACGATAACTATCGAAAGGTGGAACCGATTGACTTCAAATTTTGTATGCGGTAATATTTTTTCCTATCTCCGGTAAAGTTCGAAGATGGGGCATATTGGTCCACTACTTCTGGTACCACCCCCACAAAGGGTTAACATTTAGTGAAATATTGGTTCATTAATAACTTATATACTATTTATTCGAATCTTCTCAAATTCAACACAGAGTAGTAGTTTATTAGTCGCTATCACCTCGAGAAAAGTGGGCGAAGTTGCCACCCCTCTTTTTGTACCTCCCACACAAATGGTCCATTTAGCACCAAAACTTAATAGCTTATTACTTCAATAATAGTGCATACAAATACTTGAAATTTAGTACAGTGTAATGCTTTTATAGTACCTACAATCCAGTGAAAAATGGGCGTCATTGACATGCCACTTTTGGTACCTCCCACACAAACGGATTTTTTTGCACCGGACGTTTATAGCTTTTAATACCAGTACATACTTTAAAGTTATTAAATGCAATTTAAATTAATAGTAATTTAATTAAAACAAAAAGTCCCTTTGGGACTGAAGGGTTGGGTATTCTTAAGACCGTATCCATAATAATTCCACTAACGTACGTACCAAATTTCGTTCTCCTACGATCAGCACTTTCTAAAATATTCAAATTTTAAATATTTCCACGTCCACTTTTTGATTTTTTACGTATCATCTGTGACCAAGAAGCTTCGATAACTTTCAAAACAAATTTCGTTCTTCCTAGGTCATTAGATTCTGTAATATTAAATTTTGAAATATTGTAAAAAAGAACATTTAATTTATAATACAGAAGTAACATTTAAAATCGGTCCAGTAGGTTTTACGTGACAATATCTACGTAAGCAGACAGTCTTTGGTTTATAACGATTAAAAGTTCTCGACTCCAATTGATAGGACTACAGTAGCATAAGCCCAGAGCTTTGTAGCGAATATTTTTAATTTTGCATAAAATCCAGAGATCCGAAATCTTCGCTCGAATTCGAGTAGAGAGTGAAACACGTTCGAATTCGAGCGCGAGTACTCCTGCGAGTGAACAAATCGAGTATACTCTTTTTTTCTTTGCCACTCGAATAAGAGCGCATATGCCTGGCCCGATTTCGAGTGCGAGTAAAATACCCTCGAAATCGAGCAGATTATACTCTTGCCGAGTACTCTTTGACAATTGTGAAAACTATTAAGTCGGAAATTTGTAATCTCAAATTGAAACTGTAAAATGTTCATTCATTACATACATAACTCTTTTATTACTCTTTATTTTTTTATTACAGCAATTTCTATTTTTCCGCCTGATTTCACTCTTAGAGTAAACTCTCACTCTATTTCATAGATTTTTACTCCCACTCTTAATTTTTAAAAAGAAGTAATCGCGAGCGCTCGCTCTTGAAATAAACGAGCGGAGAGTAAACTTTTTGTAACACTCGTAATCTTCGAGTAATCTTCTTCGCGAGTATTCTTCACTCGCGAGTAAAATGGAGTAAATCTGAGCTCTGTTAAAATCACAAAAAATATATATTAATCGTTGCAGGACTGCTTCCACCAAATGTTTAAGTTTTAGAGCTTAACTAGAAGTTTCAAATATATATAAAATTCGAGAAAATCGGTTAGAACAAACAATGAATATAAGAAGTAAGAAAGTTCAGTCGGGTAAACCGACTTATAAAACCCCTCACCTTGAGTCCCAAAAAGATATAAGTAGATTTAAAGTATTTACTGGTATTAAAGTTATAAGCTGTTAACTTTAGGTGTAAAATGGTCCATTTGTGTGGGGGGTACGAAGAGAGGCGTGCCGATAATGGTCACTTTTCTCTAGACTCTAGGTACTATAAAAGCATTGCACTGTACGAAATTTCAAGTATTTGTATGCACTGGTATTAAAGTAAAAGCTTTGTTACAAAAATGTCTATTTGTGTGGGAGGTACCAAAAGAGACGTGCCAAAAACTCCCATATTTCTCTGGACTCTTTGTACTATAAAAGCATTACACTGTGCAAAAAGTCTTTGTATGCACTGGTAATGAAGTTATAAGATATTAACTTTTGTTTCAAAATTGTCCATTTGTGTGGGAGGTACCAGAACGGGAGTCACTCCTTCGATGTGTTACACTTTTGGCTCGTAGCAAATGATATATACCCCCTCTCTAAGCTGAGGGGATAAAAATATGGCAGACATCAAAAAGAAACATTTATTGATTTGACCTTTTGTCGTGGAATGCCTCAAATAGAGTTCATTATTTAAAAAATAATATGTTCCCGGCAAATATACTACAGCATTGATTTTTGTATACTGTATCATTTCGTATATATGTACTCGAATATTACAATGTATGTAAAGTGTTAGGAACCCAGCAGCTAAATTAATATAATATTTAATCAGTAAATTTTAAATCTGCAGTCAGCAATTTTCAGACAAGATTTTTTCAAGTCTTTATACAGCAATAAATTATAACTTTTGAATGTTAATATTAATATTAAATCCTTTTCGGGATTTAAATATTCACCGTTTTTTTGATCATTTGCTACCTAATAAATAATATTAAATTGTTTTGCTTACTGTTGTGTGTAGCAAGAATATCATAAATAAAATGCTTTACTCCGTAAATCCACGTTATTGATGTTATTATTGCCTGCATTAGAGAATGAACCTAATAACTGTCTATTATTTGGATCAACAAACTCAATTTGCATGTTATTGCCGCAAGAATGGCACATTTCCATTGCAACAACAAAGCATTTCCACGTGACTTAAAGCACATCACCCCTCCAGGCCAGGAGTCAATGCCATCTGACAGCAAAGAGTTGCATAAATTACAGATGTAAACAAAAGCAATATGCTCAAAAAAAATTGTTTTTCAACTCTTTGTAAGATTTTGCTATAGCGGTTTAAGATAAAACTCGTTAAGTTTGAAATTGTTTTTATTGTATGAAACCAAAAAAAAAAAAGAACAATTTTACCTTTCAACTCTGTTTAAGGGATCATCGTGGAACATTCATGAAGAAAAAGCATCACAAGAAGTCATACATAAATATCCTGCAGTCACAAAAAGCCATACAATAGAAGCCAGAACAATGACAGTTTCATCGTCGCCACCTACCACCACCGCTAGATGGAGTGCCAGCGGGTGTCGACGGGTTTCGTACTTTGATGCGAATTGTTGTGTTTTGAGATTTTTTTATGAATGTAGCCACATTTCCGTTTGCTGCTCATTGCGACTCATTTCCGAAGAATTCAAATTTATACGAGCATTACAGCATAAAAACTGCGGAAACGCATAAAATACCCCCAGGCAGAGAAGAAACGAAAAAAAAAAACTTTAATAAAATTACGTAAATGAAAGACACACTCACTCTCAGCCGGATAAACCGTCAGAAATGCTAGAAAATATGCACACGCACACATATCCGCGCTCACGTGTAGTACCGAGAGATGTAGCCGATGTATGCGTGAAAAATGTATAAACATTTTTGACAAAGTCAGACATAGGAAGGAACATACCCTTTACAATAAAAGTCATCATCGTGGCAACTATGTGCAAACATAATCGTTGCACAGTGGGTGCTTAAGAGAAATCTATCTTCTAAATCTACAATATTACGAGTATTTCGAAATAAAACCAGTAAGGAAAGGCAGAAAGTCAGGCGGGGCCGACTATATAATACCCTACACCTCCCTAACAATGCGATAAGGGTCATTGACATAAAAATTAGGAATAATTGGTAAATGGGTAGGAACATATTATCTAATTCTGAAACGACAATCGCTAAATTAAGCAATATTCGTTCCTAAATGGAGAAACATTTTAATGATCGGAAGTAAAATACAACTTCTATAGCTGTTTGATACCAAATCAGGAGGAACATGTATATGGAGCTTTAATAAAAATCTGAACCGATTTTTCCTGAATACTCATTCATGTAAAAAGACCTCCTCAAATCGAGCCTAACATATATATGGGGGCTATATCTAAATCTGAACCGATTTCTTCCAAATTAAACAGTGTTCATTCATATAATAAGAAACGTCTTTCTGCCGAATTTCATAATGATCGGATATAAAATAAAGTTTTTACAGCGCTTACATGTCAAATCGGGGCTAACATATATATGGGGGCTATACCTAAATCTAAACCGATTTTAACCTAATTCAATAGGGATCGTCCTTGGGCCAAAAAAAGATATGTGTAAAGTTTCGTCGAGATCGGACCATAAATGCGACCTGTACTTTGATTACAAGAATACATGCACAGACAGACGGACATAGATCGGTACAATAAACGATGGTTCTATTTCTTCTCCTTTTGGGTGTTACAAACAAATGCACAAAGTTATAATACCCTGTACCACGGTGTGATGTAGGGTATAATTAAACAATATCAATATATGAAATAATGAAAACAATAATCCTAGTGGATACCAGGTACAAAATAAAATAGGAAGATAAAACAAGATGACAAGGAGAAAAAGTAAACATTCCAGGAAAAAGACACGAACAAACAAAACATGAACAAGTTTAACCGAAGCCTAAATGAAACGAGGAACAGCGAGAGTTAGAATCGAAATTATAGAAAATGGATGGTAGAGTAGTAACAGAACGAACAGAGCACAACAGGAACAGAACGTTGCGGGCTAGAGCACAGCAGGAACAGGACGTAGCAGAAACAGCATGGCAGGAATAAAACGAAGCAATAATAGCGCACAGCGGAAACAGAGCACTTCAGGATCGGAGCGAAGCAGGACCAGAGCATAGCTGGAACATGGAATTCCAGAAAAAGATCGTTGCAGGAATGAATATTGAGCAGTAACATTGACAGGAACCGAAACATAATGGGAACAGTGCTTAGCAGGAAACAGAAACGTAGCTGGATCATAACGTAGCGGGAAACAGAACTGAACTGACAACCACGTATTAAAATAACGCGAAATAAAGTACGACAATTAAAAAAAAACAATAGTTTACGGAATTACCAAAAAATTATGATTACACTCAAGAACTACGCTTTTATCATTGAAATAGGGTCGGATGTTGAGAAGAGATAGTAAACAGAGTTAAAGTTTCTACCAAGTGAGTTTAAAGGATTGAATAGTTCATAATTATATCTACAAAAATGTAATTTTAACGGAATACAATTTCGTATCGAACGAACAGGAATTGAATTTATTTCCCCATTAATCAATTTAACTGCAAACAAAATAACTAACATAAATCCTCTTTTCTTAAGCGAAGGAAGCTCAATCAATTTCAGGCGATTGAAATAAGATCGATTTTCCAGCCAAGACCACGTAAGGCAAAAAGTAGTAATTGTTTTTGTACGGATTCAAGCCTATCAACGCACATGTTATAATGAAGAGACTATAAAACAAAAGCATATTGAAGAGTAAGCTTAACAAGAGATGTATAAAGATGTTAAGCCAAATATGGGTGAATAAATTCTTAAAACCATCGTTTGAAAATCCCAAAAAACTCATAGCTTTCGCCACACACTATGCAAATTTGCGGTCAAGTAAAACAACTAAGTTATTGAAGATACCCATTCTCAAGGGTATAATTGCCTTTAAAGTAATTAGTCTGATTGATTCATTTTTTGAAATTTGAAGACATAAAGTTTCTGTTCCACCAATCTGACAAACGCAAAAGATCATCTTGCAGAGAAGCTGGGAACTGATTTAGCGGACAAAAATAACTTGGTATCATCTGCGTACATTAATATTTTAGAATAGTTCACCGCTGATGGAAGATAATTAAGGAATAGATTAAACAGAATAGAATCTAGATGACTATCTTGAGGAACACAAGAGTCATACCTATAAGGTACGAAGATATCCAACGGATTGTGCCATGAGGGAAACCAATTAATTTAAGCTTGCATAATAAGAGATGGTGATATACAGTGTCAAAAGCTTTCCTGAAATCAATCAATTAATATCTGCTCTTTTTGTCAGAGGGAAGAAAATACGTGCTAAACTAATTCCATTCGATTGGTAACTGTGGATTGGTAATATTCGATTAAAAACTATGTTGGACGTCCGATGAGATATTGCCGAGTAAATGAGAGAGTCTATCAGTCTTTATTTTCTCAAAATGTTTGGGTATAAAACTATGTTTGCGATACCTCTGTAATGCTCAATATAAAATCTAGAACACTTATTAAACAAAAGGAAAATAGATTAAAGATGTTACTAAGTGGTAGGTATCTCTCATATGCAAATTCGCGCTATGCGAAATTCGTGACCTGAAGAATAGTTTAAAGACAGATATAGTAAACCTTCTAAAACTTCACTATGAGAAAGTGATATTTGTGAAACAGATTAGATGATGAATGTTTATACGGGAAATCTGTAAATGACAGGATGTTTCTAGTATAAGTACTTTGAAAGAAGTTCGAGAAAAAGTCAACAATTCCCGAGTCTTCGGATGATTCCAAGCCACCATGTTTCATAGTGATTGAAAACCCAGTGCTCCATTCACTGTTAAGGAACTTATTCAAATCTTTCGGATTTTATCTAGTTTAGGTAATTATTTTAAGAAATATTATTCGCGTTATTAAATCTAGATTTTGCAACGTAGTATTTTATGTAATCTACCGAAGTGTCACTCTGGTGGTATTTTTTATGCATTTTATTTCGAAAATTTTATAGTGGAAAGAGAATGCCACTATATTAGACACATAGAAATTCATCCTCAAAATTTATACTCTACGTGTAAGACGATCTTTCCTATAAGTGTGATAATCTTCACAAAGATTGTCTGAGCTAAATGTACTAGTGCTAAGTCATGTTGCGGTGATAACAAGAATATCATCACTGTAAAAGAAACTATCAATAACGACATTTCGAGGTTTGGTATTTAAGCAGCGGACACACTGATAAAGTATTGAAATATGAAATTAGTTTTTTGGAGCTGAATGATTGCCAGCTAAAGTGCGAATATCAACACCAATATTCGTTCTAAATCTATCTCTTGGAACAAATTCTTTTGCATGTAAACCATGGGGCCAAAAAGATTCATTACCTAAGGTGGAAAATAACGGGTGATCCAAGTAGAGATCCTTTTTTCAATAGCCTTTTTTGTTAACATCAACAACGTTTACAAATCGTTCAACTTTATTACGAAAATTCACGTTCTGTGAGGAATGTGTTTCGTGCACTTCGATCAACGAATAGATCACGTCCAGCACGCAGTGAAGAAAATGTTGAGGCCGTAGCTGAGAGTGTACACGAGGACCGTGTAGAGGCGATTCGCCGCCGTTCGCAGCAACTCGGACTGACGTATGGAACGACTTGGCGCATTTTACGTCGAGATCTTAAATTGAAAGCATACAAAATACAGCTTGTGCAAGAACTGAAGCCGCCCGACCTTCCTAAGCGACATCGCTTCGCTTTATGGGCTCTTGAAAAGTTCCAAGAAGATCCGACGTTTTCGAGCCAAATTTTGTTCAGCGATGAGGCCCATTTCTGGCTCAATGGGTATGTAAACAAGCAAAATTGCCGCATTTAGGACGAAGAGCAACCTGAAGAGATTCAAGAGCTGCCACTTCATCCAGAAAAAAAACAACGGTTTGGTGTGGTTTGGGGGCCGGTGGAATCATCGGTCCATATTTCTTCAAAAATGATGCCGGTGAGAACGTAACTGCAATGGCGACCGTTACCGACTATTTGATGCCTGAAATTGAAGCTCCCGATCTCGGCGACATCGATTCAGGCCTTGGAGCAAAACATCACGCGTGTCATTCGCCAGTTACCAGTCGAAATGCTCGAATGAGTCATCGAAAATTGGACTCAACGAATGGACCACCTGAGACGTAGCCTCGGCCAACATTTGATAGACATAATCTTTTTCCCATTCAATTTGAATTTTCTGTGTTTTTTCTTTAAAAAAGTAGGGAACCTCGAAGTGGATCACGCTATAGTTGCTGATGTACAAGGATCTTGAACGAGGCAACAACCTTCGGTTGAATTAATTTTAAAAATAGCGCGAGCGGTTGACTACGCACTTACGGTTACTACAATGAGTTGAAGCAACTGTAATGAACTGGCAACCCATGCCAGTCACATAAGAAGTGAAAATTGGTGAAATTAAGTCTCGGTTGGAGCTTCGTTTTTCTTCGTAGGTATATAAATTTTGCATATCCACATTTCTTTGTAGATACATATGTATATATACAAGTGATGAATTAACCGAACTACTACATGCTCATCGTGGCATGTATAAAATCCCTCGGATGAGATCTCCACACAGGATCGAAATACGTATAAGGGTTTGTGTTTACATGGCACCCAGAGCGCAGTGTCTTATCTTTTATGGTCAAAATTAACGTGACCATGGGTACTATGTTTTTGTGAATTATGATTATACTCGTAACAAGGTTTTGATGGGACATTATTATTGTCAAGGGTGACCAAATTACGATGGTACCACATTATGTAAACATATGACCGCGATATGATCCGCATAGCAGAGGGTAGTTTATATTTGGAAAGGGCCAAATTTGATAAAGTATTTTTGTTTTTCACTACAACCAGAAATTTAAAAATAAATGTATTTTATACTTTCATAACAATTGTTGAATTATAGAATTGGGATTTCCAATTTTTAATTTAAATGGATTTATTTGTTAAAAAGTTTGATTTCAAAGCACTGTGCATATTAACGTTGACAACAACACGCATTAATTTCATACGTATTACTCACGCACACAGATATATATAGACAATTTGCCGGAAGTTTTGCAGCTCTGAAAATATATTTGTTTCCCCCTGTTTGTATGTGTATGTGTATTTTCATATGAATGTTAGTTTTGAGTTTCTCAAACACAAAACGAATAAAAAATGTAGCGCAAATTTTTCGCAGGAACAGGAAATGAGCAGCGGCAGCTGTATTGCATGCAAAACAACACTGATACTCTACAAAACAAGCTTGGCTCATGCCACTTGGCGGCGGCGCTTGTCTCAAATGTGTCCTTGTGATACCAATGCCACTTACTGGGATAATAACTCAGCACATAACACACAGTACTGGCTGGAGTACAGCCTCCGTCTCTGTCACCGGATTCATTTTTTGGTGTATGTTTTCGCCTTGCGATTAGATCTAACTTCAGTGAGAGCAAAGCAGAGTAACTTTCTGTTTCCATTGGCGTTTTTTCTTCCTTTTTCCAGTTGCCTTTCAGTGTCTGTGTATTTTTTTCTAGGGGTTTTCATTTCATTATGAATATTTTTCATAACAAGAGCAACATTTTGTTGACGCAGGAACAAACCGCCGACCAGAAATCTGCACTATCTTCCTTCCAGCAAAGTCAGGCACATACGGGTATAGACGGAAGGACGGTCCCAGTGACATACATTCTCGATTTGCCTGGTAAATTTGCTATGTCACATCAGAAGACAAAATACTGTTAAATATGGGATTTAGGAGGACAATGTAGACAATTTGGGAACAGATAAAGATATAAGAAACATATAGTTAACGCAACGGCTTTCATCAGAAAAAAGGGAAAGCAAAACAAACGGGATCTTGTTTGAGGTCAATATCAAAACATTGACTTAAATTGATCGTTGTTCGTGTGAAGGGTTTCGGTTATAGATATTATGTGTTATGGAAATTTAAGAAGTCAAATCGGAGAGATGCTATGTATAGGAACTATATCAGAAAATGGACCGATATTGTCCATTTCCAATCTCAATCTCAGACCCTGCAATTAGAAGTATTTGTGCCACATTGCAGTCACCTATCTCAAACATAATTCCAATGTTTATTTCTTCTGGCAGCTCCCCAAAAAACTCCATATCTTACCATGGCATACAAATACATGATATACCAGTTAAATTTTGCGTTATTGGTGTCCTAACACCAGGGACACCTCGTACCAAAGATTCACAATAATATTCGTTGGAAATTGTTGCTAAATATTTCTCCGTGAATTGGTTAGCACACAATGGTGGAGGTTGGATATAAATAACATGAAATCTGATAAGTTTTCATACGAGAACCTTGTTTTCGGAAATACCATATGAACATTTCCACGTTTCTATTGCATTTGATTTATGGACGGAGTTATTTAAGATTATATACGTATTATAAATATTTTTGATTTCAGAATAAATTCTATTTAGGTTATTGAACGCAAAAAAAATCATTGCACATGACCAACATTTCAGACAACTAGACACTGAAATCGTCATTTCTCAAACAAATTTTAACTAGCAGCAATATAAATTGTTGTTGTCTAAAATTGCATTCATGTGGAATGCTTTTTTTGCTGTCTCATTAAAATTGTTCACTTTTAAAGCACAATTATTAGACTGCCCCTCGAAGTCACAATATAGTTGATGTACGTGTAAAATAAAAGTACTTCTTGTTGGAGAAAAAAATATGAGGGGGAGAATACGAGTAACTAAGTGGATATGAAAGCTGTTGATGATGAATAAAATGCTCGTTTAGTGAAATTATATTAACAGAGATGACAATACATTTTTCTCTTCTTCTTCGCCGCTCGTTCTGCGTACAAATGTTGTGCACGAAAAGTGCACAATTCCGAATACATCATAGCATTTCTCACAGACTGAAAGACATCGTGAGTCTGTGAGCTATGCTCTGTTGCACAAATTGCGTTTTAAATGCATGTCATGATGCCATCCTTGATGCATGTCATCGACTCATTCTGTCGCCCAACCTGATTCACATTATACTTTTTACCACATTTTCCATTAAATTTCTTTAGAGACAACCATACGCACGAAGATTGTATAATTTGAATTATGAAGCTCCGATTTGCATACTGATATCCAAGGTAATGGAAAATGCAATCTGTGCACATACATTCGTAAGTGAATTTGGTATTACATCCTCCTCTCTTTCTAGTTTTCTTTTATTTTTTTTATTTTGGAAAAATATATTTCATTGGGAAATATGTTTTCGGTCCCAATTGCAGTGTTCGGTATAAATAATGTATATATTTTTCATTGACTATTCCACATCAGATACTGTTGCATTATTTTGCACACAGTATAACGTGAATAAATTCAAATTCCTGAAAATTCATGTTATCTTATATTACAAATACCGTACCCAATGTGGTCTATGCATAATTTAAAAAATGAAACTTTATAGAAAGTAGGGAATTCTTAAGAAACTTGAGGAAAGGGTCGTCATATTCACCCTTCCTCAAACTACGTATACGAAAAAAATTGTGCAAATGATTTATTCGAAGTTCCTTTTAATTAGGAATACGAAAATCATGTTATGCGAACAAGGAAAATGTATCTCAAATATACATTGAAATCCAATTATTATACCCTTCACCATAGGTTGGGGGTATATTCATTTTGTCATTCCGTTTGTGACACCTATAAATACACTGTCCAACAGCATTTCTGGAACAGAGTAGCGACCGTATAATTCTGAAAGGGCATGTTGAGCAGATCATTTTTGTTGAAAAAACTTATGGTTCAGCTGGTCTGAGTTATTTTTTGCAGTGGGTCAAAGTTTTAATTTTTTGGTCGAAGGTAGCATTATACTAAATGAAAAAAATGATGTAAGTTAATGTCTGAGAGATTTCTCATTGTCAGAGTTACATAGTGGAATTTTATGAGGATAATTTTTGTGGAAGATCTTAACCCTCTAGCCCCCTCTTAATGGGTCAAATTGGCTGTTTTTTCGAAAAAATTAAAAAAGCCCTTTCAAAAAGGACGTTTAAGGATTAAAATATTCTACGAAAATTGTTGCCGGAAAATTTCAGTAGGGGTCGCCAAGGACACCAAAGTTGTAATTATAGCTTTTTACGTTTAATTAGTAAAATTACAGGCCATCTTATACAAATAAGTAATACAAGCGTGTAGAGCTATATGTACAACTTTGGTGTCTTTGGCGACCCCCACTGAAATTTCCCGGCAAACATTTTCGTAGAATTTTTAAATGTCCTTTTTAAAATGATTTTTTTTTAATTTTTTCGAAAAGAAGGCAAAATTGATTCATTAAGAGGTTAGCTAGAGGGTTAAGATCTTCCACAAAAAGGATCCTCATAAAATTCCACTGTGTAACTCTGACAATGATAAATCTCTCAGACATTAACTTACATAATTTTTTTCATTTAGTATAATGCTACCTTCGACCAAAAAATGAAATCTTTGACCCACAGTTAAAAAACTCAGACCAGCTGGACAATACGTTTATTCTACAAAAATGATCTACTCAACATGCCCTTTCAGAATTATAGGGTCGCTATTCTGTTCCAATCAAAAAGTCTTAATTTGTTGGACAGTGATATTGATCTGAGACCCCATAAAGTATATATATTCTTAATCATCGTAAAATTCTAAGACAATTTAGCCATGTCCGTCCGTCCGTCTGTTATAATCACGCTACAGTCTACAATATGGGTTTTATTTCTACCTGGGACATTTCACACCAACAACGGTAGTCATAGGTCCAAGTTTTGATATAGCCCCAATACAAGGGTGCCTCTTGATTTGACTTCTTAACGTCATAGATACCACAAATTCTATCAGATCGGGTTGACAATTTGTAACTAGGGTTTATTTCTACAAGGGTCCCTCTAGATTTGTCTTCTTAACGCCATTGAGACCACAGATTTCAATTGATCGGGCTGAAAATTGGTAACGGGGGTTTATTTATACCCGGAACATTTCATACGATCAATAGTAGTCATAGGTCCATGTTTTGATATATGTTTTGACGCCTTGACGCATGGTATTTTTTTTTAAATTTTTTTCTTTCAAATTCCATTTTTCTTGGATGATGCCTTTAATATTTGGACCATATCAATGAAGCCGTGATATACGTTAAATTAAAGTAAATTATGAGGACCACAAATGTTAGTAATGACACTTTCACGTGGAAACAGAAGTTTAGTAGCTGTCGTTAAAACAATTAACATACATTTTATCGTTTTTTGCTGGCACGAAAAAAAAAAATATCTGTTCTATTTTTTGAAAGCCAGCATCCTAACGAAAGAAGCAATGCCTATTTGCAAAAAGTCTATGGATAAATGTATAATTATAACCCATATTGTAAAAATAGGGAAATTCAAAAAAATAATTTTTCAAATTTTTTTTGGCAATTTTGTTTGGGAGTTGCCAAAAGGGCTGTGGTAATAACCATAGCCATTTTGCACGGGACTATGGGTACTGTAAAGGCATTACACTCCACAACATTTTAAGTATTTGTATGGACTGGAATCAAAGTAAAAAGAAAAATGGTCCATTTGTATGGAAGGTACCAAAAGGAAGGTACCCCAAACTGAATATGAGTATTGTTAAATTTTCAGCCCATTGGCTTTTCTGGTTTCGTAAATCATGGGTCACTAACAAACGTACAAAGTATTTTATATTTAAGGATATATATCTTTTACTATAGCCATTTTTTCTTCGAGTTTTTGGGTCATATTTTTGATTCAATAACAAAAATAATACTAAAGTTGTAATAGCACCAGAACTGACTAAGGCCCATACTTATAAATAACTATATACATAAAGTAGCCTATAAAAGATGTTATTTTCAATACGTGTACAGTTATCCAACAAGTGGTCAAAAATCACTTGGCGAAAAACTAAAATCAAAGAACACAACTTTCAAAATATTGGCGCAGGCCTGAAGACGTCATGCTATAGCAAACAAATAGTAATTTTATGATCGGCCTGTAGTCAAACCGACTAAAGTATGTTATAACCAAAAACATCTGTTACAATTGCCTAAATTTCTTGTTTTCTGGTCGCACCGACCAGACCTGATCAAATAGAATACTAAAATTGGAAAATTTAAAATTGATATACTTTAACAAGTCGTCTTTTCATCCTACAGCAAATAAACACATACATTCAATTAACTTATACTAAGAAATATTACAAAGTTAATTTATATGTTAGTCAGGGCTAAGTACTTACAAACTAGAATGGAACTGTTTCATAGCTTCAAAATTGTATTGTTTTGATATTGTCTTTTAATCGGAGTTTTTATTAGAATATCATCAAGCTTACGATGTTTGGATCACTGCGTTAAAAGACAATATGTATTCGTTCTGAGATTGTATCAAAGTACAATAGAAGCCTTATTTTCCATCCGATCGTTATGAAATTTGGCAGAGTGGAGTTTATTGGGTTCACATTTAGATATCGAACACATATGTTAAATATATCTCACAATGTTGTGAATTTGACTCGTAGTGTACTTATTCTGCCTAAAAGTTGTGTAGGGTATCACATGGTCGGCCACTCTCCACTTTAGTGTTTCCTTACTGGTTTTACTGATTGTAAAAATGCTTCTTTGCGCCATTACATTCACGCCTATAAAATTAAATTCTGCTCTAATTGTCAACGCCTTTTTTGATGTCAATCAATCAATCAAACATACATATTTGCTCTTTGACATTCCAGTTGATATGCAAAATTCAATTGAAATCCTCCACAGGGTGCTATTGATTATTACAATTAACAACTCTTTGAAAGAGAAAAAAGAAGAAAAAAACGAAACTAAAATATTTTAATTTTCTATTTACATTCCACTCAGAAAAAATGAAAATTGCCTAGGCTTATGGCAAATGTAGAAGCGTATAATTTCTATTAGTAATGAGAAATTCAATCAATATCGAACGCTTTACGCGTTTCACCCCACCAAACAAAGTCCATCTGTTTTCAGTCTTTTGATTAGACTACCCCCCAAAAATGTTTGTGAGAGAAATCTAACCATTCAAATGAAATTCGTTTAAGAGTTAGGCACATGCTTCTAATTATGGCATACTTTTGAAGGCACTCACCCACGCTACAATCCCTTGAGCGGTGTGATGCGGTGCGATGCGATGCGGCACTTACACTTTTGTCGGTCCGTCGACAAACAAAATAAGTCTAATGACCACTTTTCTCGCCGTGTTTATTTTTTGCTTTCATTACGTTTTCCCTTAATTGAAGTTGGCAGAAATGCCAAAACCCTAAAAATGTAAATTCATTCATTCATTCGCTCATTAGAAGTGTTCGCATTTAATTTTTTCAATTCAATTGGAATGGCATTTGCTGTGTATTGTGGCGGAACGTGGGAATAGTCCTCCCTTCGCATTGCGTAGGTGCTTTGGTGGCTTTCGATTTAAATGGCATACAGTAGAAGTCCTTAATTAAAGGTGTTTTTACGCCACTCTTTTAATTATTTCGTTTGAAATGGAATTTGTAGCGGAGAAAAATATATAACATCTTTACAATATTACGCGGAAGAAGTGTTGACTGAAGTTATGTTTACTTTAGAATTTGTAAAGCTACAGATTCAGTGAAGTTTTACAAGCTTTAATTATAAGCCTATGGGCATATTTACCACAAACCATGGTCCGACGCCATAGCCGCACTGAGTAGTGAGCCAGATCTTTGACTCCATCCGACATGATAACCAGAAACCCTGTATACTCGCATAATGAACCTAGCCTAATCTAAGACTACTGAACGTATTAGATATAGCCCCCATATATATGTTATCCCCGATTTGACATGTAAGCGCCGTAGAAACTGTATTTTATATCCGATCACAGCGAAATTCGGCAGAAAGAGGTTTCTTATTAAATGAAGAAATACTGCCAAATTCGGAGAAAATCGGTTCAGATTTAGATATAGCCCCCATATACGAGTTTATTTTAGCCCCGATTTGACATCTAAGCGCTGTAGAGACTGTATTTTATATCCGATCCGTACGAAATTCGACAGAAATGAGTATTCAGGGAAAATCGATTCAGATTTATATATAACCTTCATATATATGTTCCTCCTGATTTGGTTACAAAGCGCTATAGAGGTTGTACTCGGTTGTGATCGGAAGTAAGATCATTACAAAATTCTCCAGAAAGATGTTTCACAATTTAGGAACGAATATTTCTTAATTTAGCGATTATCGGTTCAGAATTAGATATATCCCCATATATATGTTCTTACCCATTTACCAATTATTCCAAATTATTATCGCAATGACCCTTATCGCATTGTTAGGGAGGTGTAGGGTATTATATAGTCGGCCCCGCCCGACTTTCTGGCTTTCGTTACAGGTTTCTCTTAACCATTTACAGTGGAAAAGACAAATCGGCTGCTAGTCTAGAGATATGTTATTGTATATCCAGTTACTGCCTGTTGAAGATAAGTTTGTGCCGAATACCCAATTCAGCGGAGTAGTAGAACGAGCATTATCTGATGGGTGCGAACTGATAATTGGTACTGACGCAAACGTTCATCACTCAATTTATCTGGGTGAGCATAGACAGAAACAGTAGATGTGAATCACTTCTTGACTTTATTCTCACTGCCAACCTATCTATTTGTAACAAAGGCAACAAAGCAACTTTTACAAATAAAGACCAACAGGATGTACCCGACGTCACGTTCGCCACTGACTTCCTGTTAGACAAAATTATTGTTTGGAATGTACTGGGCGACCACTCATTTTCCGATCAGAGTACAAACTCGCTGAAAAAGTACTTAAAACTCTCTCCCATAGAAATTAGAAGGAGACAAATTGGCACCCGTTTGAGAAAAATTTTAAAGTCAGCAACTATAACCTTCTGCATGAACCGAATGAAGTGGTTGATCTGGATAATGCAGTCGATGCCACCGCTACATCTTTCAATAGTTCCCTTTATTGAAGCCTGTCCCAAACCCATGCAAAAGAGTAAAACTAAACCACAATGGTGGACATCAGAATTAACGGCTAGGAAAAAGACATGCAGTAACCTATTCTACAAGGCGAAATCTACTGGTGTCATTAATGACTGGGATGCTAATAAAGAGCAACACAAAATCTACAAGAAGGTGCTTAGGAAAGAGCAAAGGCGTTCGTGGTACACCTTCTGTGGAGAAGTGGATAAGATCTCGGATGCCTCAAGCGTAAGATATTATCTGCTACACTCTGTATAATAGATTACCTGCAGGATGAGGTCAGCTGGACAAAAACAGTGAGAGGTCGCTCGACACACATTTCCGGAGAACTCACCGACAGAATGCGAGGAACAGCAGAACCAACAAGAGAGCGAGAGGGCTGCAAGCATCGCTAGCTTGTTGACGGATGAATCCAGAATTATCTAAGCGATTGACAGCTTTGAGCCCATTAAATCACCTAGACCAGACGACGTTACTTCAGCAGAAATGTAGAAAATGTTGAAGTACATTTTCCCCTGGATGAAGACAATTTATAAAGGTTGTATCAGGATCTCATACGAGCATAATCGATGGATGGATACCAAAGTGGTATTCATACCCAAAGCGGGAGATATTATTCAGACTATTCTGCTTCCTCCTGAAAGGAGAATATTAGCCTATCCCCCTTCCTCTTTAAAAGTCTGAAAATTCTTTTATAGATTCTTTTATTAGATAAAACCTTGAAACAAAACTTCTGTCGGGGAACCAGCAAGCTTGCAACAAGGTCATGTCTACAGATTAATTTTCTCTGTCTATCGGATCGTCCTTACATTTAAAGGAGTTTACTATGTTGGCCTTTCTCGGCTTTAAACAATATTCACTCATATGCGGTAATTGCAGCAATGCCACATTTAAGGGTGAACGCATGATTAGGCTAAGTCAAAGCCTGACGCATAACAGCAAGTCTTGGGTCCACAACAACTCTAACAAGGTTTGTGAACATAGGGACCCCACAAGAAGGAGTAATGTCTCCGCTAATTTAGAACATAGCGGTGAATGGAATCCTGTTAGATCTAGAACGTTGTGGCTGCATAGTCGCGACATATGTGGATGACGTGCCTTTCGCTGTAACTGGCAAATTCCTCAGAGTCACCTGTAGGGTGTCTCATTTTATTCCTGACCGATCAGACTTTATGATAAAATAATACAAATTTAATAATTGATCATATTTCTATGTTTTTGTTCCGTTTTTATTTAAAAATTATTAACATTTCCTCAAAAAATACGATTTGTTAGCACTATTTTTGTAAGATTTCGTTGAACCCGCTGAACGGATGAAATCAAAGCGAACTAGGTTAGGTTAGGTAAGGTTGAATAGAGGAGACGTTTAAAACGTCTCATGTCCATGGACATACACTAAAGCCAGTGGTTCGGCCTGTTGTGCGCTCCTTATTTATGATTTTCATACCCCACGGATTACAGAAAATCGGTACTAGACACGTATTTTTTCAGTATCTTCCAGTCATATCCTCTGAGATGAGTCAAGTCTGGCAATATGTCGGAACCGAAATATCGGGATCTTGCATGTGTGAAAGCTGGGCAGTGACACAGAAAATGTTCTATCGTTTCGATGTTTTCCCTGCATGCCCTGCACTCGTCGTTTTCTGCTAGTCCTATGCGATGAAGATGTGCCTGTAAGCTTAAGTGTCCCGATAGAACACTTATCATCTTACTAATCTCAATCTTGTTTAGTTTTAGAAAACTACTGGTTTTCTTCTCATTTGGGTCACCCCACAGTATCTTTGCAGTTGCTCCTACAGTTGCTCTATTCCACACAGTTTTGTGAGCCATCACTGCCCAATGCTTCAACTCATCCTTCGTGGCTTCGAAAGGTTTCCAATTTTCCAAGTTTATTACTCGAAGTTCTCTGCCCTTTGAAGCCAAGATGTTTGCTCGTTCATTTCCAATCACTCCGTTGTGTCCCGATACCCAGAAAATACGCAGTTGACCATGGACTGAGTAATTATTTATCGTTCTTTTACAGTCTAACATGGTTCTGGATTTGACCTTTTCCGATGTTATTGCTTTGATCGCCATTTGGCTATCTGTGAATATGTTGGCATATTTAGGCTTTGTGGTATTACTGAGCCAGTTAACACACGCCGTGATTGCTCGAACTTCTGCTTGAAATACTGTGTTATGGTCTGGGAGGCGGAAGTAAAGTTCGACTTCTGGTTCATCAATAAAAAGTCCCAGACCCGTCCTTCCTCCTAGCCTGGACCCATCAGTGTAGCAGCTGGTTCCCACTGGCGCATGAGCAAGTGTTCCGTTTTCCCAGGAGCGTCTGTCTGGCACGAACGATTCACAAGTAGCTGTAAGCCGCACTTCAGGAATGCGGTCGGAGATTTCCGTTGTTTGAATATGACCGACCAGTGATTGTAATATCTTCTGATGGTACGACTTGTGGTCTCGATTTATCCATTCATCCATCACTTGTAGACGTACAAGGTGTACCACGAACGCAAAGGCGTTCGTGGTACACCTTCTGTGGAGAAGTGGATAAGATCTCGGATGCCTCAAGCGTAAGATATTATCTGCTACACTCTGTATAATAGATTACCTGCAGGATGAGGTCAGCTGGACAAAAACAGTGAGAGGTCGCTCGACACACATTTCCGGAGAACTCACCGACAGAATGCGAGGAACAGCAGAACCAACAAGAGAGCGAGAGGGCTGCAAGCATCGCTAGCTTGTTGACGGATGAATCCAGAATTATCTAAGCGATTGACAGCTTTGAGCCCATTAAATCACCTAGACCAGACGACGTTACTTCAGCAGAAATGTAGAAAATGTTGAAGTACATTTTCCCCTGGATGAAGACAATTTATAAAGGTTGTATCAGGATCTCATACGAGCATAATCGATGGATGGATACCAAAGTGGTATTCATACCCAAAGCGGGAGATATTATTCAGACTATTCTGCTTCCTCCTGAAAGGAGAATATTAGCCTATCCCCCTTCCTCTTTAAAAGTCTGAAAATTCTTTTATAGATTCTTTTATTAGATAAAACCTTGAAACAAAACTTCTGTCGGGGAACCAGCAAGCTTGCAACAAGGTCATGTCTACAGATTAATTTTCTCTGTCTATCGGATCGTCCTTACATTTAAAGGAGTTTACTATGTTGGCCTTTCTCGGCTTTAAACAATATTCACTCATATGCGGTAATTGCAGCAATGCCACATTTAAGGGTGAACGCATGATTAGGCTAAGTCAAAGCCTGACGCATAACAGCAAGTCTTGGGTCCACAACAACTCTAACAAGGTTTGTGAACATAGGGACCCCACAAGAAGGAGTAATGTCTCCGCTAATTTAGAACATAGCGGTGAATGGAATCCTGTTAGATCTAGAACGTTGTGGCTGCATAGTCGCGACATATGTGGATGACGTGCCTTTCGCTGTAACTGGCAAATTCCTCAGAGTCACCTGTAGGGTGTCTCATTTTATTCCTGACCGATCAGACTTTATGATAAAATAATACAAATTTAATAATTGATCATATTTCTATGTTTTTGTTCCGTTTTTATTTAAAAATTATTAACATTTCCTCAAAAAATACGATTTGTTAGCACTATTTTTGTAAGATTTCGTTGAACCCGCTGAACGGATGAAATCAAAGCGAATTAGGTTAGGTTAGGTAAGGTTGAATAGAGGAGACGTTTAAAACGTCTCATGTCCATGGACATACACTAAAGCCAGTGGTTCGGCCTGTTGTGCGCTCCTTATTTATGATTTTCATACCCCACGGATTACAGAAAATCGGTACTAGACACGTATTTTTTCAGTATCTTCCAGTCATATCCTCTGAGATGAGTCAAGTCTGGCAATATGTCGGAACCGAAATATCGGGATCTTGCATGTGTGAAAGCTGGGCAGTGACACAGAAAATGTTCTATCGTTTCGATGTTTTCCCTGCATGCCCTGCACTCGTCGTTTTCTGCTAGTCCTATGCGATGAAGATGTGCCTGTAAGCTTAAGTGTCCCGATAGAACACTTATCATCTTACTAATCTCAATCTTGTTTAGTTTTAGAAAACTACTGGTTTTCTTCTCATTTGGGTCACCCCACAGTATCTTTGCAGTTGCTCCTACAGTTGCTCTATTCCACACAGTTTTGTGAGCCATCACTGCCCAATGCTTCAACTCATCCTTCGTGGCTTCGAAAGGTTTCCAATTTTCCAAGTTTATTACTCGAAGTTCTCTGCCCTTTGAAGCCAAGATGTTTGCTCGTTCATTTCCAATCACTCCGTTGTGTCCCGATACCCAGAAAATACGCAGTTGACCATGGACTGAGTAATTATTTATCGTTCTTTTACAGTCTAACATGGTTCTGGATTTGACCTTTTCCGATGTTATTGCTTTGATCGCCATTTGGCTATCTGTGAATATGTTGGCATATTTAGGCTTTGTGGTATTACTGAGCCAGTTAACACACGCCGTGATTGCTCGAACTTCTGCTTGAAATACTGTGTTATGGTCTGGGAGGCGGAAGTAAAGTTCGACTTCTGGTTCATCAATAAAAAGTCCCAGACCCGTCCTTCCTCCTAGCCTGGACCCATCAGTGTAGCAGCTGGTTCCCACTGGCGCATGAGCAAGTGTTCCGTTTTCCCAGGAGCGTCTGTCTGGCACGAACGATTCACAAGTAGCTGTAAGCCGCACTTCAGGAATGCGGTCGGAGATTTCCGTTGTTTGAATATGACCGACCAGTGATTGTAATATCTTCTGATGGTACGACTTGTGGTCTCGATTTATCCATTCATCCATCACTTGTAGACGTCTTGCTGTGAGGGCTGCCTCATACTTTAGACGGATATATATTGGTTGGATGTGCAGTATAGTCTCCAACGCTCTTGTTGGTGCGGTTCTAATTGCTCCGCTTATGCCTAGACAGCACATACGTTGCACTTTTTGCAATGGTATTACGTTGTACTTTTTGTCCATTGATGTCCACCACACTACAGAGGCGTAGGTTATTATTGGTATAATCACGCTCATGTAAAGCCAGTGTGTCATATTTGGACGTAGTCCCCATTTTGAACCTATAGCTCTTCTGCACAACGACCAACATCTGTGGGCCTTTGTAACTCTTTCTTCAATATGATCTTTCCAGTACAGTTTCTGATCCAAAATTACTCCCAAGTATTTTATCTTTTTAGATATGGCAATATTCTTATCCAGGAAACGAGGCACGGTAAAAGGATGAATCTTCCTTTTCCTTGTAAATATACATATTTCTGTTTTGTCTGGATTGACATTTAGTCCCCTTGGTTGTGCCCAGTTATATGTTATGTTAAGTGCCTCTTCAGCTCTTCTGCATAGCTGGTTTGGATGTGTGCCCCTTAGAAGTATTATAACGTCGTCTGCATAACAGACTGGTTTAAGTCCTTCATTGGTGAGGGCTTTAAGGAGACTGTGTATCGTCGTAACCCATAGGAGAGGCGATAAAATGCCCCCCTGAGGTATACCACGATTTACCTTGTCTCTGATTTTTACGTAATATGACCCACAGATAATCCACCTATTCCTTAGCATATTGTTGATCCAGTTTATCAACGCCCGGTCAACCTGAAACTCGTCTAAGGACTGGATAAGTGTATCGGTCTGATCGTTGTTAAAAGCGCCCTCAATGTCTATACAAACGGCAAGTGTGTACAATTTTTCACTGAAGGACTTTTCTATGTGGTGTACTACATCATGTAGAGCTGTTTCCACTGATCTTCCTTTAACATATGCGTGTTGCTTGAATTTTAGCTTGTCATCGGCTATCTTACTTTTGATCATGTCGTCAATTATTCGCTCCATTGTTTTTAAGAGGAAAGAAGTTAGTCTAATAGGTCGATAAGCCTTTGGGATCGTATAACTCGCCTTGCCAGGCTTAGGTATGAAGACCACCCTTGATTCCTGCCAATTTTTTGGGGTATATGCATGAGTTAGGCATGCAGTGAAAACTCCAACAAGATGAGTTGATACCAGATCCACCTCATTTTGAAGAAGCGCTGGAAATATTCCGTCCGGTCCCGCAGCCTTAAAAGGAGAGAAGCTTTTTATTGCTTCTTTAACCATAGCATCCGTAATAGGTACTTGGTGCATTACATTTTTGGTCTGTAACTGTTCCTCTATTGGCCCAGCATTACCACTCGGGAAATGAGTTTTCATCAAAAGCCTTACGGTATCATCTATAGTTTCCATCTTTTTACCCGTTTCATCCACCAGTGTTTCGGTTTGGATATGAGTTTTTGAGAGGAACTTTTTTATTTTGGACATGCTGTTAACGCTGTCTACCTGCTCACAGTAAAGTCTCCAGGAGTTACGTTTCGCCAGTCTAATGATTTTATTGTATTCTTTGAGCTTTCTGTGGTAGTCATCCCAATATACTGATAGCTTTTTACGTCGAGCTCTGTTGTAAAGTCTGCGGACATCCTTGCCAATCGAGCGAACTAAAGAACATCTTTCCATATTTGGAATCGGGAGAATTTCGGAGTACGCAGTCAGGTTTCCATGAAGTCGGCAACAGCAACGGAGTGCAAAACGCTCGAGACAGGTCCACATAACGTCGTTCCAGCAGAAGCTTCGAGGTTAAGATTGTTTTAATCAACTCTCTGTCAATGTAAATTTCTGTTGTTAATCCTTCCCACGTGAGCATTGCCCCAGCAAACAAAGAAATCTCGCCGTTAAAGTACATTTCGCAATAAATGAAAACATAGGGAAATTTAAGCAACATTTGATTTAATGTATTTCGAAGTAAGCCATATATGTGACAGGAAAAATTTCTGAGACTCGTGGGAATAATAAAATACAACTTGATGATTTACCAAATTGCATAAATATAACTAAATGCAACATTGAATTTCCGTTACGTGTACCGTGTACACACAATCGGTGTCGAAAGTTTGTTGTCGATTACTATTCATAAATTAAAAATATTTGCCAACATCATGTTGGATTTATGGGGAGGGGCGATGGCAATCATTTAACACTCTAATAATATTATGCATAAACAATCGTGAATCATGAACGTATTGCACATACATAATAACAATTAAAGGTGACCTTAGTCAATACTGAAAAACGAGACCCGATTTTCGCTTTTCCGGACGTTGAGAGAATATCAATATAATAGAGTGCTGCTGCTGGCGTCGGTTATTCTGTTCTTTCCCTCTTTCTGTGCTACCCTTTCAGTTTTAATTAAACACAGAGTTAACCTAAAAGCACTTGAGTCGATGGCAGCACATAAACAAACAAACAGACGAATAAACGCAAACTCACGAAGTCCTGCCTCAAAGGAAATCGCTCTCTTTCTCTCTTATCGACGGACCGGGAGGGTGCTGGACCGGCCAGGTTGGCGGATGGCCGATGGACTACTTGGTGTGGACGGAATACAGCATATCGACAAGGGTCAAACGGAAGGAAGGAAGGACGGACCCCACTGAAAGGTAAACACAAATATTCCAACAACAAATGATGGTTCATTATCGTAAATTGCAATTCTTGAGAGTCTCTCCTTTATCCTTTCGATGCTTTATGGATGTATTTATTTGTGTGTTTATGTGTGTCTGTTTGTTTGTGTGAGTGAGTAAGTGTGATTAAATGCACAAATACATCCAACAAAACGGCATACACTTTACGATATGCGATTCTGTGGAAGTAAAAAGGATGTCAGATGTAACAGTCAACGCTATACACAAGGACGGCTCGGGAAGTTAAAGGAGAAAATAAAAAAATCTGCAAACAATTGCGTCGCCACTTATAGTTGCACCCAAAGTGGGAGTAACCCAGCAAACGTTTGCGGTAATAATAGTGTTTGTCGAATCAGCAGCAGCAGTAGATTCAATGCAACTACGCCCACCAGACAATTATTGAAGGATCACATAGCTACCTACCTGAGAACCTGTGGAACTTTAGAGACTACAGCGACAAACTGGGCGTACTTCATATACTGTACTATTGTGGCGCCAACTATAAAATGTTTTGTTTTGAGCAGAGAATCGATATGCAAATTTATTTTGAAATCGGGAATGGCGACCCCAAAAAGTGTTCGGTTTGACGTGGAATGATCGATATAGCAGGAGGAGTGTTGACTTAAGTTATGCTTGACATTAGTTGTAAAAGAGGAGGGTATCGGCATATTTACCGCTTACCACATATTTTAGTATGGTGCTACATGATGGGTGAGTTACAAAAAAGTATTGAACATTCGCCATTAAAGGCAGACTTTGACATCACTTGTCTGTACAACAGCGTCATTTCGCGTTCCGCATGTAGTAACGCAGATCATTGGCTCCATCCAATACGATAAGCAGAAACTCTGTATATCATGAACCTATCTTAACCAAGTATCACTGGAAAAATGCTTTGTCAAACTGATGAATACTTTGCCTGATGAAACTTTTCTTCGTTTTTCAACTCCTGATTTCTAGAAAAATTTGATTTGATCTAGAAAAATTTGTTTTGATCTCATAATAGGATATATTTCCACTTCTGCTCATACTAGTAAAAATATCAATGGCTTAATATAATAAGGGTGCGTCCCGATTTTGATGTTCCTTAACAGGAACGCGAAAACCCAAATAAAAACCAAATAAATTCTTTTAATAGACTTTTGGGGTTTTTTCAACACCTATAAATCCTTTTTTACAACTATAGCCCTTGAAAATTTAACTATTGTGAAATTCTGAAAAAATGCATTAAATTACTGAAACATTAAACTTGTCATAAAAATAAAATATTGATATTTTCTGAATTCTTAAATACCTATGCAAATAAATATTTAATTCGTAAATAATAGTACAACTCTTTTATTTCTCCAATCCTCTGGTAAGAGAATCATCTTTTGGTGCAACCTTGCGGTTTCTTACACCTCAAAGCACTGTTTGAATTGAATTGTTTGCGAGAAAAGTTTGGAGATTCGATTATTTCAAGAAATTGTGATATTGAATGGCCTCCAAGAAGTTGTGATTTAACACCATTAGGGTTATTTGAAGTCATTGGACTTGATTTAGTGGAAAAAAGTGCTTGAAAATTGCGCTCATCGAATTCGTTCCTGCAGAACAAGTCGTGGAGGCCATTTGAATGACGTATTTAGAACTTAATTGTATCGATTTTACTTCACATTAAATAAAAAACTTTTGAATTTCCTTAATAATAAGTGTGTCTTTTTTCCAAAGAAATCACATCACTCTTATTTCTGAAAAAACATCATTTTATAATGTTTTTTTTTAGAAATATAGCAGCAGAGCCGCTCCGATCGGATTCTGACGAAAAATGTTTGCCCTTTTTAGGTGGAACTGATGAAGTCCCTCAGCTCCTATTCAAAATTCCAAAATGTGGTATAAAAGTCCAGTATTTATAAAAAGTCCAACGAAAATATTGTATTTTTTGCCGAAAAAATCGCCATAAGTGAAATTGATAGAACGTATTTAGACCTTTTTTTATAGGGAAACAAATATAAAAATAAAACCATCGAAGAAAAAATAAGACAGGGAATTAGGTAGTTGCAAATGTATTGAGGAGGCCGAAACACGAGTTTTTTCAATTCCGGGAAGATAACAATAAATTATTGTAATTTTTTGCAAGTATAATTTAGAATGATGACATATTATTGAGTATTTCATTGAAGCTTCAATTACACAGTGCAACACGAAAAAACATAACCATACACGGACACCACTACATGATAATAAAAAATTGGCTCATCGCAACATTAAAAAAACCGTTCAAAATTCAAGGAAACAATGAACTACAACAATGTACCTAAGATCTAAATAAACATCTTTCTGGAACATATGAACTTCCTAGGAATGATTCTTAACACCGTTTATGTAGCGCTTAGGTAGCCGCAAAAGTGAAACATTTCTCGAAAAAATTTTAATTTCATTTGCTTTTTTTACCTTAAACATTCAGATACTATGCTATCTATTACATAAATAATAAAACAAATATTCGTATTATATTTATAATGTTGATGGCCCTGGAATTGCAAATCGCAATCTCTTAAGTTGTGGATCCAAATCGGGCTCATAATCGGTATCAAATGGATCTTCATAAGTAACACCACTTGCTCTAGTCATTCCTGTAAATTCTGACCTACGATCTGGAGTTGGCGGCCTTGGTGATACAAAATTTTCAGGCGCAAGCACTGGTAGTGTAGCTGTTACAGTTGCTTTATAAATTTTATTCTTCTCAGCATGTCGATTTAGACGACATGTGTCATTTACGGAAGAAAGAGAATGGGTGAAAGAAATGCTGTATTATTTTGAGAAATGCTGTATTATTTTTCACTTTCACAATTTTATCAAACAACTCCCTACCGAATCCGATGAGCAATGAGAACGGTTTCACCAAATCACAATGCCCATGGAATAAACTCGACGCATTGCTTGCAGAGGTAATATCAATTTTATTGATGCATTGTTTTGCATTCCTGTTTTGATTTTTTTTTCATTTCAGGCATGTTGGTGGAGTCACAAGATGTTTTAAGCAGCATTGTATGTATGCTTTACACATAAACACTTATGCTTTCTGTCAACCAAACCATGACAACTTATCCGTATGCCAACACAAAGTCGTTGAGAATTATTTCCATATACGCTCTAACGCATATTCACATATTTTGGTTGAAAGGTGATGTGTTTGGTTGCCTGTATCAAAGTGGTTGTTCTGTGATTCATTGAGTTGTGAGCGGTAGAGGGGTGACTGTATGTGCGTCTTGTTGTTAATATATACGAGTATATATGTGCTTGTTTGGTTAACAAACATACACGAATCTTATAACATGAAAAACTAGTAAGAAGTAATAAGAATTCGTAGTGTGATGCAAGTGCGTTAGACTTCCAAGCATGAGGTTGTGAGTTCAAAACTTTTTGGGTAAATGTTTTATTTAAATTTTAACTGGATATTGTGAAAAGAAAATGGTCCTAACTTACAGCCAAAATACAGGTTAAAATTTAACCGGAGTTGGTAAAATTGGACGTTATTCATAGAATTTTAAAATTTTGCTTTTTTTCTTAACAGAACTATTTGTCCGACAAATGCGGAACTTCAAGTCGATATATGATTTTCTATAATTTAATTCCAGAAATTCGAACAACATACTCTGAACTTCGATTCCATGTTCATTTAATTTACTTAAATATTTATTTCTGATTTCAATTTAAAGTATGAACTAACCTTCAAGTTTTTCATCTATATTCTTTGCTGGGTTACACATTATACAAGCAGAGAACAGAATTCGAACGCTCAAAGACATGGCAACAGTTTAAGTTAAACAACAGACAAACAACCAAACAGCCCAACAAGCAAACAACAATGCTAAAACGATAAAAAGCCAAGGTGCCAAGTGCTTATAAAAACACTATCAAATGATAGTGGCGGCGTGATAATATTGAAAGTTAATATAAACAGACAGACGCAACAGCAGCTAGCGGATCCTCTGTAGTACAAACGTTGAGAGATAAATAGAACTTCTGAGGCACTTCTCGCCTTGTAGCCGTTATGGGCAAACGTTAAATTGATGTTTTTAGGTGAATCGAAGAACCACCGATTGTGGGTGGAATAATTGCGGGTTGATGCGGCAACCTATGAATCTACTCATTATATATGTGCATACGAATACTACTCGTACGTATATATGTACACTCACACAAATGGACGAATAGGTCCATTTGACGGGGTCTACATTAAAGGATTCTGCAGCAATTGTTTTGTTGAAGAAGAGGGGTCCCATTTTCCACATAGCGACTTGGGGCCGATCAATAGCAATGGCATTGCTTCCGTTTCCATTGTAGAGATTTTCCTAGGACCTCCTTTCGTCCCCATCCTTTTGCCGGCAATGGAAAAAAGGTAACATCAATGACAGGACTTCCATTTCATTTGTTACGTTCGATGGTGGGAACAACAGCAGCGACAGCAACAATGATAATGTTGCTATTGTTGCTTTTAATGACGCCGATGATGATGGCAATGGCAATGTCGATGGATGGTATCGTGGAGGACGACCAAACGGCTGGCCCTGGTCTGTCCGGTGATGACGCTGAAGTAGTTGTTTATTACCTTACCGCTTCGTGATGGAATGGGTGTGGAGCTGCAAATGTGTTCGTGTGCGAAAAGTTATGGCGCCTTTTTGCACTTTATCAAACACAGTTATTTATGTTCACTCCATCGTTTTACGTTCCTTCCTTCCCTGGCATTGAACACTCTTCCAACGACGAACTTGAGCAAAAATGAAAATGGCAATGGCTATGGAAAAAGAGCTAGTAGAACTCTGGCAACAGAAATAGATGGTAATGCCATAGGAAATCATTGGTAATGTCCATGAGACTACAAAGCAGAGCAAAGCAGAGGACTATTGAATACAAAGTATATCGGCTGTATGACATTAGTGTGTAATAGTTGGGAAATTATTACAAACGTCAAGCAAGAGCAAACTTAAGCCCGTCGGTGTTTGGGTGGAAGGAAGCGATTGATACGAGTGAGAACATGGGAATTGAATACATCTTGAAATAATAAATAATTGACTTAATGACAAATGGTGGCGCAAAAGATGTTTTAAGTTTCCAAAATATGTAATTCATTTTCATGGTATTTGTTTTAAGACTTATGGACATTTTTAGACGTTGACAACGATTTTGTAATATCTTCGTGAATATTATAAGGTGCTGCAATCTTCAATTAGGTTGGGAATGAAGAAAACTAAGCGAAGAAGACATAATACAAACAACAAATAAAAATTACTTTCCGCGTGATAGAGGAAAGTATTAATCGAATAAGTCCTAGTAACAACAGCAAAGGAAAGACTAAAGTAAAGCCAATACTAATAATAACCTTATTCACTAGATAAAAAGATTGGATAGTGTACAACATCAATAGAGTCTGTCTTAGGAAAAGTAATTTGCAAATATCCGGAAGATGGGTGAAAAAATCAGCAATCTTCATACAAAAGGAATGGTTTCAGAGAAAATAAAATGTAAATTTCATAACTTAAAAAAAACACCATTAGGTCGTAAATAAGTCATATCGAAAGGGACATTGAGCGATATGCCATTTTTTCTTCTTTTTCAAATTTCCGTTGTATCAGTTTCAAATCTGATACAAGGTTAGGTTAGGTTGTGGGAGGAAGACACCAGATAGATCTGAAACTTGGACCAGGTTTGATCCATTGTTATTTCTCGTGTTTTTTGTTGTTTCTTCTCTTCTTCCACTAAATCAATGTAAATCTTGTACATCGTCTCAGGAAAGTGCGTTGGCCATAAGGAACGTTGTTTCGATGTCACAGTTTAACGTTGATTTCACCTGATTTATATCATAACATCTGGAGACCGCTTGCGTCATTATGGATGCCATCCTGATGTCTTTATGAAGGCCCAAATTTTGCCTGGTGCTATTCATCGAATTTCCGTCAATGTCTGAAAGAAGAATAAGCCGAGTATCTTTCTTCTTTTGCTTAGGGCCGGGCACTGACTAAGGAAATGATAACTATCTTCCGAATAGTCAGCCTCCCCGCACCATCTACATATATCATCATTTGTGATACCGATTCTTTATGGATGCCTTTATGGATGCCATCCCAGTTATCACACCGATGATCGCCCTCAACTCATCTCTCTTCATCATCAGTAATTATTCTAGATTTCTCATTGACTTTTCGTCCCATAGTAGTTTGGTTTGTTCACAGCCTGTGGAGGTCACCCACCGTCTGTGCCATTTCTCCTTACTCTTGCATTTGATTCTGAAAAAATAATACGACAAAGGTGGTAAAACATTCGGAACAACGCCCCCTGCAAGGCGTGTTCCGTTCTTAGCTAATACATCCTCTTCTTCATTTCCCGGGATATCTGTGTGTCCTGGCAAACAGCACAGAGCAATATTATGCTGTTCAGTGAGAATCCTCAATTCTCTACGACAGCGGCTGACTACCTTGGACCTAATATCCTTTCCCATCAATACATTTATGGCCGCTTGGCTATCAATGAATATCCTGATATCACTGGTGTATAGCGTTCTCATCGATAACATTTCAGCGGCTTTTAGAATTGCAAAAATTTCCGCCTGGAATACGCTGCACTCATCCATTAGCTTGTAGGATTCTCGAATCTGTAGTTCTTCGCAGAATATACACTGTCTGTATATATATAATATACAGACAGTGCAATTTATCATTTTTGAGCCGTCGGTATAGAGATTTAAGTTTCCGTATAATATTTTATTAGAATTAGTGGTTTGTTTTCTTCACATACACAAATATGTGTGTGTCTAACATATGATCTTCCGATCAGGTTTAGTTCACGTAGCCTTAAGAATTTCATGAAGATGTCCAGTGGATTTATGTCGTGGTATTTTTACAAGAACATTTTATTAATTTCTAGCGTATAATAAATTATATTGTGTATGGAGGAAAACTTTTTTCCACATTCAAAAGGAACCATTTTTAAACCCTAGACGACACTGAGATTAAATTAAAACGAAAACTCGCTCAGATGCATTTCTTGGACTCGGGATGATCCCCGCTAGACTATAGCAGTAAAGAAAGGCTAAAGTCCGGAGGAGACGACTGATCCCCGACTGAACATCTTGTTGGAGCAGAATAATTTGGAGATGATTTCGTTCTTGGATCATCAAAGTACTCTTGTTGAAGTTTCATATAATTCGTTTGGCAAATTGAACTACTGTAACATTTGTAAAATCGGAAGATGTACGAGTATAAGTTTATGAGGAATTGCATGTCAAGTGAGTGCATTTTTAAACCCGATGTCTTCTGATCGGGGTGAAACTAGCACCTAGTTTAGTCCTAGTGGGTGGTAGTTATGCCACAAACTTTCAAGTATGTTAAGGACTGTCCAGTTGGAGAGTGTTAAATTTAGACATTTTGGTCAAACGGTGTTTTTTCCCATACATTCTATTGTATTTAAAAAAATGTTGTCCAAAGTGTATACGATAGCCTTCTTTGATCATTGAAAACAAAATTTGCGTTAAATGTTTTTTTGTCAGTTTTAAATTTCTTTTTGCATTTTTGTTAAAAACTATAGTTTTTATGTTTTTTTTTTTTGGCTAAGGAATGCTTTAGAAGTTCCAAATTAACCCAGATATGCACATTGCTTTTGCATGATCTTTCTAAAAGTATTTTTATATTATTTTGGTAGCAAATGAGAATTAGGTTTAGGTTTAGGTTAGGGTGGCAGCCGTATTTTTTTACAAGCTCACATAGACCAGTTTAGGTCCCTAGTGTTACCACGGGCTGAAATGCCCCTCATCGAAACCAACCTGTTTGATATATAAATTTATCGATAGTACGAATATCAGTACTGGAAAGATCTGTTAGGCTGCCTAAAAAGGTCGACCCCAGTATGTCCAGTCGTCGTTTACTCAAAGCGGGACAGTCGCAAAGCAAGTGCTCAATTCTCTCCACTTCTTCCTCATCTCCACAGCTTCGGCAGAAGTCATTGGAGTCAATACCCAATCTTTTGGCGTGTTCGCCGATCAAGCAGTGTCCCGTCAGAACCTGTACTAACGTAGACAATCGTTTCCTCTCTAGTGCGAGGAGATATTTTGACCTTCTCAGGTCATATCTTGGCCAGATTTGTCTAGCTACCCTGCAGGTCCCGATTTCTGTCCATCTTTCGTTGGACTGCCTGATTGCCTCTTGCCTAAGCCAAAGCTTGCACGTGGATAGTGGCGCACCAATATATGCAAATTCTTCGAGAATTTGTAATGTCGTCCCTTTCCTAGCAAGTTCATCGGCTTTGCAGTTCCCCGGGATATCCCTATGCCCAGGCACCCATATGAGGTGTATATTAAACTGCTCAGCCATCTCGTTAAGAGATCTGCGGCAGTCGAGGGCTGTTTGTGAATTTAGGCATGTTGCCTCCAGAGAATTGATGGCCGCCTGGCTGTCCGAGTAAATGACAACGCCAGTGTTGGTTACTATGTTGCGACTCAGCCACTTGGCGACTTCCCATATTGCCATTATTTCGGCTTGATAGACACTGCAGGTATCTGGTAGTCTGTGAGCTATATCCAGACTAAGTTCTTCACAGTGTACTCCGAAGCCAACCTTTTCATCAAGCTTCGAACCATCCGTGTAAAAGTGGAGATGGTTTCTATTACCTGGTATTCTGCCGACCCATTCATCTCTGGCGGGAATCATAGTGATGTAATTTCTCTCGAAGGTGTACACTGTTGGTATATAGTCCACTCGGTCGGTTACCATAGCACTACACTTTGATATCCTCATGTGACCATAGTTCTTGTACCTCCACATTGAGAGGCAGTTTAATCTTATTGCCGCTTTGGTTGCAACTTCTCTCGCCACAATATTAATCGGCAGTATATGGAGTAGGGCTTGTAGAGACTCGGTCGCTGTAGTCCTTAAGGCTCCGCTTATGCTCAGGCAGGCAGTTCTCTGAACCTTTGTTAGTAGGTTGGTAATGGTTAGTTTGTCAGTTGCCGTCCACCATACCACAATACCGTATAACAGTATTGGACGAACTACTGCTATATATATCCAGTGGACGATTTTAGGAGAGAGTCCCCACCGCGACCCTACAGCCTTTTTGCAGGAATATAAGGCGACGTTGGCCTTCCTTACACGTTCCAATACGTTAAGTCTAAATAACATTTTCCTATCTAGAATTATTCCTAAAAATTTTGCACTTTCAGAAAAGACTAGATCTGTTCCATTTATCCGAGGTGGAGGGTCCACATGTGGGACATTATTCATCCTAGTAAAGAGAACCAATTCTGTCTTGTTGGGGTTAACGCCCAAGCCGCTGCTTCTGGCCCATCTAGCCAACTTGTTCAGAGCCACCTGTAGGATGTCTCTGAGGACGTTTACGAATTTGCCACTCACTGCGATTGCCACGTCGTCCGCATATGCCACGACCTTGCAGCCACAACGTTCTAGCTCTAGCAGGATTTCATTCACCGCTAGGTTCCAAATTAGTGGAGACAGTACTCCTCCTTGCGGGGTCCCTCTGTTTACATACCTTGTTAGAGTTGTGGACCCTAGACATGCTGTTATGCGTCTTCTGGTGAGCAGACTTTGAATTAGTCTAATCAAACTATTGTTAACTTTTAGATGTGACAGTGCCGCAATTACCGCATCTGAGTGAATGTTGTTAAAAGCCCCTTCTATGTCAAGAAATGCCACCATGGTGAATTCCTTGAAATGCAGGGACGATTCGATAGTGCTCACAAGTTCGTGCAGGGCTGATTCTGTAGACTTGCCCTTATTGTAAGCATGTTGGTTCCCCGACAGGAGTTTTGTATCCAGATTTTCCCTAATGAAATGATCTAAAAGTCTTTCCAGACCTTTCAATAGGAAGGAGGATAGGCTAATTGGTCTGAAGTCTTTTGGCCTAGTGTGTGATATCTTTCCCGCTTTAGGTATGAATACCACTTTGATATCCCTCCATCGATTCGGGACGTATGAAAGGCTGATACAGCCTACATAAATTTTCTCCAGCCAGGGGATAATGTACTTTAACATTTTCTGCATTTCTGCTGGAGTGATGCCATCTGGTCCAGGTGACTTGAAGGGCTCAAAGCTGTTATTAGCCCAGCTTATTCTGGATCTCTAGGTCAAGAAGCTAGCGACGCTCGCAGTCCACACGCACTCTTGTTGGTCCTGCTGATCCTCGGGTTCTGTTACAGAGTTCCCCGGGAAATGTGTGTCGAGCAGTACATTGAGCGACTGCTCGCTGTTTTTGGTCCAGTTATTAGCCTCATCCTGTAAATATCCCACCGTACAGGGTGAAACAGATAATATCTTCCTCAGCCTAGCGGCGTCGGAGACCTTTTCCACTTCACCACAGAAGGTATACCAAGAGCGCCTTTGCGCCTTTCTAAGCTCCTGCTTATAGATCTTGAGTTGCTCTTTATAGGCATCCCAATCATTAGCGACCCCAGTAGATTTTGCCTTATTGAATAGCTTGTTGCAGGTCTTTTTCATAGCCGTTAGCTCAGAAGTCCACCATTGGGGTTTAGTTTTACCCTTGTACCTTGTTTTTGGACAGGCTTCTTCAAGGGATCTATTGAATGATATGGTGATATGATCGACCAGATTATCCAGACCGGCTTTGTCATTCGGTTCGTACAGAAGTTTAGAGTTGAGGACTTTCTTGAAATTCTTCTCATACAGATGCCACTTTGTCTTTCTTACATTTCTGTGGACGGCGGTTTAGGCGCTTTTTCCGCGAGTTTGAGTTCAATATAATGGTGATCTGAGAATGAGTGGTCGTCCAGTACACTCACCCAATAATTTTGTCTGACAGCCGGTCAGTAGCAAACGTTACGTCGAGTACTTCTTGTCTGTCTTTAGTTGTGAAGGTCGGTTTATTACCTATGTTACAAATACTAAGGTTGGTAGTTAGAATAAAGTCAAGAAGCGAATCACGCCTATTGTTTATATCCGTACTACCCCAGATAGTACGATGAGCGTTCGTGTCTGCGCCAATAATCAGCTCGAGCTCGTCAGACGTTGCTTCTTCTACTACTTCCCTGAATAGAGCAGTCGGTACTACAGATTCATAAGGCAAGTAGCTGGAGACCACCCAATATATGCGATTACCGATCTCCAGGCTAGCAGCTGTTTGGTCTTTACCACTTAAATTAGTCAGGAGAAAGGTACTTAGATCTTTCCTGGCCAAAATGCAGGTTCTTGGAGTGCCTTCACAGTTGGCCACAAGCAGTTTAAAGTTGGGTGTCCAAATACCGCACACCCTTCCTCCCACTACGTAGGGCTCCTGTATCAGGACGATGTCTACTGCGCCTGTGGACAGGCGCAGCAATAGAGCCGCTGAGGCTGCTTTAGCGTGATGGAGTTTAATCTGTAGAATTCTTACCATCATTGGTAATTGACAGATTAACATCCACCCCGACAAGGGTGTTATCGAACTCTTCGTCCGTATCGTCGAGAAACATGTCCCCGCCAGATGCGTCAAAGAGTCCGGAGACTCCCCTCAGCCTCTCTATGTCCGAAGTAGAGCTTTTGTCCTCAGAGAAGGACGTTACAGATCTTCTGTTAGAGTTGGAGTCACACGAAATAATAGGCGTGGGTACATCCGCACTTCCAGAAAGTGCCACGGTGGACGACTCACCTTCTGCAGTGGGAGCTATATCCTGCTTGTATATCTTCAAGACTATAGTCTCGGTTGCACTCGCATATTGTAGGGTTGCACTCGCACTTTGTATATGGGAGGTGGATTCAGCGTTTAGGATAAGATTGACCTGCCGCTTTTTACCATCCGCCTCACCCACCTTGCTGATTCTCCAATTATGGGCATCGAGGTAATGAGCATCCCCGTCAAGAGAATTTATTTTTATTTTGTCTGTATTAGACCGTAATAGGTACTACGATGTAGGCCTTACAGACTTTGTACAGATTTTTGCTATTGGGTAATAGGTACTGGTAACTATCCGCTATGTGATAAACACGTCCGTTCACTGCGAATGATCAGCAAATGAGAATTAATAAACAGTGCAATTATAGGTTTTTGAAAATTTATTGAAGAACGTGGTTTTTGAAGCCGTCCGTATGGGGCAATGGGCACATGACTTATTGGGTGTAATAAGACACAAAACATTTTACATGTAATCCTATGTCACACTTTCGACATATGGTTAAGGTTTTTTGATGACAGGCTCCACATCTTGTTTGTTTTTCTTGTGAAATTACCCAATGGTCCAATCGATCATACCGAAATTCATTATTTTGGCTTAGCGATGGATGACCCCTTTGGTAAACGGAAACTTTATTATTTTGAACAAGTAGAGTACTGGGGATACTTCTCCTAAAAGAAAATTGATCAATAGTTCCCCACATTATGCTTGTGAATCTGCCAATCATTATGTACCGCCATATTCACACAGTGTGCTTTGATAGACTCAACCCATTGCCCTGTTATAATAATTCACAATTCGGGGCGGTTCGACTTGAATAAATTTCTTCTATTTTTTGGAGTATCGCTTAGCAGATCCTAGGGGATTCACTCCGGTTGCATTAGAACAGAATGTAACAATACTGTTATCATTCAATTTTATAAAAATTATATTGTTATTCACAATTTTGATAAAATCATAACAGCCGCGAATAGTTTTTGTAAGTTTCACTGACATTTGTAGAAGCACCTTGGTAAGGCTCGAACCAGTTTATATAGACTTGTCGAGTCGTGCCTACCCATAGTTGGGGCCATAATGAACTGGTTTACCATGAATATACCGCTTGCAACCATGTCAACATACCTGTGTATGGAACCATCGCCTCATCTACGCTTTGTTCCTCTTCAACATAAGCATTTTCCATAAACTTTTTATTCAAATGAGCGAAGAGTGGCCTGGCTTTGGCGAACTTATCAGAGGGATCTAGGAAGTTGTTGTTTTGGCAATGAATATTGGACAAGATAAACTCAAATTTGTTTCTCGCTATCGCTTGGGAAACTAGTTCATTATTTGATTCTTTCGAGCGTTACCAATACATTCTTCTTCTAGACAGAGGAACGAATCCACTAAACAAAATCACTCCGAGAAAGCATTTCATTTCGGGAATATTCACGTGTAAGTCTCTATTCTTTTGTGATGCGTACCGACTTGTCTCATCCGTTATTTTTTCTACTAGCACGTCATCGAATATAGAGCAAAAATTGAAGTAGGAGTACGCTCATCTATGTCGAAGCCAGCCTCAGGTTTTTCAAAAATAGCGTAACTGGTGAACAAGTATGTCTTCACATAGTGATATTTTTTATTTTGCTTCAATTTCTTCGCATTTTTAGACGAGTTTTCTCTAATCTGGGAGAGAGGGATATCGTCCTCTGTGTCTCAATCACTGTCGAAACTGATATTGTTTACCATCTCCACCTCATTTTGCAATAGCGTAGCCGGTAATTTGTTTATATGGACATAGTCTTTATCGCCGGAATCTTCGTATGTGATGCCTTCACATGCATTATTGGGTGGGAATATAGTGATATTAACCACATTTATGTCCTTATCTGCTATCAACGCCAAAGCTTCAAGCAGAGAAAATCCCCTATGGAAAATGCGTATCATATTATGTTCCCAATGTCCCACATTAAGGTCACCAAACTTGAAGGTGTCACAACAACAAAACTTAAACACAATAACGAAACTTTCACTCATATAATAATCAAGCTAATCTAAATGAATATAAATTCAAGCAAAGTACAAAGTTATTTTCGTACAAATGTGGACCCATATTCAGTCATTTTAAAAATATCACAAACTAATAGTTCAATAACTCAAAAAAGAAGCAAAAAATTATGCGATCACACAAACTCCCACGAGTTATTGATGAGTACTGAGTATGTGAACAAAAAACGGTACTCTGATAAACGTGACGAATCATATAAACAAGAATTTTGGTGAACTATATGTAGGTCATTGGGCATATTTGGGTTAACTCAAATATGTCCATGGCCCCGCCCATATGGTGTATATAGGCGGGGCCATACCCACTGATTCAATTCCGCCTATTCTTGTAATGGTCATATACTTACGTATTAAATAAATTTGCTCCAAGTTTCAAAACCTCGGCTTCTGAAAAAATCTAGATATAACGTTTTTAAAAATGGAGTTGCATGTGCGGGGTCACGCCCCCTGATGTGATATCGCCTATTTTTGGTAGAATAAAGTTGTTCACTAAAGAATGCACACACACAACAATTCATCAAGGTCGTGAGATCGGTTCCCTAGATATGGCGTTTTAAAAAGGGGCGTGTGGGAGGTGCTAAGCCCACTTCTTATATACAAAATGAAAGTACCCTATTTTCACCACCGACTACACATATGTACATATACACTCTGTGAATATTTTAAGTAGATTGGTCCTGTCGTTTGGGCGTCTATACAGACAAACAAACATGCATATATTTATATTCTCTTTTATATACATAGATTTTTATTTGTTTATCGTATCTGTTATGGATAAAATGAAATGCAAGTCGCAGCCAACAAATTGCTTTTAAAAATTTCTATTGTGGATCTTAAGGGATAATGAATAACTACCGTTTTTGCAACTTTTTAGTTCCACTTTCTAAAAACAAAAAAAATCAGCTAGGCAATAACATCGCTTGAAAGTTTTTATGATTTAAAATGTAAAAAAACTAATAATGATATATGTAGCAGGTTTTCCAATCATGTCATTTGTTTTTCATTGCATTCAGTAGTGTTTACAATTTCATCATGGAGAGATATACGCAAGAACAACGTTTACAAATTATTCAGTTTGATTATCAAAATAATCGTTCTCCAAGTGCAACTTTTCGTGCGGTAAGTCCAATTTTTTTTAAATCCAAAGAACGACATTCCAGTCGGCCTACGACCTTGACACCTATGAGCAATATTTTAGCTCTCGTTAAGAGCTATCTTTTTGCCATTGACCGATTATGGCTACGTGCCACACAGCAAATGAAACAACTGAATTAGAATAAAGTTGTTCACTAAAGAATGCACACACACAACAATTCATCAAGATCGTGAGATCGGTTCCCTAGATATGGCGATTTTAAAAGGGGCGTTTTAAAAGGGGCGTGTTCTTATATAAAAAATGAAAGTACCCTATTTTCACCACCGACTACACATATGTACATATACACTCTGTGAATATTTTAAGTAGATTGGTCCTGTCGTTTGGGCGTCTATACAGACAAACAAACATGTATATATTTATATTCTCTTTTATATACATAGATTTTTATTTGTTTATCGTATCTGTTATGGATAAAATGAAATGCAGGTCGCAGCCAACAAATTGCTTTTAAGCTATTAAAGTATAAGCTTTCGTATGAGCAAAAAAAAAAAATAAAAATATAGTTTATAATAATCGTTCTCCAAGTGCAACTTTTCGTGCGGTAAGTCAATTTTTTTTTTAAATCCAAAAATGACTTTCCATTCGGCCTACGACCTTGAGACCCATGAGCAATATTTTAGCTCTCGTTAAGAGCTATCTTTTTGCCATTGACCGATTGTGGCTACGTGCCACACAGCAAATGAAACAATTGAATTGTTGCGAGAAAAGTTTGGAGATTAAATTTTTTCAGGAAATTGGGTATTGAATGGCCTCCAAGAAGTTGTGATTTAACACCATTAGACTATTTCTTGTGGGGCTTTTTGAAGTCATTGGTCTTTCGAAATAAACCAGCCTCTCTTCAAGCTTTACAAGTCAAAATTGAACGTGCCATTCATGACATACGACTTGAATTAGTGGAAAAAGTGCTCGAAAATTGGGTTCATAGAATTCGTTCCTGCTGAAGAAGTCGTGGAGGCCATTTGAATGACGTTTGATTTAGAACTTAATTGTATCGATTGTACTTTACATTAAATAAGAAACTTTTGAATTTCCTTAACAATAAGTGGGTTTTTTTTCAAAGAAATCATATTACTCTTAATAGAAAACCCTAAACATATGAAAATAAAAAAAATGTTAAAATCTTTATATTAGACTTAAAGACTACAATAAGTCCAAACATGTGCCCAAAATAAGGAAATTGATATATTTGCGCTATACACACCAATACAATACAACACATGCGTATGTGTTCTTTAATTAATTACTTCCAACTCACACACCATCAATGTCCTTTCTGCTTAATGGATATTCAAGGGCTACTCTACTCGTCCCTCTTCTCCAGTGGCCTGAATCCATCAAACAAAAGATTGAGCTACGCTGAAATGTCAGAACAATGGGTTTGAGTTGTAAACTGACTTTTTGTTACATAGTCCATCTGCTACATGTATGTGTATGTGCTATGTGTGTGTGTGTTTTTTATATATACGAACCTTAACATGAATGTGTAGTTGTGCAGGAGAGTGCGAATGTGAAAAAATGTGGAAGTGATTTTCCAATCAGTCTAGTGGAAATAATAAATTTCTTTAGTTCCCTTCACACTTTTGTTCACTATTTTAATCGAGGATATACCTAGGTGTATATATAAATTTCAGTGTATTTGTGTCAGTGCATATTTATACGCATAGACTTACATACATATACGAGTATATGTATTGTCTATGAATAGTATAGTACTACGTACGTATGTACATAATATACGTTCGTTTGCCTGAAAGTGTGAAGGTCATTTATGTGATTTTATTAGCTCATAAATATTGAGCTACAAAACACAGACACGCATGCACGTGCATACATATATTCATACATATGTTGAATAATGCCATAACTAAGACGAACGATTAAACATACCCCACATGTCTGCATATTTATTTACCAGCAAACAGTAGTGGTTATTGCAGTAGCACACACTGAATGAATTTTTCAAGGTATTTTTTAACTTTAGAATTTTTAGGTACCCTTAGATTAGTATCCCTAAATTTATAACCGACCAAATTTTGTCATGTTTATACCCTACACCACACTGTGGTACAGGGTATTATGACTTTGTGCATTTGTTTGTAACACCCAAAAGGAGAAGAGATAGATCCATTGTTTATTATACCGATCGACTTGTAATCACTTTCTGAGTCGATTTAGCTATGTCCGTCTGTCTGTCTGTAGATGTATTCTTGGAATCAAAGTACAGGTCGCAATTATGGCCCGATCTTGACGAAACTTTACACATATTTTTTTTTTGGCCCAAGGACGATCCCTATTTAATTTGGTTAAAATCGGTTCAGATTTGGATATAGCCCCCATATATATGATAGCCCTGATTTGACATGTAAGCGCTGTAAAAACTTTATTTTATATCCGATCAGTATGAAATTCAGCAGAAGGAGGTCTCTTATTATATGAATGAACACTGTTAAATTTGGAAGAAATCGGTTCAGATTTAGATATAGCCCCCATATATACGTTACCCCCGATTTCACATGTAAGCGCCGTAAAAAATTTATTTTATAACCGATCAGTGTGAAATTCGGCAGAAAGAGGTTTCTTATTACATGAAGGAATACTGCCAAATTCGGAGAAAATCGGTTCAGATTTATATATAGAGGCCCCATATATATATTACCCCCGATTTTACATGTAAGCGCTGTAAAAAGTGTATTTTTAATCCGATCAGTACGAAATTCGGCAGAAAGAGATTTCTAATTACATGAATTAATACTGCTAAATTTGAGGGAAATCGGTTGAGATTTATATATAGCCCACATATATATGTTACCCCCGATTTGACATGTAAGCGCTGTAGATACTGTATTTTATATCCGATCAGTAAAAAAATTGGCAGAAAGAGGTTTCTCATTACGTGAATTAACACCACCAAATTTGAGGGAAATCGGTTCAGATTTAGATATAGCCCCCATATATGTACATGTTACCCCCGATTTGACATGTAAGCGCTGTAGAGACTGTATTTGATATCCGATCAGTACGAAATTCGACAGAAAGAGGTCTTTTTAAATGAATGAGTATTCAGGGAATATCGGTTCAGATTTATATATAACTTCCGTATATATGTTCCTCCTGATTTGGTATCAAAGCGCTATAGAAGTTGTACTTTACTTCCGTTCATTAAAATTTTCCAGAAATATCTTTGTCAATTTAGGAACGAATATTGCTTAATTTAGCGATTATCGGTTCAGAATTAGATAATATGTTCCTACCCATTTACCAATTATACCAAATTATTATTATTGCAATGACACGTATCGCATTGTTAGGGAGGTGTAGGGTATTATATAGTCGACCCTGCCCGACTTTCTGCCTTTCCCTACTGGTTTTATATGTAAAATTTATACATTTAACTTAAAGGGTAAATAGGTTATTTGCTGCAGAAGAGTGACAGCGTTAAATTGGAAATTTCAATTTTAAATTCACGGAAATAAGTCAAACTTTTTAAAGGCGAAATTTAAATTATTCACTGATATTGGAAGAAATAATAATCTATTATATATATATTTGAAATATCATGTCCAGTGAGAGCATTTTTAAAACCGTTCTCTTCTGACGAAAATATCAGAAATTTTTTTAACATGTTTTTTTTCAAAAATCGAAGAAACGGCTAACGGAAACAATTTGGACAAAATTGGTAATTAGTTATATGGATGAAAAAATGCCGTTTGAGCATAATTCAAAATTCAACTCGGACATTCCTTAATCGCTCTCGTTGAAATTTTGTGTCCTAACCACTACCCAATAGGACTAAACATAGTGCAAGTTTCGATTTCAAAAATTCACTCAGTTGACAAGAAATACATGGGGGATATATAGATTTGTTCATTCAAATTAAGTAAATTATTGAGTCAATAAATTCATGAATTAATCTCAAAATTTGATAAACAAATTCATTAATTACGAAATCTCAAACTTTTCCAACCTTGCCGGAAATGAACTTATACATAGCTCGCCTGCAAACTTTGCGAAAACTTATCCATATTTTATTTCCATTGGTCCTATCTTAACTGTCTACAAATGTACAGTACTGCGTCCTTTGGCTGCAAAGTAATAACACATTTACAACGGGAAAAATAGTTAAGACAAACTATATATAGTAAATTTTCATATGTATAACTCACCGCATCTGCGACGGTGAGTAAACATACGACAAGTTAGTTGGCTTACTCGCAGAAAGTTAGTGTGCCAGGATGGCCAGAACTACCAGATGGACGGTTGGATGCCTCTGCCGTTGGTCGCTCTTGGGAATGGATGCACAGATGGATGGAGGCATGGAGGCCGAATGACTGTCTGACTGGCTGACGAGTAGGTTAAAAGCAGTTTGCCTTTATTTCACTACATTTAATGTTCCTACGGCTGAGGTACAATGTAGAATGTGAAAGAATAAATGGACGGATGGTCGTGTCTATAGCTGACGAGGCTCACAAAAGTTTACAGAAGCGAATAACAGACCCCTGGAGGGGGAGGTGTAGGACGAATGTTCGTCTAAGTCTATGGATTCATTGCGTGGCATCTGTTGCCCCCACCCCAAGGCCTTGGCTGTTACGCGATACAGGAACGCAAACATGTGTGTAAATTTGGCACGAATTGTGTATAGCTGAGTGCGGTTGGCATTTATTCCCCCCAAGCCACAGAGTCAAACCATACCGAAACGAATCTCATCTCAACATTCCCAACCACAATACTTGGAATGCCACTGTTTCCCAACCTTACCTGCGCCACCTCAGTCACATTCTCCACCGATTTCAAGCTTTGGAATTTTTTGCCGGTTTTCTTTTTTATGATCGCATTTAAATTTAATTTTCTACAGATGGAATTCAATATAAATTTGTTTTGATTTTCTGTTTGTTTTTGATTCGTTTTCAATTCGATTGCATTCGATTTACGTACCTCTACATCCTCTGCCTTCACAATGATCGCTATTAAAAGCTCTTATCGCTGAAATATGTTCCAATATAAAGTAAAGTATCAGAAAAATTTTATAGTGGAACATTAAATGGCATTTGATTTAATTGAATTTCAGTTTAAAGAATACTAAATTTGCCAAGGGATTTCAGTAGAAATGGTTTGCGTATTTCGGTATGTGGAAGGCAGCTTATATTCACAAAGGTATGCACAGTGGATTAAATCAAAGTTGAGGTTTGATATAATAATGAATCGCATTACTTTGCGTCTGTCCATATATTATATGAAACCGATATGATTGAAGTTCAGGGGGCAAATCACGGCATTCGATATAAGACATAATTATTAAGTTTTTTTAATCATTTAATGCCCGAATTATTTTAAGAAGGAATAACACATTTCTGTATACATACATAGGGTGATCTAAGTAGAGATACTTTTTTCAATAGACTTTTTTGACAGATCACGTGTGAGTCGTGTCATGCTGTCATGTTATTTTTGTTAAGTATTGTTTGGCATTTCATCATGGAAAGACTTACGCCTGAACAACGTTTACAAATCGTTCAACTTTATTACGAAAATTTACGTTCTGTGAGGAATGTGATTCAACATAATCGGCCTACTGAGCGTACTATTCGCAACACCATCCCATCTTGAGACCCAGCATTGATTATTGGATAATATTCGACCGAATAGACCACGTCCAGCACGCAGTGAAGAAAATGTAGCGGCCGTAGCTGAGAGTGTACACGAAGACCGTGGAGATTAGATTCGGCGCCGTTCGCAGCAACTGGGACTGAGGTATGGAACGACTTGGCGCATTTTACGTCGAGATCTTAAATTGAAAGCATAAAAAATACAGCTTGTGCAAGAACTGAAGCCGCCCGACCTTGCCAAGCGACATCGCTTCGCTCTTTTGGTGCAAAATGGTCCATTTGTGTGGAAGGTACCAAAAGGGGCGCGCCAATTACGCCCACTTTTCACTGGACTCTAGGTACTATAAAAGTATTACACTGCACACAATTTCAGGAATTTGCATGAAGCGATATTAAACCTATTATCAGTTAACTTTTGGTGCAAAATGGTCCATTTGTGTCGAGGTGATAGTGACTAATAAACTAATACTACGTTTTCAATTTCATAATATTCGAATAATTAGTATAGAAGTTATTAAATAATCAATAATTCACTTAATATTAACCCTTTGGGGGGAGGTACTAGAAGGAGTGGAGGACAAATATGGTCCATCTTCAAACAGAGCCGGAGATAGAAAAAAATATTACCACATACCAAATTTGAAGTCAATCGGTTACTCCTTTCGAGAGTTATCGTGCGCAACACGGACATTGCTCATTCAACTTAAAATGACCTAAAACGGATATCCGCAGAACATACTTAGGGCTTAGGTCACTCCTCCTACCCTCGGGTCAGTAAAATGAGGGTATAAAAAGGACCCAAGAAGCAACTTTTTTTATAAAAATTCCGTATTACATGTTACTTTAGACTGTTCATTTGGATTCATTTGGCGGGTCATTTTGGGCCACCCTGTATATACACACGGAAAAATATTCTCCATTATTATACCGTATGTAAAAAATAATTATTATGTCTGAAATAAAAAGTAATAATGAACTCAAACCCTTTCGGCCATTTTGGCACTCCCTGTAATAACGCTATTTGTTGACTAAAGTTAATGCAGAGGGTAATAAGATGTCATTACTAGGTAATGCAAGTGCTAATGACATGAACTGCCAATATTTTGCTGGGATGGAGTGCATTTGATTCTGTAACTGGGACTCCAAATTCTGTAGAAAATGTGGCATCTATGGCTTGTATAAAAATCGATACCTCTATTCTAAACTATGCCATGTGCACAAAGGTAGTTTTTCATGAGAGGCGATCAAAGTTTGATGAATATTTTAAATTTGTGTGGAATTCCTTTATAATTCAAATCGAATGACCTGTACTGATTTGTGAATAACTTTTGATTGGGTCGACGGATAAATACCAAATTTTGACTGAATATAACTTGGAATATTTAGAAATTAAAAATACAATCTCCCTAAAAACATGCCAAGTTGACTTAGGATGTTTTGAGAATGGAGGTATCGAAATATGTAGAAGCAAACTCTATATTGAAGATTATAGCGAAATATAAACCTATATGGTAAATTTTCGTTGCGCAGAATTTCAGTATAAATAAACCAGTAAGGAAAGACAAAAGTCGGGCGGAGCCGACCCTACACCATCTTGATAGAGCAGAATAAGCACGCATATATTTGATCTAATTTGAAAATCGATTGGAAAATTTTGCTTTGCCAATGCTAAAATGCATAACCGAAATGATTACAACTAAACCTGAACCTTCCTTCTTAAAAGTTTCGTAACTGGGGTCTGTAGAATACAGCTTAATCGGAAGCAACATATATTTGTGTGCTATATCAAAATCTAAACCGATTTTTACTAAATTTAGCGACCTGTATTAACGGGTAAAGAGATTTGTCTCTGCCAATTCTTACCTCAATGTAGTATAAAATGCGTCTTCTAAAGGCCTTAGAAGGCAAATCGGAAGGAATATAAATATGGGGGCTATAGCTTAATCTGGACCGATTTCTACTAAATTTAGTAGTCTTTTTTAATTGGTGAAGAGACTTCTCCCCGCCAATTTCTAGCTCGATATGGTGTAAAATACACCTTCCTAGAACCCAAATCGGAGGAAAATATATATATCTAAACCGATTTTCACCAATTTCTATAGGGATCGTTCCTGGGCTGAAAAACTGCGCTGTGCTAAATTTAATCACAATCGGACCAAAAATTCGACCTGCACTTTGATTACAACAATACATCTACAGACTGATGGACGGACATGGTTAAGTCCACTCAGGTGATTCCAAGTCGATCGGTATAACAAACTATGGGTCTATCTCTTCTCTTTTTTGGGTGTTACAAACAAATGCATAAACTCATAATACCCTGGACCACAGTGTGGTGTATGGTATAAAAATAAACGGCATAATCGATTGGAAAATGTCGTCTCAGTCAAACAATTTTGCTTATCCATAAAACCTATCAAAAATGAAGCACAAAACAATAGAAGTCATTCAATTTACGTTATAAAGAAATTCCAAGCAAATTTAACAATTTCATAAAATCAAGATTGCATCTTCCAAAAAACTACCTATTTCGAGTTAGCATACTTGGGAATGGAGGTATCGATATGAATTACTGAGTTTTGCATTGCAGCTAAGAACGAAACACTGTGACACCACGCACATGAGCTGCTATAGACAAAAATTATTTTGGAGTTGCTGTTCGTGGCGCTATTGGCGCATATAACGATTAAGACAAAAAGTTTTTGCATTTCAAAAAGTTATAAGCAAAAAACGTTACTCGACTTATGTACGCTAAGCCTTTAAATGAATTCGAATTGAATAAGAATATTATGGTAAATTTAATGTGTTTCTACTGGAAGCTTTAGCTTTATTGATTTACATATTTTAAGTGGATATTTATATTTTACTTTATATGTACAGCTTAGAGAGAAGTGAACAACTTAATAATGTCCAAAGTTTGGTAATGGAATTGATATACATATCGTCATCAGAAACAAAAAAATTTAAATTACGGTTTTGATGAATTTCGGTACACTGCATCAAAATACACATCCTGACAATTTTTTAGCGAACTACTGTTAAAAAAGGCGAATTTATTAACGAAATTAAAAAGGGCCTAACAACAAATTATTTATTTTTTCCTATTTCACGCAATTTTCGCAAACAAGTTACAAATCATGTTTGTGTGGATTTATTATATATTCATCATTATGTTTAGGTATTATCCTGAAAACCCCGTTTATCTATTAACAACATTTTTCATTTTATTTAGTTTATTTGCCTCGTTTTTATTTTGTTTTTTTGCGTTTTCTCGTTCTGATGACCATATATTACTTAATCTTTCAATGTTCTACCGTATTAGAATAAAATGTTCCTATAACAAATGAAAGGATTTTGTATATCTAACTTTTAGGTATGATAATCGATCATTCTTAAACTTTTGTTGACGATAGTAGTCAGTTTCCCGGAAAAACAGTTCTGGATTTCAGGAGAAATTGAGATTTTGACAGCAATGCGAGTTGATACAAATATTTGAAGCTTCATTCAGAATTTTCTGATCACGAGACGCATTTCTGCTAGTTTAGGGTCAACTGACCTCTATAGTTGTGTCAACTGGGATACGTACCTAGGGGACAATGAACAGTGTTCTGCTTTCCCTGTAGGAATTTACGGCCTGTTTATGTATCTCTAACGAAAGTATCTGTAAAGTATTCTTTACACTAGCGATGGCCAAAAACTCAACCTTGGGTGGGTCAACTGAGCTGAACCGATACTCTCATTTCTGTCTCTCTTTCTCACGTCTCTCTCATTGTGCACTGATGATTTTTTTCCATCTTAGCGAGCTGCCAATGTTGACTTATTTATGCTTTAAAATATGTTCATATGCATACAATTTTATTATTATTTAATTGTTTTTGCCATAATTGTTTTAATATCTACTTATTTTTGCTTTAGATAACGTTTTTTTGTCATTTTTCCTATCAGTCGACAAATAAAATAAAGTGACTCGATCTGACATTTGTGTTCGCCCAGATGACAGCAAAGAGAGATAGAGATGTCAAAATTTACACTGAAATGATGACAAGTTTTCGTACGAGTTCATTATCGTGCGACTTGTCGTTGTGATGGAAGTTAGACCCAATTTACCACGGAGCAACTTGTCCCTGCGACTTTTTTGAATTCTCCTTTGAAATCCCTACGTAAAATCATACTCATTTAGACGGTGAGTCTTTAGTTTCAGCAACCAGGGGACAAATTTATGTTTGTATTCGTTCACTCACATTTATTTTATTGAATTTGTTTTTCGAATTCAGTCACTCATAAAATGAAATATAAATTTGTTGTTTCTTGTATTTTCATTTCGAGCAACTTTTTCTACCCCGGAAGCTTCTCTACACATTTCGTCTACAAACTCGTGTCGCAAGCCTCATGTCGCAGGGACATGTTGCACCGTGTAAATTGGGTCTTAATGAAACCCAAATCAGCTGTTTGTCGTCTGGCAGGCGAACGAAAGCTAATTTTTAAGTTACAGACACAGGCTGTTATTGTTAAGCTTAATGCATACATGCAGATGATTTTAGCGGGTTAATATTCTTGGAACTCTTACCTAGGTCAGACCTTCTAACCCCTGCAAGATGAGCTTCCGATAGAAGACATGGTGTGAACCTGGACATGACAGAACTAGTTCTTTTCAGCATGAGGTACCAGCTGTCGACCTGACTCCTTGGAAAGCGGAAATTATTTAGGGTTTTTACTTAATGGGAGGAAAGAAAACGGAACGTTGTAGCGCTGCATACATTGAAAAACACAATAGGAGAATGTTGGTTTTTGAACCCCAGACAGTAGCTAGACCGATAATGATGCATGCCGTTGTGGTCTAATGGACCACTCTACATAAATCCAACTTGCGCGATACTACAGGGTCTCCCATATTCGACGGACCCATCTGGCAACGCCATAACTTTTGACAGAGATGTCAGATCGCTTAATGACATACCGTGTTTGAAGCGTCAGTCCAAGCAGATTTTTACCATGGAACAATACACGCCACGCAAGCGCTCTGAAATAGTTGAAATTTACATTCAACAGAAGAAGTCAAGTCAACGTGCTTTTAAAATATTAAAAAATGTGAGAAGTGCGCCTTCTAAGAACACCATTAAGCGTTTATACGAAAAATTTTCGACTGGTGAGGCTCTTTCTAATCCGAAGAGGCCAAATAAAAGTCGACCAAGGCGATCGGCCGAGAATATCGCTGCCGTACGAGCCAGTGTTGAGAGGTCCCCAAGAACATCCCAAAAACGCCGTTCTCAGCAGTTGGGCATGGCTCGGTCCACTTTACAACGGATTATTCGCGTTGATTTGCATTTGTTCCCGTACAAAATTCAATTGACGCAAAGATTGTTGCCTGCGGACAAGCCTCGTCGATTGGAATGGGCCCAACGAGTCCGTGGGTCCGTCGAATATGGGCAACCCTGTACATTAAGTTCAGTAACTTATTGTTTACTAAACGTTTTACTACTTTTAAAGCCGCTAGACATTATGTGAAGGCATTATGCTGGTCAGGAAATGCCTACGGACATAATATTATTTTTGACACAATGTCTTTCATGTCGGAACCACTTTTCGCCTTGAAGTATCTCACTCTTATAATTGATACTGGGATCAGAATGGTACCGTCCCATCACTAAGCAAACATACATAACAACCATGCTGCCGTTATCGCGACCCACTTATCATGTATGTCTTTAGTTTTAGGTAAGGGTTGCAGTCGGTTTTATCAGCTCACATTGACCAATTTACGTCCGTAGTGTTACCACGGGCACAGATGCTCCTTTATCGGTACCGACCTGTTTGATATACAAAGTTATCAATAGTACGAACATCGATACCAGAAAGATCTATCAAAATTCCTAGAAAGGCTGATGCCAGTATACCTACACGTCGTTTACTCAAGTGCGACAGTATCACAGCTGGTGCTCAATACTCTCCACTTCTTCCTCAGTACCACAGTTCCTACAGAAGTCATTGGAGTCAATGCCCAACTTTCTGGCGTATGCGCCGATCGGGCAGTGTCCCATCAGAACTAATACTTTTCCTCTCTACTGTTGAAATATTCTGATTTTCTCAAGTCATATATATTGGCCAGATTTGTCTAGCTACCCCACATTGGACTATTGTCCCTTGTCTAAAGCAATGCTTGCATGTGGACAGTGGCGCACCAATATAATCAAATTCTTCCAGAATTTGTAATATCGTCCCTTTCCTAGCAAGTTCATCGGCTTTGCAGTTTCCCGAGATATCCCCATGCTCGTGTACCCATATGCGGTATATGTTAAACTGCTCAACCATCTCGGTTAGAGATATACGGCAGTCGAGTACTGTTTGGTCTGCGGAGAATTGATGGCAGCCAGGCTGTCCAAGTAAATGAGAACACCATTGGTGATCACTATGTGGCACCTCAACAACTTCCGTTATTGCCATTTTTCGCCTTGATAGACACAGCAGGTATCTGGTAGTCTGTGAGATATATCACTACCAAGTTCTTTTTGGTAGGACGCTTGCCAGTTACTGCGATTGACTCTTCGTACGCATCCGCCACAATATTGCAGCGGCAATGTTTTATATCTAATAGGATTCCATTCACCGCTAGTTTTTAAATTAGTAGAGACAGTACTCCTACTTGTGAGGTCCCTCTGTTTACAAATTTTGTTAGATTTGTGGACCCGCCTTCTGTTGAGCTGGCTTTAAATTAGTCTAATCAAGATAGAGTTTTTCAGAAGCCACAGTGAGGATGATGAGGAGGTCTCGCTATCTATAGAAGGCTAACTTGCCGCCATGCTAAAGTTTCCTTGCGAACTTGGCTGATGTTAACATCCGCCAATTCTGAGCTAGGAAAAATGTAGTCATATCTCTGTGCTGCCCTGTAGTATCACAATTGTATAAGCATTCAGTCTTAACACGATTATGAACTAAACCTGCATTAACTATGTTTTTGTCGAATGAATGAATTTTTTTGAGTCGAATGAAGAGATCTTGGCGAAAATTGGTAGATAGGAATTTCTTGGGCTATGGTGTTGAATATGGGGCACATCGGTACATAATTTTACCGATGTGCCCCAGTCGGTGAATTCTTGTCACTCTAGATAACACTTTTAAATCAAGCTGGCTTAAATATAATCATTTATCTTCTTTATATATAAAATCCTTTGTACGTTTGTTAGAAATGCATGATCACCGAAACCTTCGATTTATTTTCACGGCGATAAATTGCGGAGTGGTCAAGTTATTTGCGAAATTCGCATTTCCAGAGCGATTTGAATGAAATTTAAAATTTATGTGTGGTTTGTCCTGTGAATGGTTTGTGTTTGTGATTCTAACCAATAGATGGCGCTGGAATGGACATATGGTCAATATGAATGTTTTTTTTTTTAATATTTTTTCCTGAACTCGGGATGTATGCATTTTTGAACGAAATATCAATGAATAACAAACCAGTACATTACAAACAGGACGGGCAGGACAACGTCTGCTGGGGTCAGCCAGTTATTTATATTGCACTAAATCGTCAATGGTAAGAATGAAGAGCAACGGTTTATGTTTTGATATAGCCACCACATAATTAGTATTCTTGATGCTCTAGAGAAAGCATTTTAGTGGATTGTGTGAAATTTAAGCATTTTTACTTAATTTTGCCTAAAATCGATCCTAATAAAATTGGGGCGTTTCGGTTCAGCTTTTAATATACATCCCCATATGAAGGTGCATTCCGATTTGACTTCTTGGCGGTGTATTGTAAAAATTGACCCATATCGGATCATGTTCTGACGTAACGCCCATTTGAAGGTCTCAGATGAGTCTTACTGCTTAGCAGTGTAGATGCTATTTTCTTAACCATATGCCTGGAATTTTAAAATGTGTACTCCTAGTGATACTAGTTTAATAGAGGCGCTACATATATCCGCATTCCGTGCATTGCAAGGCTACTAATGGAGGTGAAGGGCATTATACAGTCGGCACCGCCCTTCCTTAGACTTTCCTCACTTGTTTTAAATTTAAAATGGACATGTGTTTATTACACCGTAAAATTCACGAATGCATGATTGTAAGTAAACTATTCTTACCAAAACACTGAAAACAAGGCACAGTATTTGCTTGATTTGTTAAATTTTGTATACCCAACTATAATAAATAATTTTAGCTCAATAGAGTCACTTTTTAAAAACTCAAAAAATATTCCCTCGAATATATGCAAAGTAATCCTGGTTTAAAGATGTTATACCAAATCCATAGTAAAACATCTCTCATTCAACAATGTTACTCATTTTCCTCACAGTCCCTTTGTTAACTCATATTGCGAGTCCTCGTATACTCGTATTTGATAGCTTCGAGTATCGACAATATTATCACTGAAAGCATAATTTTTAATTTGTTTTATGACTATCTCGGTTTCTTATTTCCCATATCCTTTGATAAAATCCCATTTCCGAAAAAAATTCATATCACCACAATGAGCGCACAAAAAAAAAACACACACACACGACAAAGTGTGCGATTTCAAAGTAATGAAGTACACACTCAACTCAGCTCTTGGGGAGGTATGAACACCAGCATCCTTCACAGTCAGTCTACATTACATTCACATCCTCTCACATACTCGTACATTATATCTGCAGAAAAAAAGGAACACGTAAGGATAAACATCTTGTACATATTAAACTGCCATAAACCAACATTAGGGTAGATTGCCTTCTATGTAGACATCAAAAAAGTGATGAGTGATTTTGGGTATCATGAGCTAATCCGAAGTTCTAATTGAAACACAACAAAAAAACCGGGAATAAAATAGCAATAAAAGATCATAAATAAGGAGTGCAAAACAGGCCGAACCACTGACTTAAGTGTATGTCCCTGAACATGAGACGTTTAAACGTATCCTCTCTTCAAACTAACCTAACCTAACATAAATAGCTAAGTCGGGCGGGACGAATCATACAATACTCTCCACATTTATGTACCAAGCAAGCATGTGTATTGGTAAATAAAAGGAAAATACCTTAATATGAGATATAAATACGAGAACCGATATCACCCATTTTTATTAGAAACTATTGCATGTAAAATAAAGTATAGTTTAGTTAAATTTATATAAATCTGTTAAAAATATCATGAGCCAAGCCTGATGTGTTATTATCTATTCAAAATCAAGACGAAAATGGTTTATTTATACTAGAAAGTATTTAAGGCAATTTAATATATTTTATATTTGAATATATATCTCTGTTCAGAATCAACAACAGTCAAAGTCGAAAAATCTTTTCGAGAAAAAGTCGCATTTAATTTTTCTGTAATGGGATTTCATTACGACTTATATCAATATGTATCTATTAATATCTTCTTAAAAACATTGTTAAATAAATGGAAATTTCATGTAAGTATTTTAGTAGAGTATGATAGCAAACATAATTCAAATCGTTCCTAGGTTGACTTAGGCGGGTATCAATTTTGACCACAGATATAAGGCTAAAATTCAGCCTGGTTAAAAAACCCATGAGGACTAATCGGAAGAGACCTTAATACGCGAAACGTTGACAAATATGTTCGATTTCAACAGGGAAATATTTAAGGCTAAAATTTCAGACAGATATGTTGTAGAATTGCCCCCTGTGGACAGATTTTTTATACCCTACACCACACTGTGGTACAGGGTATTATAACTTTGTGCATTTGTTTGTTACACCCAAAAGGAGAAGAAATAGACCCATGGTTTATTATACCGATCGACTAGAATCACATTCTGTATTCTTGTAATCAAAGTATAGGTCACAATTATTGTTCGATCTCGACGAAACTTTACACATATCTTTTTTTTGGCCCAAGTACGATCCCTATTGAATTTGGTTAAAATCGGTTCAGATTTATATATAGCCCCCATATATATGTTAGCCCCGATTTGACATGTAAGCGCTGTAAAAACTTATTTTATATCCGATCAGTATGAAATTCGGCAGAAAGAGGTTTCTTATTATATGAATGAACACTGTTTAATTTGGAAGAAATCGGTTCAGATTTAGATATAGCCCCCATATACATATATGTTACCACCGATTTGACATGAAAGCGCTGTAAAAATGTTATTTTATATCCGATCAGTGCGAAATTCGGCAAGAAGAGGTTTCTTATTACATGAAGGAATACTGCCAAATTCGGAGAAAATCGGTTCAGATTTAGATGTAGCCCTCAGGGAAATCGGTTTAGATTTATGTATAACCTCTTTATATATGTTCCTCCTGATTTGGTATCAAAGCGCTATAGAAGTTGTATTTTACTTCCGATCATTACAAAATTTTCCAGAAAGATGTTTCTCAATTGAGGAACGAATATTGCTTAATTTACCGATTATCGGTTCAGAATTAGATATAGATATATATGTTCCTACCCATTTACCAATTATTCCAAATTATTATCGCAATGACCCTTATCGCATTATTAGGGAGGGGTAGCGTATTATATAGTCGGCCCCGTCCGACTTTCTGCTTTTCCTTACTAGTTTTTATCCCCTCACCTTAGAGAGGAGGGTATATATCATTTGCTACGAGCCAAAAATGTAACACATCGAAGGAGTGACCTAAGACCCTAAGTATGTTCGGCGGATATCCATTTTGGGTCATTTTAAGTCGAATGAGCAATGTCCGTCCGTCTGTCTGTCTGTCTGTCTGTCTGTCTGTCTGTCTGCTGGCTGGTGCGCACGATAACTCTCGAAAGGAGTAACCGATTGACTTTAAATTTGGTATGTGGTATTATTTTCTTCTATCTCCGGCTAAGTTCGAAGATGGGCCATATTGGTTCACTCCTTCTAGTACCTCCCCCACAAAGGATAACATTCTATACTACTTATTCGAATCCTCTGAAATTCTACACATAGTATTAGTTTATTAGTCACTATTACCTCGAGAAAACTAGGCGACGATGTCATGCCCCTTTTGGTACCTCCCACACAAATGGACAATTTTGAAACAAAAGTTACCGGCTTATAACTTTATTACCAGTGCATACAAAAAGCCTGAAATTTTGTACAGTGTAATGGTTTAATAGTACCTACATTACAGTGAAAAATGGGCATTATTGCCACGCTCCTTTTGGTACCTCCCACACAAATGGCCCATTTTGTACCAAAAGTTACCAGCTTATAACTTTATTACCAGTGCATACAAAGACCTGAAATTTTGTACAGTGTAATGGTTTAATAGTGCCTACAATACGGTGAAAAATGGGCATTATTGCCACGCTCCTTTTGGTACCTCCCACACAAATAGACTTTTTTGTACCAAAATTTAACAGGCTTAATACCAGTACATACATAATTTAATTAAAACAAAAAATAAATAAATTTACTAATATTTTTTGGGGCTCAAGGTGAGGGGATTTATAAGTCGGTTTACCCGACTGAACTTTCTTACTTTTTTATTATACCATCCACCATAGAATGTGAATATATCACTCCGTTTGTAACACCTCGAAAGGGTTTTCCAACAAGAGGTGTTATTTTGAATCACCCGGTATTTCGGTAGCTGTCACTTTTGAAGCTTTTATTCTTTGACTGTTGACAAGTAGAAACTACGCCATTGCTAAAAATGGAACGACGCACCATCATCGAGCGATACAAAACGATCAAAAAACGATACGAACGATACAAAATCATCTTGAATGACGAGGCCCATTTCCACCTCGATGGCTACGTTAACAAGCAAAATTGTCGCATCTGGGGCTCGGAAAACCCAAGAGTTATTGTTGAGAAGCCTTTCCATCTTCAACGAGTGACTGTTTGGTGCTGTTAATGGTCCGGCGGGGTCATTGGACCTTACTTTTTCGAAAATGTGGTTGGATCAACAGTTACTGTGAATGGATTGCGCTATCGAGAGATGATTAATGATTTGTTATGGTCGGAGTTGGATGGTATTGATCTGGACAACGTTTACTTTCAACAAGATGGCGCTATGTGCCACACAAGCAACGAAAGCATTGCTCTGTTACGGGAAAAGTTTCCGGACCGTGTTATCTCTCGAAGAGGTGATCACAATTGGCCACCGAGATCTTGTGATTTAACACCTTGCGACTTCTTCCTTTGGGACCACGTGAAAGATCTATGCCAATAGCCCAGCGTCGATTCAGGACCTCAAAGATAGAATTCGTGAGGCTATCGAGGACATAGGGCAGCGATTTGGTTATGGAAAATATCATGAAAAGGATATGGTCCTGTAAGCGTGGTCGTGGTGGCTATTTGGCTGATGTTGTTTTTCGTTATTAACGGCATACCTTCCTCTTTATTATGAAATAAACATCCGATCATTTATCTCAAAAAATTGCATTTTTCTTTGAATACCAAAATAACACCTCTTGTTGGAAAACACTAGTTCTACAATTCTAAGACGATTTAGCCATGTCCGTCCGTCCGTCTGTAATCACGCTACAATCTAAAATTATTGAGCTAGATGACTAAAATTTTGTACAGATACATACTTTTTATAGCTGCAGGTAACTTGGGATTGAAAATGGGCAACATCGGTCAATTTTTTGCTATAGCTTCCATATATAGCATCTCCCCGATTTGACTTCTTAACGCCATAGAGACCACAAATTTCAGCTGATCAGACTGAAAATTGGTAATATTGGTTTTATTTATAACCAGAACCTTGTATACGAAGTCCATGTTTTGATATAGACTCATTCAAAGGCTCGTCTAGATTTAACTACTTAATGAAACAAAAACCACTCATTTCAATGAATTTGGCTGAAATTTGGTAATATGAGTTTACACACACTCTCCAGGGGTCTGAGATTCAAAATCGTAGATCTTTGGAAGATCACTTTGCACACAAAGTGGTCGTCAGATTTTTCAATAATTATGTTTATACCCTACCCCACACTGTGGTACAGCGTATTATTGCATTGTGAATTTGTTGTAACACATAAGAAGATGAGATAGAAAATGGGCGGGAAGAGTAATCATTAGGGCGGGTTGATTTTTTTTTTTAAATCGTATAGCAAAAACGTAAACCACATAAAATTCTAAGAAAATTCTCCGAAGAAACAGTGTACCTAAAATAAAATCCTAATCCGCGCCTCTCGACTTGAACATTTTTGCCACAAAAAAAACAAATGTTAGAAATAAAAGCTTTATCCAAAAAAATCGAATTTTCTGAATAAAATTGTTTAGTAATGTAGTTTTTTTGCACTTTATATCTTTTCTATATCCAAAATTTTTATTCATTAAAAAAATATTCACCCAAGTAAAAAAGTTTGTATATAATTTTATATTTAATATTTGTATAAGGAACATAGATAAAAAAAAATTTCTTTCATAATTTAATAAAAAAGATTGGAAATACAAAAAAAATATTGCACTCAAAATTGTTTTCAGTATTTATAAAATATCCTTCTTTTGTTTCGATAAAAAATTCTTATTTTATAATGCAAATAAAAACGTGAAACGTGTTCTAACTATTTTTTATATAGAACGCAAATCAGAGGAGATGCAAATTGGGGTTTAACTGCTTTTTTGATAATTGAATATTTTGATTAGTCTCAAGACAAAACCTGTATTGCATAAACTAAAATATAACAAGTAAGTAAGTTTCAGTCGGGTAAACTGACTAAGGTATACCTCACTTTGTGAGTACTGTAATATAAAATACACGAATTAATTTGTCAATTTGTATAGGATATACCAGAGGGGGATTAAAAAATACTCCTATTTTTCGCTAAACAGTAAACCTCAAATATATTGCACTGTATTGAATTGTAAGCGTTTATATGCACTGGTATATTAAAGTTATGATCTATTCCATTTTGGGATGATTTGGCCAGTTTGTGTGGGAGGTTCCAAAAGTGGCGTGGCAACTTCGCCCATTTTTCACTGGATTGTAGGTACTATGAAGCCATTACACTGTACACAATTTCAAGTCTTGTGCATAGGTATTCAAGTTATAAGCTGTTAAATTTTGGAGCAAACTGGTCCATTTGTGTGGAAGGTACCCAAAGGGGGCGGTAACTTCGCCCATTTTTCTTGAGGTGATAGTGGCTACTAAATTAATATTATGTAGGTGTAGAATTTCAGAGGATTCAAATGAGTAGTATAGAAGTTATTAAATAATCAATAATTCACTTAATATTAACACTTTGTGGGGGAGGTACTAGAAGGAGAGGACCAATAAGGACCACCTTCGAACTTAGCCGGAGATAAATATTACCACATACCAAATTTGAAGTCAATCGGTTACTCCTTTCGAGAGTTATCGTGCGCACCAGTTAGCAGAAAGACAGACAGACGGACGGACATTGCTCATTCGACTAAAAACGACCTAAAACGGATATCCGCCAAACATACTTAGGGTTGTATGTCACTCCTTCGATATGTTACAGTTTTGGCCCGTAGCAAATGATATATACCCTCGTATCACTAAAGTGAGGGTATAATAAAACATAATATATTTCAAAAAAAGAAAATAATTTCAGCGAAAAAGGAAAAAAAATGTTGAAGTCGAGAGGCGCGGATTAGGTTTTGATTTCAGATTCATGGTTTCTTCGGAGAATTTTTTTAGAATTTAATGTAGATTACGTTTTTGCTATACGATTTTTAATTTTTTTTTTCATCCATACAAATCAACCCGCCCTAGTAATCATATTGATTATCCTCTTTGTATTAAGACTCATGCAACTTTTAGATCCAATATAGAAATGTGCCATTGTTATCCTCCCTAATACACATACCTCCCATTTTTTTACAAATAAGTTGCAAACTAAATTTCCTGCTGAAAATCCAGAGATGAAGTTTATTTGTGGGTTTATAGGGCAGGGAAGCGCGCTTTTACGGGACTTATTTAACATCGTAAACCCTTCAGCGAACTAGAGTCAACATCAACAACCAAAATCGGTGCACAATGTACGATGCACGGTGGAATCGCCACAAAAGAGTTGCACAGTGGAACATTTCATAATTGACTACATTTCCTTCGAATTTCAATTACATTTATATTTATACCGAGCACATTTTAGACTTTTTTTTTAAAGTCTTCCATTGAAAATGCCCGACACTGTTATTATAATTCAATTGTTGTGGTTTTCATATTTTTTTTCCATATTTTCCATTAACCGAACACAGTGCAGTCAAATTTATTGTGGCTTCAAATATAAGGAGAAGAACAAAAATTAAATTCATATACATACACATACATATACATTTGAATGTTGCGGTTAATGTTGATGTTGACGTTAAAGTAAGTAAGTGTGGACACGTTTGACGGTTACTCAACAACTCAAAAAAAGAATATTAATGTAGTGACGAAACTCTAGAGTATGAAGGAGAAACCATTGTAACATCGTCTCTGATGTGACCGACGAAATTTCAGCAAACAGGGGAAGCTTTGTATAATTCCCGGATACAGAGCAGGAAAAAACTAATTTTATGCGTCACCCGATAAAATTCAAGCACCCATATGAACACATACGCATATCCTGACGAGGATACCACTTTAAGACCGGAAATGTTGGATGTATAGCAAAACAAGGAGACAAAGGCATTCGGTGTCCTTCATCAAACGCAAGGAAATGTGGTTATCAGAAATCTTATCGTTTTGTGATGTCTGTTCATGCTTTGTTAAACAACACTGCGTCAATGATATTTATTAAAAATGTTAACAATTTGTTTTCTTTTGTGGTCACATAGCTTTGTGAGGAAACGTCAAGAAAATGAACTTCCTCTAATAGATATGTAAGACATTTTATGGCGCATAGATCTTCCAAAGACGACCGTTTGATATGGAATCACGAAGACAAGGTTTTTGTTAATTCTTTTAATATACTGTCCAAATTATCAGAGCTTAGTGTACATAGTAGTAATAAATTAAGTAAAGAAAGTAAAGGGAGATGCAAAACAGGTAGGGCGAATGTTTATTACTCGAAAGCACTATTTATAGAGGAAAAGGCGGGATCGATAGTTGGCATTGATACTGAATCCAAAGCAAAATAAAACACAAACTAGACTATGTTCTATATCATATCAAAAATATATATAGAACAAAATATATTTGCGAATTTACTTTCACAAATAAAATATGTTTTATAGCACTAATTTTTAGTTTATAAATATTCCAATTCATCACTTGCGGCCAATCCATCAATGCAATATATCGGTACGGAAGATTATCCGATTTAAATGTTAATAGAATTTTACAAAATTTCTAAAATATTTCACATTGACCTTCTGAAAAACAGAAAACTTGCCTTTAAGAACTTTGATGCACTGATAAAATATTTATATTTAATCTTTTTTCTTAAATATTAGAAAAATATTTAAATAAAAAATACTTTTGTTTAGAATAACACACTCCCAAACATACAATATTTGTGTGTGTCAAATATTATATATTTGAAGTGTACCCCAAACATGTGTATATTGCAAGCAGAATATGTTTGGGACAAAATACTACAGAAGCGAACAAGGCTTTCCTAGCGCCGAATCAGCATAACATCTTAGCGAAAATATATAAAAGTATACTAAAAACAAATATACAAGATATAAAAAAGTTGCAAAAAAATAGCTTCAACTTAAACCTATTGAGTTAAGCTATGTATAGACGATTGTCGGATAGGACAACGTTATCAACCCTGTTAAAGTGCTGCAAATATACGGACAAAGACAGATTGTTAGGCAAAGGTGAATTGACAGTTCAGACGATTGCAAGAAAACCTTACAATTTCATATATAGGGTGATCCAAGTAGAGATCCTTTTTTCAATAGCCTTTTTTGAAAGATCACGTGTGAGTCGTGTCATGCTGTCATGATATTTTTGTTAAGTATTGTTTGGCATTTCATCATGGAAAGACTTACGCCTGAACAACGTCTCAGATGGTCCATCCTTTGAGTCTAATTTTCGATGACTCGATTATGTTGACCATGCACGAAACACATTCCTCACAGAACGTGAATTTTCGTAATAAAGTTGAACGATTTGTAAACGTTGTTAAGGCGTAAGTCTTTCCATGATGAAATGCCAAACAATACTTAACCAAAATAACATAACAGCATGACACGACTCACACGTGATCGTAAGACCCGATTATGTTGACCATAAGTTGAGCGAAGTGCACGAAACACATTCCTCACAGAACGTGAATTTTCGTAATAAAGTTGAACGATTTGTAAACGTTGTTCAGGAGTAAGTCTTTCCATGATGAAAAGTTAAACAATACTTAACAAAAATAACATGACAGCATGACACGACTCACACGTGATCTGTCAAGAAAAGGCTATTTAAAAAAGTCTCTACTTGGAACACCTATATTTACAAAAAATTTTGTAACTATTTGTATGCAGGATAGACAATAAAAATATTTTATAGACAGTGTTGCCAATGAAATGTTTCTCTGACAATGGCGCCATTGTCACATGCATAAACTTCGCACATCTAACAATCTGCAAATTATCTCACTATAACTTTCTGCCAACATTGCAAGATAAAAATTGTATGTTCACACGGTTGTACGTTGACAGGGTTGCATTTTTCTGACAAAATTGTCCGATCTGGCAATATTCTGTACATAGCTTTGGATATGAACAAAATCAATGCTGTATATTAGATGTATAGAATTTCAAATGGAAAACTTCGAATTTCAATTGACGTATTCCGAATTTCTATTGACGTGTTTCAAATTTCAATTGATGTTTCTCGAATTTCAATTGATGTTCTTCGAATACCAAGTGATGTATTTCGAATTTTAATTGATGTTTTTCGAATTTCAATTGACCTTTTTCGATTTTCAAATGGAATATTCGAATTTTAATTGATATTTTTCGAATTTCAATTGGAATCTTAGAATTTCAATTGACTTTTTTCGAATTACAATTGAAAATTGTGTAGAAACATATATTTTCGAAGTGAGTCAAATTTTGAGGTTTCTAAATTTGCTATAATTTTGAAAAATTGATGATAGCACGTTTCTTGAAATGTTAATATGGTAGATTTTAGGGGATCAGAGGGTACCAACCGTTGATTCCTTAGTTTGGTGGCAGTGCTGCTGCCTTCTGCAAAGAGTGTTGCTGATTCATGGCCTCCAAACTTGCCACGAACCCGACGTTTGCTATAGCCATTTCCTGCTATAGTGGGATGTTTTGCACGGTTATTCCGCCATGTTTTCGGACGTCAGATCCTCATCTGTAGAAACAGGGTGTGCCGCGGCAAGGCAGAGGTTGACGTTAAGGTCGCAGAGTCTGTGAGCGACGCATTTCGACCCCTTACACACGTTTCTTAGCTTATACAATTCCAATTCTTGAGTTCATTTAAAGTTAGCTTTCAATTGAGCAAATGCCTTAAAAATGAGTTATATATAGTGCAAATATTTTTTCCACTTTTTGCTGCCTTCATATATCCTTTAAGACATTTAATCTTGCACGTCTTTTTGTGGCCAGTTGTCGACAAGCCTTGAAATTTAAACTACGTACTACAAGTTTTTTTGCATTCTTTGTTCGCAGTATCTTCCCCAGGCTCTTTTACGACCACTTCAGATGTGTGCACAGAGCCTCATGTAGTTATTTTTTAATTTAATTTACATGCACAAACGTAAGGCTATTTGTTTGGCATAATTGAATACATTTGCTGTAAGTGTAATTAAAAGAGCACTTAACACATTAATTGTCCATATATCATTTTATCCTGTTTGCTTGGTTGCCAGCCAGCCTTCTTGGCTTCCGCCACGGGCGAGTTATTATAAATGGCGGAGGAATTATTTATTTCATTGCAAATTGTGTGGTTACTTTTTGAGAATGGCTTGAAATGATGGACAAATGAGATTTCTATAGTTTTTTTTTAAATGTTAAATATTTATATGAAAAATTAAATAAATGTTTGTGTTTGTTGCTTTCTCAAAAGCGTCAATGTTAATTTAAAATCTATTCTGATAACAGATATCAAGAAGTATACGAGGAATACGAGGTCTCGGAATGAATTGTCACACGCGAAAAACAGTAGTTCGCAAACATAGCTATAACTTTTTTCAAGTATCGCGTATTGTTATTTTTTTAATTGTGACAAGGAATTTCTTCTTATATTCTACTCGTATTTGTCTTTGAGAGATATTACAATAGTTTCGACATTTTCTATATCAAGACAAAGCTTAAATGTTTAAAGGAATTTAAAAACCAAAAGGCCACAACAGTCGCAATTAGCTGTATACATTTTGGAAAATATTTAATACATTTTAATCCTATTAACAGCAAATTTTTGTTGCCACAATCGCCTTATGTATTTACTTATTATAGTTACTTTTTGGATGGCATTATTAATTACCTGTAATACAAAGACATCCTTTGAAAGTTTGAATATTTAAAGTAGTACATCACACGCACGTGCATACAAACATAGTATCCTTCTTCGCCTTATTCTCTTAATACAATACAAAATGTATGTAATACAGGAAATTGCAATCCAAAGAACATTTGCAACATTAATATTTTACTATCGAATGAAGACACTTACCTGAAAAGAGACGAGAACAAAATAATGATATTAGTAAAATGTTGTAAAATTAATAAATCAATAAACATAAATAAAGATTTGCATTAATATAAATGAGATTACTGATATACAATAGACGCTTGAAATCCTTGAAAACCCACAATAATATTTATTTACTTCCTTTGTAGTATTATTTAATGTTCAACAATTCATTACATGTATATCCTTACAATTAAACACAAAGTAATTAATTGCGTGTCAGAAAAATTGCTCTTCTCTTTAATAGTTTAATGCTTAAATGCATAATACAATATACAGCAGTGTGCTGTAGAGTACACGTACATAGGATTGTATGTATACCCTTCTCTAAATGTATATTATATACTACAATTATTTTGTGTTTTCCATTCCAAGTCACAATTTGCCCAAAATTTTGGATTTATACCTAATGCATAATCCACAGATACGAAAATTTCAGTCCAGTAAACCGACTATTGTAAAATGGTAATGTGAGCGAAATTTTCTTATCCGCATGCTTTAAATGGGTCAGAATCAAAAATCAAATAGTTTGCTAAATGGTAGAATAAAATCTCGCATTAATTTATTTAATAAAATGTTTTCCGAAATTTTATGGGAATTTAATATTTTCCTAATTCGAAAAAATGAATTCTTGGGTTTTACGAATTAACCGATTTTTACAACGATAACGTCGTTTGAAAAATGACATAAAAGATAATTTTTTGTGGATTTTTTTTTTAAATATAATTTTTTTTATTTAATTTTTGCGGACTCAATAGTTGTTAACATTTTGGGCGAAATAATAACATTTGCATTTTTCTTCTGCTTCTGTAAAACACTGCGTGTAAAATTTCAAACAAAAGGGGACAGGCTAAAGTCGGGCGGGGCGGACTATATAATACCCTACTCTCGTAATATTGAATAACTCTAAAATATAAATTTTGTAATTCATGTTTAAATTGTTTACATAAATTTACTTTTGGGACATTTTATACTTAAATAATACTTTAAGGTGGGTATACGGTATATTGGGAATAAGCGGTGGGTATAAGTATACTTTAAGGTGGGTCTAGCTATAGTATTTTCAGGTGTTACAAACATCTGCCATGAAACAAACTTATAATACCCTGTACCACAGCTATAGTATTTTCAGGTGTTACAAACATCTGCCATGAAACAAACTTATAATACCCTGTACCACAGTGTGGTGTAGGGTATAAAAACGATTGGATGAAAAATACAGCTTCTACAGGACTAAAGAGCCAAATCGGATGAAACATATATATGGGAGCTATAGCTAAATCTTAACCGATTTTCTTCAAATTCGGCAATGTTAGTCCATGGATCAAGAAACTCTACCATTCTAAATATCAAAACGATTGGATGTAAACTACAGCATCTATAGGACTAAAGGGTCAAATCGGACCAAAGATATGTATGGGAGCTATATCTAAATATTAACCGATTTTCTTGAAATTCGGCAATATTGGTTCATGGATCAAGAAACTCTACCATTCTAAATTTCAAAACGATTGGATGTAAAATACAGCTTCTATGGAACTATAGGGCCAAATCGGACGAAACATATATATGGGAGCTATAGCTAAATCTTAACCGATTTTCTTCAAATTCGGTAGTGTTGGTTCAAGGATCAAGAAACTCTACCATTCTAAATTTCAAAATTATTGGATTTAAAATACAGCTTCTACATGACTAAAGAGCAAAATCGGACGAAACATATATGTGGGAGCTATAGCTAAATCTGAACCGATTTCAACCAAATTCAATAGGGATCTTTACAGCTGCGAAATACTCTAAACTGCAAAATTTCAGAACGATCGGAGTGAAATTGCGACCTGTAGTCGACGAACAACTTTACATGGACGGACGGGCGGACCGACAGACATGGTTAAATCGACTCAGCTAGTGATTCTGAGTCGATCGGTATACTTTAGACCAACCTTCGAATTTCGACCATAACTTTTACAAATATGGAGTCCCTAAAAATCCATTTACTGTTTTGGATTTATGAGAGTCTGGTACATATTCTGTGTAAATTTGAAAAACTTCGTATGGGGAGCAATTCTTTAAAATTAATGTTAAAAAAATCAAATTTTAACATTTTTTACATAGGGGTAATCACTTTTTACATAGGGTAGTCACTTTTCTCGTGTTGTGTACAGATTTCGGGGCAAAAGTTGATGGAATTAGATAAACCACAAACATAAAAGTTTTTCCGTATTTTTCCGTATTTCGCGGGGCACATCGACGGTTTTACATAGATTGAGCTGAATTTATTGAGGTTTGCTATATATATTTCTGGCTCATCCGACATTTCCATTGGAAAGTTTGACATATTTTAGCATAAACTTACTCAGAACGTTTTGACGTATGACCATCATTTGTGTTGTTTGCAGTGACTTGAAAAAATCAATTTGCCAAAAGAAATGGAATTAACTCGTGAACTTGTTCGTGCGATCATTTTTCACAACTTTCGACGTGGATTATCACGACAGGTGTCCATCGATGAACTTAAATCTTTGTATGACGATGAAGCACCATCCTATAGCACTGTGAAAAACTGGTTTAATGAATTCAATCGTGGCCGACGCTCCCTCGAAGACGAAGGTCGTGAAGGTCGTCCAAAAACGGCCGTTGTGCCAGAGAACATTGATGCCATGCGTGAACTGATAATGCAAGATCGTCATGTGACATACCGTGAGATAGAGGCATCCTTGGGCATTTTTTCCACCAGCATACATTCGATATTGCTTGAACACCTGTCCGTAAAAACGGTTTGTTCTCGTTGGATTCCGCACAATTTGACAATCGCTCAAAAAAAGGCCCGTGTAGAAAGAAATTTTGAAAAAATACGATCTCGGTGCTTCAACGTTTTTAAGATCTCACAGGTGACGAATCTTGGCTCCATGCGTATGAGCCCGAAACAAAAAAGCAATCGACCGTGTGGGTCTTCGAAGACGAGCTGTTTCTTCGGCGAAACTAGTCATGTGGCGACTGTTCCGCTTGAGCAACGTAGGACGGTCAATTCTGATTGGTACACCACAATTTGTTTGACTGAAGTCTTCGGAGAAATTCGAAAAACGAACAAGAGAAGACGAATCATTGTGCTCCATGACATCGCATTGTCATGGTGCACAATAATTCGTCTTCTCTCTCACACATCGGCTCAAACCAGCTCCTTTTTGATCGGCCAAAACGTCGAATTGATGGGTCATCCGCCGTTCACCAATGACTTATTCTTATTCACTCACATAAAGAAAAAACTGCTTGGTCAACGTTTTTCGACGCCTGAAGCAGCTGTTGAAGCGTTCAAAAACCATGTTTTGGAGGTGAATTTTCAACACACTGTAACCAAAACAATTCGCGCTCAAATGACAAAACGGTCTGAGTGAAGTTTAGCTAAAAAATGTCATACTTTCCAATGGAAGTTCCAGTTTTCATCTGGCAACACCAGCATTGCCAGGACCGCAATATAAATGCCAACCCTCGTATTACCTTCATTCTTTCTTGAAGACCACAGCTAGTTCTCTCATCTATTCGAGGACATTTTTCATACATTTTTCCGATTCTTATATTTCGCGGGATTCGTTATATTATATAAAATTTCAACTAAAAAATGTTTTGTTTCGCTATATTTTTTTGCAAATAATGAAGGCACTGCGAATATTTCGACATACGCAGATAGAAATGGGAATAGTCGACGACTTTAAGTTTAGTTTTCTTAATTCCGCCTAAAATTGCATTTTATAGAATTTTTTTAAAATTTAAATTTTTAACTGCCATATTTTTCTCGTCCCTTAATGAAATTATTTCACAACAATGGTTACATTGTTATCTCTCTTACATTTTTATCTCTGTTCACTACAAACGCGGTTGATGTGCTCGCAAAATTTTTTTTTCGAAAAAATGTACTCGAAGATTCAAAAATTTAGACTATTGCTCATATATGCCACGAAAGATAGGAGGCAAAATATATGGATGTATATTGCAGCAATGTGTAAATATGAACCGATTTTTACCATTTCTAATAGGGTTCGTCCTTGAACAAAAAAATATATAAGCCAAATTTCATTGCAATCGTGCTATAATCATGACCTGTACTTTGATTACAAATGAACAAGGACTGACGAACTGATAGACGGACATAGCTAAATCGGCTCAGAAAAGGATTATAAGTCGATAGGCATAATAAACGTTGAGTCTATATCCTCCCTTTTTGCGTGTTACACACAAACTTATAATATCCTGTAACACAGTGTGGTGTACGGTAAAAAATGCAATGTTCCTTAAATGAAATTTCCGAACAGAGATGCTAAGTTGACTAAGCATACTTTGGAATAAAGGTATCGACATATACTAACTTGTATCTCGCTCTTACATATAAATGCTACATTTCTCAGTAGATCCTTTTAGTAATCTTATATAATGGTTTCTTGAATCGAACGTTGCCAAATTTTAGGTAAATCGTTTCAGATTTAGATTTATACCCCATGTAAATGCGTGGCCATTAGGCCGGGTCGATTTGTGGGGAGGCAAAAAAAGTCGCCATTGCTCAGTGAAAATCGTATTCTTGGGATCAAAATAAGAAACTTTGCCGAAGGAACCATACCTCTAAAACGAATTCTGATGTCCCGGAATTTGGGTCGAACTTTTGGGTAGGGGCAATTTTTGAAAAATCCCACTTTGACCCATTTAAAGTGCTCCAATCGAGTCCAAATGTATGACCGACCCCCACTAACTTTGGAGGCCCGACCCATCCATGACAGTGTCACACCCCCTGGAACCCCCTGGGGGTTCCATACATTTGGACTCGATTGGAGCACTCTAAATGGGTCAAAGTGGGATTTTTTCCGGGACATCATAATTCGTTTTAGAGGTATGGTTCCTTCGGCAAAGTTTCTTATTTTGATCCCTAGAATACGATTTTCACTGAGCAATGGGCGATTTTTAAATCGACCCGCCCTAGTGACCATGTATATCCTGACTTTGCATCTAGCTCTATAGGAACAGCAATCTTGAGCCGAATTTACGGAATTTTGCAAAGATGAGTTGTACGTGTAAAGGGTATTTTATGTATTAGTCTTATGATTTTTCATCTAATTGTTAAAGCAACAGGATAGAACATCCTCATTCCTCTAATTTTGTATCCGTAAGCATTCAAAAAGCTTATGATTTCTTTAAAATTATAAACATTTTAAATGCATAAATAAAACAAAAGAAACTGCGATGTACATTTCGTTCGTCGTTTATGCAAATGTGTACGAATTTTAATAATAGCTTTAATTTTTAACATATCTCTGCATCTACAGTTTGCAGAAGGGCAAACAATTGCTCTCATAGAAATGTGTTCGTGTGAAGAGTTTGACGGAGAAAGCAAAACTTTTGTTTAATTTCAAAATGCACATAAATTTCATGTTTTGCTATGTGCCGTCATAAATATAATAAATTAAATACATTCACAGCCAAATGCAGGAAAAAGTCATGCGAAGAGAGAAGCTCATTTCTCTCCCATACATACACACACACTTTCATAGTAGATATTAAATAGGAATATTTGGGTCACTGGAGCGTATGATAATTTTTTGTTTTCTAATTATAAGAACTACGAAGGCACTACAATAAATTTGAATAGACGCATAAACGTTGAAAATTGCCTAAAGTTGTAGAAGTTTTCCATGATAATAACCACATGAGTATTATAAGGTGTATTTAACTTAGGTTATTTGTGGTCCAAATTGTTTTGGGGTTCACAAGTGTATTGGTCTTACTGGAGGGTTATGCGGTCAACCTAAGTAGTATTTTTGTGTTACTCATACGCCATGTGGGAAGAAGGAAGTCGTTTGAAATTAGGCGAAGACAAGAAACTGGTGATTTGGGATCAAAATGTTAACATCTGGTGTATTAAAAAGGACAATGTTATTACAGACAGTGTTTTGGAAAGTATCGGTACTTGGTAGTATCGGTAGCAGTAGATTCCAAAGTGTAATAAAATGCTACAATTTATTGAAAAGTAGGGGAAAAATATAAAAATGTTTATAATTATTGCACAACACAGACGTTGCAATTTACAACATTTTAGCGATTTTGCATATTGTTTAACCAATTGTCTCAGTTGGTTATCCATTTGGGCTATAAATGAATATGTTACCTCTTCTTCTCCGTGTAAGTGAAAACATATTTTTCAATGTTTAAGAGCCATGCGACTTTCACGTTTAATGGGTGAACGTTTTACTATTTTAATTAAAATTTGGAATATAAAGTTCAAATCATCCCTAGTATAGATATGAATTTCTAAATAATTATAAGGGCTCCAAATGAGTCAAACAAAACTTGGTGCAAAATTATTTATTTAAAAAAATTACAGAAAATGAAATAAATTAAAAATAAAATTGTAGTGGTTTATTTTAAAGTAAATATCATATGACTACAAAGTACGAATACGTATGTAAAGTACGTTAATCTTACATGGTAGAGAATTCATTAGAGAATTCATTAGTGTTTACAATTTCACAATGGAGAGATATACGCAAAAACAACGTTTACACATTATTCAGTTTTATTACACTGTGCAACAGTGAAAAAAATACACGGACTTGACAGTATAGGTTCGATTCTACTATCAAAGGGTAGTATAACCCTATACTCGGCAAAATTGGTGACCAAATTTTTTATATGGGCCTCCAAAGTTTCTGAAAATCAGTGGCCCCTCAAAAAAGGTGTCATCAGCTTTTGTCCAACAACTAATTCAGACTTGGTGATCAAGCTTAACTATATTAGGCAATAATGTAGCTAAGAATATGCTGAACAACTTTTGTGAACATATCAATACAATCTGAACGTGTCCGGGCACACTAAATGACTCAAAAAACCACATTGTACCCCAAAAATGTTAGTATTTCACTATTATGTTACAAAAATATATTTTTTTGGTATAGGGTATGTTCAGCAAATTTATAGAAAATATTAATGCCAATATTTTTGTGGAACATATTAACATAACTGTAATTTTTGGCCCCATTTTAACAAAACGTAAAAAACACCCCCTAAAATGGGGAGGGCGGGGATGAAATGTTCTACAAAAAGGTTGGCCATAAAATTTCACTATATGTGTCAGAACACACCAAACCCGAAACTTAACACAAAAACCAAAAAAACGGTCAAATTCCAGTCAAAAACGCCCGTTATTGGTATCGGTATTGCTTCGACCACTAAATCGTTTGACAACATTGCTGCACGAACAGGAATTTGACCTTTTGTGGTGTTTGTGTTATGTTTTGAGCTTTGGTGTGTTCTGACACATATAGTGGAATTTTATGGCCAAGATTTTCGTAGAACATTTTATACCCGCCCTCCCCATTTTAAGGGGTGTTTTTTACGTTTTGTTAAAATGGGGCAAAAAATTACAGTTATGTGGGGGAGCTAGAGGGTTAATATGTTCCACAAAAATATTGGCCTTAATATTTTCTATAAATTTTCTGAACATACCCTATACAAAAAAAATATATTTTTGTTACATAATAGTGAAATACTAACATTTTTGGGGTACAATGTGGTTTTTTGAGCTATTTAGGGTGCCCAGACACGTTCAGATTGTATTGACGTGTTCACAAAGGTTGTTCAGATTTACGTTGGCTACAATTTTGCCAACCATTGTTATTGAAAAATTACGAGTCCCTGGAAGTTATGCTGAAAAAAATTAAAAAAAAAATATTTTTTTCCTTTACTTTTTCAAAAAAAGTACCGGAAAAATAGTTTTTTCGCAACAAATTTTAAGAAACTTTGTTCAGCATATTCTTAGCTACATTATTGCCAAACATAGTTAGCGGTATCACCAAGTCTGAATTAGTTGTAGGACAAAAGCTGATGACACCTTTTTCGAGGGTCCCACTGATTTTCAGAAACTTTGGAGGCCCTTTGATAGTAGAATCGAACCTATACTGACAAGTCCGTGCATTTTTCAAAAAGTGTTCATTTGTTGTATAGTGTTATCAAAATAATCGTTCTCCAATTACATCTTTTCGTGCGCTAAGTCCATTTTTTTTAAATCCAAAAAAAAACACTTTCCATTCGACCTATGTTCTTGACACATACAGGCAATATTTTAGCACTCGTTAAGAGCTATCTTTTTGCCATTGACCGATTGTGACTACGTGCCACACAGCAAATGTTTGGAGATTCGATTATTTCAAGAAATTGTAATATTGAATGGCCTCCAAGAAGTTGTGATTTAACACCATTAGACTCTTTCTTGTGGGGTTATTTGAAGTCATTGATCTTTCGAAATAAACCAGACCCTCTTCAAGCTTTACAAGTCAATATTGAACTTGCCATTCATGATATACGACTTGATTTAGTGGAAAAAGTGCTCGAAAATTGGGTTCATCGAATTCGTTTCTGCAGAAGAAGTCGTGGAGGCCATTTGAATGACGTTTTATTTAGAACTTAATTGTATCGATTGTACTTCTCATTAAATAAAAAACTTTTGAATTTCCTTAACAATAAGTCTGTGTGTTTTTTTCAAAGAAGTCATATCACTCTTTTTGGAAAACCCTGTATATCGTAAAATCATTGAAATTTTTAGGAGAAAAGGAAAATTTATGGAGAAATGAATAATTTATGAGCCATTTTGCAAAAGTAAGGGAAATGCCAAAAAATTGTGTTTCATATTTTTTTATTTTAGCCATTTTGTGTTGGAGGTCCAAAGGGGCGTGGCAATGGCGCCCCAACAGTCATGGGACTGTTGTTACTATTTGGACTGTTGCTACACAAAATTATCAAATAGTAGCTAAATTTAATTGCTCTTAACTATAATACCTGTCCAAACAAACACTTGAAATTCGGTACAGTTCAATGTACATTAACTACTTTAACAACCACACAAATTGACAAATTCGTATGAAAATAATTTACCCATATTTTATGCAGAATGCCTATAAATATCTTCATTTACTGTATGACTTTAATCTGACAGAAAATATTAAATTCTATGCCACATTTCTCAACAAGTGTGATTATACCGTAGTCGGTTCACTCGCATTACTTCATTGGATTTCCTTTCGTGTTTTCAATTGGATTGCTTACCAGTAAATAAAAATATATGCCCAAATTTCATAAATGAAGTGATTGTATAAAATCATTTTGAGTAATTGAATTTTATTTTATTTTAATTAAGTCGCAAATTTCTCCAACATACCAGTAATGTTTTATTAATAAACTTTTCGTCTTAATATAGCTATTCAACCTAAAGTACTCTTAATGAAGTTTGTATATAATATTATTTGTAGCCAAACTTTTACTAACAAAGAAAATCTTCTTTACACAATAAGGATTTATTATACATAATTATTGCGTTGTTACGAAAACAGAAAGTATTTTCTAACCAAAAAAATTTTAATTTTCTTTAAAGAAGAAGAAGGTCTTTAAAATAATTTAATCCGTAAGAATAATTTTTAAAGTAAAAATTTCCTAAAATTTGTCTACGAAAAGATGGCCACGCATCCGTGAATTTGTATTCAAAATTTCTGGGATGTCTATTAAGGATTTTTCTCGCTTTAAAAACATCCCTTTGAAGTTCAGCTAAATTATGTGATCATTGAGAATAAGAATGTTTTATCTCATACAATACTTTAAACTAAGATTTAAATTTTTCTGACAGGCTAACCAATTTTTGTAGTTTTTACTAAATGTGAATTACCACAATGCAGTTCAATAGTATTGGTTGAACTACTGCTAAGTATATCCTGTGGAAGATTTTAAGATATAGAACCCAACGCACAGTGCTCTGTCACATTGACATAAATCGATAATAATGTACTGGCTCAAATAATGGTAAAATTGGTACCCATCATATATTAACATACCAATTAAGATAAATAATAACAATTTACCTCTATTTGACACCGCGAGAGGGCGCCAAAGTCAATTGTTGTATACGAATATCGACCAAAAAATAAACTACCATAAATGTATGTTGTAAAATAGCTGTATAAAACTTGTTTATTAGGGAAATTAAGCCAAAATTTTTGTATATGATAGTAAATCGAATTTCTAATAATACAAAAATGCCAAGTCAACCGAAAATTGCAATTGTGCTATTCAAAATTGCTTTGGCAAATACGTATTTTTTTGTTAAAATGAAAAACACTTTTCAATTTTAATTGGAATGAGAATAATAAGTTGGAACAGATCCCTAAAATTGTATACTTCAAAAACAATATATGTACTTTAACTATTAATTACAAAATATAAAAACATATAATTAAAGCGCACAAACTTAAAAAAATATATATTTTTTTCAAAAACAGTCGTCAACGCTTAACGTGTGGACCAAACCCATAATTTTGCCCCAAATACTGACAGAATTCTTAAAAAATACAAAAATTCATACTTATAAATTAATGTTGAGAAAAACATAAAAAATCGCTTTTAATATGGTGCTTTTATGCCGAAAAATCAAAAAATATTGAATATTGTATGGCATCGGAAAAAAAATCGTAAAGATCCCAAATTTGTTTGCCAGATACTATTAATGATATGGCCTCTTTAAACATAAAATATAAAAGTTCAAATTATTAGCGCACAAAATTTTGAAAAAGTCATTTTGCTTTATGTATAAATATGTTTTTAGCTTGTATTCCTAAAACTATTTCCTTTAACTTGTAGAACAAACCCATAACTTTTTTTGGAGCCTGATAGTTGAAATAATTCTTAAAAATACAAAAAATCATATTTATAAAATATATTTGAGAACATTTTTAAAAATTCCATTTAATATTGTGTTTTTATGTCGAAAAATCCAAAAAAAATATATTTATGTTATCGGAAAAAAATCGTAAAGATCTAAATTTTTTTCACAAAAAAATATTAATGCCATATCCTCTTTAATAATAAAAAAAATTCCAATTATTCGTGCACAAAATTGCGAAAAAGTACTTTTGCTTTAGGTCTAAAATTTTAAATTTCCAAACAACACAAACAAAGGTTTAATGACGTACCCTAAAAAAAAATCTGATCCTATTATAAGTTCAGTACGGTATTTTTGATGACATTTTTGACGAAGATGATAATATTATTTTAGAAGTCAAGGAAGGAAACTCTTCTGACAAATATACATTCATTAAACTTTTAAAATGAAACAATACAGTACAATACTTCGCAAAAACACTATGGTCCACCTACCCAACGTTTGACATATAGAAATTTTCCTTATTGAGTCTTCAACTTTTTCTCACCCTATTTGTAATCTACGCAAAAATCCCTTTGGTAACACGATATATGGACCAAAAACCCAATTTTTCAAGATCTTCTAGGGGGCTGTGTTGAGGGATCTTGAAAAAATTCCTCCCAAAATTTGTGCACACATTTACTCACAGAAAAGCCTATTACGCTTTACAAACTTTGGTCGAAATCCGCCGCCACTCTTCAGCTTTCTTTATATATTTATTTTTAAGTCCTTTGAACCCACTGTGTGGGAGATACCAAAAGGACTCGCTATATCCCGTCGAAATTTTGAACCGCAACCGATATATGTGAAATATTATGACTTGTTAAATTTCATAAATATACAATGCTCCAATTTAGTCTGGTGAATGACCCGGAATAATTTGCATAGGGTTACGAGACCCGCGGTCCGATTGGGTCCATATTTAAAATTGTTCTTAACTATAACCAAATATAGCTTGGTACCAAATTTCATAGTCCTGCAATTACTCCTTCTATTTTTGTCACATCGATACATGAAGACAGAGTACTGTGCAACCTGTCCCAACAGAACATAAGGCGACATTAAGCTTCCTTACCCTTTTCAATAAATGAAGTTTGAAGGCCAATTTACATTTTGTACTTTCAGAAACGACTAGCCCAGTTCCTCTCAGCAGCAGACGATCCACATGTGGAATCTTATATTAAAGAGAACAAATGCCGTCATGTTTTTTAACGCGAAAACTATTGCTTCTGGATCGTCTAGCCAATTTGTTCAGAGCCACCCGCAGAATGTCTCCGAGGACGTTGGGGAATTTTGCCAGTTAGTTACTGCGATTGCAATGTCATCCTCATTTGCCAAGAACTTCCAGCCACAACATTCTGGATCTAACTGAATTCTATTCACCGCTAGATTCCAAATTAGTGGAGAAAGTACTTCTTCCATTCCTTAATTCAAAATTCTTTCAGTGGTCATACAAAAATGTTACACATTTCAATATTGGGCTAAAGGGCCAATCAAATATTGGGCTAAGGGCAACTATGTTTCGCATACTTCTAAAATTTTTCATCCCATTCCATGCAAGAGTTATTGATACACAGAATAATTAAGTCATCCTTTAATAAAATTTTATATTTTGAGATGTAACATTCTAGCAGCAAATGAGCGATGTGGCCAATTGTGTTCAACTGGGTTAGGCTATTCTTGCTTTCAACACTTCGTAAATCCATTGCAAAATAACGCATAAATAATAAAGTCTATTCAAATCATTCATTGATGTGTATTAAATGCATTCATCCTAAATACACATGTCAAACGCGGCACTGACCTTTTCTCTTCTATATATTTTCTTTCTGAAGTTCTAACACAAGTTTTCCACTCGGCCATGGCTTAAATAATTCATTTGCATTTCACTAAGACCATAAGCAAACAAAAATATTAAATAAATATTTTGTTACAATGTTATACAAAACCACCAGAGGATAACAACGGAAACAATTTAGTTTAGTTAGGGATTTTTTTTCTGCTCTCGGGTTTGTTGTTTGCTTCCAGTTCTTTTTGATTTTTGAAAGTCCTATTAAATTATTAAAAAAAATTAGGACTTTTGTGGCACTCACATGCAATAGCAACAAAATTTGAAGTTTTTTCAGTTTTCATTTAACTTGTGGGAGTTTTTGTTTACCAACGTTTTTTTTTGTCCAAAATGGCCGGAACCTATCTATGGAAAATATTTGGCTGAAAACTTCTAAACAAAAGACACACACAGACCCTGTCATGCTAGGATGATGACGATAACGAGGGGTTGGTGGTGGCATTGGTCGTGAGCGAATGTGGTACGTTAGTGAAGGTCACAACTATTTAATTTATTTCCTCAAAGCTGCAGACCATCGAAACAAAAAAATAATAGAACTATTTGAAAAACGAATAACTTTGTTAGGGCCAAAGAGAATTTTCATGGAAATATGTCAATATTCCAACTATACAAACATGTCTGCGTGCCCACGGCTGATGGGCGATGGTACATATCCGGCCATGGATGAGTTTCCACAGTTCAGTTTAATCCGCAATGCAAAAGCAATTTTTAAATAAATCTTCCATAGAATCGACATGTACATGAACCAATTTAAATCAAATCTTGCTATTTTTATTTCAATGCATAGATTTTCTATTTTTGATGAGCCTAGTTACATTTTTGTCCTCGAATGTTTTGCATGTCACTTAGGTGAAAGTGAAGCACAATAGTTTTTTGTGACTTACTTTTTTTGTGGAGATTTTCACTTATTGTTATGGAAATTCAAACGTTTTTTATTTAATGTGAAACACCATCGATGCAATTAAGTTATAAAAAAACGTCATTCAAATGGCCTCCACGACTTCTTCTGCAGGAACGAATTCGGTGAACCCAATTTTCGAGCACTTTTTCCACTAAATCAAGTCGTATGTCATGAATGGCACGTTCAATATTGACTTGTAAAGCTTGAAGAGAGTCTGGTTTATTTCGAAAGACCAATGACTTCAAATAACCCCACAAGAGATAGTCTAATGGTGTTAAATCACAACTTCTTGGAAGCCATTCAATATCACAATTCGAATCTCCAAACATTTCTCGCAAAAATTCTACTGTTTAATTTGCTGTGTGGCACGTAGCCACAATCGGTCAATGGAAAAAATAAAGCTCTTAACAAGAGCTAAAATATTGCTGATGGAAGTGAAGGTCGTAGGTCGAATGGAAAGTGCTTTTTTTTTGATTTTTAAAAAAATGGACTTAGAATAATTTTCAAATGTGAAAGGAACGTTTTTTTTTGCTCTAGCTCCTTAACGGTACGTCGGATCAGGAATCGATCAATGGCAAAAAGATAGCTCTTATGGGTGTCAAGGTCGTAGGTCGACTGGAAAGAGGTTTTGTTTTTGGATTTTAAAAAATGAACTTAGCATCATTTTCAAATGTGAACGGGAAGTTTATTGTTGCTCTAGCTCCTTAACGATAGGTCGGATCGGGAATCGGTCAATGGAAAAAGATAGCTCTTAACGAGAGCTCGTATGTGGACTGGAAAGTGGTTTTGTTTTTGGATTTTAAAAATGGACTTAGCGCACGAAAAGTTGCAATTGGAGAACGATTATTTTGATAATAACACTGAATAATTTGTAAACGTTGTTCTTGCGTATATCTCTCCGTGATGAAATTGTAAACTCTACTGAATACATTGAAAAACAAATGACAGATCATGACATATTACAAATGGCAGAAACGTCACGTCAAAATCATATCAATCCTATCGGAAAATCCGTTATATACGAGTATATCCTGTCTTATTTTATAGCAATTGTGACAATATAAAATAACATTGAAATACATGTTTTGTATCCCATTTGGCTGAAACTTAGAATTGTTAGTTTTTTTAGACTAGCATTAACCCGATGCGCTTCGCAGCCACCATCAATCATTTATTTTATATTTTAGGTACTGTACACTGAAAATATATTCTTCGTACTATTTACGAAACATTCTTCATTCAATATATTGAAGAATATTTATTTACGAAGAGGTTTCTTAAGAAATCGTTATAAAAGCTTCGTAAAATTATGTTGATACTTTTTATGAAAATATTCTTATTTTGTATGAAATGACGTCTTAACAATTTCGTTATATTTGTGAGAGTAACATAATTTTTAAATTTTAGGGGTGTACTTTATTTTGTTCTTATATCCGTATCAATTTCCAATAATATAAAAAGCGTTTGACCTTAGGACAGAAAAGAAGATCTATGCTAAATTTATCACCTACTTACAGCGTTCGGAGGAAAACATGAAAATTATTCAATATCTGTTTATGTGCTATATATGTTATACATTTCAGATGCTGACAAGTTTGTTTTGCTTTGATTACTAATACATAATTTTATCTAAATTGTAAAAAATCGTAATAATTTCATACAAAATATGAAATAATTGCATACCAAATACGAAATAATTTCATACAAAATGTGAAATTATTTCATAAAATGTTTAATCCAAACAACAAACGAGTACGAATGTGTTGGCAAATCAATTACTTGATGTGATTATTCTTGATTTGAAATAGCAAAAGTAAGGAATAATTCTTGTTCGTTTGCTTTCTTGATAAGAGAGAGCTGCGTTTCGAACCGAATTAGAGGCAAAAACGGTCTAAAATCAGAAGAATATTTTAGACAATTTTAAAATAGTGTAGTTCGGGGACATACAAAATATGAAATAATTTCATAAAAAATATGAAATAATTTCAAAAAAAATATGAAATAATTTCATAAAAAATATGAAATAATTTCATAAAAAATATGAAATAATTTCATAAAAAATATGAAATAATTTCATAAAAAATATGAAATAATTTCATAAAAAATATGAAATGATTTCATAAAAATATGAAATAATTTCGTAAAAAAATGTGAAATAGTATCATCAAAAACATGAAATCTATATATATAAAATTGTTGCGTGACTGGCTGACTGACTGACTGACTGACTGATTGACTGACTGATCATCGCCCAGGCCAAACGGCTGAAGCTAGAATCCTGAAATTTGGTGGGAGGGTAGACCTTGGGACGTAGACGAGCAATAAGGCGGGATTTTTCGAAATTCGTACTATTAGCCGCACAATAGGGCAAAACGGGATAAATATGGTACCACCGCCAAATCTAAACGAAATGAGCTAGAATCTTGAAATTTGGTATGAGGTAGGACGTAGACTCAGAAATTGGCAGGATTTTTTGAAATTCGAACATTTACGCACACAGTGGGGTAAAAAGGGAAAAATGTGATAAATGTAGTACAACATCCAAATTCAAATGGCAAGAGCTAGAATCGTGAAATTTGGTGTGAGGGTAGCTCTTATGAGATAGACTCTGAAATTGACAGGATTTTCCAAATTCGAACATTTACGTACACAGTGGGGTTAAAAGGGAAAAATGTGGTACAACAGCCAAATCCAAATGGCAAGACCTAGAATCGTGAAATTTGGTGTGAGGGTAGCTCTTATGAGGTAGACTCTGAAATTGACAGGATTTTTCGAAATTCGAACATTTACGTACACAGTGGGGTAAAAAGGGAAAAATGTGGTACAACAGCCAAATCCAAATGGCAAGACCTAGAATCGTAAAATTTGGTGTGAGAGTAGCTCTTAGGACGTAAACAAGAACAAGGAGTGATTTTTTTTAAAAATTTAGAGGCACAGTGGGACAGAAAGGTATAAATATGGTACCACCGCCAAATTTACAGCCTAATATTAGAATGGTGAAAGTTGAAGCGAGGGGTGTTTTTATGACAACTGATCGGGGTATTAGGTTTTTTTTGTATTCGTAGTTCCGGGGCATAGTGGGACAAAAAGTGTAAAATATAGTACAGTGGCTTAAAAATGTCAAACATGTATCAATGGTTCCAGGGTAACTTTTGGAACATAAACTGGAGATTGGAAGTGATTTTTAGTAATTCTAACTTTAAGAGGCACAGAGGGACACGACGAGTTAATTATGGAGCATGGGGAAAAAAGGGAACAATCTGCCAAAATTGGAACTTAAACATAAGATATGAAGAGTTTATATGGTTTTAGGAGCAATGCGGTCAAAAACGGTTAAATTGTGGAGTGGAGAAAATATGATTAAATATGTTACAGTCGGGGAAAACGGTTTAAGTACGCTAGCGTGGAGACACATTTTAAATACGAGTACGGTACAGTGAGACAAACATTTGTTAAATATGGTACAGTTGAAAGGGGCACAGTTGTGCAAAAAGGGTTAATTATGGTACAGTGGGGTAAAAATAGTTATATGTATATGGTAAAGTGGGACATATGGGTTAAAAATGGTACAGTGGGGCAAAAAGCGTTAACTATTGAACAGTGGGGCAAAAATGTATTTACTATGATACTGTCGGGCGAATAGGGTTAAATATGGTACAGTGTGACAAAAATGGGTAACTATACAGTACAGTGGGGCAAAAACTGTTAAATATGGTACAGTGAGATAAAGCGTTTAATATGACACAGTGGGGCAAAAAAGGTTAACTATGGTACAGTGGCGCACAATTAGTTGAATATGGTAACGTGGGACAAAATGGGTGAAATATGGTACAGTGGGGCAAAAAGCTTTTTGGTGGGGCAAAAAGCAAAATTGGTTAAAAATGGGACAGTGGTACAAAAAGCGTTAACTATCGAACAGTGGGGCAAAAAAGGTTAAATATGGTATAGTGTGACAAAAATGGTTAACTATATAGTACAGTGGGGCACAATTAGTTGAATATGGTAACGTGGGACAAAATGGGTTAAATATGGTACAGTGGGGCAAAAAGCTTTAACTATGGAACAGTGGGGGAAAAATGTGTTAGAATGGTACAGTGGGACACAAATGGTTAATAATGGTACAGTATGACAAAAATGGTTACAGTGGGCACAAATAGTAAAATATGGTAGCGTGGAACAAAATGAGTTAAGTATGGTACAGTGGGGCAAAAATGTGTTAACTATGGTACAGTGGGGCAAAAATGGTTAAATATAGTGGACAAAATATAGTAGGACAAAAAGGTGTTAAATTTGATTCAGTGGACCCAAAAGGTTAAATATAGCACAGTGGGTCAAAAAGCGTACATTTAGTACAGTAGTAATCTTATCTTAGTAATCTGAAATCTGGGGCAACGAAGTGGACCGGGTCCAGCTAGTAGTTTCATAAAAATATCGAATATTGTCATAAAATATATGAAATATTTTCATAAAAAGTATGAAATAGTTTCATAAAAAGTATGAAAGGGTTTCATAAAAAATATGAAGAATCTTCTTCGTAATATATATGATTTTTTTCATATATCGTATGAAACATTTCTTTGGCTGAAAAGACATGACAGATTTCGTAATATGTAAGAAACATTTCTTGATATTCACGAAGATAATATTTTCAGTGTAAAATAGTTATACAAAAGAGGAAATCGTTTTATCTCATGTTTTTGTTCCTGGCTTGCATCATAATAAAATATTTATCCATTCTCCCCACAGTGCCTCTAAATCTGGAAAACGATTATTGCATCATATTTGCATTATTTCCCCTAGTTCATGTTATGTTTATGTATAATATAAAACCATGTTTGCCCAAAGTGTCACTAATAGTATGCTTTTAGAGAAAAGCATAAATAAAAAAAGTTTTCTTATACTGAAAACAACAAAAATGATCTTGGGCCTAACTAAGAGCAAAAACAAAATATGTAGAAAAAAATAATTTATATTCCCAAAGTAAAATTCGCACCCTTAGGTCATAATTAACCTAAAATCTTAAATTTACAAAAAAAACTTCTTATCTCATGTTTATGTTATAAGAGTTACCCTCGCTCCCTGGGAGCATATTTTTGCTTATTGCACTATATGCAAGGCTTTTTGCCTTCTTTACCATATTTAACAAATTTTTGCCTCACTTTACCATTTTTATTAATTTTGCCCCACTGTATCATTTTAAACCCGTTTTGTACCACTATATCATATTTAACACCTTTTTACCCCACTGTACCATATTTAAAACCATTTTTCCCCACTGTGCCATAGTTAACCATTTTTGTCACACTGTACCATATTTACACTGCACCATAGTTAACACATTTTTGCCCCCACAAATCCATTATTAACAATTTTTGCCAGACTGTACAATATTTAAACCATTTTGTCCCACTTTACCATATTTGACTATTTTTGCACTACTGAACCCGTGTCTGACCGTATCACATTTAACACTTTTTTTCCCTTGTACCATATTTAAACTGTTTCTTCCACTGTACCATATTTAACACCTTTATGTCTAAAGTTACCATAGTTAGCCCTTTTTTGTCACACTTTACCATATTTAACCCGTTCTGACCCACTGTACCATAGTTAACATTTTTTTGGCCCACTGTTCCATACCTAACCCTTTTTCCCCACTGTAACATATTTAAACATTTGTCTCATTTTACCATATTAAACTTTATTAATATTAATCTTTGCTCCACTGTACCATATTTAATTCCATTTTGGCCCATAGTACCATAATTAATCTTTTTCTCACACCTTTTAGCCCAATTTTTGCCCACTGTACATTTTTAAGTCATATTTTCTCCATTGTATCATTGTTGCGCACTGTATGTTATTTAACCGTTTTTGACTATACGCATATAAACTGTTCATATCTCAAGTTTATGTTCCAATTTTGCTCCATTGTACTACAATTACCACTTTTTCCCCACTGTGCCTCTTAAAGTACGAATTTCTAATAAACATTTTCGATATCTAGTTTATGTTCCAAGAGCTACACCAGATCCATGGGATCATGTTTAACCTTTTTAGCGCACTGTACCATGTATTACACTTTTGCCCACTGCGAACTGAAATGTACGAATTGCGAGAAAAACTGACAAACCCGATCTGTTGCTCTGAGGGCATCCCTGGCTTCAAATTTCGCAATTCTCACTCTAGCCGCTAATTTTGTCGGTGGAACCCTATTTATCCGTTTCCGTTGCACTGTGCGGCTAAAATTTTCAGAAAAATCGCTCTCTGTCTCTAGTATAAGTCCCACAATTCCCTCACACCAAAGATCACGATTCCAGATCTTGCCATTTGGATTTGGCTGTGGTACCATATATACATATATGCCTTGTTGTCCCACCGTTCGCGTAATTGTTCGAATTTTGAAAAATCCCGTCATACCCTGAGTACAAACCTAAGGGCGACCTTCATACCAAATTTAGCGACTCTAACTCTAGCCGTTTGGATTTAACTGTGGTAAAAAAAATTATTAAAATTATCGCGAAATAATAAAATTCTACAGTTTTTTGCTGTCCTGAAAAATTTGCCTTTTAATATAGCAGCTTTTGGATAAAAGCCAGCGATATACATATATAAGTAGATTAGGTTGATAGAGGATATGTTTCAACGACGTCTTCCCCGCATGTACAACCCTATTGGAAAACGCTATAAATTTTGCAAATGGTTTTTTATTTAAAAAATGTTTTCAAAGCAAAATAACATTGGGTGATTAAATGGCAGGCATTGCAAAAAAATACAACAAAAGAACGTTGGGTGATTACTTTGTCCCACCTTTTATTGTGCGCTGCAGATGTGCTTGTAAGCTTACTTTCTATTAGAACACCCATCTATTAGAACACTGGTAGTCTCGGCCATACGAGTACACGGTGGGAGAAACATCTAATCGAAAATCGAAATATGAACTTACACCAATTCCAAAAATATATATCGAGTAATCTAAGGGCTTGGATGCACTTAACGGCATTCCACATTCCTCAATAATTTCACTCAGGACGATATAACGGTTCATTAACTTTTTGAAATTTATAAGCAGTACGTGATTGATATATCGTCGGCTTAATGCTATTTTGTTCCATAAGCCATTATGTATGACCGAAGAAAAATGCAATATTTCCTCCCAATGTATATCGGCTTGACAATGTGACATCTAGAGCTTTAGGAAGTCAAAACGGGAGGTACCTTTTTATTTGGGTTATATCAAACCCGTAAAGAAAGACATAATATCGGGAGGGGCAGACTAGATAACACCGAACACCGTCCTAATAATGCGGAAAAGGGGCATTGTGATAATAGTTTGGAAAAATTGGTTTCGTTTCAGTTAACAAAGTACTTTGCTCCACCTCCTCATCAAGGCTTATGCCGAAGGGGCTTTGAAGATGTTGATCATAATAAACCAGATCTGAAACGATAACCTTAAAATGGGCAGTATTCTTTCATAGATCCAGAATCGGAGGAAACAAATAGATGGGGCTATACATAGTCTAAACTGATTTTCATCAACTTGGATCAAAAGCGTCGGTATAATCAATCATGGGTCTATTTCTTCGGTTTTTAGGCTTTCAAAACAAGTGCACAAAGTCACAATATCTATATATTACCCAGTACCATAGTGTTGTGTCGTGTATAAATATGGGATGGTCAACATCATCTACATGCTCACTTTATTATGAATTTGTGCATTTCTTTGTAACACCCTGAAAAAGAGATGAGATAAAATCATAGATTATTATACTATATCCATCTGCGCGTCTCTAGATGTGTCTTAGTAACAAAGACAACGTCGTATTTATGGTCCCAAATTAAAAAAAAATTAGCATAGCGCTGTTAATAAAAATCAAGTAACGTTTTTTTACACGCTGAAAAAATCACGCCTGAAGTATACTCGTATTATCCCAAACATATTCTGCTTGAAATATAAAAATATTTAGATTAGACTCTACATATATTATATTTGGCCTATTCTTTACGAAACACATATTTATATCGTCATCAGAAACGAAAAAGGGCGTAACAACAAGAAAAATTGAAACTCAGTTTTTGACGGATTTCGGTACCCTGCACCAAAATACACATCCTGACAAATTTGTAGCGGCGTAATATTAAAAATGGCGAATTTATTAACGAAATTCAAAAGGGCCTAACAACAAATTATTTCTTTTTTCATAGTTAAAAAATACTATTTCACGCAATTTTCACAAACAAGTTATAAATCATGTTTGTGTGATTTTATATATGCATCATTATGTTTAGATATTATCTTGAAAACTACGTTTTTCTAACGGCAACACTTTTCATTTTATTTAGTTTTTTGCTTCTCCTGTAAAATTTTCAAACATGATGATAGGCGCTTTTTCGTTTCTGATGACGATATGCATTAAGGTAGTCACCAAATGTATCAATACCTTAATTTTAAGACAATTTTTATATTTTTCAGTAATCCAACGTTAATTTTTGCAGAAAATTTACATGTTCGAAATATTCCTTTATAATTGAAATCCTATAATTTTGGATGATACATTGCTTGATGATTTGACAACACATGATGACTAGGAATAAATAGAAATTAAAAATTAGGTCTTTAAAACAACTGCAATTGTTACTTATGTCATTTTTTAAATTATAAGTTATAACTCGAAATCAATGAAAAATTTAAAATTAAATTCGAGATGCGGGTTGAAAATCTTTTTAAAACAAAATATATTTGGACTAATGCCTAAAAATTAATTTTATTTGCGTATAAAAACATTTTATTTGAGAAAATTAGTTTTCAAGTATATTGTGTAGTAATATATTCATATGTGTTCAAGATAAATGTTATTGATTTTGAAATAAAATGTATTTGCTTAGAAATATATAATATTTTAAAATTTGTGTTTCAAATATATTTTCTTTCGATTCAAACATATCAATAAAGGCTATTTTTTCCCGTGTATGTCTCCCACATATATTTAACTCAAATTTGTAATCTAATCACAGTAGTAGACCCACTTTTTAACTGACTTGCATGTAATTCAGCAGGCGTATGTCTTATAATACATGACAAACCCTATGTATTTATTTTTAACAAATCACTGTAAAGTTTTGCAGAGAAGAGTTTCTTAATTCAGGAACAAGCACAGCTGAAATTTAGTAAAATCGTTTGTGAGTTTGGTATACCGTCCCGATGTATGTAAATATTCATTCCGATTTGGCATCTAGGCACTATCTAAGCTGTATTTTTAATTCAATTTGGTTGAGAGAAGTTTCCTGATTCCCAAATTTTAAGAACATCTGTTTAGATTAATATAAAACCTAACATAAATGTATGTATATGTATTCATTCCAATTTAGCATGTAAAAGTTGCAAAAACAAACGTTCTCAGACGATATCTATGAACTTTAAATGAAAATGGTTTCGTGATCCATTACTGAATACTCTACTCTTCTATATATGTATGTGTGTTCATTCTGCTCTATCAAGTTGATGTTGGTGGGTATTATATAGTTGGTTCCGTCGGACTTTAACCATACTCAAACTTTGCTATATTCTTCTGCTCCCAAATTAATTAATGTTAAATAATTTTGAAATCCGATTTTTCCAATTGGGAATATCTTTAAGAGAATTCCTTAGCGTAAAGCTTTAAAGCCGACTACTACAAAGTATCGCGGCAAGGATTTACACGAAAGCAAATGAAAAAAAATCACCGTTGTTTTAGTACGTGTGTATGTGTGTTGACTAGTATTAAGGTATTTTATGGCTGATTCATCTGATTCATGCTCCTTTTGTTTATACAAAACATCATGATGTAAAGTCGTGATGGTTAAATACACTCCCACTTTCGCTGGATGCTAAACGCGCGCACACACATTCACACCAAAAGTTTACGCACTCAGTAAGGTGGTTATAATAAACACGTCGTGTTACACACACACACTTTATTACTTTAAGGAGCGACGCGTCTAAAGGTACACCTACATATCGCTGCAAACAACACACACATGTAAAAATCCGTACTTGTAGATATGAGGTATTACAAAAACAATCCCACATAAACAAACAAACATGTATGAGTGAACAATATCCTCATTTAAATGCACATACGATATATACATACGACAGAGGAATATCATAGAGGGGGCAGAAGCCTACAAAGGATACAAAAGAGATTCACACTTGTTTAGTGGAATATGGTGACGGCAGACTTCCGCAAAAAGGGAAACACCGAAATATTACAACGCGGAAAATTGTGTGTGAAAACACAAAAATGTGTGACAAGTCACACAGGTACGAGCAGAGCGGGGGAAAACGAAAGAGTCGACTTAGGTGTGTGTAACAGCGTCTAGTAAATGAATTAAAACGGTCACCTCGGAGGATATACGAGTATAGTTAACAGTTTGCTAAATACTTTCGAGTTTTCTTTATTCGAGATTTGATTGATAGTTCGGAAAACCTGCAACAAAACTTTGTGTTAAATATTGCAAGGTTATAATGCTTGGACCGAATGCAGAATATATAAGTACTTATAGGTGTCTATATAAATGACACCTCATTCATTTGGAAAAAGGTTTAAGTATTTTAAACAAGATATTGTCAAAACACTAAAAACCGAAACTTCAGTCAATAAACAATGTGTTAAAAAAAACAATCATATGTGCACCTTCGCACTATAATAATTTTGTCAACGACAACACATTGTTATACATCAATGTTCTAGTATATTTTAGATGGTACTGACTCGAACTGCTTGGGACAGAGAACATACAAATGCGGAGATCCAGATGTACATCAAATTGATCAGATTTATCGGTTCGTTCACTTAGCGAATCGAGAGTTCAAATCCAAAGGAACCATATGGCCCATAAGAAAGAGTTGGCCAATATGCTCCATCTTCAAATTTAGGCTAACTTGGGGAAAATATTAATAGATTCAAAATTTGGTTAGCCAATTAAAGCGGGGACATACAGACGGAAGGAAATATCTCAAATGACTCAAAATGTCCTAATGGGGCCATCACATAAGGTCTTTGGTAACTTCTTCGATGTGTTGCACTCTTAGCTCGTAGCAAATGATATATAGTAAGTAGCGACACCAGAAAACCACAGATATAGCTTCCATCCCCACCCTACACATATTGTGACACAGAATAAATTATATGTAAAAAAAATAATTTTTGTCGTGTATCTACAGACTCTTTCCAACGAATTGGGACATATTAGATCCACTTCTCATTATCTATATATATATGTAATTTTAAATCTATATATATAAAAGTGAATCATGGTTTGTTCGACTGCTTAAAACTTGAAAACTACTGGACTAAGTTGGATATTTCCTTCTGCGGAGTTGTTCGTAAATCCTACGCGAAGGTTTAGGAAAAATAAAAGTATCAAAATTCTCAACGGGTGGCCTCTTGACTGCTGAGGCTCTCGTAAGAGCTATACAGTAATTTTGACTGTGGTCAGTGTAGCAGTAGCCACATTTTTGGTCATTATTTCAGTAATTTTACAAGTTATTTAAGAGCTAAGAATCTAAAAACGTAAATGAACACACATATCTCAAAGTGGATTCCAAAACCACTATTCAACCTGAGGTCGAAATGCAGTGAGCAAAGCAATTGTCACTCTTTTAGTACTTAAAATGTATTTTTAAACTATGAGCCAAATATATACAGATCTCCAACGGATGTCTTTTACGCGAAGCGATTTTTGACCACTGGGCCGCTGAGTACCTGTAAGAGCTACACAGCTGAAAGTTTACATATGGATATACTAGAGTGTTGTATACGCCGGACTTTTCACAGAATCTTATTTTGACCAGTAGTCATTTATCGCGATGTCAAACGGGCGTGTCGGGGCCAACATAACCTCATAATTCGAAAACGGATGGTTCGATTTTCACGATTTTGGTATTGCACAGTGACACTGTGATGGAAAATTTCGGATTGGTCAAAGTGGCGCGAAAGCGCCAACACAACCTCTTAGCTCGAGAAAAGGTCTTGCAGAAGGACTCACTGGTCAATAATGGATCGTTCGATTTTCGCGATTTTTGGCATGATGGGTTCGTAATGGCCCCAGGGGACCTATGGAGAAAATTTTAGGATTGTTCAAAGCGACGCGATACGGCCATCACAACCTTATAACTCGAGAACGAATCTTTCGATTTTATGATATTGGACTTGATGGGTTCGTATTGGTCCAAGGAATGACACTACTTAGGAAAATTTAGGATTGAATATATATCGAATTAGCAAGCGCATATGAATCCAATACTGAAAACGAAATCTGGAAAACCAGATTTGAATCGTATTTGAAGTTTTTAGTTTTTACTTCTGATAACATTGCAAAAAACTGATCAGTACGACGTTAGAGTGCCGGTAGATGTATATCGAATTTTTTTTATACAATACAAACAATTTTAATTGACCTATTTACAGGAAGCAGCTTGAACTTGTTCGTATTATTATTTTCATTAAATTAAAGAATTTGAGCGGAACGAAGTTCGCGGGGACAGCTAGTATTATATATTTCTGAGCAAATAAATTTTATTTCAAAACCAATAAAATATATTTGGAAGGCATATATTAATATATTACAACAAAACATATTTGCAAACTAAATTTCTCAAATAAAATATGTGTTTAAATACAAATACAATTATTGTTAAGAAGTTTCTCCAAATATATTTTTTTAAAAAAGATTATCAAAACCTGCGCTGACATTTTCGAATTTCAGTTTTAATTTTACCTTGGTTTCGAATTGTACCTACCAGTTACAATACCATACGCAGCATTAACTTATATTTAAATCAATCATTTAAAATTTCTGAGTATTTCAAGTCATAATTTCTTTTCAATCCACCAAGTAATTTATTTTTATCCAAGATTATACGATTTCAATTATTATTATTTATTATTTTTACGAACATTAATTAAACAGTTTTAAAACTAAATCTTTGAATTAGTAACAAATTTAACACAATTGTTGTCTTCTCTGAATTCTTAAATGGATATAAATATTTGTTTCGGAAATAATAGTCCCAAACATATTGGGATGTAAAGAAAGTTTGGTTTAGAACAACATTTACGCAAATATATAGTTTTTGTGTGTTTGAAATATTATATGTTTAGAGTTTACTCTAAACGTATATACATATGTTTCAAGGCTACAATATACTACACAACCAATTTTTTTTTCAGCGTGTATGTGAGTTAACTATTAGGTGTAAATAGTCTTTCGTTATACGAAAGTTACACGCTCTTGGCTCCGCCCCAGCATACCATAGGCAGCCCAAATTTAAGCTGTACTTCTCCAATACCTCTTTTATAAGCATGCTTAAGTTTTGTCGTCATCCATTGTCTAGTTAAGAAACGGTCGAATTATTTCACACTGTGTGTGCCCGATTTTTGACCTTCCCTACTGGTTTTTTAATTCATCTTTTTAAATACACAATTTAAAAAATAAAGGCACATCATTTTCTCATTAAAGTGAATAAACTAATTTTCAAATATGGAATATTTCCAATACGTATTTTTGTTCAAAATATGTTTAATGGTTAATATCAGTTATTTGTTGTAACCAAATTGTTTTAACACATACACGTTTTATATGGACTTAGACCACTTACAAAAGAAGTAGGTCTCTAAGGACGAGTATATTAAAGATGAGCTCTTAAAAACTCAACACATTTAGGATGTGTGTAGTAGATGTTTTAATATATTTTTGTTTGTGCTAAAAATACCATGCAACACATATACACACACACTCACAAAAGTAAACAAATTTTGAAAAGTTAACATAAAATTCAGCTGAGATCAGCACCAGTCACAGCATTCGTGGTAGAGCTGTTCTAGACCCAGCGGCGGCCTTAAAATCAACTGCATGACAGCCCCAACCGCACACACACACATCTCAACATCATAGTCAGCATCACCATCGTCCGCATCAGGATTCAGCACCAGCACCAGGATCCTGTATCAGCTCCAGCCGAGCTGCTTAATATAAAATATGAGCTTAAAATGACTTGTTTTCGTTTGGCTGTTTATTTTGTTTCTTTTTTCTTGCTTTGCTTTTTCATTTTACTTTTGCAGCAGTAATGCAAAAAATGAAATGCTTAAAATTTAATCAATTTTAGTATTTTCGGAGAAATATGCTTTTCTGTACTGTTTCCTCTGTGATAAAGAAAATTGCATTTCTCCTCTTTGGCTCTTACATTCCAATGCCACAGTGAGTTGCGAGTGTGTGCGTAAGAGCAAATGTGTGTGTGTGTGTGTGCGAGTGTATGACCTTTGAGAGAATGAAATAAGGATGTTGGCATACATATATTATTGTTACATAAAGAGATAATACGTTCATATGAACAGACATTGGGTCGTATCTAATATTCGGTGGAATTGACAATTCGAACAATAAATAGCCCTTAAAACGTTGAAAAATGTACAATTACTATATTTTTATTATTTTATCATAAAGTATAATAGGTCATGAATAAGACGATGCATAATTTAAAAATTCAACACAGGGACAGTCCTCAAGCTATCTTGTTAAAATTTTGAGTCCTAACTACAGTGTAATGAGAGCCCTGTGGAAAGTTGGCGTTTTTGGCACCCCCCCTTCTGGTACCTCCCACATACACGGATCAGTTAGCACCAAAAGTTACAGTATAATGCTTTTATAGTATATACAGTCCAGTGAAAAATCAGCGACATTGGTTTCTCATAAGCCGTAGTGTTCTTATATGTAATGTGGGAATTTATGACACTTTCTTTTTGGCAACACAGTTTGTGGCAGCTCAGCTGTTTTCGTTTTTTCATCTTCAAACATTGTTTTTCATCTTTAAACATTTAATTATATAGACCGTTCTATCGACTCAAATTAAGATTTCATACATTTCTCTAAATTTTATGTGTTTTTTTAACAAATCCGAAAGCTCTTAAAAATCACTTATTATATCATAGGGCACTGCTAATTCCAACTAGTTTGTAGCCGAGGGCATTAAGGTGTGATGTTAGGTTGCTTTCGTGCTACAAGACCCAAGTTAAAATCACAAAAAAACAGTTTTTTTCAGGAAGTATGTTTTTATCCCATCAAATCATTTCCATTACCTTACAAACACTGCTGCACATGTAAAAGAATTTAATCTTTTACGCTTCTTAATTTAGTCACTAACAACCCATAGAAATATTTACTTCTTGCAATTGAATTTAAGAAGAGCACTTCCTAACCGTGAACATCTGTTTTCTCACTACGCTCTAATGTACACTCAAATACTCTTATACTCGTATATAGCCAAAGTTACGAATTATTATTTTTCATTATAATTTTCCATTTCATTTTAATAATCATTATTTCGGTATAGCTCTTAAGCTGCAATGCAAAAAAGAATGCAATTATGATCAGGACTCCCACATTGCACTTAGTAATCTTTGTAAAGATTCCTATGAGGCAAGTGAAAGATTATGGTTTTTGCTAAATTCATGTAATCTAAAGCTAGTTGAAAAATTTTTTCATATCTTATCATTGCTCTTTAATTAAAAATCAGAAATTATTTCTCAAGAAAATTCAATTATTTATTTTTCAAAATCCTTAATTGAATTTTGGTAATTTAAGATTTATTTTTAATATTCTTACTAGAATATATTGACGTGTAACATTAAGTCAGGTTTTAAATAAAGTAATTCTTTGGAAATGTAACAGCTTTAATAGAAACATTAGATTTTTCTATGGCAAAAAGTTGACAACATAAAAATTATGCATCAAAATTACATCCTGAAATTAAATGCTACAACAAATTATTTCTAGTGTTGTCCTTTTGAATTTATGGCCATAATATATAACTTTTTGTGACGTTTAACACTTTGGTCATAAATGCAAGTGTAAGGAAGACTTCGTAGACTATGTCAAGGATGCACAGTGGCACATTTTCCATTAAACCCTCTTAATTAAGATCATAATTGTAAAAATATTTATTATAATGAAAATTTATTATAATGATAACGCTGAAACAGCTGAAAGCAAATATAATCGGGACAGGACATGGCCATTGTGATAGCCACGATGTTAAATTACATCGCTAAACGGCCTCAGACATTTACTATGTACTATGATGATAGTATCGAATTATCTACATAATGACCACTGTCGAAGCAATGACTCCTGTGTGAACTCTAAGTGAACCGAGTTGTAAATGAAAACGGCACTAACATACAGATTAGACTAACGGAAACATCAGACCCTGCAGAAAAAACCTTGGTACTTTTTTAAATATAAAACATTCCCCATTTTAATACAGAATTGTATTCCGATTAACCAAATGTTACAACCGAATCTAAATTCATAAACTCTTTAGTGACACAAAAAAGTTGCAATAGAAATTTTTCTTGATTGGATAAAAAAGAATGAGGTTATTGTCGGGAGGATGTAAATTAAACCAAGTATGACTGAAAGCCGGGCGGGGCCGACTATATCGACCCCTGTGCGCGGAATTGTGGTATGTGCCAAAATTTAAATTTTAAAGGAGAGCGTTCGTTCTACTTTTCTCTGCTTTCGCAAAAATTCAGTTAACATACGATAGAGTATACATACATATAGTCAATTTTTGGAGCAAATAAGAGGATTTCGCCTTCAATATTTTGCCAGGTGACGGGGCTATGAATGTAGAACAAAATTGCATCAAAAACTCAATATTGAAAAAAATGGCATATACGATAATTTCGCGCACAGGGGTCGATATAATACCCTACACCTCACTAACAATTCGAAAATGGGCATTGCGATAAGAATTTGGCAGTGTTCATACATGTAATAAGAAACGTCTCTCTGTTGAATTTCGTACAGATCGGATATTAAAAACGGTTTCTGAAACATATATACGGGGACTATATCCAAAACTAAACGGATTTTCCAGTGGCAGTTTTCATTCATGTAATAAGATAACTCTCTCTGCCAAATTTCGCACTGTTCTGATATAAAGTACAGTTTCTACAGCGCAGGCCCGTGCGCAGGTGGTTTAGGGTTCAAACAAACCCCAAACCACACCCCCCCCCCCCAAATTGATTTGAAATTAAACATATTTACTAATACTTTTAATGTTTAAAATGTGTTCCTTGTTCCAAAAGTAAATCAAAGACTTAAAATTTAACCTTTGCACTATGGACAGAATAGGAAATTGTGGCCAAAATGCTGTAAAATTTCGAAAATCCTTGGATTTTGATGAAATTTGGAATGAAGGCAAATAAGGTACCCTATATTCATATCGCGTACATTTTTTTTTTAGTTTTATACCCTCCATCATAGGATGGGGGGTATATTCATTTTGTCTCTCCGTTTGTAACACCACTAAATATTGATCTGAGACCCCATAAAGTATAAATATTATTAATCGTCTTAAAATTCTAAGACGATTTAGCCATGTCCGTCTGTCCGTCTGTCCGTCTGTTGTAATCACGATACAATCTATAATAATTGATCTAGGTGGCTGAAATTTGGTACATATACAAGGTGGCGCAAAAGTAATCCTCCTATCAGAAAGTGCTATAAATTTTGCGATTGGCCCCTAATGTCAGTTCTGTTTTGACATTTGTGTAGTAAACACATGCGAAATACACGTTAATAAACAATGTTACGCTACACTGCTCCAGAACGCGGAATATTGCTGACTATTTATTTGACCAATAATCGGTCGGTGACTTTGGCACAACGTGAATTTCGTCGCAGATTTCCTGGCCGTCCAACGCCTACTGGTGAAACACTGCGACGTTTAGCCGCACGCCTCGAAGAGACTGGCATAACACGAGATGCTGCCAGGCGTGGCAGACCCCGGAGTAGCCGTTCTGCAGAGAATATTGCTGCTGTAGCCGAGGATGTCATGGAAGCGCCGTCGACATCGACCAGACGACGTGCCACGCAAAAGGGTATCAGTCGACGGTCTCTACAGCGAATTTTGGTACAGGATTTGAAGATGTTTCCGTACAAAGTCCAGACGGTGCATCAGCTGTTAGCTGCTGACCGCCAATCGTGTCTAACATACGCTCAAGCCATCCTTAATCACCACCAAGAGGAAGATGATTTTTCATCAAAAATAATCATGAGTGATGAGGCCCATTTCCATCTTAGCGGGTACGTAAATAAGCAAAATTTACGCTTCTGGGGCACTGAAAATCCGCGAGTAACCCACGAAGAGCCATTACACCCGCTCAAAGTCACTGTATGGTGTGCTGTTTTCGCTGGAGGAGTCATCGGACCTTTTTTCTTCGAAGACGTCGCGGGCTAAACGGTTACTGTGAATGGTGAGCGCTACAGATCAATGATCAACGAGTTATTTTTGCCGCAACTTGATGAATTGGGATTGGAAAACATGTGGTTCCAACAGGACGGTGCAACGGCACACACTGCACGTGCCACAACCGATATGCTGAAGGATGCCTTTCCCGGGCGCCTAATCTCCCGTTTTGGCGATTTGCACTGGCCAGCAAGATCGCCTGATTTGACCGCTCCAGACTTCTTTTTGTGGGGCTTTTTTAAGTCGCGGGTTTATGTCAACAAACCTCAGACTCTTGCAGCTCTTAAAGACAATATCCGTCAAGAATGTGAGGACCTATCGCCGGAAGATTTGGCCAAAGTGATGGAAAATTCCATAAAAAGGGCTCAAATGACAATCAACTGTGGCGGCGGCCATTTACATGACATCATATTCTCGACTTGATGTAACAAAAACAAAAACTTGATGTAAAAAAAACAAAAAAGACCAAATAAAAATAATCCACAAGAAGAATCAAAGTTTTTCATTTTTTTACATTACAGCCAAAAAATATCGAAAGGTTACTTTTGCGCCACCTTGTACCTCTTATGTCTGCAGGTATGTTGGGATTGAAAATGGGCAATATCGGTCCATTTTGGATATAGCCCACATATATAGCATATCCCCGATTTGACTTCTTAACGTCAAATGTCAACTGATTGGGCTGAAAATTGGTAACTGGGGTTTATTTATAGCCGGATTCACACGAACAACGATAGTTATAGGTCCATGTTTTGATATAGCCCCCGTACAAAGGTCCCTCTAGAATTGACTTCGTAACGGCACAAAAACCTCAAACTTCAACAAATTGGGCTGAAATTTGATAAAATGAGTTTATTAGCACCCGTAACCATACGCATGCGATCCATTGTGGAGGGTATATAAGATTCGGCATGGCCGAACTTAATCCGTCTTTACTTGTTTTATTTTTATTTGTCAAATTTTAATAACTTTTCACTAAAAGCGTCGTAAAAACATCGGAAATGGCACAATTATCAAATTTTATCACTTTATCGTAAATCTCATCGGTCATCAATAAAATAAGACCATTCCGAAAAAAAATCGATGCATAATTTAAAAAGTTGTAGTTTCTCACTCACTTAAATTTAAAAATAGGATATAGCGTCCAAATTGCACCGAAGGCGCAGGTAAAATTACAGAATATTAAAAAAAACCTCAACGAACACTTTAAAAAAGAAACGTAATGTAAATAAATAAGAAACGTAATGTAAAAAGAAAACAATTTTTCTGTCAACAAAAGGGCCGTATTGCCATGTAAATTTTAACAAAGAAAACAAATAAATATTTCACGCGTCTATATATGATTTCATACCTCATAAAGCATGCTTTAAGTTGATGTGCATTTGGGTCCGATTTGTTTTTTATTTCGATATTCTCAGCATTTAAAATTTCCAAATTATCATTAGCTGTTAATCCTATTAATTTATTGTTTTCCAAGATTATACGATTTCAATTACAAAATATTGTTAGAAACATTAAAAACTTCCCTACACTGAAAAAATAATATACAGTAAATTAAGAACAATGTCTTTAATTTGGCGCTAAAGATAGATAATCGTTCAAACAAATATATTTTTCATTATAAATAAAGAACATTTCCCTAAAACTACTAAATGTCAACATTGTTTAAAAACCTTTAATATAAAGAATTTTTCTCTTTTGCGCCATTACCTCATTTTTTCTCAGTGTGTGTTATTATATTAATGAATATTTAATGTCTTGTAAGAAAAGTTAATACATATTTCTTAATTTTGTTAAGTTATCGCTGGAAATTGTTTAGTATACTTGAAATAAAAACACGAAGTTCTTCCCTTCTGCCGTTGCCGAATGTCCAGAGGAATTACTTGCGTCAAGTAAAGTAAATAAAGTATATTTATTTTGTATACAAATATAAATCTACCTATACAGGCAGGTAGATTTATATTTGTATAATTCTTATTGAAAATATATCCTAAGTATTTTTTATTGTTAATACATATAAAAACATGTATATGCATTAAAAATGTCAATCATCTACTTTTAATAAAAAAAATTTGGTACCATATGTGAAAACCCTCCCAACAACGAAATACTGCGCACGGCCCTGCTACAGCGCTTACATGCCAAACCAGAGGTAACATATATATGGGGGCTATATCGAAATATGAACCGATTTTGACCAATTTCAATAGGGATCGTCCTTGGATCGGACATGGCTAGTAAGACTCAAAAAGTGATTCTATGTCGATCGGTATAATAAAGTATGGTTCTATTTCTTCGGATTTCAAATGGAAAATCTCAATTTCAGTAGTAATTTAGCCATTTAAAAATTCGAATTTAGTCAAAATTACTATTCAAAATTTTCTCAATTATCGTTTAAAATTGTAGTGACTTTTTTGTTTTTAAAAGCATTTCATATATGTACTTAGTTACATTTCCTGATAGAAACCTACGGGAGAGCTCTGTTCTCATAAAAAGAATTTCCCACTATGGTCAGGTGTATATGTGTGTGGCCGGTGGTCTTCTGCCATGGCAACTTTGAAAAAAAAGAGTCATGTTTTGAGTGTTGTCACACTGAAATTTCTATTAACACAGAGAGCCGCACAAACACCAAGGTGCACTGACACACAAAAACACCTTTGCTTTCTCGCCAACAACACAATAAACACTCATACAACTACTACGCACATGTACTCGTAGTTGCCCAAAAGCCTGTTTAAACGAACAAAAGTTCTCTGAAAAAAAGACGAAAAAAGAACCGAGTAATGGTTGGCTTCACTCTTGCAAAAAGAGTAAGCTAAGAACAAACTGAGAGGGTGGGTGTGTGTTGATGATGGTGATGAGGTAAAATGAGACCGACACAAAGAAAAGGTTGTGGCAGAAAACAGCATATGCAGCAGCGACAGCAGCATCAACTGAAGCCTCTGACGCCCGTCTCAGCACAAAGCCCGAAAACAGAAGCTCGAAAAGAAAATGGAATTGTATCTTAAATAAACGTGGCATAAATTTAAAAGCTCCAAAGTAGATGTTGTCGGCGATGGCTATGGCGGCAAAGACCATCAAGCATAAAAAGACGAAGAATCAGAGGGAGCAAAAATAAATAAATTTTCATGTCGCAGTAATGCGAAGGTACAAAATAGATTGCTTAAAATATTTGTCTCTTGTCAGGCATCGTCCCTACTTAATTTCTTACCCAGACCCAGACCCAGACCCACATACAGATTCAAACACACTTTCATGTACAGACTGTGAATAAATACCACACATGAAGGACTCCTCCTCGGTGAGTCTCTACCGTCTGTCCTTCTTGTTACCACCTTTCCAACTTACCGCTGAGAAAAAATATGCGTGTGTGCATGTGTACGCGATTGCGGTTCTTTATGAAGGCTGCTCAGTATCCGAGTCGAAGAGCATATTATAGCCAAAGATACGATAGTTTGTTAAAGTACGGTTCATAAATTTTTATGTCGCGGCGTAACTCCAAGGAAAACAAAAAAAAACACAAAAAGCCAAAATCTATGTGCATGTCTACCATATAAATTCAGCTGAACAGAGTAATGCTAATTTTTTTCGTGTTACAATCAAACGGGAAATATGGCACCAATTTACCAAAATATAATATAAGCATCAGTCAGTAATCTAATCGATGTCAATTAAATGATAAAACCATGATAAAACCACCGGATTGTTTTGCTCTAAATTTTTGTAATGCAGCTAAATATTGGAGTTATACAGTAAAGTATACCAATCGACTATGAATCATAAGCAGATTCGATCGTACCATGCCTGTCCGACCGTCCGTCTGTCCATCCTAAGTTGTTCGCAAAATAATGGTCGAAATTCTAATCTGATGTTGATGAAATTTGGCACGAAGCTCTTCTTCATATAACGGACTAAGCGTATTTAAATTGGCTAAATCGGATCAAATTGAGATATAACCTCCATATACGACGAAAACAGAACAGAATTTGAAGAAAATCGGGTCAGATTTAGAAATGGCCCTGATACTCGTATATGTTACTTTCGATTTGCTCCGTTATCACTACAGTAGTTGTATTTCAAATACTATAGGTTTTAAATTTAGAAGAGAGGAGTTTCTTTATTTCACGACGGACATTGCAAGAACATCTGTTCAGTTGTAAATATAGGCCCGATTTATACCTACAACCCGATTTTGCATCTAAGCGCTATAAAATTCCCATTACTCAACATAAAGAATATCGAGGGCTTATATAAAAAACTTGATGGCAAATTATTCTCTGATTTGGCGGTCAACTGCCATATAAATATGAAAACGAAATTTTTTTCTAAAACTATTTTTTATCTAATATTTCTGATCAGGCTATACATTCATTTAAACGTGGCTATGAACATAAAAAATAATATAAAAATAAAAACGTTTAAAAAAGGAGCAGCATAAAGCCGTGGGTTGTAACTTCCTAGAACGTATTGCAATTGATTATATTTAATTTTCATTATTTAAAGCCTATCGTGATGGAAAGCTCATTCGTTTTACAACCATAAGAACTGGTCGAGTAAAAAATGACCCGACCCTATCGCAAATAAAATCACTATCTGTCCATGTGGTGAAGAATACATTAACCTCCTGGTCACTGCTACACTGACCACTATCAGTTTTTATTGTTCGCGCATATATTTACCGTTTATAGTCCTCCATATTTACAAAGATTTAAGTTTGTGTCGTATAAAAGGCTTCTGAAAGGAAAAAAATATTTTTAAGTTTTTGGTAGCGCTAGAGCTGAACACGGGCCAAAAGACGAATATTTGAAAAGTCCGTGGTTTATACAACACTCGTGTCTATGGGTGTGCAAAATTACAGCATTCTAGAAGTTACAGGAACCTCAGGCGTCAAGTGGTCGATCAGATGGCGGAGAATCGAAAATCAAAGTAGCCTAGAATCGTCCCTACATTTAACTATGGTGGCATTTCTTCTGTCAATCGCAGTAACTGGCAAATTTAAAAACGTTATCATATATATCTTAAGGATGGCTCTGCACAATTTGGTTAGATATACAAGAAGCACCGGGTTTGGGCATTAACCCAAACAATACCGAATTTGTTCTCTTTACTAGGATGAATAATGTCCCACATGTGGACCCAACTCGGATAAATGGAACAGATCTGGCCTTTTATAAAAGTATACAAATTCTAGTAATAATACTAAATATACAACTGTTATTCAGCAATGGTAACCGACCGAGTGGACTAAATATCAATGGTTTACACCTTCGACAGGAACTTTGTCACTTTGATACCTACCAGAGAGGATTGGGTTAGCGGGATACCCGGGAATACACAGAGCATCTCCACTTCTATACAGATGGTTGGAAGATTGATGAACTTAGTCTTGTTATAGCCCACAGGCTAAAAGATACTTGCAGTTCAAGCTGAAAGTCGCCAAGTAGCTTAGTCGCAACATAGTGACCATCAGCCTGCTACAAAATCTCTGGAGGCCACATCCCTTAATTCACAAACGGTCCTCGACTGCCACAGATATCTTAACGAGATGGCTGAGCAATTTAACATAGTCGTAATATCATAGCCAAATCTGAACAATATACGACCTAAGAATGCTAAAAAAATCTTCTCGCTGTAGAGACTGTATACGTTAATGTCAATTCTGACGGGACATTGCCTGATCGGCTAACAACGCAAGAGATTGAGAAATGGGTACTATGACTTCTGCAGAAACTGTGAAGATGGAGAGGAAGTGAAGAGCTAGAGCGCCTGCATTGTTATTGTCCTGCACTGGTCGGGCTTTTTAGGGGCAGGACATTCTAGGAAGTCTGACAGATCTTGCAGCACCGATGTTCGTATAATTGATTACTGGTATCTCTAGGGACCACTGTCTATGGTCTATGTGAGCTGGTAAAACTGGTTACCACCCTAACCTAACCTAGTCGATTCATACACGCTGAAAAAAATCGCTTCTGTAGTATATTGTCCCAAACATATTCGGCTTGAAACATATATATATATTCAGGGTACACTCTAAACATATAGTATTTGGTATATACAAAAATTATATACTTGGGAAGATGTCGTTCTAAATAAATCTTTGTTTACATCCCAATATTTTATTATTTGGGACTATTATTTCCGAAACAAATATTTATTTGCATTTAAGTATTCGGAAAATACATAAATTGTGTTAAATTTTTCAGTAATTCAAAGTTAATTTTTTAGAAATGTTAAATGTTCGTAAAATAATAATAATTGAAATCGTATAATCTTGGATTAAAATAAATTACTTAGATGATTGACAACTAATGATGGCTTGGAATACTCAGAAAATGTAAATGATTGATTGAAGTTAATGTGGTATCATAACTGGGAGGTCTAATTCGAAAACAAGGAAAAATTAAAACTGAATTTCGAAAAAGTCAGTAAATGTTTTGAAAATTTTTTTAAATAAAATATATTTGGAAAAATTCCTAAACAATGATTTTATTTGTATTTAAACACATATTTTATTTGAGAAATTTAGTTTGCAAATAAATTTTGTTGTAATATATTAATATATGCGTTCCAAATACATTTTATTGATTTTCAAATAAAATTTATTTGCTCAGAAATATATAATATTTAAAAATTTGTGTTCCAAATATATTTTCTTTCGATTCAAACATATCAAAAAAGGTGATTTTGCTCCGTGTACCAAGGTCATTTCCGACCGAAATTTGGACATTTGTGTCTAATTGTGACTAGATGCATCCCCGTTTAAAATGATCGGCATTGGTATACGTTTTGTGATATCCCCCATTTGGAGGATCTTCCGGATTTTATTTTTAATCTTGTTGAAGCTGCTGTCTTCCATCAATTATATTGTTTTCATCTAAATGTGATTGTTTGCATGTTTTTTGTCCCGGTATTCCTGTTGTCCCTGCTCCTGGTTTTCCTGTCCCGGCGCTTTTGCTCCTTTTGTTTCCTCCTCCAGGTTTTTCCTTCTCCTGCTTTTTCCTGCTCCTGCACGGTGGAATATCGGCGTTTTTGATATGTTTGAATTGGAAGAAAAAATATTTGGAACGCAAATTTTGAACTATTATATATTTATAAACCAAAACATTTCAGCTTTGAATTACTGAAAATTTAAAACATTGCTCAGAATTGTGGTACCGATAAATTATCTGAGTATTTTAATGCAAATAAATTAATATTAGGACGGAACGAAATTTTTTTTTAGAACAACATCTTTCCAAATATATAATATTTGCGTTTGCTAAATATATATATTATTTGTTGCTTTTTATAACGTACCATTTAAATATTTTAGATGTATTTTTTCCCTTTTTTAATTTTATTATTTTTTTGCTTAATATTTACTTTAAAATGCACTAAGTTTATAATCACTATATTTTATATACCAGTTGCTTTATTGCTCTAAATATTAATTAATAAATAATAAATAAATAGCTTTTCACGAAAAATCGTCGACGCCTATCAACTTGACGCTGTAGAAACCATCAGAGCTGAAATTTGGACTTAGGTTATAATAGGTTTTGGCACAAAACAGTTCTCTAGTAAAAATGTTTCTGTAAGTCCAAGTTTTGCTGTAGCCCTATAGACAGGCCCTATTAGATTTAAGTTATTTTCGTCCTGGAAGCCACATTTAAACCTTCAAACGAAGAAAAATGGTAATTCACTCAATATCAGATGAAAAGCTCAACAGTCGACCCACGCTTCTTTCACAAAAGGCATCACATCATAAAATGTGTTTAGGAAAATTAATGGCAGAATGAGTAAGGTGGGGTGCGGCGAAGGCTTAAAACGCTTGATTGAACTCTAATAAAATTCACTATTATGCGGAATAGATTCACAGAGGAAATGTGCTATGACACTTTTAATCTGCAAATATACGAAAATATTTATGTAGGTACGTACATAGACACGAGTACACGCCAACCATCGACCAATTCCACATGCCGTCACTTCCATTACCACGGCTGAGGCTGAGAATAAAGTCGATTGATAGAAAATCGATTTTTCTAATCAAATTGCGTTTGGTGGGAATAGTGGAGGTGAATAATGTGGTACACGTGTACCAGTTCCATTGAATCGATGAGAGAGGTATGCCTGTTGTTAGGGTTCGAAACGTTGAATATTATCTCCAACCTAAGCTTATTTGGTACACACAATCTCATTGGCCTAGAAAGGACTAATGGTAATATGGATGGATGGAGGATAGTTCAACCTGATATTTATTAATATTTATTTTGGAATTTAAGTGTTCTTACTTAAGTGATTATAAAAGCTGATATGATTTAAGCTATTAGACTTTTCCCGTCTTAATTGATATAAAGCGGTTACACTGAAATAATGAAGGATCAAAAAACCTAAATGCATTTATGGTGGATAAGACTTTCGTATGTGGCCAAAATTATATTCTACTCAATAGTAGAAGCGCAGAATGGTTATACAGTGTATAGAAGACGACAAGATCGTAATGTATTATATGTTAGAATACTATACTAATATAAACTCTATAGTAGACGGCTAGAGGGAACTTTTAATATTTATACAGTGAACGCTATTTGTTTACTAAACGACTAGTATGGATGTGTATTCAGTAGCATATGTCCAGAGTAGACTTCCTACTCAGTAGTACTCGAACGGGGAAACAGCTTGGCTTCAAAGGGCAGAGAACTTTGAGTAATAAACTTGGAAAATTTAAAACCTTTCGAGGCGATGGCTCACAAAACTGTGTGGAATAGCGCAACAGTAGGAACAACTGCAAAGATACTGTGGGGTGACCCAAATGAAAAGAAAACAAGAAGTCTTCTGAAACTAAACAAGATCGATATTAGTAAGATGATGAGTGTTCTAACGGGACACTCAAGCTTACAAGCACATCTTCATTGCATAGGACTAGCAGGAAACGACGAATGCAGGGCATGCAGGGAAAACATCGAAACGATGGAACATTTTTTGTGTCACTGCCCGGTTTTCATACATGCAAGATCCCAACATTTCGGGTCCGACATATTACCAGACTTGACTCATCTCAGAGAATATGACTGGAAGATACTGAGAAAATTCCTGTCTAGTACCGATTTTCTGTAACTCGTGAGGTATAAAAAGAGACGTTTAAACGTCGCCTCTCTTCAACCTAACCTAACCTAGTTCTCGAATATAGTCTTAGTGGACGTCAATTAGAGTTAGAGGAAATTCTACTACACGATAAGATTACGATTAGGCTACTCACCGTATTGTAATATGGGAGATAGTGTGAAATGAAATTTAGCTCTTAAAATTTTATGAAAAGTGCTGAGACTGGGATTCCTATAGTCTGCAAAGATTAATAGAGTTGACATGTATTCCTTACTAGAGGCCAAAATTGGACGGCTACCCTAAATAGGACGTCTACTCTACGTCTAGATCAGAGTGGATGTGTATTCCATAATAGATAACTAGAGTAAACGTCTTCCATATAATAAATAAGGAAGTGGACATGTACCCTACATTAAACGATCAACATAAACGATCAATGTGAACTTTTGCTCTACGTCGAAGTGAACGACTACTATATTGGGGACACACAGATTACATGTCTGATCTACATCGAGAGAAAAATCACAACTTAAAATCGTTTCGTGTCGATTTTGAATTAAAAATTTTGCAACTTTTCCCATTTCTATGTCGATTCAAAAACGATTGACGTTAAAATAAAGTAAAACCACGTTAAATCAAATTAAAATTATGTTGAAATTTGTACTCAACTTTTAATCAAAAATGTTTTTCTTACTTTGAAAAAGTTCAACATTAAATTGAACATGAACATTTTTGATTTATGGATCCACATAATTTCAACAAAGTAGACTTTGAATTGAAAATGTATCAATGTCGAATCAAATATGTAAAAAACTTTAATTAAATAAAAAGGAACATTTATAATTCAAAGTTTTAACGTTTTTGAAGTGAAGGCAGGCTGGCATTGTTGAATACATTACGGGCATTGTTGAATGTTGAATGAACAACGTTGAATTAACGTTGATTAATCCTTAAATTAACTACGCGTTTTTAATTGAAAGTTGCTCAACTTTAAATTGAGATCCTGTAATTATAATTCAAAGTTGAACAACTTCGGTGGTACCATTGTCATGATGTAAACAAAGGAATTAATTATTTGTTTTTAGAAGTTTTTTGTTTTTTTGTTAATTATTGTTTGTGAGGACTGAAAAATTGTGTCAAAATTAAATTAAATATAAGTGAAATGAGAGGTTTGAGTTGCTAAATAATATAATAATTACTGGTGTTGAAGTGTACTGCTAGAATCTGTAGAAGAATTTGAAGCCCCAGCAAGTGATGATGACATGGACAAATAAGTGATGATGACATGGACAAACAAATGCAGCTGCTGCCTACACTACAAGGTAAGCTAATTTGACACCGTTTGTTTTGAATCTTTAGCAATATTTTCAATTTACAGCTGCTAATGTGACATAGAGATGTTTGCAATATATTCAGAAGAAAGATCTAGTTGAAGCAATACCTCCCCTGGGACTTCGGATGGAGTTTCGCGAAAACAAAAATCCATTTTTTTTAATTTCGTTCCAGTTTAGAAATGACGATGAGACCCTTTCGAACCCAAACAAAGTTCAAGACTGGCTCAACAGAGATTTTCCTAATGTCCCTTCGAACCCAAACAAAGTTCAAGACTGGCCCAACAGAGATGTTCCTAATGTCCCTTCACCAGGTTTCTTATATTCATCGATAAAACGAGTTTTGAATAAGGTAATATATTGTGAGATTTTGTTTTATGTAAGGAATAATTTATTTGTATTTAAAAATATAAGAATTTGGCAGATATATTAAGTCGCACTTCAAAGGGAAAGTCCCGTCTAGAAACATATACGGGCATGTTCTGGCACTCACTTGGAGCATCTCACGTCAAATGTCTTAAGAACGAGGTGTTCTAAAAGTAGCTATCACGCCTGAAAACCGTATGGCATGAAAGGCAAATCACAGCCAATACTTTCAGCAGTTGCCAAACATCTCGCTATTCATCCTGTGAAGTTAAGGTGAGAAGTGAGATGAGTGTGAAGTGAGTACTAGAACAGGGGTGATAAACAATCTGAAAAACCTACAGACTTTTGTCACTATTTTAAATCATATGAAATAATTAAACAAATTTAAATTTATGCATTAAATATATATTATTTTGATAGTGCTCCAATGCATTATTATTCCATAAATAATGGAAAAACGAATAATCGTCCCAAAATTTTATAATTAAATTATAAGGATACAAATATCGCACCTGTTCCACAAAAGGGTAACAACTCAAAATTTATAAATTTTGCTTTTTTGCAAGAAAACAACGTACAATGGCAATTTCTACCCACTGCAAAAAATGTCCTTTGATTTTTCTCCTTTTTTCATAATAAAAAACCGTTATGGCTCTCTCTGTGTTTTCAGAATAACGTCTTTAGATTCAACTAAAGAGTTACATTTTAATTGTCTCCAAGTGTTTAAGAAAATGGGACCGTTGATTCATCATCTAAAGAGAAATATTTTTAGTTGAGTCCTTTTCAACTTATAATCCGAGTAAGATTTTTCAGTTAAAAATGTACAACTCACAATAATACCACTATCTATATACAAACTTTTTTCAGGAAAAGAGTAACAACTCAAAAAAGTTGTTATTTTTCTATAACCAATAAAAAAAACAAAAAAGAAAATAGCGTTATTATTTTTTCTATGATATTTTATTGCAACGACATATTCTTTTTTGTAATATATCATTAATAATTTTGGCCTCTACTGAAATTTTTTAAATTTTGAGTTGTTACCCTTTTGTGGAACAGGTGCGATATGTTTTAAATCCACCACATTCTTTAGGCAAAATTTAAATTTTTTGTATGAACATGCATTTTCTGTTTATTTACATAATCATTTTGAAGAATGTCTCCAACTTCAGATATAACTAAAGAACCTTTTGTTAAAAGTATGTATTTAACAATGACATTTATTTTACAAAGCAATAGTATTTAAAGATCTAATAATACATTAATATTACATAGCTACTCATGAAATGAATTTTATGGCATTTAAAATATGTTTTTTTTTCATAATTTCCAATCACATGAAATAAATAATCAAATGGATGAAATGTATACCTTATCTTATTCCATAAATAATGAAGAAACGTATATTCGTCCAAAAATTGTATAATAATTAGACAAATTCATTAAATCTCATAAAAAATATATTGTATATTCTTTAATTACAAATGTAAATGGTAAGTATAACTTTTGGAAAAATGGACCACTGTGCAACCGCAGTGGAGTAGGCCACAACTTTAAATTGAAAATGAACGTTTTCAGTTCAAAGACAACACATTTCTAAATTGAAGGTGAGCATCATTGATTTTAAGTTGTGCAAATTTGATTCAAACAACGGGTCCGCCATCTAACGATTTTTTTTTCAACTAGTGCTTATTTCGTGAATGGTAACACTTAGCTCATGTCTGATTTGGCAGATAATTAGTTTTATCCTTTCGCTGAACGAATATGGTTGTGTATACGCTTGAACAACGCTGGGAACGATCGACTTACAGAAGATGCGATTTTGCCAAAAAAAATCATCTTTTCAGATGAAGCTCATTTTGATCTTGACGGGTATGTAAACAGGCAAAATTGTCGCATTTGGGGCACAGAAAGCCCGCACGCATACATTGAAAAGCCGATACACCCAAAAGGAGTCACTGTTTGGTGCGGATTTTGGTCCAGAGGCATAATTGGGCCATTTTTCTTCGAAAATGAGCAAGGAGTGGCCGTTACAGTCAATGGCGATCGTTATCGGGCCGTGTTGAACGAATTTTTGTTCACAAAAATTGAAGAGGAGGATATTGGCATCATTTGGCTTCAACAGAACGGCGCTACGTGCCACACAGCCGAAGCTACACTCGATGTTTTGCGCGATATTTAAAAAAAAAGTTATTTGGCGGACCCTTATGTTTCTATTGTTGATGTAATTGTTTTTGATTTAAAAATGCCAAATTTTTGATTTAATATTGGGATATGTTGAATGAAGTACGAGCAACTTTAAATCAATGTTGTTTTGTGATAACATTTGTTTTTATTTTGAACGTTGTCGATTTTACATTTTTCCATTTTGGTCGTTTTTCAAGCTGTTTTTTTTTTTTTGATTCAAAGTGAACATTTTTGATTTCATGCTGTTTTTTCACAGGGTGTACAGTACCACGGTGGACCTCTTCACTATAGTTGAAGTATAGTAGACGGTATGAGAGAAAGTGCAATTTATAGGGGACATTCATAGTACTCGTACATATACTCACACTCAACCTTGATTCAACCTCCGGAGTGAACATCTATTCAGTAATTGACTTCCACATTGGAATATATGTATAACCAGATTTGACGTTTACTTCAAATAGACAACCATCTTTGAGATCTTGTTTTATAGTCGAGACTACACTAAGGTACAGAGTATTATGACTATGTGCATTTGTTTGTAACGCCTAAAAATAAAGTTTATTATACCGATCGGCCATGTCAGTCGATTTAGCCATGTCTGTCATTCTGTATGTCCCTCAGCGTCTCCTCCTATCTAGTAAACCACTAGAGTAAACTAATACTGAAAGTTTTCGTAAAATATGCTGCAACTGCCGTACAAGTAAAGAAAAAATAAAGAATTAAAAAATTGTATTGAAAATAATATAATCATACTGTCTAAACTCCACTGCGTAATATACATACATATATTTTTATTAAACCCAAGATAAATTAAACCGACCTAATATTATTTTGTAATTATCCTACAACTTTATACTTAATGATCTATAGAATTTTAAATGCAGTCTATAACGTTTTTCTCGCGCAAAATGTCTGAATAAAAATGTTAAATAAAAAGACAAAATCGGTAATGATTTACTGTCTCTTTACGATTCAGTGAATGTAAATAATACTCCAATTAATTTTCTTCATAGGAATTTTGAATGTCTTTTCGCGTCAAATAGACAACTCAACTTTTAACACTTAAAACTAAGTGTATATAATCTGTGGGGACTATGGAGATGAATTAATTCTCCTCAAAACCGTTGAGACCAAATTTTAAGGATAAGCAAAACAAAATATTCATAAAAAAGTACAACGTTTTTTTCTTTTTTCACTAAAAACCAAAGATGAATTAAGCTTTCACTCACAAAAAACAAACACTTGCCGACATCTTTAGCATAATCTTTATTGAACATTCATTCCCAGGCTACGCATTTTCTCTGTCGGTGTTTTTCCCAAATTTTCGTATTTTCTTATGCCAACGCTATCGTTGGCATAAGAAAATAAAATACAAAATTGTTGCTGCTGATGTGTGTCGATAATTTGGGGAACGGCAAGAAAACACAAAAGAAATCTTAATTAAGAAGTTGAGAGTTGCCTTTTCATTTTCTCTTATTTTTAAATAATTTTTCTAAAAAAATTTTTTTGTTTTAATATTCAAAGGCAGGTGGAAAAACATGTTAAGAATTTTATTGTTATTATAATATATGGAAATATTAAATACAATACAATATATAATTAGCAACATGGATGGGAAAAACGACCGTTTAAGAAAAATGTCAATATTCTATACCCTCCAACTCGGACAGACCATAACAAATCTCGTTGAAATTTTGTGTCATAACTACTATCCAACAGGACTAAACTTGGTGCAAGTTTCATCCCGATCAGAAGAAATTGGTTTTAAATATTCACTCACTTGAATTGAAATCCCACGAGTTGGCAGATTTTGAAGGACTGAAATCAATGCTAGTTTTATTATTATATTGAACTGGTCTAAACTAATTTGTATCCTACATCACGCAGTGGTGTGAAGCGGTATACAGACTTTCTGTATTTGTTTGTAATTTCCAATTTGTAGACCCAGCAATCGACAAAGATACATTTTCTGAGTCGAATTAAGGTATAAACCGATATTAGCGAAATTCTAGCTTGTGGCATATCCCTCATCCAAAATTTCCCTTCGGACTTGACTTACATCGGTTTTAGACACCGTATTTTACTGCCGATAAACACGAAAAAAATAATAAAAACAATTTCCATTCACATAGAAGGAGTGACTTAAGGGGCCTCAAGAATACTTGGCGGAAATCCGTTTTGGGCTGTTTTAAGTCATTTGAGCAATGTCCGTCTCTCCGTCTGGCTGGCGTGCGCGATAACTTTCGATAGGAGTAAACGATTTACAACAAATTTGGTATGTGTTAATATTTTTTACTATCTCAGGCTAAGGTCAAAGATGGACCATGTTTATCCACTCCTTCGAGTACCTCGCGCACAAAGGGTCAATTTGTTTTTAAATAACTTACTTATAAGAGTCTTTCACAATTCTACAAATAATATTAGTTTCTTCTTTGCTATAATCAAAGAAAAATGGCGAACTTGCTGCGCCCCTTTTTTGTACCTCCCATACATTTTGCATTTTGCAGTCAGTTAGCGGATTATAAATTTGATTCCAGTTCATACAAATACTTAACATTTTGTTGAGTGTAATGCTTTTACAGTACCTATAGACCCGTCAAAAATGTAAGTATTTCTCCCAAAACAGCCGACACCCCCGCTCAGCCCCTTACTTCAAGAAGTGTCTCCTTTACTAACCCTGTATTTACCCAGCAAACTTTGTGGATAAATGTAATGTATATACAAACCACTGGGATGCTATTAAAGAGCATTGTGGTTGATTTTTTGCAAGGTATCTTTATACCCTACACCACACTGTGGTACAGGGTATTATAACTTTGTGCATTTGTTTGTAACACCCAAAAGGAGAAGAAATAGACCCATCGTTTATTATACCGATCGACTTAGAATCACTTTCTGAGTTGATTTAGCTATGTCCGTCTGTCCGTCTGTCTGTCTGTCTGTCCGTCTGTCCGTCTGTCTGTCTGTGCATGTATTCTTGTAATCAAAGTACAGGTCGCAATTATGGTCCGATCTCGACGAAACTTTACACATATCTTTTTTTTGGCCCAAGGACGATCGCTATTGAATTTGGTTAAAATCGGTTCAGATTTAGATATAGCCCCCATATATATGTTAGCCCCGATTTGACATTTAAGCGCTGTAAAAACTTTATTTTATATCCGATCAGTATGAAATTCGGCAGAAAGAGGTTTCTTATTATATGGATGAACACTGTTAAATTTGGAAGAAATCGGTTCAGATTTAGATATAGCCCCCATATATACGTTACCCCCGATTTGACATGTGAGCGCTTTAAAAATGTTATTTTATATCCGATCAGTGCGAATGTCGGCAAAAAGAGGTTTCTTTCTACATGAAGGAATACTGCCAAATTCGGAGAAAATCGGTTCAGATTTAGATATAGCTCCCATATATATGTTACCCCCGATTTGACATGTAAGCGCTGTAGAGACTGTATTTTATATCCGATCAGTACGAAATTCGACAAAAGGAGGTCTTTTTACTTGAATAAGTATTCAGGGAAGATCGGTTCAGATTTGTATTAAAGCTCCATATATATGTTCCTCCTGATTTGGTATCAAACCGCTATAGAAGTTGTCCGATCATTAAAATTTTCCAGAAAGATATTTCTCAATTTCGGAACGAATATTGCTTAATTTAGCGATTATCGTTTCAGGTTTAGATAATATGTTTCTACCCATTTACCAATTATTCCAAATTAATATGGCAATGACCATTATCGCATTGTTAGGGAGGTGTAGGGTATTATATAGTCGGCCCCGCCCAACTTTCTGCCTTTCCTTACTGGTTTTTTGAATGAATCATTAAAAAATCCATCGCTTTCTATAACTATTGATATATAATCATTTGAGGGGTGTTTTCAGGGGTTAGGGCTCGAGCGTGGTTGTCGTGTGTTTTAGGAGAAACTTTTCTAGAAGTGTGATCTTTATTTTATTCTTTGACATGAAACATCTATTCAGAATCATTATATACAGGGTGGTCCATATTAAACGCAAGATGTTAATTGTAAATAAAACAAAAAGTTTTCAGAGAATTATCTTAATATTCTTTTATTATGATAGAAGGATCTATGACGATTATGTGTGTCTAAACTGTTAAGTTTAGACTTATTGATAAGTTAATATTTCCTTACAATTTTAATTATAAGCAAGAACTTACTAATAATTTTCAAGCCACTGAATTCCTAATATATGTACTAATTATTGTGAATTATTAAAATCTTAATAATTCAATTACTATCTAAAATCTACTACCAAAGTTACTAACCTACATAAACCTAGTACTAAAAATATGAATTTTCCTGGTGTATCGATGAACATAAATTCGTTCACTTTTACATCACATTTCCACTGGTGAGCGCCAAACTATTGTGAAAAAGACTCAATTACATAGAAAACCTAACCACCTCCTGACTTCTTTATTCCTCCTACTTTGCCCATAATCTCTCTTCTGACGAGAAATTATGTCCGCAAATCAAGGTATTCATATTTCTCCCGTATCCATTGAAGGAATCACTCGAACTTCCCTCCATTGTGCCCTATCCACCTGCAATACAATCCACAAAGCATTGGTGACGATACTGACCTCCAGCACTACGACTGACATAATCAGCAGCACTCATCACCAATATTCCCTCAAATTTATCCAATGTGTGAAACAAAATATCGGCCACGGCTCGCCACCGCCCGCCACGTGTGACTCACAATTAACATAGTGCATTATGGTTGGACCCCCCTTTACTACATCTTTAATAACCTCTTTGTTTACCCAACAAACTTTGTGGCTATATATCTCAAAAACGCGATGTCACAGAAAAAAGACTGCTAATGCCATTCGATTTAGCGGGCCGAAATTATGCGGGGTAAGTTGGTTCTCTTGAGGATACATTTTGGTGCACGCACTGTGTTATTGCCGCAGTATTTTGCTTAATTGTGCCGAAGAGATAGCTTGGTAGCTTTCGAAACAATATCCACCAGCAATAATTATACCCTCACTTTAGTGTGACGAGGGTATATATCATTTGCTACGGAAAAAAGTGTAACACGACGAAAGAGTGACCTAAGACCCCAAGTATGTTCGGAGGAAATCCGTTTTGACCTCCAGCACTACGACTGACATAATCAGCAGCACTCAACACTAATATTCCCTCAAATTTACCCAATGTGTGAAACAAAATATCGGCCACGGCTCGCCACCGACCGCCACGTGTGACTCACAATTAACATCGTGCATTATGGTTGGACCACCCTTTACTACATCTTTAATAACCTCTTTGTTTACCCAACAAACTTTGTGGCTATATATCTCAAAAACGCGATGTCACAGAAAAAAGACTGCTAATGCCATTCGATTTAGCGGGCCGAAATTATGCGGGGTAAGTTGGTTCTCTTGAGGATACATTTTGGTGCACGCACTGTGTTATTGCCGCAGTATTTTGCTTAATTGTGCCGAAGAGATAGCTTGGTAGCTTTCGAAACAATATCCACCAGCAATAATTATACCCTCACTTTAGTGTGACGAGGGTATATATCATTTGCTACGGAAAAAAGTGTAACACGACGAAAGAGTGACCTAAGACCCCAAGTATGTTCGGAGGAAATCCGTTTTGGGCCATTTTAAGTCGAATGAGCAATGTCCGTCCGTCTGTCTGTCTGTCTTTGTGTCTGTCTGTCTGCTGGCTGGTGCGCACGATAACTCTCGAAAGAAGTAACCGATTGACCTCAAATTTGGTATGTGTTAATATTTGTTTCTATCTCCGGCTAAGTTCGAAGATGGGCCATATTGGTCCACTCCTAGTACCTAGTACCTCCACCACAAAGGGTTAAAATGTTGTCAAATATTGATTCTTTAATAACTGCTATACTACTTATTCGAATCTTTTTAAATTCCACACATAGTATTAGCTAATTAGTCGTTATCAACTCGAGAAAAATGGGCAAAGTCGCCACGTCCCTTTTGGTACCTCCCACACAAATGCACCATTTTGCACCAAAAGTTAACAGCTTATAACATTAATAACAGTGTATAAAAATACTTGAAATTTTGTACAGTATTATGCTTTTATATTGCCTACAGTCCAGGGAAAAATGGTCGTTGTTGTCACGCCCCTTGTGGTACCTCCCACACAAAGGTACCTTTTTGCACCAAAAGTTAACAGCTTATAACATTAAAACCAGTGTATAAAAATACTTGAAATTTTGTACAGTGTAATGTTTTTATAGTGTCTATAGCCCTGTGAAAAATGGGCGTTATCGCCACGCCACTTTTTGTACCTCCCACACAAAATGCCCAAATCATACCACAATTTAATATCTCATAACGTTTTTACCAGTGCACATAAATGCTTATGATTCGGCACAGTGCAATGAATTTAAAGTATCTAATGTTCAGCGAAAAATAGGTGTATTTGATAAACCCCTTCTGGTACCTCCCACACAAATTGACAGAATAATTCGAGTAATATTCAATATTACATTACTCACAAAGTGAGGGTATACCTTAGTCGGTTTACCCGACTGAAACTTTCTTACTTGTTTTAGTTATTAATTTGGATACATTTTCACCAGTTAGCTCCATTATTCTGAAAATCAAACGTTTCAATAATTTTTTCATGTATCATGTTGTCTAATGACAATTTCGGTTCTGGAAAGAGTACATCACTTTGTTTGTCCTTTTCCCGAAAGCTGTATTTTTGAAGTTTCGAGGTTAAAATTCGAAAAACAAACGAAAATAAATACAACTTTATTCAGACTTTGAAGGTGCAATTATTTTGTAGTAATTCACTTCGACGTGGATACAGTTTTTCTATTTTCCAGGTTTTTCTGCATTGTAGATATTATTCCTCATTGAAGTGTCAACAAATTTGCAAACCACCAAAAGTGAACAAAAAGAAAAAGTTTTCAAGATAACATCTTTCATATGAACTTTTCCTCTAAAAACAGAAACAAATATTGTATACCAGAAAAAAAGTGTGTGTTAAAAAAACAACCTCAAAAAAAAGTTTGTTAAATTGCATCACATGTTCCAAAGCTTATATGTAGAAATGTGGTTAACCTCAACAAGTGGTACTCCGGTGCAAATAAAGTTCATTTTTATTGTCTTGTCAAAATGCAGACATGAACACTTGGTAGCCCGTTGACCCACAACACGGAGAATATAAAACAATTGTTGATACTAGGCTGCCCCCTTGGCTATATGTGAGTAAGTGAGTTTGTTTTCGCAAACTTTAACATGTGAGATTTTAATTGTATCTCCAGAACGATGTACTTCGTTTACATCTCTAGTTTGAAAACTTATTATTTCAGATTTGCATTTTATGTGAGAGACGAACAATGCCGCTCTAAATGACGTTTACATATTTAAATTGGATGAAATAAGCAGCATATAATTTCGTTTAAAAACTTTGGTCAGAATACAATAGAAACGACTTTTTATACCATCCACCATAGGGCACTCCGTTTGTAACACATCTAAATACAGTATACATATCCATACAGTATATATATATATATTCATAATCTTCGTAAAATTCTAAGACGATTTAGCTATGTCCGTCCGACCGGCCGTCCGTTGTAATCACTCTAAAGTCTACCATAATGGAGCTAGATGATTAAAATTTGGTACAGCTACTTCATATAGCTGCAGGTAGCTAGGGATATAGCATCTTCCCGATTTGACTTTTTTACGTCATAGGTCCAAGTTTTAATATAGCCATCATACAAAGATCCCTCTAGAAACCACATGCGAACTTAATCCGTCATAATTGCTGATTTTGACGACGATAAACTTCGGATAAAGCACCACTCGGACCTAGAATGTAAAAAGTTTATAGGTCCAGCTCACTGATCGTGAGACGTTCCCTAAGGGTGCGGTAATTTTTTGTAAAAACAGGTCTGAAATGTTGTAGAGAGATAAAAATAAAATTGACTTTCGTACAGTGGAGGTGCATATTCACAAAAAGTATTTCTTATCATAAAAACTATGGTAAGAAAGCATGGAATGTACTGCTAGTGTAATAACTACAAAGACAGCGTGTGTACGCAGGCGTGACAGGTGATCAATTTATAATAATAAATATTTGTATACCCTAGAGCACACTGTGGCACAGGGTATTATAATTAGTGCATGTGTTTGTAAGACCTAAAAGGAGTTTATTATACCGATCGACTTAAAATCACTTTTTGAGTCGATTTAGCTATGTCCGTCTATCCATGTAATCTTGTAATCAAAGTACAGGTTGTAATTATTGCCGATCGCAATGAACGCCGTGGCGATGTCAATTGGCTCACAAGATTATATGATTTGACACCACCGTTGGACTTCTTTCTTAGGGGTCATTTGAAATTATGCCTTAGAGTCATCGAAAATTTCGACCATCGGATGGAGGTGCGCCGCCGAGGTCGCGGCGGACATTTGACCGATATTTTGTTCCATACATAATTGAACCATACCAATGTTATCATAATAAAAAAATTAAAAAAATTGTGTTTTATTCAAAATCAACATAGGCCCTTAAAATTTAACCACCCTTACGGCGCTTAGATGCTGTCGAATGACGTCAAGGACTATCCACAGTTGCTTAAAATGCTCATATCATTTGACGAAATATGGGAATATAGTTACGATGTCAAAATTAAACCCAATCCGAATAGAAACAGTCGAAAAGCACGCCATGCTTAAAGCAATGAAGTCTGCATAGCAACAAATGCTCAAATCAGAAAATGATTATAAAAAGTGCTTCCAGGATTGGAAAATGTTGACGGAAATAATTGACATAATGAATATTTGTTGGGATAAATAAAAGGTCACCTAATACTTTCAGTAAGAGTGAAGAGTAGAAAAGTTATTTTTTTAAGCAACAAAGAGACAGACGGACGAATTGGCTAATCTTTAAGTTTTGTATGCAAACTTCTGTATTAATGAATACGCGTACGCAACGATGGTGGTTTATTGTCTAACCGATATACCTCACATTTTAGAGATAAGATGTTATTTTGCTTATAATTTTAATATAGGGTGATCTAAGTAGAGATACTTTTTTCAATAACCTTTTTTTGACAGATCACATGTAAGGCATTTCATCATGGAAAGACTTACGCCTGAACAACGTTTACAAATTATTCAGTTTTATTATCGAAATAATAGTTCGCCAATTGCGCTAAGTCAATTTTTTTAAATAAAAAAAACACTTTCCAGTAGACCCACGACCTTGACACACATGGGCAATATCTTAGCTCTCTTTTTGCCGATTCCCGATCCGACGTACCGGAATCATCGGTTCATATTTCTTCAAAATTGATGCCGGTGAGAACGTAACCGTCAATGGCGACCGTTATCGTGCCATGATAACCGACTATTTGATGCCTGAAATTGAAGCTCGTGATCTCGGCGACATTTGCTTTCAACAAGACGGCGCCACTTCCCACACATCTCATCGATCAATGGATTTATTGAGAGAACACTTCGGTGAGCAGATAATTTCACGTTTTGGGCCGGTCGATTGGCCACCAAGATCGTGTGATATCACACCGTTAGACTTTTTCCTGAGGGGATATGTAAAGTCTAAAGTTTTTGCGGACAACCCGATTCGATTCAGGCCTTGGAGCAAAACATCACGCTTGACATTCGCCAGTTACCAGTCGAAATGCTCGATCGAGTCATCGAAAATTGGACTCAACGGATGGACCATCGGAGGCGTAGCCGCGGCCAACATTTGATAGACATAATCTTCAAAAAATACATGCCATAGAATGTTCTTTCAAATAATAATAAACATTCCACATTCATTTTGAATTTTCTGTGTTTTTTCTTTAAAAAAGTCCATTTAAACGCGAACTCGATCAGAAAATAAAAAACTGAGTATGCAGTTTTGTTCTGTTTCTTATCAACTTTCAGAATTATATAGACATTTTCATGACCATTGATTTTTTTCAATTTTGACGGGGTAATAATTGAAATCATACGCAGAGGAAAATCGGAAATTTCGATATGTTTGAATTGAAAGAAAATATATTTGGAAGCAAATTTTTTAAATATTATTTATTTGTGAACAAGTAAACTTTATTTGGAAATCAAGAAATTTAGTTTGGAACGCTGTATATATTTACGAACTGACTTTCAAAAATAAAATATGTTTTTACACTCAAACAAATTTATTGTTTAAGAACTTTTCCAAATACGTTTTATTTAAAAGCGATTTTTAAAACTTTGCTGACTTTTTCGGAATCCTGGATCTCGAATTACATCTTACAATTAGAAAAGCCATATGTTGCATTAACTTTTCTGCAAAGGGCCTTTTTTAATTTCTAAATATTCCAAGTCATCATTTGTTGTCAATTTAACAACCAATTTATCGTTATGCAAGACAGTACATTTAAATTACAAAGGAATTTTATGAACATTAACAATTTCTAAAAAAATGCATTTTTGCATTTCTGAAAAGGTTAAAACTGTTACGGTATCTATAACAATCTTTATGTTTGGTATGCAAATGTAAAATGTCCAAATACACGGGGCGTATACTTTACATATATTTCTGTATTAATGAATGCGCATACGCAACGATGGTCTTTTAATAAACCGATACAACCGATACAAATCACATTGTGGAGATAAGATGTTATTTTGTTTAAAATTTTAATATTTTCCGCATGTGGGTGCATGGTTAATAATCGAGTTATGGAGACATCATTTCCTTTTCAAAACCACATAATTTATAAGTATACCCTAAGAAAAAAATCGCTTTTATAGTAGGCTTAATATAAAAAGGGCGTATCTTGATTTTTGTCATAATTGTGTTTTCTGTTTATTCTGGTCGAAAACTTTCAAATGCACCTTAATTTATTTAAAATTTTCGGGGGCATAATTACAAATAAAAGATTTATTGGTATTGTAAAAAGTCTAGTCAAAGAATTTGTTTGGTTTTTATTTGGTTTCTGTGTCGCTGTTACGAAAAAACAAAATCCAGATACGCGCCTTTTATATTAAGCCATCGATTTGCTGGAAACATATTATTTTTGAGAAAATAAATTTTTGTCTATAAGTAGAAAAAAATCCTTTACTGTTCTTAAGTATCTACCCGAAAAAAATAATATTGATAAAAGACATATTCAAAAATTTGTTCACGATGTAAATATCAAATACTTGCACAACAATTTATATTTTGTTCTGTTCTTTCTCTGTGTAGTGTTATGAATTTATCTTTGCGTATCCATAGGGAACGTTGGTGGACCCAGTTATACACATTTCCTTAATTTTTATGAAAAAACATATAGCGTAAATTGGCAATTCATTACAAAGTCCGTATGTCTTCTTTTTTAGAATTCTACATAAAGCGCATTATCCCCTGCTTCAATTCATGGGTGGACGTGGACCTCATTTTATCAGCTGATGATTTCAGTTAATTCTAATTAATAATGGCGTAATATGAAAATTTGGCGTACATTTTGGAACATTCTATGTTATGAAATTTTCAAACCGATTCATATTTTAGGCTGCACCCAATATTCATTATTGACTATTCTCGTTTTCTGTACTTTGGTAATATATTGGGGTATTAAAACGCATAACATAAAATACTCGTATGTCCTTTGTAGTGCTGCATTATTTTTTGCTAATAAATTTATGCAAATGAAATGTCGATAATACAATATTTCAAATTTCCAAAATAACTTTTAACGATTTTTCATTTATTCACATTCATTACAATACGAATCCTTGCTGAGTCTGTTTCAAAAAGTATCCAGCTACAGAGCAATAAAATGAATCAGATATGCAAGGTTATGGCTGACATTAAACAAATTCGCTGGCAGCACACAGGAGCATTCACAGCAGTAGCATCCGCAGCAGGATGAGTAGCAAAAGATGCCAAGACGCATTTCAGCTCTGCAGAATCACGGGTTTTGGCCATAAAATAAAGGAGACAAATTTCATGATTTCTTTTTATTGTGCCACGTATTAATTCCTTTTTCTTTTCTCGGTTATTTCTGCGTTCAGAGCTCTGAGTACAGCGTTCAGTGTTTGTGGTGCAGCGACATAAAAATGATAAAAGGTCATAACACAAACATTGTTGCGCCGACAGACTCGAATTGAACGACATCGGGTCGTAAGCTGTCTGTTGTTGCCAGAATATCGCATTTCAAAGAAAAAGAAACAAAAAAACCATATACAAATTCATTTTGTTTTTATTATTTTACTCTGGTCTTTTTTCTCTTATTGTATGCAAGAGAATACTATTAGAAAAACGGCTGTAAGCGAAACAACGCTCGTGGAAAGATGTTTGTAGTTAGGCGAACAAAGAATAGTCTTAAACTAAACCTTAAGGCAAATATTATATCAAATCACATTGGTCATATATTATATATTAAAATCAATAAAGATATCGCGGAAGAAATTGCAAATATCTACTTTAAACTTAGAAGTGTTTTCTGTTTCTTTATATCCCACTGTTTTAGTACATGAAATTACTATAGGTTTGCCTTTTGGGCAGATATTTGTAATGCCGAATAGTCTTAAACTAAACCTTAAGGGAAATCTTATATCAAATCACATTGGTCATATATTATATATTAAAATCAATAAAGATATCGCGGAAGAAATTGCAAATATCTACTTTAAACTTAGAAGTGTTTTCTGTTTCTTTATATCCCACTGTTTTAGTACATGAAATTACTATAGGTTTGCTTTTTGGGCAGATATTTGTAATGCCGAAAAACAGTTAATTTGGACACACCTTAGACTATACCGACAGACTGACAATCACAAGCTGAGTTAACTTGACAATGTCCTTCAATGTAATGTATGTTCACATGTAACGTATGTAACATACCCCATCTTAGGTGTGCAGGTTTTCATCAGCCCAGGGACGAAATCTATTGAAAGGACGGAAATCCGTTTATATTTGGCTATTGCTCCCTTATACGAGTATATGTGTACAGGCAGGTTTAACGTCTGTGGGCTATGCGGGATAATGCGTGACAGTAACAAAGCAGGTGTTCAATGCTCTCAACTTTCTCCTCATCTCCATAGCTTTTACAGAAGTCATTGGATGCAATTCCCAACTTCCCGGAGTTTTCATCGATCAGAAAAAGTCCCTTCAGAACTGACGCTAACGGAGGCAGTAGTTTTTTGCCCATATATATCGAAATCTGAACCGATCTCCGCTAAATTTATTAATCTTTATAATTGGATGAAGAAAAGTCTCTGCCTATTTTTAACTCGATGGGGTGTAAGATACACCTTCTATATCCCTTTGAAGCCAAATCGGAAGGAACATATGTATGGGGTCTATACCTAAATCTGAACCAATTTCCACCAAATTATGTAGCTATTATTGTTGGGTGAAGAGACTTGTCTTTTCCAATTTTTACCTCCATCTGGTATAAAATACACCTCCTATAGGCCTTAGAAGCTAAATCGGAAGGAACATATGTATGTATATATAAGCGCTATATTAAAATCTTAACCGATTTTCGCTAAATTTAGTAGACTGTTTTAATGGATAAAGAGACATGTCTCTGCCAATTTTTACCTCGATCTGGTGTAAAATACACCCTCTATAGGACTTAGAAGCGAAATCGGAAGAAACATATATATATGAACAGATTTCCACTAAATTTAGCAGTCTTTATTAATGTGTGAAGAGATTAATCTCTGCCCTTAGAACCCAAATCGGAGGAAAATATGTAAAATATGTACCTCCACTTTAATTACAGTCGACTCAGGAAGTGATCCTGATGGGTATAATAAACGGTAGTTACAAACAAATGCAAACTCATAATACCTTGGACCACAGTGTGGTATACAAATTTTTTATGATATTTATGCCCTCAACCACACTGCTATACAGGGTATTATAACTTTGTGCATTTGTTTGTAACACCCAAAAGAAAAAGAAATAGACCCATCGTTTATTATTCCGATCGACTCAGAATCACTTTCTGAATTGATTTTAGCAATGTCCGTCTGTCTGTCCGTTCGTCTGTCTGTGAATGTATTCTTGTAATCAAAGTACAGGTCGCAATTATGGTCCGCTCTCAACGAAACTGTGCACATAACTTCTTATTTGTGTGGCCCCAGGATGATCCCTATTGAATTTGGTTGAAATGGGTTCAGATTTATTTATAGCCCCCATATATATGATACACCAGATTTCACATGTAAGCGCTGTAGAAACTGTATTTTATATCCGCTCAGTAGGAAATCCGGCAGGAAGAGGTCTATAATTACAAGAATGAACACAGCCAAATTTTGAGGAAAATCGGTTCAGATTTAGATATAGCCCCTAAATATATACGTTACCCCCGATTTGGCATGTAAGTGCTGTAAAAACTGTATTTTATTTCCGATCAGTACGAAATTCGGCTGAAAGATGTTTTTTATGACATGAATGAACACTACACAATTCGGATAAAATCGGTTAAGATTTGGATGTAGCCCTCATATATATCAATGTGTTCCTCCCGATTTGATATCAAAGCGCAATAGAAGTTGCACTTTACTTCAGATCATTACAAAATTTTGCGGAAAGAAGTTTCTTAATTTAGGGACTGCTAAATTTGGAAGAAATGGGTTCAGCCTTAGATAAATCGACTTATACCGGGTTTCCATTAAGGACATAACATTAACTCTGCCAGAACCCAATTGGAGAAGTTGCGGCGTTTCAAATGATCAAGTGGCTTTAGTTTTTGAGTCAGTTTGATCTTATAAGGATGAAGGCTAAGATCTTTTTGCAAAATACGCCATCGTGTGGTTTGAGAAATGTCCAATTCCTGAGAACGACGTGGAATCGACTGATATTGCTCATTTTGAACGGATGCACTTACGGCAGCAATATTTTCGAGCGGCGTCTGAGGTTGCGTTGACATAAAGATACAAAATTGTTATGTCCCTATTAGAAAACCCTTTATATGTATATGTTCCTGTCTATTTAGTATTTAAACGCTATTGAAACGGTGATTTACGTCCGATCTTTATATAATTTTGCAGAAATATGGTTTTTGATACAAGTTGAGGAAATCTGTTTAAAATATGATGCGTACACGCAGGAAAAATCGCTTTTGTAGCATATTGCCCCAAACATATCCTGCTTGAAACATATATATTTGCAAAAGTCAAAATTGTAAAGCGTGATCCATTTCGAAGTGCCCTACTTTTTTAAAGTAAAAAACACAGAAAATTCAAATTGAATGGGGAATGTTTATTATCATTTGAAAGAACATTCTTTGGCTTTTATTTTTTGAAGATTATGTCTATCAAATGTTGGCCGCGGCTTCGTCTCAGATAGTCCATCCGTTGAGTCCAATTTTCGATGACTCGTTCGAGCATTTCGACTGGTAACTGGCGAATGACACGCGTGATGTTTTGCTCCAAGGCCTGAATCGAAGCGGGTTTGTCCGCATAAACTTAAGACTTTACATATCCCCACAGGAAAAAGTCTAACGGTGTGATATCACACGATCTTGGTGGCCAATCGACCGGCCCAAAACATGAAATTATCTGCTTACCGAAGTGTTCTCTCAATAAATCCATTGATTGATGCGATGTGTGGGAAGTGGCGCCGTCTTGTTGAAACCAAATGTCGCCTAGATCACGAGCTTCAATTTCAGGCATCAAATAGTCGGTTATCATGGCACGATAACGGTCGCCATTGCCGGTTATGTTCTCACCGGCATCATTTTTGAAGAAATATGGACCGATGATTCCACCGGCCCACAATCCACACCAAACCGTTGTTTTTTCTGGATGAAGTGGCAGCTCTTGAATGTCTTCAGGTTGCTCCATTGAGCCAGAAATGGGTCTCATCGCTGAACAAAATTTGGCTCTAAAACGTCGGATCTTCTTGAAACTTTTCAAGAGCCCATAGAGCAAAGCGATGTCGCTTGGGAAGATCGGGCGGCTTCAGTTCTTGCACAAGCTGTATTTTGTATGCTTTCAATTTAAGAACTCGACGTAAAATGCGCCAAGTCGTTCCATACGTCAGTCCGAGTTGCTGCGAACGGCGCCGAATCGACTCTCCACGGTCTTCGTGTACACTCTCAGCTACGGCCGCTACATTTTCTTCACTGCGTGCTGGACGTGCTCTATTCGGTCGAATATTATCCAATAATGATGAAATGCCAAACAATACTTAACAAAAATAACATGACAGCATAACACGGCTCACACGTAATCTGTCAAAAAAAGTCTATTGAAAAAAGTATCTCTACTCACCCGTTATATATAGAGGTAATCTATGTATATTTTGGGTAATCTATCTGTATTTGACAATCTCGTTGTGTACAGATTTCGTTGCAAATATTGATAGATTTAGATAAACCACAAGCATTAAAGTTTTTTCCCAATCATTTTTGTTTTTATCTGACATACTTTAAAAGATATAAGCACATACATTTAAAAAATGTAGAAAAAACCTAGACATTTTCATATCTTTATTTATTCTTTTACAGGATGTGGTCAAACTATTCATTCTGGAGGTACTGGTCAGTTACAAAAAATACGAGGTACGCATGTACTATATACTACAAATGAGTTTGATGCGCTCGCAAAAAAATTTTCCTAAAAATAAAAAATTTTTGACTTTGCTATATACACATTGATATATACACACAGAAATATTATATATTTGGGAGGATGTTGTTCTAAACAAATCGTTTTTTCCATCCTAATATATTTTTATTTGGGTCAATTATTTCCAAAAAATAGATTTATGTGCTTTTAGGTATTCAGAAAATATATCGATACCTTAATGTATTAAGTTTTTCATCAATTCAAAGTTATTTTTGTAGACATTTTAAAAAAGAATAAGTTGTTGGAAGGTTTGACAACAAATGACGACTTGAAATATTTACACGGGACAAAATCGACTTTTTTGATATGTTTGAATCGAAAGAAAATACATTTAGAACACAAATTTTCTTTCTGAGCCAATAAATCAATAAAATGCATTTGGAACGCATATATTAATATATTACAACAAAATATATTTGTAAACTAAATTTCTCAAATAAAATATATGTATAAATACAAATAAAATTATTGTTTAGGAATTTATCTAAATGTGTTTTATTTAAAAAAAATTCCAAAACTTTTATTGACTTTTTCGAATATCAGTTTTAATGTTTCCTTTGTTTAAAATTGTACCTCCCACTTATGATGCCATATGCAGCATTAACTTCTGCTTTAAATCTGAGTATTCCAGGTCATCATTAGTTGTCAATCGTCCCAGTAGTTTATATTGATCCAAGATTATACGATTTGAATAATTATTTATTTATTATTTTTATGAACATTAAAAATTTCTAAAAATTTAACTTTCAGTTACTGAAAAATTTAGCATAATTCAAGTATTTTAGGCAAATAAATATTTGTTTCCGAAATAAAAGTCCCAAATAAAAACAAATTGGGATGTAAACTAAAATTTGTGTAGAACAATATCTGCCCAAATATATAATACTAGCGGACCCGGCGAACTTCGACTCGCCCCAATTTAACGCCTTCATATAAACTCCAGAGTGATAATAAAACACAGATAGTTAAAATTTTAATGCGATTTGTTTAAAAGGAATCGAAATCAGTAGAGAGCGACGTGATAAACAGCAAACAACGAAGTCAGAAGACAGGCAACGTACAGATGACCGTGCGAAAAACAGGGAAATTCGAGATTAATTCCACAGACTTCCTACGATTGGTCTTGAGATTTATTGATTGTCATCGCAAAAGCCAATCGTACAGGGAACTGAATCCGCTTGAGTTGGAATGAAAGATCAGTTGGAATAATCGGAATTCGTGGGATAAGGACTTACTTTCCTTTGAATTTTCCCTTGATGATCGTCGCCGGAATCACATTGTCCATCAGTTTCATAATGGAAAACCGCGAAATATGCACAATTTCGGATGATTCAGATTCCGCAACATGATTATGATCGATTCCACTAATCGAGATTTGGAAACACTTTGGTCATGAGTTCCTCCTTCGACGATGTGAACTCGCAAAAATTTGCCGGGAACAATATCAATCCAGTGGAAACATCAACAGGAATTTGGCCATTGCCAAGCGCCAACAGTTGTTTCGAGAATTGAAGAGCCGATGAGTCGTTCTGCAACGCGACTCTCATGTTCGTGGTCAATTTCAACTTCTCGACATGCCGCCACAAAGACCACGATCTCAGGCAGTAGATTTCGGGATGACGGGAAGCGTTTGACGAAAATCTCCGGAGAGCAATATCATAGACTCACCAAATTGTCTCAAATCACGTCGTAAATCCTTCAACGTTCGGTCAACTGCCTCCAGAGCTCGTTTATGCGCCATCGTGCATTCAGCCCACATTATGATTTTGCAATGCCCGCAATCCAATAAGATAACCTTACCTTTTATACTCAATTTTATTATCTGAAAAAATGTTCGAATTTATAAACATCGCGTTGAATTTTAATCGATCATAATGCTTGTACCGTTTGCCGATGTGATACGCGATATAACTATCCGAAATCAGTGTAACAATACGCAAAACTCGAATGAATTGCAGCAAGAAAAATAGCACATACTCGTACATATGTTTAATAGAAAACTTTTTTGTTTAATAGAAAATTAATAAAAAAAAATTTGGATTGAAAAAGAGAGCAGTAGATAGGAACAGTAGGAATCTCGCAAGAAATAACAATTTTCGATTTTCCCAATTTTCCGACTTTTCCGGGGGGTTTTCCCAAAATTTTCTTTCGTAACAACTTTCTCCAGGCAAATACGAACAACTGAAAAAAAATTGAGCCAAATCGGTCCAGCCGTTCTCAATTGATGAATTACTATACATTTTTCACACCATTTTTATATATATAGATTTGTGTGTTCCAAATATTATATGTTTAGAGTGTACCCTAAACATGTGTATATTTCTAGCTGAATATGTTTGGGTCAATATACTACAGAAGCGATTTTTTTCAGCGTGTAGAAATTAAAAACGAACGTTTTAAAACAATGGTTAATTCTACATATGTCAACTTTAACAGGCTAGTATATTTCGAAGCCAAAGAAAAATTAAAATTGAATTATAAAAGATTTAGGTAAGTTTTGAAAATCTCTTTTAAAATAAATATACTTGGAGAAATTCGTAAACATTTTATTTGTAAAATAAAAACGTATCAAAAATGACGATTTTTCTCCGTGTATGGTCACATCTATTTCTGCCTTCCGATTCTTGATCCATGAAAGAACAATGTGCATTTGCAACTGAAACAAAACCAATTATTTCAAATTATTATCGCAAATCTTCATTTTGCATTGTTAGGGAGATGTAGGGTACTATATAGTTGGCCCCCCGACTTTCTGTCTTTCCTTACTGGTTTCGCATCTAACTTTTCAAGGATAAAAGCTCTAAAAAAATAGTATTTTTCATTTGATCATTTTAAAATTTGGTAGAGGGGAATTTCTTCATCCGAGAATCGGTCCATGTTAAGATATCGACCCGTATGCAATATGAGTCCCTTAATTTTTCATTTAATGTTTAAAATATACATGATTTCTATTCGATTTTTATGATAGTAGTTTCGAACGCTGCGCGTTTCTTATTCGGCTACAACAAGGTGGATAAGGCTGTCAGTTAGCCTTTCCTTACGACATTTCATTTGGAACTTTTATTTGCGAAACAACGATTTATTCGCACCTAAGTATTCTGTCTGTGTAACGATAACTTTATTGCAATTTTTAAGTTTTTTTGAAATTCAAAGTAAATATTTGTTAGATCTTTTTAATATTTGTAAAATTCATTTATATTTTAAATCTATTCACATAGTGATTAATATTTATTAATTTAATGCCAAAGTCCTTCGATTAATGAACATTATTATTTTATATTATTACTAGCTGGCCCCGGTCCACTTCGTTGCCCCAGACTTCAGATTTCCGATCACGTTAATTTTTGGACTAATTACGTAGACTGACACCAAATATATATGCACATAATTACATTGATCTCTCTAACAAATTGTTCAAGATATATCAAACACAAAATTTAATTGGCTTATATGGGCGGGGCCACTCCCATTTGTCCGACCCCGCCCATTTTTGGAGCAAGCACGTAGGTTGACACCTAATATATATGCACAAAATTAGAGTAATCTCGCTAATAATTTGTGCGAGTTATGTCGATTGGGTTTGTATTGGCGCGGCCACGCCGATTGGTCCAATCCAGCCCATTTTTACACCAATCAAGTAGACTACCTCCTAATACATATGCAAAAATTACAGCACTCTCGCTAACAAATTGTGCAAGATATATCAATTTCAAAATTTGACTTATATGGGCGGGCCACGCCCATTGGTCCGATCCCGCCCATTTTTGGACCAATTAAGTAGACTACCACCTAATACATATACACAACATTACAGCACCCTCGCTAACAAATTGTACAATATATGTCAATTTACAAATTTGGTTTATAAGGGCGGGGCCACGCCCATTGGTCCAATCCCGCCCATTTTTGGACAAATCACGAAGACTACCACCAGATACATATGTACAACATTACAGCTAACAAATTGTGCAAGATATATCAATTTCAAAATTTGGCTTATATGGGCGGGGCCACGCCCATTGGTCCGATCCCGCCCATTTTTGGACCAGCCACGTAGGTCGCCAGCAGATATATTTACCCAAAAGTACAGCTCTCTCGCTAACAAATTGTGCAACATATCTCAAATTCACCACTTGGCTTATAAGGACGGGCCACGCCCATTGGTCCTATCCCGCCCATTTTTTAACCAATCACGTAGCGTGCTACAGATACATATGCACAAAATTACAGCTCTCTCGCTAACAAATTGTGCCAGATATCTCAATTTTAAAATGTGGCTTAAAGGGGCGGGGCCACGCCCATTAGTCCGACCCCGCCCATTTTTGGACCAATCACGTAGACTGCCTCCAGATATATATATACAAATGTCTAGTTCTCTCACTAACAAATTGTGCAAGATATCTCAAATTCAAAATTTGGCTTATATGGGCGGGGCCACGCCCATTCGTCCGATCCCGCCCATTTTTGAACCAATCACGTAGACTGCCACCAGATATACATATGCACAAAATTACAGCTCTCTCGCTAACAAATTGTGCAAGATATCTCAATTTCAAAATTTGGCTTAAAGGGGCGGGGCCACGCCCATTAGTCCGACCCCGCCCATTTTTGGACCAATCACGTAGACTGCCTCCCGATATATATATACAAAATTCCAGTTCTCTCGCTAACAAATTGTGCAAGATATCTCGATTTAAAAATTTGGCTTAAAGGGGCGGGGCCACGCCCATTAGTCGCCTCGCCTATTTTTGACCAATCACGTAAGTCGCCAACAGATATATATAAACAAAATTACAGCTCTCTCGCTAACAAATTGTGCAAGATATCTAAAATTCAAAATTTGGCTTATATGGGCGGGGCCACGCCCAGTGATCCGATCCCGCCCATTTTTGGACCAATCACGTGGACTGCCACCAGATACATATGTACAAAATTACAGCACTCTCGCTAACAAATTGTGCAAGATATCTCAATTTTAAAATTTGTCTTATGTGGGCGGGGCCACGTCCACTTGATATATCGAAAATTCAAGTACCCTATTTTCACCACGCCCCACACATGTACATTCTGTGAAAATTTCAAGAAGATCGGTTCAGCCGTTTAGACGTCTATACGGTACAAACAAACCAACAAACCAACAAACCAACAAACAAACAAACACACATTCTTCTTTATATATATAGATATTTATTTAAATAGAAATCAGTCAAATATTCTGGGTCGCTAATACTACAGGGACAAACAACGAATTTTGTATTTTTTTACAGAAAATAATAATTTAAATTCAATTTAGGTCTCGTTGGACAAAAAGAAGACTATCCCTTGATAGTTGTTACACTCTTATTTCTCGAGTGTACAAAATGCTGATTTTTAGGTTTCCAGCGAGTTTGGTGTTCTGTTCAGTTCTGTTCTGCGTTGTGTTGTGCTGTGATGTTGTTTATGACAACTTATTAACAACACAAAACAAGAGAAAGCTCATGGAAATTTCATTCGACATCAAAGTGAATTCAAAATTACGATTCGTGGGGTATTTTTCAGTTTTAATCAAACATCATCATCATCAACAAAAACATACTCGTCATTGTCATTGTCACTGTCATCATCATTATCATCGCACTCGTCGTATACGTCCTTTTAATCATCGTCATCATAATCATCATCAACAACAACAACATTTCCACTCAGTTAAGCTGTTGTGTTTTGCCTCTGGTTTTCGACATTTACAAGGAAATGTGACACAAGTTTTTCTGTTTTTCATTTTGTTTTCTCTGCGTGTTTTTCCGTTAATAACTAAATTCTATTTAAGAGTTTTAGTAAAAGTTCACAATTGTATTTGCATAAAATCTTTTGTGAAGTTGTGTGAGAACAATGCTGAGAAGTTTTCCTCTTTTCAAATGTCATTGCTAATGCCAGTGCCGACGCTCTGGGGAAAATTGTCTTAAATCAAAGACTAAAATGTAAAGGAAAGGTCACAACGTTCAATACCAAATTTAAGAGTGGCTTTCCCAAGCAATATTGATTCGTGAAAACCGAAAAAAAAAAATAAAAAACAAAAGTCCTAAATAAGTTTGACATTTTGACTTGTTATTTTATTACTAATGGGAAACAACCTAAAAGAGGATTCGTAAAAGTTAATGTCCTTGTAATGTTCTTTTAATTTGAGAGGTATCAAAAGCAGAAATTCTTGGAAAAAATAAGGAAAATTGATTTGTAATGAAAATGCCTTAAAAAGTTGACAGATTTGGATGGCCACAAGTGGAGAATTGGAATTTTGCGAAACATATTAGTTTGAAAGAATTTTCTGTTATTAGGGATGTTTAAAATTTACAATTGGTTATAATCGTAACGGCTAACATATATAAATAAATCAGGGCTTGTCGAAGCTGATAAACTCTAGCGGTCATGTTCTTTTTACGACTCCAAGTGGGTGAATTTTGAACCAACTGACTAATACTAGTGTAGTGCATACCTATATTCGATTTGTAATTATACATCACTAGATATAAGTACTCATTGTAATCACTAATCTTAATTAATAATTGTAATTATATTCATGTCTGCTTTGTACTTAACTATGGAGAATGAATAAAATATGTTTGAGAGTAGTCTCTAGTTATCACTTGATCGATGCATTTCATTTTTATAAGAAGAACCTTTATATGGCGACCGTGACAAAGTGGAAAATAAAGTGCCAAAGAACATGTATAAAACCTGTTTCAGTGACTTTTATAAAGAGTTCATGTATTAGTAACAAAAGAAAAAGAACAGATAACACTGATCTACAAATGTTTAATGTGCGATTTTGGTAATCATTTGAGACAACGGACAGATATTTCATAAATAAAGTGTGAATATTTGATTGGATTAATTTTTCTCCCAATAAATGATTAAATTAAAACGAGTTCATGAAAAATGTACATTAAAAGTAACAACTAAAATATGATATAATGTAAAGTCGTTACAAGTAAAGTAATCATTGCTAAGAACTAAAAGTATAAAAACGAATGCAATATCAAATGTTACAAACGGTTTGTTAAAGTTAACACCCCCCCCCCACGGATGGTTAAAGGTTGAACAAATAATAATATGAATAACCATAACCCGCAGAAAATCAAACAACAATCAATAACGGTGTAATAATAGTGAATCTTGGACTAACAAGCACGAGGAGCGCGAGCAGAGCTAGTGGCGGCGACGATTGCAGAGCGATGAAATTACATACATATATTACGGAGACAATAAGAGAATCAAAGAGATTTGGAGCTGTGTAGACTTAGATGTAGATTTAAGAGAGAGAGAAAAAAAACAACAGCAACACTATAAACAATTGACATTTTGAGATGGGGAACATGATAAATAACTATTTTGTTTTTTTACATATGTATGTATATAATCACATAAAAATTACACTATTAACATGTTGAGATGGTTATGATTTTAAATATTTGGATTCGCAGTAATTACTAAATAACTATTTATAAAGAGAGAAAAAAAATAAAAAGAACATTTAATATTGCCATGTATCAACATAATGTGATTTTAAATATTATATCTTTCTAAGAAATTAAATATTGATACATTTTATTGTAATTAAATATTAAAATAATTACATACATTTTATTAATAAAAATTTCAATATCGTGTAAGGATAAATATAAAAAAAAAATGTATTCATTTAAATATCTAAAATTGGAATATCGTGTAAAGATAAATATTAAAAAAATTTTAAATTAATTTAAATGTCTAAGTTCGATGAAGAATCATTTAAAAGTTATATATCAAATTTCAATAAGATTCAAAAGAGAATTTTGCAAAAATGCCCGATTTCAACAAATGAAACAAAAATAAACGAATACATAGAATTAATAATTTCTTCTTATAATTCTATTTTGTCATATTTATCATTATATTTTGAAAATTTATCGACTGAATTAAAAACGTTTGTATCCAACAAAAGTATACATTGCAGAGAAATTTTAGTCAGATGTTTTGGAAAATTATATTGTAAAATCAGAGTGCCTCCTTGTCCTGAAAGCTTTATAGAAGTAAACAGAGAAATTTTTACTGAAACCGACTCAGGTTCAGGAAGTAGTGAAGAGAGTGATATAGAAGAGAAAGACATAGCAGGAAGCACAAATAGTAATACAAATACTCAAAATGATTTGAAGGCAGAGATGGCCACCTTAGAACAAAAAAAAATCATTTATTACTATGTGTTCTACAATGATGAGAGATAATTATGACGGCAATCCCCTTGTTTTGGAATCATTTTAGATAAAATTGACCTCATAAACGAGTTAACTGAAACCACACTTGTATCTACTTTTATAACATTTATTAAATCTAAGCTAGAAGGCAAAGCTCGTGAAGCACTACCAGAAAATGTAGCCACAATAGAAGATATAAAAGTAGCTCTGAGAAGTAAGATAAAACCAGATAATTCAAAAGTTGTTGCTGGGAAAATTGCCCCCTTGCAAGTGAGAAATAATAATTACTCTCAATTTTCCAAACAAACAGAAGAGCTGGCCGATGCTCTTGAGAGATCTCTTGTAATTGAGGGTATTTCAAAATCAAAAGCTCATGAAATGGCAATCGAGCAAACTGTTGGAGTTTGTCGATTGAATGCCAGATCAGATTTGGTAAAGTCTATTTTGGCTTCAACACCATTTGCGGACCCAAAGGATGTTGTTGCAAAATTGGTTGTGGAACAGACTAATGAATGTAATGAGAGGAAGGTACTCGCATTTAAGTCACGTGGCAACAATTTTGTAGGTAGAAATAACTTTAATTCTTCGAATCGTGGCAAGTATGGCACCGGTTACCCACGAGCGCTAAATAACAATCGTGGTAATAACTACAATCGCCATAAATATAATAATTTTAGCTCTGGTAACTATCAGTTTTACAACAACAATAGACAGGGTCAGCCAAATTATTGGAACAATTCGAACAATCGAAATAATTCAAATAACCGATGTCCAAGAACGCTTACTTTAAACGCAGAGGCCCCTCAACAAGAAATGTTGGGGGATACAAACCAGATCTAATCATAGAAAATCAATGCAGGGCTACAAAATATGTTTATTCTTTAAATTTAAATTATTCAGATTTCATAAATTTACATTGTACTGACACGAATCAGACATGCAGTTTTTTAGTTGATTCTCAAGCAGACATTTCTTTGATCAAGATTTCTTGTATAAGTACCAACATACAAATCAATACCAACGAAACTGTAAATATCACTGGAATAACTACAAATCCCATTACGACATTAGGAACAATTACTACAAATTTAATCATTCAAAACAATTATATTTCTCAAAGATTTCATATCGTATGCGATGATTTCAATATTCCTTCCAATGGAATACTTGGTAAAGACTTTCTAAAAGCTAACAGATGTAAAATTAATTATGAAAACATGACCATTTCATTTTGGAATTATAATAATAGACTAGAAATTCCCATTTTACATGGTACTCAAAACAATAATTGTGTAATACCTCCAAGATGCGAAGTTTTTAGAATTTTTAAATTGGCCACAGATTCAGACCCAGTTTTCATAGATTCGCAGGAAGTTTGTGAGGGAGTATTTATTGCCAAATGCATCGTTGATTGAAAAACGCCTGTCTTGCGAATTATGAATATAACTGATGAATATAAATGTATAGCAAATTCTAAAATCAAATCAGAAAGTATTGAAAATTTTCACGTTTTCGCAATCGATAAAGTTGTCTTAGATAGTGATCGCGTAGAAACCTTGAGAAATATTCTGAAAGATCAAATTCCAAACGAGATGAAGGACAGATTGATGCCATTGTGTTTACAATATGCCGACATATTTGCTTTGGAAAATGACAAAATGTCAATAAACAATTTTTATGAACAAAAACTAAGTCTAACTGATCTTAATTTTTTATCAAAAATTATCGTCTTCCACATTCACAGAAAGGTGAAATTGATAGGCAGGTCAAAAATTTATTGGAAAATGATTTAATTGAACCAAGCAGTTCAAACTACAACAGTCCTTTGATATTAGTACCAAAAAAGAACATACATGACAAGAAAAGTTTTAGAATGTGTGTCGATTTCAGAGCGGTAAATAAAAAACTAATAGCCGATAAATTTCCACTTCCCCGTATCGACGATATTTTGGATAACCTCGGAAGGGCAAAATATTTTTCAATTCTTGATTTATTTTCTGGTTTTCATCAAGTGCCTCTTCATTTAGATTCTAGACACATAACATCCTTCAGCACAGATCGTGGTTCGTATAGGTGGAAGGTATTACCTTTTGGTTTAAATATAGCACCTAATTCCTTTTCACGAATGATGTCTATTGAATTTTCTGGTCTAGCACCATATCAAGCCTTCTTATATGTCGATGACATAATTGTAGTCGGTTGTAGTGTGCAACATCACTTAAACAATTTATCAAATGTTTTTGATATTTTTAGAAAATTAAATTTTTAGTAGTTTTAGTAGTTATCTCAACTGTATTGTACTGTAATTTACTACATTGGCCATAAGGCTTCAAATTACTTGTTTGAATAAATAAATAAAATAAATAAAATCAATCCTAATAAATGCAATTTCTTTAAACCAGAAATAATTTTTCTTGGCCATAAATGTACATCGAGAGGACTCTTACCAGACGACTCAAAAATAAGAACAATCCAGAACTATACTGTTCCGCAGAACAAAGACGATGTCAAAAGATTTGTAGCCCTTGCGAATTATTATCGAAGGTTTATACAAAATTTTGCATCCATAGCTGCTCCGTTGAATAACTTAACTAGGAAAAAGATTCATTTTAAATGGAATAAGAAATGTCAGACAGCTTTTGAGGTTTTAAAATCAAGCCTAATATCCCCAAATTTGATACAATATCCAGATTTTTCAAAAAAGTTCGTTATTACTGTTGACGCATCTAAAATTGGATGTGGCGCAGTTTTAAGCCAGAACTGCGATGGATACGACTTACCAATTTATTTCGCTTCGAAATCGTTTAATAAAGCAGAACAAAAGAAACCAACAATTGAGCAAGAACTTCTGGCAATACATTTCGCGATAACTCAATTTAGACCCTATGTTTATGAATTTACTGTTAGGTCTGACCACAGACCTTTAGTCTATTTGTTTAATATCAAAGACCCATCTTCCAAATTGACTAAAATAAGATTAGAACTATCTGAATACAATTTTACAGTGGAATATATTAAAGGCAAAAGCAACATAGTTGCTGATGCACTTTCACGAATTTCAATTGACGAATTGAAAAACGTGAATAAAGAAATTTTTGCAGAAAATCTAAGCAAATTCAAGAACAAAAAATTAAAACTAGTATTCAGAAGGAAGTCCATGAACAAAAGAAATTGCTAATCTATGACAAATTTTCACATGAATTTAACAATAATAGGCATGTTTTCGTTACAAGCTAGCACTTTTAGTTTAGCACTTTGCAACGAAAACAACTGACTTCCACTAACTGGCACATAAGCAATAAGTGGCGGATTTTCACTATCTGGTAGCAATGGCGTCATGAGTTGCGAAGAAAGAACAGTGCGAAACAGACAAAAAATTCGTGAAAAGTATTTATAAAACATATATTTACTATTCTATGTTCAATTGTTTACACTCTTTTGCAAATATTAAAATAATTTCCCATTTTTGTTCTTCTTCTTCCCGTTAATTCACAATAATTGATAAAATCTCTCCAAAAATGGGATGCCATATTGCTAAATATAGGGTGCCCAATCTGGCAACATCATACTCGATTAAGACATGAACACAAGCACCAAACTTCATCGGGAACTAATAGTGCCTAAAAGTGCTTAGCTCCCCATACAAATTAAGCACTTATGGTGTAACGAAAACACGCCTAATATTGCAAAAATCAGATCTGAAATTGTTTATACAAACGATAAATTAACAAAGATATATATAAATATGAACAGAAAATTTGAAATTATACTTTCTGTGAATATATTGATTGACAACAAAACATTGAATTTAGAGGACATGCTTTCGAGGCTAGAAAAAGAAGCCATCAATCACAATATTCATAAGGTGGAATGGCCAAAAGATGATGTATTTTTTAAAATATGTTCTATACAAAAACTAAAAGATTATGGCTCAAAAATTTTAACAAAATTAGAAATAATCTTAACTGATCCAATAGAAACAGTATTAGACAGAGAGAGGAAAGAAAAACTCTTAAACGTATATCACAACGATCCGCTCTTAGGAGGGCATTGTGGACGTAGAAAATTATACGCGAAATTGAGGACTAAATACTACCTATAAAACCATTTGATATTGTCGTTATAGATACCATTGGCCCCTTAACAGAGTCGAATACTGGAAATAAGTATGCTCTAATCCTAATGTGTGATCTTACAAAGTATTTAGTAACAATAGCAATACCAGATAAAACTGCAAACACTGTAGCCAGATCCATTTTTGAAAAATTTATCTTAATATATGGGTCGATGAAAGAAATTAAATCAGAACGGAATTCAAAAACGAAATATTAGAGGAACTATGTAAACTATTAAAAATTAATGTACGCTTTTCAACAGTATATCATCATCAAACGTTAGGAACAGTGGAACGCAACCACAGAGTTTTTAACGAATATTTAAGATCATATATAAATGAGAATATGTCAGATTGGGATACTTATTTGAAGTATTTTACATTTTTTCACAACACCACAACAAATACAGCTTTCGATAATAAGATTTCCCCGTATGAATTGATATTTGGAAAGGTAGCAACATTGCCCAATGACATTCTGAATGGAACAGTCGATCCAACATATAATATAGATAATTATAACAAAGAACTCAAGTTTCGTTTACAAAAATCACATAAACTAGCAAAAGAATTGATCGAAAAACATAAATTGCGTAATAAAACATTTTATGATCGATATGCAAAACCTCTGACCGTAAATGTAAATGACAATGTATTGATTCAAACACAACCTTATGATAAGTATAGAAGTATTTATGAAGGTCCATATGTTGTCAAATGTATTGATGATTGTAATGTTACAATTTATGACAAAATTAAAAAGAAAACCAAAATTGTACACAAAAATCGAATTAGAAAATCAGAAGCATTAACAAAATGAATCATGCACATATTATTTTCATGATAAAAAAAAATAGAAAGGGGAAAATGTATGATATCCTAATACTCTTTTGATATTTTATTGAAATACTAAATAAAAAGCAAAAACTGAATTTATTGCATTAAGCTAAATTAAATTTAAAATATTAACTTAGATATTGTATTATAATAATACATATTGATATTTAAGTATAACCTAAATTATATTTTAAGCAAGAAGAAACAAGAATTAAACGATGATGGTACCCATCGTTTACTTCTTCTTTCTATATAAAAATGGAGGTGTAGTGCATCCCTATATTCGATTTGTAATTATACATCACTAGATATAAGTACTCATTGTAATCACTAATCTATTACAATTATATTCATGTCTGCTTTGTACTTAACTATGGAGAATGAATAAAATATGTTTGAGAGTAGTCTCTAGTTATCACTTGATCGATGCATTTCATTTTTATATGAAGAACCTTTATACTAGTCACGCTTATCGAAGAGGTATTGTGAGCTTATAATTTCAATTCATTTTCTAACCCACAGAGATGACAGTGAGAGTAATTAAGAAAAAGGGAACTAATTCGGCTGTTTCTTAACCCTACAACCGATTGTGACAAATCTTAGCATGCTTATAGAAGTAAAAGTTTAAATTTGGGCACCGTTTTGGCGTACAGGTCCTCAAAGTTGGCCACCTCGTCTTTTTTGTCTAATTTGTAAAATCTTTTTTGCGTGCATTCTACTACTAAAAAGTCTCGTATAGTTACCAAATTCATGTTTCATTTGTTCCCTAGTACTTTGTGAATATCGGAGCAGAATATACACCGATTTTTTTCACAATAAATCATATAACAAATTTTGTTGTCAATTCAATAATGTTAATGTCAGAAAAAAATGGTTTATGTTCTATTTTATTTAGAAATTAATATATTTCAATGGAATATTTTGTAGTTTTTGTAGGTTTTGACAGTTGAAAAGTCAATTACCTTAATTACCAGAATAATTTCGAAAATCCCTAGAAATGGAATTTTGTAATTTTCCCCTATATCTTCTATATTAAACGCCGGGCTTCAAATTCCCTTTGCAATTCGTCGTGCAACACCCTACCACATATAAAAACCAGTAAGGAAAGGCAGAAAGTCGGGCGAGGCCGGCTATATAATACCCTACACCTCCCTAACAACGCTACAAGGGTCATTGCGATAATAATTTGGAATAATTGGTAAGCGGGTAGGAACATATTATCTAATTCTGAACCGGTGATAAATTGAGAAACTTGTTTCTGGAGAAATTTAATGGTCGGAAGTAAAGTACAACTTCTATAGCGCTTTGATACCAAATCAGGAGGAACATATATATGGAGGTTATATATAATTCTGAACCGATTTTGAATACTACTCATTGAGGTAAAAAGACCTCTTTCTGTCGAATTTCGTACTGATCGAATATAAAATACAGTCTCTATAGCGCTTAGATGTCAAATCGGGGGTAACATATATATGGGGGATATATCTAAATCTGAACCGATTTTCTCCGCATTTGGCAGTATTTCTTCATGTAGAAAGAAACCTCTTTTTGCCGAATTTCGCACTGATCGGATATAAAATAAAATTTTTACGCTTACATGTCAAATCGGGAGTAACGTATATATGGGGGCTATATGTAAATCTGAACCGATTTTAACCAAATTCAATCGTCCTTGGGCCAAAAAAAAAGATATGTGTAAAGTTTCGTCGAGATAGGACCATAATTGCGACCTGTACTTTGGTTACAAGAATACATGCACAGACAGACAGACGGACGGACGGACAGACGGACATAGCTAAATCAACTCAGAAAGTGATTCTAAGTCGATCGGTATAATAAACTATGGGTATATTTCTTCTCCTTTTGGGTGTTACAAACAAATACACAAAGTTATAATACCCTGTACCACAGTGTGGTGTACAGCGCTTTGATATCAAATCGGAGGAACAAATATACGCCCGAATTTGGCAGTGTTTTGTAATAAGAAAAGTCTCTCTGCCGAATTTCGCACTGATCGGATATAAAATACGGCTTCTACAGCGCTTATACGTCAAATCGGGTGTAACATATATATGGGGGCTATATATAAATCTGATCCTATTTTTCTCAAATTAAGTGCTATCTCTTAGTGTATCAAGATACTTCTTTTTGTCAATTTTTATTCAGATCGGTTAAAAAATGTTGCTTATACAGTGCCTATGTGTAAAAACGGAGATATATATAAATCTGAACCGATTTTCATTGAATCAAAAAAGAGCACTGTGCTAACTTACATCATAATCGGAAATGTGACCTGCACTTTGATTACAACAATACATCTGATGAAGGACAAGCGGACTGGCGGAAAGACGGACATGGTTAAATCGACTGAGAAAGTGATTCCAAGTCGATCGGTTCAATAACCGGGTTGTCTATCTCTTCTCCAACAAATGCACAAACTCATAAGACCCTGGACCACAGTGTGGTGTAGGGTATAAACTAGGGATGTAAGGAACGCGAATGCGAATATTGAAATATATTTCTTGCGAATGCGAAAGCGAATATTGAAATATGCATTTTTGCGAAGGCGACTGCGAAAGCGAATATTGAAATATGTGTTTTTGCGAAAACGAATGCGAAAACGAGTAATTGTTTGACCATTAAGTACAAACAAAATTAAGGACCAGAATGCAAACTTTTCCAGGAAACTTATGTATTAAGGACGTTGTCTATATTTTGACCTCTTGTTACCATAAAGGCAGATATGTTTTTTCTACTGTTTTGAAGAGAAGTATCAGAGGTTTTCATTGGTATTAATATGTTTAAAATGTGTGGAGCAGTTAAGATATGACAATTTTAACGAATGGAAGCGAATACTAAAATATATATATTTGCGAAGGCGAAAATGAATTTTCCAGAGATGGTTTTTGCGAATGCGAAGCGAATGTTAAAAATGATGCGAATAATTCGCTTTCGAATATGCGAATGAAAATATTCGTTACATCCCTGGAATAAACATTTATATTTGTTTATATTAAAATCTGAACCAAATATCTCAAAATTAAACAGTACAGGGTGGCTGATATGTATTGCAACCAACTTCAGGTTGCTATCATTTCTAAACCGCTAGTCTGATAGCTGACAGATTTATTTCAGTGACAGTTCATTTTATTGTTTACAAGCTTACAAAAGCATTTTGATCTATTGCATTCAGAAAAAAGTTATTCGTGATGGAATTCAAGCGTCATAATGTGATTGCTTTATATTTGGGTGGAAAAACACAAGTGGCTATCGTTAGAGCACTCCAGCATTTAAATGAGCCGATGGTAATGGTGTGGGCCGCCGTAACGGCCGATGGTCGCTCCCCGCTCGTATTCATCGACCACGGGGCCAAATAAATTCCGAATATTATCGGGAAAATGTCCTAAAGACAGTATTGAAGCCCTGGGCAGACAAACATTTCGGCCGCAGACCATGGACATTCCAACAGGACTCAGCACCATCGCACTCAGCACACGTCAACCAAGAATGGCTTAAAAAGGAGGTTCCTCGGTTCATTTCTACCGCACAATGGCCACCAAGATCTCCGGATCTCAATCCGTTGGATTTTTGAGCCTGGGGTATTTAAGAGAATAAAGTTCGCACTAAAAAATATAAATAGAATGGGCCAAAATACCGCAGAGCTACTTTCGTGCTGCGTGTGATGGCTTTGTCGGCCGTTTGAAGGCCATAATTCCAAAGGTGGCCAATTCGAACAAATCTAAACTATTTCTAAAATTTTATGTTATTTCCGACATTTTTTGCTTTTGAACAATAAAATTTAAAAAAAAAAAAATAAATAAATATAGCGCTTTACTTTGTTGCATTACATATCAGCCACCATGTATTCGTTCCTAAATTAACGAAATTCTTTGAGCGAAATTTTTTAAAGATCTTTGCAACTTCTATAGCCCTTTGATACCAAATCGGGACCAATATATATATAAATGGGGTTATATCTAAATCTGAACCGATTTTTTCATAAATTTAGCTGTGTTTATTCATGTAACAATAATCCTCTTTCTGCCGAATTTCGTACTTATCGGATATAAAATAGTGTTTCTATAGCGTTTACATATTAAATCGTGGGTAACGTTTATAACTATATGGGGATTACCATAAGTTCGACCTGCACTTTAAAAGTCTACTAAGGAGTTTCTTAGTATAGAAATGAAAAAAATTATGTTCAGCTTTATATATATCGTATTACCTCCAACAATATATTTTTGTATTATTATAAAAATATTCTTCTCCTCCTTGAAATAAGCCTTGATGTGGTGGTGGATCTAAGTGTTTTGGTGCTGTGTATTATAAGTTTTCTTGTAGCCCAGGTGTTTGTAAGGGCCTAAATATTGACGCTAGACTCGTTTTTACGATCGACTCAGAATCACTAGCAGATTCCGTGCGTTGGTCGCAATATTACACCGATCTTAATGAAATTTTACGCTTTCACGTCAGAAATGAAGCCTATAGAATTTGGTAAAAGTTGGTTCAGAGATATAACCCCCATATATAGGGGCTATAACTAAATCTGAACCGATTTTCTTAAATTTTTTTAAGTTCAAGAAACTGTTATCTGCTAAATTTTATAGTTATGTTCAGAAATAAGGTTTCTATAAACCTTGTATGCAAAATAGGGATATACAGGGTCTCCCATATTCGACGGACCCATCTGGCAACGCCATAACTTTTGACAGAGATGTCAGATCGCTTAATGACATACCGCTTTTGAAGCGTCAGTCCAAGCAGATTTTTACCATGGAACAATACACGCCACGCGAGCGCTCTGAAATAGTTGAAATTTACATTCAACAGAAGAAGTCAAGTCAACGTGCTTTTAAAATATTAAAAAATGTGAGAAGTGCGCCTTCTAAGAACACCATTAAGCGGCCAAATAAAAGTCGACCAAGGCGATCGGCCGAGAATATCGCTGCCGTACGAGCCAGTGTTCCCCAAGAACATCCCAAAAACGCCGTTCTCAGCAGTTGGGCATGGCTCGGTCCACTTTACAACGGATTATTCGCGTTGATTTGCATTTGTTCCCGTACAAAATTCAATTGACGCAAAGATTGTTGCCTGCGGACAAGCCTCGTCGATTGGAATGGGCCCAACGAGTCCGTGGGTCCGTCGAATATGGGCAACCCTGTACGTATATATATCGCATGAGATATATGGGCTATGAGATAAAGACGGCATCGAAGGAGGAGCTGAACACGATCACAAGAAATGATTATTTGAAGTGCTTCGAGGATTGGAAAACAATTTTGGCAGAAGTGTATGATATCCGAGATATAGATATTCATGAATAAATTAATACTTTTTAAAAAAAATACAAAATTCGCGAAATTTTTGAACATACCTCGTACATACGAGTATATATGGGGGATATATTTAAATCTGAACCGTTTTAAACCAAATTCAATATAATTTGTCCCTGATGCAAGAAAGGATTCTGATCTACTCTCAACTTTACGAACAGCTTAAGATGGTCAGAGGGACGGACATGGTTAAGGGGGAGCAACATTAATTCTTGCAAAAAAAAGGAACATTTTTGTGATTTTTATGTGACGACACACTTCAAATCTTTTGATTACAACCAACGGTATATTATAGTCTAACTTTCGAAGTATATTGTGTAAAAATTTCATGAAGAAATAATAAAAAATATGGCAACGTCAGGAATAATTCGGAAGCGTATCGGAAAAATTTTAATTTCGGTGTCCGTCATAACTCGGGTATGTATTAACTAAAATCAAAAAACCAAAATTTTTTCGTTAGATATTCGTTTTACCCAGGTAATGCTGGAAGTTTTTTTCGAAATTTCTATTTGTATTTTTTTTTTTTGCAAAAAATCGGCTAATTTGTTATTTTAGCGTTACCTCGTAAATTATGTACAGAAATAGTGTTCAAAATTTCAAAACGATAGGTGGAGTAGTGTTGAAGTTATAGTGAAAACCGACTTTGAAAACGTGGGTTGTGGGGAAAACTTTTTTATACTCTCCACCATAGGATGGGAGTATATTCATTTTGTCACTCCGTTTGTAACACCTCTAAATATAGATCTGAGACCCCATAAAGTATATATTCATAATCGTCGTAAAATTCTAAGACGATTTAGCCATGTCCGTCCGTCCGTCTGTGGTAATCACGCTACAGTCCGCAATAATAAAGCTAGGTTGATCAAATTTGGTACAAATACTTCTTATAGTTGCAGGTTGTTTGGGATTGCAAAAGGGCGATGTCGGTCCATATTTAGATATAGCTCCCATATATATCATATAACTTGTTGTTATTCCTACTGTTCTCATCTACTATGTATATGTTTGAGTTATTTTGTAGGTTTGAGTTTTCATGCTATCCATGGTGGAGGGTATATAAGATTCGGCATGGCCGAACTTAACGCTTTTACTTGTTTTAATTTACGAGTTCATTTCATATCAACCCGAAAACTTTTTTGGGTCACCACTCCCGATTTCAAAATAAATTTCCATTTAGATTCTCTTCTCAAAATAAAACTTTTTAAAGTTAGCGAAAAAAAATACAAATATTCTTTCCTAATGTTATTAGACTGTCAAATCTGAGAAGAAGGGGAAACATTCTCAAAAACGGTACGTTACGAGTTATGTATTTTCAAAACGCGTTAAGTAAAGGCTCATTTTAAAAGTCGTAAGTTTTTCTTTTCGCGTCCTTACCTTTTTTAAATGCATCTGCAAATTTAATTTGCTTTTTAAACATCAATGACACCAACATAAAATTCTGCGAAAAATATAGTTATATATCACCATATATTCTAAACGAATGCTGAACATTTAAAGACGGCGTTCAGCCCCGTTCTTTTAAAAAAAATATTTATTAAACAATTCCTGAGATGTGAATATTGCAGGTTTTTATATAAACGCGCTAGTGGATTTTTATAAATTAGTCATGACTATTACATCCTAGATGTACGCGACAATTAGCCAATATTTGCATATATCGTTATATAGTTTTCCGTTGGTGTTTTCTAGGAAAACGCCAACATAGATATGTGAAATATTTCATAGGCATGTAGAAATCGAAATTGTTTTCTTTTTTACTTTAAGGAACTGTTTGATCTTCAGCTCAACTCTACATTGAGAAAGCCATAATAAAACATCAATAACAACAAAATAGAAATTTTTTTTGTTGGAATGATTTGGATTTTGGAGTGATTATTTCTATTTTGTGAATTCAATATTTTTCAAAGTTTATAAAGGAAAATCATTGGAATTTTTTAGTAAACAATGTTTTGAAAAAGAACGAGGCTGAACACCATCTTGTTGTTAAAAGCTCCTTCAATGTCAAGAAATGCCACCATGGTGAATTCTTTGAATTGCAGGGACGATTCGATAGTGCTCACAAGTTCGTGCAGGGCTGATTCTGTAGACTTGCCCTTATTGTAAGCATGTTGGTTCCCCGACAGGAGTTTTGTATCCAGGTTTTCCCTAATGAAATGATCTAAAAGTCTTTCAAGACCTTTCAATAGGAAGGTGAATAGGCTAATTGGTCTGAAGTCTTTTGGCCTAGTGTACGATATCTTTCCCGCTTTGGGTATGAATACCACTTTGGTATCCCTCCATCGATTCGGCATGTATGAAAGCCTGTTACAGCCTACATAAACTTTATCCAGCCAGGGGATAATGCACTTTAATATTTTCTGCATTTCTTCTGGAGTGATGCCATCTGGTCCAGGTGACTTGAAGGGCTCAAAGCTGTTAACAAGCTAGCGACGCTCGAAGTCCAATCGCATTCTTGTTGGTCCTGCTGATGTTCAGGTTCTGTTGGTGAGTTCCCCGGGAAATGTGTGTCGAGCAGTACATTAAGCGACTGCTCGCTGTTTTTTGTCCAGTTATTTGCCTCATCTTTAAAACCCACTGTACAGGGTGAAACTGATAGTATCTTCCTCAGCCTTGCGGCGTCGGAGACATTTTCCACTTCGCCACAGAAGGTATACCAAAAGCGTCTTTGCGCCTTCCTAAGCTCCTTCTTATATATCTTGAGTTGATAGTTAAAGGCATCCCAATCATTAGCGACCCCAGTAGATTGCGCCCTGTTGAATAGCTTGTTGCAGGTCTTTTTCATAGCCGTTAGCTCAGAAGTCCACCTTTGAGGTTTAGTTTTACCCTTGTACCTGGTTTTCGGACAGGCTTCTTCAAGGGAACAATATAATGATGTGATGATATGCTCGACCAGATTATCCAGACCGGCTTTGTCATTCGGTTCGTAGAGAAGTTTAGAGTTTAGGACTTTCTTGACATTCTTCTCATACAGGTGTCACTTTGACTTCCTCACATTTCTGTGGACGGCAGGTTCAGGCGCTTTTTCAGCGAGTTTGAACTCAATATAATGGAGATTCTTGTCTGTCTTTAATTGTAAAGGTCGCTTTATTGCCTGTGTTACAAATAGTTAGGTTTGTAGTTAGAATAAAGTCAAGAATGGAATGACCTCTATAGTTTATATCCGTACAACCCCAGATAGTATGATGAGCGTTCGTGTCTGCGCCAATAATTAGCTCGAGCTCGTCAGACGTTGCATCTTCTGCTAATTCCCTGAAGAGAGCTGTCAGTACTACAGCTTTATAAGGGAAGTAACTGGAGACTACCCAATATATGCGATTACTGATTTCCAGACAAGCAGCTGTTTGGTCTTTACCACTTAAATTAGTCAGGAGAAATATACTTAGATCTTTCCTGGCCAAAATGCAGGTTCTTGGAGAGCCTTCACGGTTGGCCACAATACCGCACACCCTTCCTCCTTCTTCCTATGACGATGTCTACTGCACCTGTGGACAGGCGCAGCAAAAGAGCCGCTGAGGCTGCTTTAGCGTGATGGAGATTAATCTGTAGAATTCTTACTATCATTGGTAATTGACAGATTAACATCCACCCCGACAAGGGCGTTATCGAACTCTTCGTCGTTATCACCCAGGAGCATGTCCCCGCCAGATGCGTGAAAGAGTCCGGAGACTCTCGTCAGCCCCTCAGTGTCCGAAGTAGTGATTTCGTCCTCAGAGAAGTAAGTTACAGATATGTTAGAGTTGGGGTCACCAGAAATAATGGGCGTGCTAAGTCCGCACTTCCAGAAAGCTGGTGGACGACTCGCCTTCCGCAGTGGGAGCTATGGTGAGTACGAGTACTCACCATGGGACATCAGGTGATATGATTCTTTTGATTCAACTCATTGGCTTTAGAAGCATCTATGACGCCCTTAGCCCAGGTAAGTGACTCTTTTTGTTTTTCGGTTAGAGCTTAAACAGCCTCCAACTTCGTCAAAACTTTGAGCGCTATCCGGTGCTCATTGTGCTTCCCTTTTGACGGTCGGATATGACATTTTCCCCTCACCGCACCACCTGTTGTGAGTACTGGGGGGAAATTTTCACCATTTTTGGTGTGGTAGCTTTGGCCAAGACCAACGGACGGACAGTCGGACGATTGGGGCACCCCGCTCCATCGGAACATGAAGGCATCCCCATCAAGCGAATTTATATATTTATCTTTTTTTAGACCTTCCCGACTTTGTAAAGATTTTTTTGCGATTGCGAATAGGTGGTGCGTAATAGGTTTTAACTTTCCGCTCTGATAAAACGTCCGTTCACTACGACTGATCAGCAACGACATAAACCTAGACCTAACCCTAGAACAAATGGGGCTACATGACTATATTTTTCAAAATAGAGTTGCATATGCAACTGATGCATTTAAAAACTTTATATTAACCAGCATTAATAAGTGCAAGTCACTATTTCGTCCACACGTTTTCATAATACATAATTTCCAAAATACACATTTTCAGATATTTTCCCAAATTTTTCGTATTTAAAATGCTTATACAATTTGAAAAAAAAATGTTTTTTTTCTACAAAATGATTCTTTTCCATAGTAAAACGCATATCGCGACCTAAGTGTGTAAAGGCTCTATGTCCAATATTTAAAATTCTCCTGTACAAATACTTAGTGTATATTAGTGTTTTTATAAAGGGTATATGGACTTAGCGCTTTTACGATTCAGCTTTTAAAGATGACAAAGCATGATTTTTGGGTTTTTTGTTTTCAAATCGATGTGTATCCAACTTATCTTACGTTCCGCTTCAAAAAATACTTTTAGACAAAAAGTGGACTTAGCGCCGTTTCACGCTTATGTCGCGATATACAAAATTTAAAGACATTCGGGAATATCGACCAGATTTTTTTTGAAAAATCGTTCAGTTTGACATGGAATGAACGATATATAGTTCTGGCCTATACGAGCACTATGCCGCATATTACCACGTTTATTATACCCTCACTTTAGTGTGACGAGGGTATATATCATTTGCTACGGAAAAAAGTGTAACATGTCGAAGGAGTGACCTAAGACCCCAAGTATGTTCGGAGGAAATCCGTTTTGGGTCATTTTAAGTCGAATGAGCAATGTCCGTCCGTCTGTCTGTCTGTCTGTCTGTCTGTCTGTCTGCTGGCTGGTGCGCACGATAACTCTCTAAAGGAGTAACCGATTGACCTCATATTTGGTATGTGGTAATATTTTTTTCTATCTCCGGCTAAGTTCGAAGATGGGCCATATTGGTCCACTCCTTCTAGTACCTCCCCCACAAAGGGTTAAAATGTTGTGAAATATTGATTCTTTAATAACTGCTATACTACTTATTCGAATCTTTTGAAATTCCACACATAGTATTAGCTTATTAATCGTTATAAACTCGAGAAAAATGGGCGAAGTCGCCACGTAACTTTTGGTACCTCCCACACAAATGCACCATTTTGCACAAAAAGTTGACAGCTTATAACATTAATAACAGTGTATAAAAATACTTGAAATTTTGTACAGTATTATGCTTTTATATTGCCTACAGTCCAGGGAAAAATGGGTGTTGTTGTCACGCCCCTTTTGATACCTCCCACACAAAGGTACCTTTTTGCACCAAAAGTTAACAGCTTATAACATTAAAACCAGTGTATAAAAATACTTGAAATTTTGTACAGTGTAATGTTTTTATAGTGTCTATAGCCCTGTGAAAAATGGGCGTTATTGCCACGCCCCTCTTTGTACCTCCCACACAAAATGCCCAAATCATACCACAATTTAATGTCTCATAACGTTTATACCAGTGCACATAAATGCTTATAAGTCGGCACAGTGCAATGAATTTAAAGTATCTAATGTTCAGCAAAAAAAAGATGTATTTGATAAACCCCTTCTGGTACCTCCCACACAAATTGACAGAATAATTCGAGTAATATTCAATATTACATTACTCACAAAGTGAGGGTATACCTTAGTCGGTTTACCCGACTGAAACTTTCTTACTTGTTTTACTGTCAATTTTGTCCGAATTAATGTTGAAAAACTTTAAAATGTTGTTCTCACTCACTTATAGAAACCGATTATATATGTACGAGCATATTCCACATGAATTGCTTTCCTCTAGAATTTGAATAATCCATATCTCCTAAAAATCACAACTGGAAATCATCGATTTTATTTAACAATATTTGTCCAAAGATTTTATCATTTAAACGAGTTTATTAGGCTGATTGAATTCTCATATCAAAAGTCAATGCTCTGCAGTTCAATGTATAAAATGCAAAAAGTCATCAGACGTGTCCAAACAATTTGCAAACATTTATAAAGATTAATTTTTCGTACAAAATAAAACATTTCTTACAAAAATGAATGCCGAATCTTTTACTACTAAGAAATGATATATGTCGTAAAATCACATTTATAACACTGCCGAATAATGAAAGCAATAAAAAATGTACAACAGCAAAATAATGACGACTGCTGAGACTTCCAGAAGAGTTTTACTCTGTGAAGAAATTGAGTGAAGTTCACGCACACAGTGAGGACGAAAGGAATTCCAGCAGCGACATGAAACCTTAGCAACACAATAAGACATTACAGGGATTCCACAAAAAAAGTCGAAAAGTGTGAAATGTTTTCACATTCATCAGAGAGATATCACAGAATAAATATCTTTAACAAGAAACACCCTAACCAACATTACATACTTAAGACTGTCGTAGATAAGTCGAATTTAACAATTGGAAATGCACATATTCTGTACTAGCATACAGAATTTAAATTTATATTTAAAGATATTGAAATGTACAGTCACATACTATTCTTATCATATCATAGACAATTAATTTTTGCTTGCATCCCTAATCGGGAAAAAGATATTAAGTTGAGTTGACAATCGGTTCACATCTGATGAAAACGCAGATAATTTATATGTATCTCAACCACCAAAGTGGATTAAATTTTAATAAGTCAAAGACAATTTTAAGGCATATGCAAAACTCAATTTGTTAACATTAGTAGGAGTACAATGGAAGATTGAAGAGTTTAAAGATGTCCAAATATTACATAAAAACTTTTCTCTTTAATTGCCTCTCCAATTGCCTAAAACATGTTTAATTCTGTATATACTGAGGTCTGCCTTCGTAGGAAGTCTGACAGATCGTGCCGGTACAGATGTTCGTATTATTGATAACTTTGTGTAGAAAACCGTTTGGTTCCAATTAGGGGCAACTGAATCCGTGTTAGCATTGGTCTATGTGAGCTGGTAACTCCGGCTGCCACCCAAACCTATGATGATGTCGCAGTACTTACCACGTGGCGCATCATCGCCCTGCTATAGTTCTCGGGACCTGGCATATCACCTATCGAGTCTTTAACGATTTCAGAATATTGTTTGTGGGATACGTGAAGTCTCTCGTCTATAGGGACAAGTCAACCACGAGTTCTGCTTTGGAAGACAAATGTAGCTTCAATAGTATGGTAGGCATCAACTGTCCCGGTTCGAAAGTCCCTTTGGAAGGCAACCGCCTCGATTTTTATGAAGCCAAAAAAAATTTATTGATAAGTGATTGCTTAAATATTTTGGTTCTAGCGGTTTCCATTTGTGAGTTGGACCAGTAGCTAAACACCTCCAAAATAAATAGAGGTTTCCGTTCTGAAACATAGCCGACTTTATTCTTATATTAATATAAACAGACAAATCTGGTGAAAAAAGGTCAGCGCTTGGATTCTGCATTAAAAAATTTAAATTTGTTTCTACGCTCCAGATATTAAGATTATTGTGCCATTTTTTACGATTTTTCCAAAGGATTTTAAAGAATTTTTTTGAGGAAATCTAATGTATATCAATATGTGAACCGATTTTCATCAAATTTGGTATTGCTTATTCTCCCAGAAATTAATTCCTGTTAAATTTCTTGGTGATCCTTTGATAAATGTTGCTTAAACAGCGTTTAAATTTCATATATCAGGCACAAAAGTATTTATGGATCGATATATAAGTCTGCTTACCTTAGTTTGAAAACGATGAGCCGTTTTCACATCCATGGAAATTTTTTAAGCGATGCCACACTCTGCTAAAGGGTATTATGACTTCACAAATTTGTTTGCAATGCCCACAAAACGAAGATGTAGACCCATAAATTACAACGGTCAACAAAAACAAACCTTTTCTTGGGTTTCCGTTTTAATGCATACATTCTGTTGCTAGACATCAAAAAACGTGAAAATTTCTATTCTTAGCTTTCAAAGTTTGTTTTTGTAAATTTTGCACCGATAAGATCTTAAAACCTTTCTAAATTAGCTACAACTTTTAAAATTATGCATCGATTTTCTTCGGAATGAGGTCATTTAATTCTGACCGATCTGACAACGATAAAATCATAAAAATATAACAATTATGCATTTTTAGATTGTTTTATGGGGCTTTTATTTGAAAGTTATTTAAATTTTCTCAAAAAATATGATTTGTTTTCAATGTTTTGTAAGTTATCGACGAAACCGCTGAACTGATGGAAAATCGTTCTTCGCATTCGAATTCTTTAAAACTTTCCTGATCTAATTCTGATAAATGGTTCTCGAGTTATTCCAAAATATGTGGTTCAAAATCTCCAATTTTCAATATCACAAAGAAACAACCCTTTAGGCTAAGAAAAAAATAGGTTGAACCACATATTATGGCATAACAAGAGAACCATTTCGGAGAAGGTTTTACAAAGTTCCAAATTAAGCAGCCTTAAACTTCTGACAATGCAAGTTTCTATCCCTTCACCTGTTTCGACGACATCTTACAAAATATTGCGATAAAATCATATTTTTTGAGAAAATTTTAATATTTATACCCTACACCACACTGTGGTACAGGGTATTATAAGTTTGTTTCACTGCAGATGTTTGTAACACCTAAAAATAACACAGCTAGACCCACCTTAAAGTATACCGATCGACTCAGAATCACTAGCTGAGTCGATTTAACCATGTCCGTCCGTCCGTCTGTCCATGTAAAGTTGTTCGTCGACTACAGGTCGCAATTTCACTCCGATCGTTCTGAAATTTTGCAGTTTAGAGTATTTCGCAGCTGTTAAGATCCCTATTGAATTTGGTTGAAATCGGTTCAGATTTAGATATAGCTCCCATATATATCTTTCGTCCGATTTGGCCCTTTAGACCTATAGAAGCTGTATTTTACATCCAATCGTTTTGAAATTTAGAATGGTAGAGTTTCGTGATCCATGAACCAACATTGCCGAATTTGAAGAAAATCGGTTAAGATTTAGCTATAGCTCCCATATATATGTTTCGTCCGATTTGGCCCTTTAGTCCTATAGAAGCTGTATTTTACATCCAATCGTTTTAAAATTTAGAACGGTAGAGTTTCTTGATCCATGAACCAACATTGCCGAATTTGAAGAAAATCGGTTAAGATTTAGCTAAAGCTCCCATATATATGTTTCGTCCGATTTTGCTCTTTAGTCCTGTAAAAGCTGTATTTTACATCCAATCATTTTTAAATTTAGAATGGTAGAGTTTCTTGATCCATGAACCAACACTACCGAATTTGAAGAAATTCGGTTTAGATTTAGCTATAGCTCCCATATATATGTTTCGTCCGATTTGGCCCTTTAGTCCTATAAAAGCTGTATTTTACATCCAATCGTTTTGAAATTTAGAACGGTAGAGTTTCTTGATCCATGAACCAACATTGCCGAATTTGAAGAAAATCGGTTAAGATTTAGCTATAGCTCCCATATATATGTTTCGTCCGATTTTGCTCTTTAGTCCTGTAGAAGCTGTATTTTACATCCAATAATTTTGAAATTTAGAACGGTAGAGTTTCTTGATCCATGAACCAACATTGCCGAATTTGAAGAAAATCGGTAAAGATTTAGCTATAGCTTCCATATATATGTTTCATCCGATTTGGCTCTTTAGATCCAATCGTTTTTATACCCTACACCACACTGTGGTACAGGGTATTATTTAAGTATAAAATGTCCCAAAAGTAAATTTATGTAAACAATTTATACATGAATTACAAAATTTATATATCACAGTTATTCAATATTACGAGAGTGGTGTAGGGTATTATATAGTCGGCCCCGCCCGACTTTAGCCTTTCCTGGTGGTTTTTTAATAAAAGCCTCATAAAAATGTAGAAAATGCCTCAATTTTTAAGAAAATCGATGCATAATTTAAAAAGTTGTTTGGAGGAAACCCGTCACTTCTCTTGAAATTCGAAAATTTGCTCTAATTTCTACAAAATCACACTTTGACAAAAAAAATATTTTTCTCTTGATTAGTAACAAAGAGAAACCAAAATTTGAAACTTAGAACTCAGACCCAACAATCGTGGTTACCAGTGTTATTATACCAGTCGGCATAGAATTACTTTTTGAGTCCATTTAGCCGTGTCCGTCTGTCTGTCCATGTCTTCTTTTGATCAACGAACATGTTGAGTCCATTTAGCCGTGTCCGTCTGTCTGTCCATGTATTCTTTTGATCAACGAACATGTTGCAAAGGTGAAGCGAATTTTACGAAAATTGGTACAGAGGAACTTCTTAGTCTAGGGACGACCCCTATTGAAAATGGGACATATCGGTCTATGCTTTGATATATCCCCAATATAAAGGTCCCCACCCATGCCACTTCTATTGATCTGACTGACTTTCTATTGATTGGACCAAATCGTCCTTAGTAAAAATGTAATACTCGGTTCATGTTTTGGTATAAAAACTATATAAAGATCCCCTCCGATGTCACTTCTTGATGTTCTAGGGAACAATTTTTCAATTGATCCGACTGAAATGTAAGAATTTATGCTTTATATTGGACCTTATTGTCCCTAGTACAAATTAGGGACATCAGCCCATACATTGGTATAACCCCATATAAAAATCCACACCGATGTCACTTAACGCTCTAGAAAACACATTTTTCAATTGATCTGGGCATTTTTAGAATTTATAATTTGTACCTAATCGTCCCAAATACAAATGGGGTACATCGGTCCATATTTTAGTATAGCCCCCAAACCGATGTCACTTATTGACCCTTTGCAATATACACATTTTTCAATTGATCTAGCTGAAATTTAAGAATTTATACTTTATATTGCACTTAATTTTCTTTAGTAAAAATGGGGCAGAGTGGACCATGTTTTTATATAGCCCCCATGTATAGACATCCTGTATTGTCGCTTCTCCACGATCTAGAAAACGCATTTTTATACCCTACACCAAACTGTGGTACATTGTATTATTGAATTTGAAAATACCTAAAGTGCATAGAAGGCGCAGGTGAAATTTTCACAGAATATTACAGAAGACCTCAACGAAGACTCTAAAAAAAATTGTAGTGACGCCTCGTGACGTTTTCTAAAATAAAATTTTTCTGTCAACTAAAGGAGTGTATTTCCACGTAAATGTTGACAACCAAAACAAATTCATATTTGAAGCATCTACTTATAAATATGATTTCATACCTCATAAAACATGCCTATAGTTGATGTGTATTTTGATCCAATTTGTTTGTTATTTATTTCTATTTTCTCAACATATCAAATTTCAGCAAACAGTACCATAAATTCAGATTCAAATATACGAGGGTTTCTATATAAATGTCTGCCTAGGCAACCATCTGACATTTCCATTGGAAAGTTTGACATTTTTTAGCATAAACGTACTCAGAATGTTTTTACGTACGATCATAACCTGTATTGTTTGCAGTGAAAGTGGAATTAACTCGTGACCATTTTCGTGCGATCATTTTTCACAACTTTCGACGTGGATTATCACGACAAGTGTGCATCGATAAACTTAAATCTTTGTATGGCGATGAAGCACCAACATATAGCACTGTGAAAAACTGGTTTAATGAATTCAATCGTGGCCGACGCTCGCTCAAGGACGAAGGTCGTCCGAAAACGACCGTTGTGATAATGCAAGATCGTCATGTGACTTACCGCGAGATAGAGGCATCCTTGGACATTTCTTTCACCAGCATACATTCAATATCGCATGAACACCTGGCCGTAAACAAGGTTTGTTCTCGTTGGATCCCGCACAATTTGACAATCGCTCAAAAAAGGCTCGCGTCGATTGGTGCAAAGAAATTTTGAAGAAATACGATTGCGCTGCTTGTAATGTCCACGAAGTAAATTCGTGGCTGATGCAAATTTCTGAACTTATAGAAGCATCGTAGCACTTGTACGAAGAAAGGACTGCGGGAGCCTTTGATTGGTAGCTTCAGTCGGGTTTGGGGGGGTTCGTGTCCCTTTTCGCAACAAGTCATGTTCCCAGTACAGTTCTTATTATAGACTCCCTATGGCCTAATACGGCTGAATATACCAAAAAAATAACAAAAATATGGATCGATATGAAATTAAAAAAAAATACCACAAAATAACCCCATTAAAGCAATCAAAGATGTATTTGGATGAACTATGCATTATTCGAATACCCAATAAAATTGTAATTGTCATTTCTCAGGTGTTACGAGAAATTGCCTCAATACCCGCACCTACCTCAGACCCATGTGGCATACTTATATATGAGACCCCTAACTACTTCACTCCAAACTTATGATATCATCCCTCTGCAAGTAAACGTCTTTAAATCATTTAGCAATTCATCTTGAATTCAATCGTAATTTATTCATATAGCAAAAGAACAATAGTATAATAAATAATTATAAAAATCTATGGGTGGTAAACCTAATATAATCATTTTTATATTACTACCATTCCAATATTAGTTCGAAGAAAAAATAACTAAACATTTTAGAAAACAATATTCAAAACATGTCAACCGATTTTGATTACCCTTTACAGTTAGATCAATTCGTTGAATTGTATGGAATAAACAAGAATGAGGAAAAAAACAAGAAGTAGAAAATATGAAAAAACCCGAAATAAAAAAAACAGGTGTTTAATGCAGTTTGAGATACTGAGAGGAATGTGGATTCCAATGAGTGTCTGGAGAGCACAAAGTGTACTTTCAACTTAACAGAAGAAAAGAGTAGTTCGATTAATCAAAAAAAAATGTCACAACGTATGGAATATATCTCTTACGTATCAGTACAAGAAAGAGTACAAGTATAGATGTTTTTACATACCATTTATTGCTCTCCGGACATGATGAAGGCCTTCCCCAATATCTGGATGCTGATGAGGTTTGCTGTTAAGAGTTTAGTTAAATATCGTTCATGTACTGTAGTTGTGATCATTTTCTAGCATGCGAAAAAAAAGTAATAATGAGTTTGGGCAATGTTTTGAATTATCGCTTTTGCATGTTATACCATGTTTACTTAACTCTAATAACTTATGAATAAATTACATTAGAATTAAATTAATAAAAAAAGGAAAAAAATATCATAACGAATTTTCAAAAACAAATGATTTTCCAAATGCAAATGATTCTTTTAAATAAAAATGAATGAAAAAAAATTAAAATTTAAAGAATTTATAAAAAAACTATGTTACGCAATCTGTGGTAGAACATGTAAAGCATTATATCATATTTTACACTTATTTGTAAGTGCTACTAGGTGATTTGGAACGATATTTTTCGAAGAATTTCACAAAATGTCCTGCATTATGTGGATGAATCCAGGGTATAAATTGTCCTCGACAGGACTAATGACACTTCACTTTAGTTATATAAGCCTTGCAATGCCGATGGATAAAATCAATTTCGTCGGGGATGAAGATTATTAGGTGTGGATGTGGTAGCATCAAATGGATGGGTATTTCTTCATTGCCCCACTAGTTGTTCATAAATGTTTGTTGCATGAGCTCGGTATTTGTTGGGATCAAACCAATGTCAAAAATAAGATCCACCACTCCTCATTCACAGGTTCATTGTAGGGATGACAATGTATAGTTTAGGTCGATGACAAAAATTATCTGGAATCACTGGGTAATCGTCTTGATATCGCATACCCTGTGGGTAGCAAAGTCTCAGATCGGCTTGAAGTGATTCCAGAGTATTTTACGGCACAGCCACTTGGTCGGGGCGTCGAGAACAGCTGTACGGAGACTTGAAGTTGATGTCTCAGTGCGTCAAGAGTGCCCGAAACCTCTCACAAACGTATTTGTTGACGTAAAAATATATGCCGATCAGAAAATAAGACTTCTGGCCCTAAAAATTGCACTTTTATAAAACATTCTTTTCACTCACAAAACTTTATTAAATTACCTCTAATATAATAATCGGGTGGAAATGTTTGGGTTTTTTTTCAAAGCAAATTAAGATATAACTTGATAGCGATTATAGATTTCACTGATTTTGTTGGATTTAATATATTAGTCAGAATGAAATAAGATCTTAACTCTTCAAAAGTTCCAAACAAAAAGGAAGTCTTAAGTTGGTCGACGTTTAAGGAAATTTTTATAAAATCTAAGTAGAAAATTGGTACAAAATAGAATGTCAAACCTATAGAGAATGTTTCGGAGTAAGGTGTTGTTGCGTTACCAACCTGCCATACTGCAGAGTTGAATATAGAAAATATTTTGGTATATATTATAAATCTAATTCATATTACCAAATAAATACCGTAGATTTCAAATATTTTATTAAAATTATTTTTTGGAATCGATTTAATTAAATAAATGTGGTTTTACATTTGGAATGTACTGTATATATGCATAGTAGTCGAGACACCAACCTACCATGTACTACTGAGGTGTATATAAGTACTAAGAACGAAGTACATAAAGGAATGACAATCAGCTGTATGAACCGATCTAGCAAGATAGAAACCACAACAAATATAAAAAAAACTGAGTATAGTGGAATCAAAACAAATATGTAAAAGAAAACAAAGCAAAGGTTTGGTCATAATCCCGTTGGATGGAATTTTAATATTTTATTGGTATGTTTTATTAATTAAAAAATGTTTAAATTCAATAAAGTTAAAGAGAATAACTTAGTTTCAGATTATTGCGTATATTGTTGCTGTGATATATGCTATTTATTTAAAGATGGTTGCTTACATACTCGCACGTTGTACATAGATGCCAACAAATGCCATGGTGGCCGACAGTGAGACCTATGTAAACAATCTGAAATTTGTTTTATATCCGAAGAGAAAGTTATTCAATAAAGTTTGGAGTTCTTCAGTAGTAATTTTCTTGGAATTTAATTTGAACTGTAATCGCTTTTTACTCAACAATTTGGTAGGTGGAGTTTTGAGAATTGGATGTTCAGGATGTTCACATTGATTCAGTCAATGATCGCATGAATGAAATCTGGGACGCACACTACAAACCGGATAATTAATGGAGACTTTCGACAAGTAATTAGATGGAACAAGTGCATTTATGTTCGAATATCTTTTCCGTGATATGTACCCATAAGTTTTCCGTCCATATCCTCCAATACATAATAGTGTTTCCCTAACTTCTCTTTGACTCGTGCCTTGATAAATACGGGAGACAGCTTTGCGTTAAAACCTTTCTCAAAATTGCTTTGAGCAAAGTTTCGACGATATACTATTTGACCTAGATTGCAATTTTGAGGTCTTGTTCTAAGGTTATACGAATTTTGATTTTTTTCATAGGCCTCTTTCATATATTTCCTCAGATCATGGCGTATAAGTTTGAGGTTGTCATCGTGGGATAAATTCGGTGTAGACTCATCTAGAAGATTTAAATTTCTCAAAAGATCATACGATGTGGCATGGGTCACCATATCAAAGCCAAACAGCGCATGATATGGAGAGCAACGGATGGCTTGGTGGTAAGAGTTTCGGAGGGCGCAACTAATAAAGCTCAATTTCTCATCCCACTGCCTATGGTCATTCTTGAGGTAAGCCCTTATTCCTGCAATTAGCGATCGGTTAACCCGCTCTGACGCATTGGATTGGGGTGAGTATAATGCGGTGTAAACATGTTTGATACCATAGGAAGTGAAGAACGCATTGAGTTCATTAGCTCGAAATTGGCTCCCGTTGTCGCTTACTATTGTCTCGGGGATCCCATAAACGTGAAATATGTTTTTCTGGAGAAAATCTTGGATGGCTTAGGCAGTGAATTTGCGAAGCTGACAAAGCCAGTGGAATTTGGACAGGTGGTCGAGGACTATAAGTAGTCCAATGTGGCCAGCTTTGCTTCTTGGATATGGTCCAAGTATATCCACGTATAGCCTCTGGAAGGGACGGACGGATTCGATTAAAGTACCCATGGGAGGTTTCATCACCATGTTTGGAGCCTTTGTGGTCTTGCAGACTTCACAATTTCGAACATAATCCCTCACGTCCTTAACCATACCAGGCCAGAAAAAGTGACGTCTCAATAGTTCTAACGTCTTAGCCATGCCACCATGTGCAGCTTCAGGTACGTCATGCGCTTTAGAAATAGTTACGGTTCTTAACTTTATCGGTATCCAGAGTTTCCAACTCTGTTGTTGTTGATACTCATCGCCTGAATAGTGGTCTGTCCGGTAGTACACAAATTTGTCCACTATTTTCAAATCCGGATATTTGTTTTGATTGTTAAGAATAGTGTCTTTTAGTTCTTGATAATCTGTATCTTCGAAATGAGAAGAGTTGAAGTCAATACCAGGGTCAGCTATTTCTACGTCAGAGATCTCATCGGTTGGAATCCTGGAAAGTGCGTCAGGAACAACATGATCTTTGCCCTTTCTGTGACTGATGGTAAATTTGTAGGGCTGTAATTTAAATACCCATCGAGCCAACCTTCCGCTGAGATCTGCCTGGCGCATAAGCCACATCAGGCTAGAGTGATCCGTAACTACTTCAAATTCTTGGAGTTCCAGATAGCATCTGAATTTCTTAATCGCTTCAAGAGCAGCAAGGCATTCGCGCTCAGTAACACTGTAGTTACGCTGCGACGAATTTAACTTCTTGCTCATGAAGACGATTGGCTGCTCATTGCCTTCATCGTCATGCTGGACAAGGACAGCGCCAATGCCAAAGTCACTAGCATCGCAGTGTAGGTAAAACTTTTTGGAAAAGTTTGGATTACCTAATACTGGAGCTGATGTGAGCAATGACTTGACTCTTTCAAAAGCCGCCTGGGCTTCCTCTGTCCACTTGAACTTGTGTTTGGTAGAGAGAACCTCTGTAATGGGAAACGTCTCTGTGGAAAAGTTCTGAAGAAACCGCCTGTACCAACCTGCCAGACCTAGAAATCCGCGAACTTGCTTTAAGTTCTTGGGTACTGGCCAGTTGGTAATAGCGGTAATTTTCTCGGGATCGGTAGTAATACCCCCCTTTTCAAATTACGTACCCCAGGTAGTTCACCTTGGTAACGCAGAACTTACTTTTGGACACGTTAAGGGTCAAATTGGCTTTCCTAAATTGAGCCGAAATACGGATCAGTATTTCCAAGTGAGTTTTAAAATCTTCTGAGATGATGATTAGGTCATCAAGATAACCAAATACCGAATGACGCAGTTCTGGCGGGATTAGCTCGTCCATTAGCCGACACATTGTTTGTGGGGCATTGTACAGCCCGAACGGCATAACCACAAATTGGTATAATGGCCTGCCCGGGACTGTGAATGCCGTCAGCTGTTTAGATCTTTGGTCGAGACTGATCTGCCAGAACGCATCTTTTAAGTCAAGCTTGGTAATTATATTGGCCTTAGGGAGCCTAGAGAATATCCCTTCAATATTGGGGAGAGGATAAGCATCCTTTTTTGTTACAGAGTTAAGTTTTCGAGCATCCAGGCAAAGCCTCACCTTATTTGGCTTCACCACCAGTCTCATGGGTGAGCTCCATGCTGAAGTGGATGGCTCGATAACTCCCAGCTTTAACATCCGATCTATTTCAAGAAACATAAGTTTTTCGACCGCTGGTGAAACTGGGTAAAAACGTTGTTTTATTGGGGTGGCATTCCCGACATCAATAGTATGTTTAATAAGATCGGTTCTGCCTAACCCCTGTGCCTCAAAACTTGGGAAAAGATCAACTACATTCTTCAGTTGTCTTTTTTCGTCAACTGAGAGTGGAAAAAATATATCCTCTTCTTTATCCTGTTTTAAAGGAACATCCATGGACGATATATCTGAAGAAGGTATGCCAGAATTATTCATAGCTAAAACATCGGTAGACCCTAGGATATTTTCTAAAAGATTAAAGGCCTTCCAGAAATCTATCCCAAGTATTAACCTTTGGGATATTGTAGGAATTATGAAGAGTTTTAGACATTTAGTCCTGTTCATGAATGTAATGTTTGACTCAATCCATCCACAGACCTTTTGTCTGTTACCATCAGCTGTTTTTACAAATGATTTACAATCAACAAACTGAGGAAGTTTTGTGAAATCTTTAAGGGCCAAATCTCCACCGATACAACTGACATTAGCGCCTGTATCCAGAAGTCCATATTCATGGCAACCCAAAATGTGTACTTTCGCGTAATATCTCATATCGCTTGGGTTTGAAATAATGGTCGAAATTTGGATTTTGGAACACATTTTCCTGATCTTGTGAAATTTGCGTAGACGAGCCGTGGACCTTTTCGTTTTTTTGACTGACACAACTGAGGAAACATTAAAAATTTCATTTCTCCTTTGGAGATACAACTCCCAACGCTTATGAAAAGGCAACCGCGGGTAAACAAGTTTCGAAATTTCCTTTTCAGAGGCCGAGTTGTCTATGTTTGATCTCTTAAGTATTGTAATTGGATTCGAACTACATGATAACATATCTGGGTTATTGTCAAAGCCGGGTAATAATTGTTCTTGATATGTATGAGGTTTAGTCTCAGGCCCATCATTCAGACTTGGTCCTTGGAAGGGCCCATTGGTCGGAAGTTTTTTGAATTGTTGGGATTACGTGAAGCACACTTTGTACACTGCGGTTTGTACACGTTTTTTGTGCCACAGCCATAGCAAAACACATTCCTAGTGTCAAGGCAATCTTGCCAGTAGTGGCCAGTGTTATCGCAATTCCAACATTTCATGTTTAAGTCGCTTTTATGAAAAGCATCGACTTGAAATTCTGGTTCAGATTCGATCATAGTTTCCTGATGGTCTACTTCTGCCACTTGACGACGAGGATTAAAATTTGAATTCTGATTGCGAGGAATCAACGTTTTTCGAACGTACTCATCACTTAGGAAGTTTTCTCGCATTTGAACGAGCTTCCTGAGATGAGAGAGCGATCTGATCGGAACGTATAAATGATCCTGCCGGATTTCTGGGCGCAGATTCCTAGCAATTATCTCAATAAATTCTTCCTCAATCATAGGTCTAGGAAGTCTGTCCGCAAGAATTGATAAGGCGTCGAAGAAATTATCATATGATTCACCAGGTTTTTGCTTTCGGTTTCTGATCTCCTCTCTGAGATCGAAAGACGATTTCATTTCTTTATACTGGCCTCGTATAGCCAAACAAAAGTCTTCCCAGACTACATTATTTACCTGTTTATGGTACCGCCAGTACCACTCGCGGGCTTTGCCAGTTAGAAGGGTGTTTAAATTCTTACATATGACTGAAAAGTCATCATTGAAGGTTTCTCTGGTTAAAGTTCTGACACGATATAGAAATTCGTCTATATTAAGTCCAGTAGAGGACCCATCAAATTTAAGATTCCAATTATTTATTATAGACGTAATCTTATCTGCATGCATATTATTTGCATTGAAAGTAAAGGCATTGGAAGTTGAATTTGATGCTTGGGAATTGCCGAAGGGTTGGAAAATATGTGGATTATTAACATTATTATTGGTATAAATATTAGGATTTGGATTTCCATTGCTATGGAAATTGTTATCCTGAACATTATTGGGATTATTATGCAGGGTATTTTGAATGCAACCAGGATTGGAGTTCCTAACGTTATTGGTATTATTTGAGTACTGATTATGTGTACTAACAGGATTCATATCATTGTTTTGAAGCGTATTGTTTGGATAGTTGTGTGGAAATTGAAGGTTTTGAAGAACTCGGGTTATGCTGAGTTCAATCATTCGATTAATTTCCGTATAATCGATGCCAGCAGCATTGCCACTAATCGTGTTAATATTAGGGTCATTTGCCAAAGGTGAAATAACACAATTGTTACTCAAAGCACTGGTGTTTCGATTTGGAGTCCGTTGTTCCCAGTACAGTTCTTATTATAGACTCCCTATGGCCTAATACGGCTGAATATACCAAAAAAATAACAAAAATATGGATCGATATGAAATTAAAAAAAAATACCACAAAATAACCCCATTAAAGCAATCAAAGATGTATTTGGATGAACTATGCATTATTCGAATACCCAATAAAATTCTAATTGTCATTTCTCAGGTGTTACGAGAAATTGCCTCAATACCCGCACCTACCTCAGACCCATGTGGCATACTTATATATGAGACCCCTAACTACTTCACTCCAAACTTATGATATCATCCCTCTGCAAGTAAACGTCTTTAAATCATTTAGCAATTCATCTTGAATTCAATCGTAATTTATTCATATAGCAAAAGAACAATAGTATAATAAATAATTATAAAAATCTATGGGTGGTAAACCTAATATAATCATTTTTATATTACTACCATTCCAATATTAGTTCGAAGAAAAAATAACTAAACATTTTAGAAAACAATATTCAAAACATGTCAACCGATTTTGATTACCCTTTACAGTTAGATCAATTCGTTGAATTGTATGGAATAAACAAGAATGAGGAAAAAAACAAGAAGTAGAAAATATGAAAAAACCCGAAATAAAAAAAACAGGTGTTTAATGCAGTTTGAGATACTGAGAGGAATGTGGATTCCAATGAGTGTCTGGAGAGCACAAAGTGTACTTTCAACTTAACAGAAGAAAAGAGTAGTTCGATTAATCAAAAAAAAAATGTCACAACGTATGGAATATATCTCTTACGTATCAGTACAAGAAAGAGTACAAGTATAGATGTTTTTACATACCATTTATTGCTCTCCGGACATGATGAAGGCCTTCCCCAATATCTGGATGCTGATGAGGTTTGCTGTTAAGAGTTTAGTTAAATATCGTTCATGTACTGTAGTTGTGATCATTTTCTAGCATGCGAAAAAAAAGTAATAATGAGTTTGGGCAATGTTTTGAATTATCGCTTTTGCATGTTATACCATGTTTACTTAACTCTAATAACTTATGAATAAATTACATTAGAATTAAATTAATAAAAAAAGGAAAAAAATATCATAACGAATTTTCAAAAACAAATGATTTTCCAAATGCAAATGATTCTTTTAAATAAAAATGAATGAAAAAAAATTAAAATTTAAAGAATTTATAAAAAAACTATGTTACGCAATCTGTGGTAGAACATGTAAAGCATTATATCATATTTTATACTTATTTGTAAGTGCTACTAGGTGATTTGGAACGATATTTTTCGAAGAATTTCACAAAATGTCCTGCATTATGTGGATGAATCCAGGGTATAAATTGTCCTCGACAGGACTAATGACACTTCACTTTAGTTATATAAGCCTTGCAATGCCGATGGATAAAATCAATTTCGTCGGGGATGAAGATTATTAGGTGTGGATGTGGTAGCATCAAATGGATGGGTATTTCTTCATTGCCCCACTAGTTGTTCATAAATGTTTGTTGCATGAGCTCGGTATTTGTTGGGATCAAACCAATGTCAAAAATAAGATCCACCACTCCTCATTCACAGGTTCATTGTAGGGATGACAATGTATAGTTTAGGTCGATGACAAAAATTATCTGGAATCACTGGGTAATCGTCTTGATATCGCATACCCTGTGGGTAGCAAAGTCTCAGATCGGCTTGAAGTGATTCCAGAGTATTTTACGGCACAGCCACTTGGTCGGGGCGTCGAGAACAGCTGTACGGAGACTTGAAGTTGATGTCTCAGTGCGTCAAGAGTGCCCGAAACCTCTCACAAACGTATTTGTTGACGTAAAAATATATGCCGATCAGAAAATAAGACTTCTGGCCCTAAAAATTGCACTTTTATAAAACATTCTTTTCACTCACAAAACTTTATTAAATTACCTCTAATATAATAATCGGGTGGAAATGTTTGGGTTTTTTTTCAAAGCAAATTAAGATATAACTTGATAGCGATTAGATTTCACTGATTTTGTTGGATTTAATATATTAGTCAGAATGAAATAAGATCTTAACTCTTCAAAAGTTCCAAACAAAAAGGAAGTCTTAAGTTGGTCGACGTTTAAGGAAATTTTTATAAAATCTAAGTAGAAAATTGGTACAAAATAGAATGTCAAACCTATAGAGAATGTTTCGGAGTAAGGTGTTGTTGCGTTACCAACCTGCCATACTGCAGAGTTGAATATAGAAAATATTTTGGTATATATTATAAATCTAATTCATATTACCAAATAAATACCGTAGATTTCAAATATTTTATTAAAATTATTTTTTGGAATCGATTTAATTAAATAAATGTGGTTTTACATTTGGAATGTACTGTATATATGCATAGTAGTCGAGACACCAACCTACCATGTACTACTGAGGTGTATATAAGTACTAAGAACGAAGTACATAAAGGAATGACAATCAGCTGTATGAACCGATCTAGCAAGATAGAAACCACAACAAATATAAAAAAAACTGAGTATAGTGGAATCAAAACAAATATGTAAAAGAAAACAAAGCAAAGGTTTGGTCATAATCCCGTTGGATGGAATTTTAATATTTTATTGGTATGTTTTATTAATTAAAAAATGTTTAAATTCAATAAAGTTAAAGAGAATAACTTAGTTTCAGATTATTGCGTATATTGTTGCTGTGATATATGCTATTTATTTAAAGATGGTTGCTTACATACTCGCACGTTGTACATAGATGCCAACAAATGCCATGGTGGCCGACAGTGAGACCTATGTAAACAATCTGAAATTTGTTTTATATCCGAAGAGAAAGTTATTCAATAAAGTTTGGAGTTCTTCAGTAGTAATTTTCTTGGAATTTAATTTGAACTGTAATCGCTTTTTACTCAACAATTTGGTAGGTGGAGTTTTGAGAATTGGATGTTCAGGATGTTCACATTGATTCAGTCAATGATCGCATGAATGAAATCTGGGACGCACACTACATGCTTCAAACGACGTTTATAAGATCGTCACAGGACGAATCTTGGATCTATGCGTATGAGCCCGAAACAAAGCAACAATCGACTGTTTGGATCTTCGAAGACGAGCCAAATCCAAATTCGAAGCAAATGGTCGCCTGTTTCTTCGGCAAAACTGGTCATGTGGAGCCTGTTCCCCTTGAGCAACGTAGGACGGTCAATTCTGAGTGGTACACCACAATTTGTTTGCCTGAAGTCTTGTGAGAAATTCGAAAAACGAACAAGAGAAGACGAGCTCTCACACATCGGCTCAAACCAGCCCTTTTTGACAGGCCAAAACGTCGAATTGATGGGTCATCCGCAATATATAGCAACCCTCGTATGCCTAACTTCGGACAGGCATTTGATGACCTAAATATTAAGATATTTTGTTTATATTTTAAATACAATATACTGAATATGTGCTCAACAGATTGGCATAACCATTTTTTCAATATTACATGTGCATTACAATTGCAATTCTGGCCACAATTTTCGATTTTCGTCCGTGCGCCTGTCCATCTTATGTTGTACGTTGAGTACATGTCGCAATTTCTATCCGATCGTGGTGTAATTTTGCAGTTGGGAGTCTTTCACACCTGGAAAGAAGCCTATTGAATTTGGTTGGAATCGGTTTGGATTTAGATATAGCTCCCATATATATGTTTCATCCAATTTGGCCCTTTGGCCCTACAGAAGCTGCATTTTCATCCAATTGTTCTGAAATTAAGCACAGTAGAGTTTCCTGATCCAAGGACCAACAATACTCAATTTGAAGAAAATCGTTTTATATTTAGATATAGCCCTCATATATATGTTCCGTCCGATTTGGCCCTTAAGTCCTATAGAAGCTGTAGTTTACATCCTGTCGTTTTGCAATTTAGAGTTTTTTATCTATGGACCAACATTGGCGAATTTCGGTTTAGATTTAATTATATCTCCCATATATGTGTATGTTTCGTCCTATTAGACTACAGAGACAGAGACGTACCACATGTACATTTTGTAAACAAATTTTAGTTTCATTGTTACCCAATCTTACTAGAGTGGTGTAGGGTACCATGAAGTCGACACGGTCCGACTTTAGCCTTTCCTTACTGGTTTAATTAATCTGGTTAACATTAGTGATACGAGGGTATATATCATTTGCTACGGGCCAATAGTGTAACATAGCGAAGGAGTGACCTAAGACCCTAAAGTGCGCACGATAACACTCGAAAGGAGTAACCGATTGATTTCAAATTTGATATGTGATAATTATTTTCTTTATCCCCGGTTAAGTTCGAAGATGGGCTATATTGGTCCACTCCTTGCAGTACCTCCCCCACAAAGGGTTAACATTTAGTGAAGCATTGATCCTTAAATAACTTCTATACTACTTATTCGAATCGTCTCAAATTCCACACATAATATTAGTTTAGTAGTCGCTATCCTCTCGAGAAAAATGGGCGAAGTTGCCACACCCCTTTTGGTAACTCCCACACAAATGGACCATTTTGCACCAAAACAACTTATAACATTTACTTGAAATTTTGACCAGTGTATTGCTTTTAAAGTGCCTTCAGTCCAGTGAAAAATGGGCGTTATTGCCACGACCCTTTTGGTACCTCTCGCACAAATGTACCATTTTGCACCAAAAGTTAACAATTTATAACATTAATACCAGTGTTTAAAAATATTTGAAATTTTGTACAGTGTAATGCTTTTATATTACCTACCTACAGACCAGTGAAAAATGGACGTTATTGCCACGCTCCTTTTGGTACCTCCCACACAAAAGGTACCATTTTGTACAAAAAGTTAACTGATTACAGCGTGATTACCAATGCACGAAAATGCAACAAAATTTTTAAAGTAAACATAGACCTGTGAAAAATGGGCGTTATCACCACGCCACTCTTTGTACCTCCCACACAAAATGGAGAAATCATACCAAAATTGAATAGCCCATAACATTAATATACCAGTGCACATAAAAAAGAATTCGTGTAATATTCCATATTACAGTACATAGTGAGGGTATACCTTAGGCGGTTTAGCCGACTGAAACTTTCTTACTTGTTTATATTGCACTAATTCGTCATTAGTGAAAATGGTGGACATCGGTCTATATTTTGATATATACCTTTCGTACAGTCTGTAGTGAAAATGGAGTATATTGGTCCATGCTTTGATAAGTATAATCCCCTAATGAAGCTTTTTTATACCTACCTGGGATTTGGAAATGGCCTGCAACAATTCATAATCATAATAGTTCATCCATGCATTTCTTAGAAAACAATGGTGGTGGATATTATACAGTAGGCCCCACCCGACTTTAGCTTTTCCTTAATTTTTACCTATTTAAGTCATCGGATCAGTCTGTTTGCTCATTGTTTCTAAGATATTGCGAAAAAATATATGCAATTTGATGTTCCAGTGTTTCACGAAGAATGAGCCTAGATAATCTACGAAAAAAATAGATGTTATTCGGAATGTGCGTAGAAAAAGATATTTCTTATGTGGCATATCTTAAGGCTTGTTGCGTTAAAATAAGCTTAAAACGCTGTTGCCGTGGGGTGTGAACCACTCACATACTCGTATACTCTATTATCGTACACAAGCTAAGAAACTGTCATTTGTTTTATATGGACCCTACCCTTTTCTAGTCTCCAATGATCCCTAGATACGAAAAGCTTTATATTCTTTTAGCTGCAATTACTTTTTCTAATTGTTCAAATATTTTCCCTTGAGTGTTGTCGATATTCACATGAATTCAATATGCGAAGGGGCGAAATGAATGTGTTCCTATCGCTCGATAGGATTCCCTCGATGGTATGCTGCCTTTATTGCATGAATCCGTACGTGGTTGGGATACGAATTTAGATTTTTGGTTGTTTGCCAACCCTAAAGTAGAGCACGTAAGCCGACCCATAGAAAATGTTGTTCACTCCCAATACTGGTATTTGGCTGTTGTGCTCCATGGCTGCGGCTGCAATGGCCATATTTATTCATTCGTGAATGTGGAAAAACGGCAAAGAAAAGGATTCAGGGATATTTTATGTGTGCCATTCGACAAAGGGCTAACTGAGTTGAGGGCAAAAGAAAAGACGGTGCGGGGAGGGACAATTTATCAAAAACAAACGCATGTATTTATGATTGTAACAGTCATCGTCATCGCCGATGTCGTTATGATGTTATTGTTGCTATGATGTTTGCTCGATTCTTTTTTTGGAGGGGAAGGCGGTGGGTGATGATGATGAATATTCCTGGCAAGAACATAAAATGTATTCCCTGGAATTATAGATGTAATAGATGGCTGTCGAGGTGGATGGACGAAACGTACGAACGACTGAATGGGAGAATCATGAAACAACATTTTTGATCTGGGGTTTTCCTTTTGGGGGCATCATGTGTCATGCTGCTTATTATGGCAATCAAACTACGAGTATGTTCGCATATTCTAAATTCTGGTGAACTCCAACCTTTTTTGGCTACGCATCATTTGAGCAATTGTTGTGAGGATGTGTGATGCGTGAGTTGTTTATTCAAGGACTAGCCTCACAAATAGGTGTACTTATAAAGATTACGATGGATTTGATGGAAACAAGAATATTTTAAGTATTTGGTTGAGCCAAACAAAATTTTGGTGTGAAAAATAAGTTAAGGGGTTTTGTGAGTTTTTATGATAGATATGTACTTATTTGTAATAACATACTAAAAAAATGAAACGGAACCAGAACGCTAAAAAAGTTTATATTTTTCCGACAATATTCACGGGTAAATTTTGTAAAACACAAAATATGATATCATTAAAATACTTGTCATGATCCGTTCATGAGACTTTTAATCTTGCTTTGAATTGCTCCCCTTATGTGGAAGTTACGTAAGGGGTATGGCAAATTATTCATGACTAGCTGGCGAATTGACTTAAACCTAACGTCACAATTGTCCTTAAACTAATGATTTATTCTGGCAATGTAATTTTTCGAATTTTTTTTATTGTCGAATTAAAACGTCCTAGCGGTCAAACGACTACCCACCAAAGCATTTTGCGCTATCTTGACCGGTTCCGAAGTTACCAAAAACTCCTATGTGTATCCCTCTATAGCAATGCTCCGACAAAAACTCCTATGTGTTGTAGGCACAGCCTGTCCCAAGGGATAGAAGGTTGGCTTAGATTCACGCCAAAAAACGGCTAATGAGGTTTTGTTCAGAATCATCCCCTCTATTCGACAATGAATAGATCAAAATTGGATCTGCTTCCATTCGCGAGTTATCGCGAAAACAGTACTTTTACTCAAAACAAACTTAATAGCTTTGATTTGTAAAGAAAGTCGCGGAAATTTAGAACTGTAACACAATTTCCTTTAAATATGATTATTTGTAAGACGCTTTGTAACGTCCGCGACATTTTCCATGTTTTTGTATTGCGAATTTTGTGTAATCCATAAAATCCACTTACACCGCCAAATTTTTCCAAAAATATTATACCAAATTTAGTAAGATTAATATATTTGCATTCTATAATCTCTGAGGAATAGATTAATATAAGCATTTTCGCGAAAAATATCCCTTGACGAATAAATTTAAAAAAAATAAAAAATAGTTCGGAAATATTTTACTATATAATGCTATTATCTCGCGAATGAACAGTTCTAGGAAAAGGTAGTCAAAGGAAGTTTGGGAGATAAGCGAAAGGCCTACAACTCATTCTTTAACAAACAAAATTTATAGTAATTAGGTAAGGATTTACAGCGTGTTAAAACTGTTGTATGATTTTCTCTTTTTATGAGGCATATTTTGATTTGACACATTGTAAATCCCTACCAAATTATTATAATTTTTTTGTTAAAGAAAGACTTGTAGTCGTTTTTAATATCTCCCAAACTTTCTTTGACCACTTTTTCCTAGGACTGACGGTTCGCGTAAGAATAGCATTATATAGTTAAAAAATTCTGAACTTAATGTTTTTTGTTCGTCGCGGCATGTTTATGGCGGAAATGCTAGTGGCAATCTATCCCTCTGAAATCATAGAATGTAAATATATTAATTTTAATAAATTCGCAATAATATTTTTGTAAAAATATAGCGGTGTAAGTCGAATTTTTGGATTTCAAAAATTTTGCTATTGAATAATATAACAAATAACGCGGACATTACAAAGCGTCTTACAAATGTTCCTATTTTTGGGAAATTATGTTATAGTTTTAAATTTCCGCGATTCAATGTAATTAAGTTCGGTTTTTTGGTTAAAAATTGTTTTTATCACGATAACTCGCAAAAGGAAGCAGATCAGATTTGGATTTCTTCTTGTCTGAGTAGAGGGGATGATTCTGTACAAAACCTCATTAGCCGTTTTTAGCCACAATCCAGGCCAACTTTCGTTTGCTTGAGGTACGCTGTGAACATTCAAATATCAAAACTCCTATGTGTATTTTTTTCGTTTTATAAATATTTAAAATGCTCCAAATAAAACATCATATGTGTCGATTTTCATGAAAACCATTTACCACGTCATGGGCATTTCACATATACGATTTTTGTTATGATATATTGGTGGTAAATAATTAAAAGAAAAATTCAAAAATCTGAAATAATAAAATTATCGCGATTTGACGAAATAGCAACGTTTTTTGTCTTTCCTGAAAACTAGTAAAAAAACACATAGGAGTTTTCGTCGGCGCACCCACGATATGTTTATAGACAAAATGTCTTTTTTGTTAATTGTTCATCGTCTTACCTGGTTTTGTACTAAGGCTCTGTTGTCTTTAAAATAATATTATAGGTATGTGGTTTTATTTTATAGGATGAGCTCCTTTTCATTTGCCAGAGAACAACAGAGAGTGTCGTCAATCGTAAAAATGAGAGTAACAGATAAGTTTGTTAAATTTATTTGGATCTGTTCTTGTGAATTAGTATTGGGGAATATCAAGAAAACAAGTAAGAAAGTTCAGTCGGGTAAACCGACTTACGAATTCCCTCACCTTGAGTCCCAAAAAATATTCGTAATTTTTTTTTGTTTTAATTAAATTATTATCAATTTAAATTGCACTCAATAACTTTAAAGTATGTACAGCTATTAAAGTTAAAAGCATTTGTGTGGGAGGTACCTAAATGGTCGTGCCAATAACGCCAAATTTTCTGTTGACACTAGGCACTATAAAAGCATTACACTGTACAAAATTTCAAGTATTTACTATATGCACTGGTTTTAAAGTTATAAGCTGTTAACTTTTGGTGCATAATGGTCCATTTGTGTGGGAGATACCAAAAAGGGAGTGGCCACTTCGCCAATTTGTCTTGACGTCGAATTTAAGAAGATTCGAATAAGTAGTATAGAAGGTATGAAAGAATCAAAAATTCACTAAAATTTACCCTTTGTGGGGGAGGTACTAGAAGGACTGAAAGAAGGGGCTGTACAATAATGCCCATTTTTACCGGAGATATAGGCGCTACGAAAACGTTATACGGTATAAAATTTCAAGTATTTTTATGAACTTGTATTAAAGTTATAAGCAGTTCAATTTTGATGCAAAATGATCCATTTGTGTAGGAGATACCAAAAGGGGCGTTGAAACTTCGCCCATTTTTCTCGGGTAGTATAGATGTTACTAAAGAACAAGTAAGTATGTTCACTCGGGTAAACCGACTAATTAATCCCCTCACCTTGAGTCTCAAAAAAATGTTAGTAAATTAATTTATTGTTTTATTTTTTTAAATAATTATCGATATAAATTACATTTAATAACATTAAAGCAATTACTAGTAGTAAAGTTAAAAGCTGTTTACTTTTAGTATAAAATGGTCCATTTGTGTGAGAGGTACCAAAAGGAGCGTCCCAATAACGATCACTCTTCTCTGGACTCTAGGTACTATAAAAGCATTACACTGCACAAAATTTCAAGTATTTATATGCACTGGTATTAATGTTAAAAGCTGTTAACTTTTCGTACAAAAAGGTCCATTTGTGTGGGAGGTAGCAAAAGAGGCGGGCCAATAATGCCCATTTTTCACTGTATTGTAGGTACTATTAAACCATTACACTGCACAAAATTTCATGTAAGTTTTGGTTCAAAATTGTCCATTTGTGTCGGAGGTACAAAAAGGGGCGTGGACACTTCACCCATTTTTCTCAAGGTAATAGTGACTAATAAACTAATACTATGTGTAGAATTTCAGAGGATTCAAATAAGTAGTATATCAGTTATTAAATAATCAATATTTCACTAAATGTTAACCCTTTGTGAGGGAGGTACTAGAAGGAGTGATCCAATATGGCCCATCTTCGAACTTAGTCGGAGATAGAAGAAAATAGTACCACATTCAAGATTTGAAGTCAATATGTTACTCCTTTCGAGAGTTATCGTGCGCACCAGCCAGCAGACAAACATACGGACGGACGGACATTTCTCATTCGACTTAAAATTACCCAAAACGAGTATCCGCCGAACATACTTAGGTCTTAGATCACTCCTTCGATGTGTTACACTTTTGGCACGTAGCAAATTATATATACCCTCGTATCACTAATGTGAGGGTATACATATGTATAGAAAAGGATTTGGTCACCTAAAGCAGTATCGATAACTCGATGATAACTACAACATGTGCTTGACTTAATTACAGCATGTAATTGATATAAGAACGTGTCTTGAGGTGAAGAACAAGATGTAATTGATTTAAAACCCTAGATGTAATTGATTTTAAGGCGTTCCATGTCTATAATTAAATTACAATTTGTACCTATTTTAATGATCATTGTCTTTGGCGATCTTTATATTATTTGGCAGAAATTAGGTTTTGATCCAAGTTGATGAAAAGCTGTTTAGATTGTGTATATCCCGATCAATTTGCTCATTCCGACTCTTGATCTACGAAAGAATACTGTGCATTTAAGATTATCTTTTCAGATCTTGTTTATTAAGATCAACATCATCAACTCCTACTTGAAATAAGCCTTGATGACGAGTTGGAGCTTAATCAAACCCATTATTCCACATTATTATCGCAATGCCAATTTCCGCATTGTTAGGAAGGTGTAGGGTATTATATTGTCGGCCCTCCGACTCTCTGTCTTTTCTTGCTTGTTTTCTAATGTTTCTATTTTTAAAGAAATGTGCGACTGCGTTTCGCTGGTACTGATATTACATATGTCCTTACCAATAGAAGAAATGGTCCTTGCCTGGGAAATTATCATAGTTTGTTCTTCAATGCACCCATAACAATGTACATTGTGCCATCGTAGCTCTATATTTAACCAGTAAGGAAAGGCTAAAGTCGGGCGGGGCCGACTATATAATACCCTACACCACTCTCGTAATATTGAATAACTCTGATATATAAATTTTGTAATTCATGTATAAATTGTTTACATAAATTTACTTTTGGGACATTTTATACTTAAATAATACCCTGTACCACAGTGTGGTGTAGGGAATAAAAACGATTGGATCTAAAGAGCCAAATCGGATGAAACATATATATGGGAGCTATAGCTAAATCTTTACCGATTTTCTTCAAAATCGGCGATGTTGGTTCATGGATCAAGAAACTCTACCATTCTAAATTTCAAAACGATTGGATGTAAAATATAGCTTCTATAGAACTAAAGGGCCAAATCGGACGAAACATATATATGGGAGCTATAGCTAAATCTTAACCGATTATCTTCAAATTCGGTAGTGTTGGTTCATGGACCAAGAAACTCTACCATTCTAAATTTCAAAATGATTGGATGTAAAATACAGCTTCTACAGGACTAAAGAGCAAAATCGGACGAAACATATATTTGGGAACTATAGTTAAATCTTAACCGATTTTATCCAAATTCGGCAATGTTGGTTCATGGATCAAGAAACTCTACCATTCTAAATTTCAAGACGATTGGATGTAAAGTACAGCTTCTATAGAACTAAAGGGCCAAATCGGACGAAACATATATATGGGAGCTATAGCTAAATCTTAACCGATTTTCTTCAAATTCGGTAGTGTTGGTTCATGGATCAAGAAACTCTACCAATCTAAATTTCAAAACGATTGGATGTAAAATACAGCTTCTTCAGGACTAAAGAGCAAAATCGGACGAAACATATATATGGGAGCTATAGCTAAATCTTAACCGATATTCTTCAAATTTGGTAGTGTTGGTTCATGGATCAAGAAACTCTACCATTCTAAATTTCAAGACGATTGGATATAAAGTACAGCTTCTATAGAACTAAAGGGCCAAATCGGACGAAACATATATATGGGAGCTATAGCTAAATCTTAACCGATTTTCTTCAAATTCGGTAGTGTTGGTTCATGGATCAAGAAACACTACCATTCTAAATTTCAAAACGATTGGATGTAAAATACAGCTTCTTCAGGACTAAAGAGCAAAATCGGACGAAACATATATATGGGAGCTATAGCTAAATCTTAACCGATATTCTTCAAATTTGGTAGTGTTGGTTCATGGATCAAGAAACTCTACCATTCTAAATTTCAAAACGATTGGATGTAAAATATAGCTTCTATAGAACTAAAGGGCCAAATCGGACGAAACATATATATGGGAGCTATAGTTAAATCTTCACCGATTTTCTTCAAATTCGGCAATGTTGGTTCATGGATCAAGAAACTCTAACATTCTAAATTTCAAAACGATTGGATGTAAAATACAGCTTCTATAGGACTAAAGGGCCAAATCGGACGGAAGATATATATGGGAGCTATATCTAAATCTGAACCGATTTCAACCAAATTAAATCGACTCAGCTAGTGATTCTGAGTCGATCGGTATACTTTAAGGTGGGTCTAGCTGTGTTATTTTCAGGTGTTACAAACATCTGCCATGAAACAAACTTATAATACCCTGTACCACAGTGTGGTGTAGGGTATAATATATCGGCCCAGTTTCCCCTCATCGGAACCAACGTAGAAAGGCCGACGGGACAAAGCAGCTACTAAATGCTCTCCACATCCTCCTCAACACCACAGCTGCTGCAGAAGTCATTAGACTTGATTCCCAACCTTCGAGTGTGTTCGTCGATCAGGCAATGTTACGTCAGAACTGACACTAATGTAAACGGTATTTTCCTCTCCAGTGCGAGGAGAAAAAAATTAATTTCTCTGGTCGTATTGTGGCCAGATTTGTCTAGCTTCCGCACAGGGGTCGATTTCTGTCCATCTCTCATTGGACTGCCTCTTGTATAGTCCAAAGCTAGCATGTGGACAGCGGCGTACCAATATATGCAAATTCTTTGAGAATTTGTAACGTCTTCCTTTTCTAGCAAGTTCATCGGCTTTGCAGTTCCGCGGGATATTGCTTTTTCCAGTTACCTATATGAGGTATATATAACTCTTAAGCCATCTCGTTGAGAGATCTGCAGCAGTCGAAGCCTGTTTGTGAATTTATGGATGCAGCTTCCAGAGATTTGATGGCTGTCTGGCAGTCGGATTAAGTGACGACGGCAGCGTTGGTCGCTATGTTGCTACTAAGCAACATGGCGATTCCGTTATTGCCATTATGTCAGCAAGACAGACACTGCAAGTATCTGTTAGTCTGTTGGCTACATCCAGACTTAGTTATTTATAGCTTAGATTGAAGATTACCTTCTAAGCAAGCATCGAGTATAGAAGTGAAGATAGTTTATATTTTCAGGTATTCTGTCAACCCAGTCCTCTGGCAGGTATCTTAGTGGCAAACTACTTCTATATAGATTTTAAGAGAGAGGCCCCAACGTTCCCCTACATTTTCCCATAGGAGTATAAGGCGACGTTTGCCTTCCTTATCTGTTCCAATACACTTAGTCTGAAGGACAATTTCCTGTCCAGGATTGTACCTAGAAATGTTTCACTTTCAGAGAAGACAAGTTCAGTTCCATTTAGCATAGGAGGCTCCACAAGTAGAACCTTATACTTAACGTCCAACCCACTGCATCTAGCCAATTTGTTTTCAAGCTTCTTATATAAGTAATATAGTTGAGGATGGTGGGGAATTCTCCGGTTCCTCCAAAATATTGTAGCCACAATGTTCCAGATCTAACAGGCTTCCATTCACCGCTAGATTCCAAATTATTGTTGACAGTACTCCTCTCTCCCTCTGTTCGCAAATCACGTGCGAGTTGTGACCCCGAGACTTGTTGTTGAGCGTCTCTGGTGAACAAAGGCTGAATTAGTCTAATACAGATAATATTTTTACCTTTTTTATCATTATTGCGACAGCGCCACAATTACCGCATGTTGTTAAAAGCCCCTTTAGTATCAAGAAAAGCCACCATCGTGAATTCCTTGAAATGTAGGCACGATTCGATAGTGCCCACCAGTTCATTCAGGGCCAATTCTGATGTACTACACACAATTATTCCGAATCGGTTTGTATACTTTGAAATGAGTAGTGCTAAAATACAACTTGTAATTTGCGTCACTACAGATGGTATGGATTTACAAAAACTTAAGATATATTCATGTGAATTTACTTTCATTTGTAAAGCCATTATTCGTTTATATGTACGTATAAAAATTTCATTCACTTTCCTATTTCTAAATTATTTCTCGACTTTCTATAATTAATTCTCACAACTTCCAAATTGTTGGATGTCTCCTATACAATATATACTCGTACATACAGAGTAACGAGGACAGCAACAGTAAGCTCTTGGGTTTGAAAAGACAGAATGCTATACTTAAAGTGTCATCTCCAATTGAAAAATCAAAGCAAGCAGCATTTTTTGTTGTACAAAGGATATTACAGAGGAGGCAGAACAAAGAGAAGGTAGAAATACGAAATACTCCCATCGTTTGATGACACTTACAACCGGCCAGAAGTGTAAATTATATGCTTTACAAACCCTTAATTGTATAATTGCCTACTTGAGGAATAGAAATGTCAACTGTCTAAGTTACAAGAATTATTCACTGATTTCCTTATGTTAGATCTACTTAAGCAAAGCAACAATTTCAATTGTTTGAAATGTTCATATTAAATTACATGTCATTGCTTTCAAATATATTTCTTTTGAGGCTGATAAAACTTTTCTATAGACTCAAATGTCAAGAGCTATTAACATGTAAATGTCCTTTGAAAAGTATACATACATATGAATAAAAAAGATTTCAACCCATAGTGGTAAATCAGTTGAGCAAATAAGCAAAGTTAGAAATTATTACTCAACTACTTGTGCCAGAAATAGCATTCAATACGATATTAGGGTTAGAGTCTTTTCCACAAGCTAATGTAATTTAAACAAGTAAGCAAAAACTAAAATTTGACGGAGTCGAATGTATAATAGCGGGTTTTCCAATAGGGATGATATGATTTTGAAGTGACGTTTAAGCCATTTGGAATATGTCATGATTGTCATTTGTTTTTCATTGTATTCAGTAGTGTTTACAATTTCATCATGGAGAGATATACGCAAGAACAATGATTACAAATTATTCAGCTTTATTATCAAAATAATCGTTCTCCAACTGCAGCTTTATGTGCGCTAAGTCAAATTTTTTTTAAATCCAAAAAAACATTTTCCAGTCGGCATACGACCTTGACACCTATTAAAATATTTTAGCTCTTGTTAAGAGTTATTCTTTTGCCATTGACCTATTTCCGATCCGACGTACCGTTAAGGAGCTAGCGTAAAAATAAACTTTCCGTTCACATTTGAAAATGATGCTACGTCCATTTTTATACCCTACACCACACTGTGGTACAGGGTATTATAAGTTTGTTTCACGCAGATGTTTGTAACACCTGAAAATAACACAGCTAGACCCACCTTAAAGTATACCGATCGACTCAGAATCACTAGCTGAGTCGATTTAACGATGTCTGTCCGTCCGTCGGTCTGTTCATGTAAAGTTGTTCGTCGACTACAGGTCGCAATTTCACTCCGATCGCTCTGAAATTTTGCAGTTTAGAGTATTTCGCGGCTGTTAAGATCGCTATTGAATTTGGTTGAATTTGGTTCAGAATTAGATATAGCTCCCATATATATCTTTCGTCCGATTTGGACCTATAGAAGCTGTATTTTACATCCGATCGTTTTGAAATTTAGAATGGTAAAGTTTCTTGATCCATGAACCAACATTGCCGAATTTGAAGAAAATCGGTTAAGATTTAGCTATAGCTCCCATATATATGTTTCGTCCGATTAGGCCCTTTAGTTCTATAGAAGCTGTATTTTACATCCAATCGTTTTGAAATTTAGAACGGTAGAGTTAATTGATCCATGAACCAATACTACCGAATTTGAAGAAAATCGGTTAAGATTTAGCTATAGCTCTCATATATATGTTTCGTCCGATTTGGCCCTTTAGTCCTATAAAAGCTGTATTTTACATCCAATTGTTTTGAAATTTAGAATGGTAGAGTTTCTTTATTCATGAACCAACATTGCCGAATTTGAAGAAAATCGGTAAAGATTTAGCTATAGCTCCCATATATATGTTTCATCCGAAGTGGCTCTTTAGATTCAATCGTTTTTATACCCTACACCACACGGTGGTACAGGGTATTATTTAAGTATAAAATGTCCCAAAAGTAAATTTATGTAAACAATTTATACATGAATTACAAAATTTATATATCAGAGTTATTCAATATTACGAGAGTGGTGTAGGGTATTATATAGTCGGCCGGCACGACTTTAGCCTTTCCTTACTGGTTTTAATATACAAAAAAAAATTTCCAGTCGACCTATGACCTTGACACCCATGAGCATGCCCATGCCATTGACCGATTGTGGCTACGTGCCACACAGCAAATGAAACAATTGAATTGTTGCGAGAAAAGTTTGGAGACTCGATTATTTCAAGAAATAGTGATATTGAATGGCCTCCAAGAAGTTGAACATTAGACTATTTCTTGTGGGGTTATTTGAAGTCATTGGTCTTTCGAAATAAACGAGACTCTCTTCAAGCTTTACAAGTCAATATAGAAAGTGCCATTCATGACATACGATTTGATTTAGTGGAAAAAGTGCTCGCAATTTGGGTTAATCGAATTCGTTCCTGCAGAAGAGGCCGTTGAGGCCATTTGAATGACTTTTTATTTAGAACTTAATTGTATCGATTGTACATCACATTAAATAAAAACCTTTTGAATTTCCTTAAAAATAAGTGTGTTTTTTTCCAGAGAAATCATATAACTCTTATTGGAAAACCCTATAATACCCGCCACTATTTGCCAGGCAATACACGTAAGGTAACATGTGGCTCTTAGAACGTAGAAAAACGAGATAAGGCTGGACCTTTATATATGGACTATATCAAAATGTTATTATTAAAAATTGTAGCATGAACAACAGTTATTACCATATTACTCTATGGTATTACCCTATTAGCGTAAACATTTCAAAATTTCAGGCAGTATCTACTCAATCAAGAAGTCCATGAGCTAGGACTTTTATTTTACAAAAAATTTAAGATATATAGCCTATTTCTACTACTAATGAAATTTGACAAGATAACATGTAAAGTCCTACATGTCAGCTATTTCCGTTAAAAAATGTCTACCATATCCCGGCAAAGAGTTTTATCGGAAGGAATATTTTTAAATGGGCTATATACAATTTATTATGTTGCTTGCTTGCTTTTATTCGGTCAGCAAATCTTTGTGATTCTAACTAGGATACTCCCCCGATACTCTTATTAAAAATTAATTTATGAAATTAAATTTAAAGATAACTTTAAGATAACCAAAACTAGCCGACCTGACATATAGATGGCGGTAATAGTTTGGAAAAAATCTTTCGTGAATATTGACAACCTTATAAATCATATGTTTTAGGTTTCAAGGCGCCATAGAGTTTATTTTTTTTGAGTACTCAAATGTAAACGATCTCAGTGAATTAGTAAACTTGGACAAAATTGGGCACCGATATGTAATACAATACTTTCATTTGAAAAGTCTTAGTCCAACCAATATTAAAACCGAGCTAGATTCTACTTTGGTGGAGTCTGCTCCTTCGTTTACAACTATAAACCAGTAAGGAAAGACATATTACCAGACTTGACTCATCTCAGAGAATATGACTGGAAGATACTGAGAAAATTCGTGTCTAGTACCGATTTTCTGTAACTCGTGAGGTATAAAAAGATCATAAATAAGGAGCGCACAACAGGCCGAACCACTGGCTTAAGTGTATGTCCATGGACATGAGACGTTTAAACGTCTCCTCTCTTCAACCTAACCTAACCTAACCTAAGGAAAGACAGAAAATCGGGCGGGGACGACTATATAATGCCCTACACCTCCCTAACAATGTGCAAAGCTAACAATGGTTTTGTTTCAGTTAACAAAGTACTTATCTCCACCTCCTTATCCAGGTTTATCCTAAAGAGATCCTGCATATGTTGATCATAATAAACTAGTTCTGAAACGAAACCTAAAAAGGCGGAGAAGATCAATAATCGGACTTAACAATATACCATTTCGATTATTACTATTTATTATTTTTACGAACACTGAACGTTTCTAAAAATTAACTTTGAATTACTGAAAAATGTAACACAATTTTTGCGATTTTTATAATACTTTTGGCATTTTTGACTGTAATTAAAAGCTTGAAATCAAGGAAAAACTGAGACCGAAATTCGAAAAAGTTAGCAAAATTCTGAACACCTTTTATACAGGGTGGTCCATATTAAACGCTCGATGGTAATTGTAAATAAAACAAGAATTTTTCAGAGAATTATCTTAATATTTTTTATTATGATAGAAGGATCTATGACAATTATGTGTGCAACAAAATATCGGCCAAATTCTCGTCACGGCTCGCCACGTGTGACTCACAATTAACATCGTTATGGTTCGACGTTCGCATTATGGCTGGTCCACCCTTTATATAAAATATATTTAGAAATTTTCCTAAACAAAAATTTTATTTGTACGTAAATGCATATTTACTTTAAGCAAATTAGTTCGCAAATATATTTTGTTGTAATATATTAACATGGGCGCTTCAAATAAATTTTATTGATTTTCAAATAAAATTTATTTTTTCACCAATACATAATATTTAAAATTTTGTTAAAAAAAACATTTTCTTTGAATGCAAATTACGATTTTCCCCCGTGTATAATTTAAGTGCGGGTATAGCTCCAATATTTTGGGGCGTTAAAAACATCTGGGCCAACAAACACCTGTACCGCAGATATAAAATAAACATAAAAACATTCAAATATTTTTAAAATTAGTGCTATAACATGTCCCCCTAATGTACTGACACAAAGACACATACTTTCCATTTACTGCAGTGAAAGTTTTTTCGAAACTTTTTCTCGAATAGAAATATACATTCGAGTGTGAAATCTGGAGGGTCGAGCACTCGTCATCATTCTCGACATGAGTAGAACCAACAAATGCAACGTTGATTACTAATGAACTTGTATTGATGTTTGTGACGAATATGTGAAAAACAAATAATACTTGACTTTTTGCGTCCAATGTCCCTGTACAAGGGTAGGACTGGCAATAATTTTGAAATTTCTGAATATCACTTTAACAACGTTGTTATGTATTTGTGGAATCAAGCGGTCCAGGAATCATCGTATTTATATACATATATATACACAAAAAGGGATTTTTTCGAAAAAAAGAGGCACACGAGCAACAAACAAAATGGACGGCTTTTAAGGTTCTTATATAAAGAAAATTACAATAAAAAATTAAAACTTAAAGGTTTTCTAAAAAATTAAGATTTTATTAAAAAATTGTAATGAAACAATTTATAAAAAAGTTAATATATATTACATATAAAATAAATATTTCTATTAAAAGTTCGAAAAAAAATGGTTAAGAGCTTGGAGCGTGAGTACCAATGCACGAAAATACAACCACATTTTGCACAGCGTAATACTTTTAAAGTACATATGAAATTGGCGTTATCAACACGTTCATTTTGGTACCTCCCGCCAATAATGGCCATATCATACCAAAATTGAATAGATCATAACTTTAATATATCAGTGCACATAAACGCTTACAATTCGGTACAGTGCAATATATTTGAAGTATCTACAGTTTAGCGAAAAGTAGGAGTATTCGTTAAACCCCTCTGCTTTATCCCATACAAATTGACAGATTATTTCGTTTAATATTTCTTATTACAGTACTCACAACGTGAGGGTATACCTTAGCCGGTTTACCCGACTGAAACATTCTTACTTGTTTTTTTACAAATGAGAAAAAAGTGGCAGAAGAGTAAAATGGTGGCACCAAAAATGTGAAATGTAGGATATTTAGTATGACAAAAGAAAAGGGGCGCAAAAGTATCACGGCTGAAAAAAAGGGAAAAAATTGCCCCTTCAGTCGCACAAAGGTAACACAGCACACTGTACATGGTACATGGTATTATAAGTATGTTTTCGGTCTAAAACTGTAGGAGTTGGACCCAACTGAAAGTATGTATTCGCAACGACTCAGAATTACCGTCTGATTTCCATGTAATCGTTGTAGTCAAAGTACCGGTCACAGTTCAGGGCTAATCATGATAAGATTTGTCTCAGGCAACTTTTTCGCAACAAGGACAAATGGTATTGAATTTATAGAAAATCGGTTCTGATTAATATTCTTGTTTAGCCTCCATACATGTTTACCTCCGATCTGGTATCAACGTGCTGCAGAATTTTTATACATATACATATACGAGTATTCTTGTATACACGCTGAAAAAAAATCGCTTCTGTAGTATATTCTTCCAAACATATTCGGCTTGAAACATATATATGTTTAGCGTACACTCTAAACATATAATATTTGGTAAACACAAAAATTATATATTTGGAAAAATGTTGTTGTTTTTAACAAATCTTTGTTTCTATCCTAATATTTTGTTATTTTAGACTATTATTTCTAAAGCAAAGATTTATTTGCATTTAAGTGTTACATTTTTCAGCACTTCAAAATTAATTTTACAGTTTTTTTTTGTTTTTAAAAAAATAAATATTCGCCCATGTGATGACAATCGCGTGAGTTCAAATCGCAAAACGAAAAAATTTCCCCTTCAATTTTAATGGTCTTCGATATTAAATTTTAATAAAATGTACATATGGATGTAGTTATTTATCACTGTAATCTATAATTTGATTTTAATAAATCCAAATTGTTGTGCTAAAAAAGAATTCAGAACATGCGTTTTGCGACTTGAAATCACAATCGCCAATTTTAGGCGAAATGGGATTACCATCACATGGGCGATGGATAATTTAAATGTTGGATATACATAAATTACTTGAAGGATTGACTACAAATGATAACTTGGAATAAATTTAAAATGATCGATTTAAAATAGAAGTTAATGCTACATATGGTGTTATGACTGGGAGGTACAATTCGAATTAAAGAAAAAAATTAAAACTGAAATTTGAAGAAGTCAGCAATGTTTTGAAAATCTTTTTAAATAAAATATATTTAGAGAAATTTCTAAACAATAATTTTATTTGAAATTGAACACATATTTTATTTGAGAAATTTAGTGTGCAAATATATTTTGTTGTAATATATTAATATATACGTTCCAAATAAATTGTATTGATTTTCAAATAAAATTAATTTGTTCAGAAATATATAATACTAGCTGGACCCGGTCCACTTCGTTGCCCCAGACTTCAGATTTCCGATCCCGTTAATTTTTGGACTAATTACGTAGACTGAAACCAAATATATATGCACATAATTACATTGATCTCTCTAACAAATTGCTCAAGATATATCAAACACAAAATTTAATTGGCTTATATGGGCGGGGAAACTCCCATTTGTCCGACCCCGCCCATTTTTGGACCAAGCATGTAGACTGCCACCTAATATATATGCACAAAATTAGAGTAATCTCGCTAATAATTTGTGCGAGTTATGTCAATTTCAAAATTGGGTTTATATTGGCGGGGCCACGCCGATTGGTCCAATCCCGCCCATTTTTGCACCAACCAATTAGACTACCACCTAATACATATGCAAAAATTACAGCACTCTCGCTAACAAATTGTGCAAGATATGTCAATTTAAAATCTTTGTTTATATGGGCGGGGCCACGCCCATTCGTCCAATTCCGCCTATATTTGGACAAATCACGAAGACTACCACCAGATACATGGCACAAAATTACAGCACTCTCGCTAACAAATTGTGTAAGATATCTCAATTTCAAAATTTGGCTTATATGGGCGGTCCACGCCCATTGGCCGATCCCGCCCATTTTTGGACCAATTGAGTAGACCACCACCTGATACATATGCACAACATTACAGCACTCTCGCTAACAAATTGTGCAATATATATCAATTTAAAAATTTGGTTTATAAGGGCGGGGCTACGCCCATTGGTCCAATCCCGCCCATTTTTGGACCAATCACGAAGACTGCCACCAGACACATATGCACAAAATTACAGCTCTCTCGCTAACAAATTGTGCAAGATATCTCGATTTCAAAATTTGGCTTAAAGGGGCGGGCAACGCCCAGTAGTCCGACCCCGCCTATTTTTGGACCAATCACGTAAGTCGCCAACAGATATATATAAACAAAATTACAGCTCTCTCGCTAACAAATTGTGCAAGATATCTCAAATTCAAAATTTGGCTTATATGAGCGGGGCCACGCTCATTGGTCCGATCCCGCCCATTTTTGGACCAATTAAGTAGACTACTACCTAATACATATGTACAATATTACAGCACCCTCGCTAACAAATTGTGCAATATATATCAATTTAAAAATTTGGTTTATAAGGGCTGGGCCACGCCCAGTGGTCCTATCCCGCCCATTTTTGGACGAATCACGTAGACTGCCACCAGATACATATGTACAATATTACAGCACTCTAGCTAAAAAATTGTGCAAGATATATCAATTTCCGCCCATTTTTGGACCAATCACGTTGGTCGCCAACAGATATATTTACCCAAAATTACAGCTCTCTCGCTAACAAATTGTGCAAGATATCTCAAATTCACAACTTGGCTTATATGGGCGGGGCCAAGTCCATTTGGTCCGATTCCGTCCATTTTTGAACCAATCACGTAGAGTGCCATCAGATACATATGCACAAAATTACAGCTCTCTCGCTAACAAATTGTGCCAGATATCTCGATTTCAAAATGTGGCTCAAAAGGGCGGGACCACGCCCATTAGTCCGACCCCGCCCATTTTTGGACCAATCACGTAGACTGCCTCCATAAATTTCTAGTTCTCTCACTAACAAATTGTGCAAGATATGTCAAATTCAAAATTTGGCTTATATGGGCGGGGCCACGCCCATTGGTCCGATCCCGCCCATTTTTGGACCAATCACGTAAGCCGCCAGCAGATATATATACACAAAATTACAGCTCTCTTGCTAACAAATTGTGCAAGATATCTCGATTTCAAAATTTAGCTTAAAGGGGCGGGGCCACGCCCATTAGCCTGACCCCGCCCATTTTAGGACCAATCACGTAGACCGCCTCCATATATGTATATGCAAATTTCTAGTTCTCTCACTAACAAATTGTGCAAGATATCTCAAATTCAAAATTTGGCTTATATGGGCGGGGCCACGCCCATTGGTCCGATCCCGCCCATTTTTGGACCAATCACGTAAGTCGCCAGCATATATATATACACAAAATTACAGCTCTCTTGCTAACAAATTGTGTAAGATATCTCGATTTCAAAATTTAGCGTAAAGGGGCGGGGCCACGCCCATTAGTCTGACCCCGCCCATTTTTGGACCAATCACGTAGACTGCCTCCAGATATATATATACAAAATTTTAGTTCTCTCGCTAACAAATTGTGCAAGATATCTCGATTTCAAAATTTGGCTTAAAGGGGCGGGGCTACGCCCATTAGTCCAACCCCGCCTATTTTTGGACCAATCACGTAGGTCGCCAAAAGATATATATAAATAAAATTACAGTTCTCTCGCTAACAAATTGTGCAAGATATATCAAATTCAAAATTTGGCTTATATGGGCGGGGCCACGCCCATTGGTCCGATCCCGCCCATTTTTGGACCAATCACGTAGACTGCCCCCAGATACATATGTACAAAATTGCGGCACTCTCGCTAACAAATTGTGCAAGATATCTCAATTTTAAAATTTGTCTTATGTGGGCGGGGCCACGCCCACTTCATATATCGAAAATTCAAGTACCCTATTTTCACCACGCCCCACACATATACATTCTGTGAAAATTTCAAGAAGATCGGTTCAGTCGTTTAGACGTCTATACGGTACAAACAAACCAACAAACAAACAAACCAACAAACAAACAAACAAACACACATTCTTCTTTATATATATAGATTTCAAAATTTGTGTTCCAAATATATTTTCTTTCGATTCAAACATATCAAAAAAGGCGATTTTGCTCCGTGTATATATACGAGTATATTATAATACATACATATTACATGTGATCATTCAGAGATCAAAGCCATTTTTGATATGTTTAAATTGGACTAAAATATATTTGGAACAACAATTTTTGAATATTGGAGCGCATGTGTTAATATCGAAGAACAACATATATTTGCGAACTGACTTTCACAAATAAAATATATGTTTATACACAAACAAATATTTCGTAGATATACTTTATAGTTAAACAGGGCATGTCATAAGCAGCATTGGTTTTTGTTATACGGCACTAATTTCGAATTTATAAATATTCCAATTAATCACTTTTTGTTAATCCATTAATGCAATTTATCGTTACGCAAGATTATACGATTTAAATTTTACAAATATATACAATTTTAAGAACAGAAAACGTCATGCACATAGCTTTCAAATGCATCCACATAAAAAGTGGAAGACTCTTGGTCCTAATTCCTAGATTCCGCGTAGTATTACTAATAGCGAACATGCTTATTTCAAAACTGTTCCTGCGATCATATTAGAAATGTTTCAAATTTCGGGTTGAAAGAGCGGTGACACGCCAATTGTACTTAGACTTTTTATCTCCGTTACGCAAGTGACTATCAAAATAGCAGATATTTTTTAGATATACGTATATAGGTAATTCCACAAAAAGGTCAACTGTGATCAAAAAATTTAATGTTATTAAAATCACATTAATGTAATTTATTATTATACAAAAATATTCAAATTTTAATAAAATGCAAAATTTTCGCTTGTATATACTCAACATTTTAAGAAAAAAACAATTTGGTTGTGGCAAATTGTAGTTTTGGTTCATCTACGCGTTTTTCATTGCAATTTTTTTTAAATTAACCTCGTAAATATAGGCTTATGTAAGAAGAGGCTTATTATAAATAATCTTTCTAAGAGCAAAAGTAATCTTAAATAAAAGTGTCGAAGCAAAAGGAATGAGGAATAACGGTAATTTTTGGCTTATCTCTACTACAAATTCATTTGTCACGTTCGACACCGAAAAGAAGCATTAGTTATCAGTAGACCAGACATTTTCAAAGAAAATGCATCAAACTATTGGTACAAATAAAATTTGTATAAAATACCAACATTCAAAAAAATCAGTTTAAAAAATTATATAGAATTTTTTCTGTATTCATTTGAAGTTTGTCACGTTCGACACCGTAAGTGTAGAATTCAATCGTTCATCCGTCCGTCCGTCTGTTGTAACCACGCTACAGTCTACAATAATTGAGCTAGATTATTGAAATTTGGTATAAATAGTTCTTATAGCTACAGATAACTTGGGATCGAAAATTTACACTATCGGTCCATTTTTTGATATAGCCCCCATATATAGCATCTCCCCAATTTGACTTTTTAACCCCATAGAGACCACAAATGTCAAATGATCGGGCTGATCGTTGGTAACTGGTGTTTATTTACACCCGGAATCCTTCACACGAGCAACGGTAGTCGTAGGTCTATGTTTTTATATAGTCCTTATATAAAGGTCCCTCCAGATTTGTCTTCGTAACGCCATAAAAACCTTAAATTTCAACGAATTGGGCTAAAATTTGGTATAGAGAATCATTCATGTGCGATCCATGGTGGAGGGCATATACGATGCGACATGACCGAACTTGTTTTATTTAAAAATAGTCATGGAAAAATTGTCACGTTCGACATGTCACGTTCGAACCAACTTAAAAATTAAATTAAAAAAACTACCCAAGATATTTCTATCAAACAAAAAGGATTAAAACACTTTATTATTTTTTAACATTGTTCACAAAAACTACTTCTATTTTTGTCGCTTTCGAACCGCCCCTTTTTTTGTCCTTATTTTCTAATCAATACTTCGCCTGAAAAAGTCTAAAACACCAGTTATAGTACTATTAACGATCTATAAGATAGTATAAAAGATTAATCTAAAATATGTTTTATTCTGACCTTTTTATCACTTCGAATGTGTACAACGGTCATGTTCGACACCGTGGAATTGCCCATATTTAAATTTATTGTTACTGCCACAACCTGGTATCAAGGTCACATTTATCAATTTCGATAATTTTTCTCCAATAGTATTCGACATATTTCATTTTTTGAACTTTGGGTTGAGACGGCCCAGTGTCAATATCACACCAGTTCTTGGTTCTATCACGTACACAGTTGCCAAGGTTAGATATAGAAAATGTCGTGGCTCTTACTGCAATAATACTCGTAATATAGCATTTTCAGGTTGTCTAGGCGTTGCCACGCCAACTGGCACTATCTCCCCAGTTTTAGTCCCATGATGTGTACTGGCACCGAGGTCCCACATACAAAATGTCGAGGCTCTTGTTACAATAGTACTCGAAATATTACATTTTTAAAGTTCACGTTGTGTGGGCGGTTCCACGCCCCTTTATACAATCATAACCGAATGTAGTTGCGAACGTTCCGCACGCCAAAAGATATACTTACTAATGCAAAAATTCGGTGAAATCCGTTCAGCCGTTAGTAATACGGCAGCAATGTTAGTAATACGATATAGTGGTCGAAGCAATAACCATACCAGTAAAGAGAGTTTTTGACAGCAATTTGGCCATTTTTGGGTGTTTGTGTTAATTTTTGAGCTTTGGTTTGTTCTGACACATATAGTAAAATTTTATGGCCAATATTTTTGTAGAACATTTCATACCCGCCCTCCCCATTTTAAGGGGTGTTTTTTCGATTTGTTAAAATGGGGCCAACAATTACAGTTATGTGGGGGAGCTAGAGGGTTAATATGTTCCACAAAAATATAGGCCTTAATACTTTCTATAAATTTGTTTTCGCAAAAAATTTTAAGAAACTTTGTTCAGCATATTCTTAGCTACATTATTGCCAAATATAGTCTGAATTAGTTGTTGGTCAAAAGCTGATGACACCTTTTTCGAGGGGCCCACTGATTTTCAGAAACTTTGGAGGCCCATAAAAAAAATTCGTCACCAATTTCGCCAAACCGAGTATAGGGTTGGTAGTATAACCCGAACATATACTGTCAAGTCCGTGTATTTTTCAAAAAGTGTTCATTTGTTGCATAGTGTAATAGAAGTGTGAGTGCAAAAGCTTTTAAAATGTATGTGAAGCAGATCGACAAAATCGAAAAAAGGAATTGCGTTTTTCCAAAATCTGAAAAAGGTAAAAACTGTAATACGAAAAAAATGTTGCCTAATGGGTAAAATTTTTTGAAAAAAGCCTAAAAAAATCTTTTGTCGAATTTTGTGATGAAAATTGGTATGCGTGGTCCGGAGGGCAAATAAAAAATACCATTTAAGTAGTTTTGCAGAATTTTCATTTTCGCGGAAGCTATGACCTAAAATGTCCGCTCATGCCACATTTTTGTTTTTTAATTTTCTTGAGATCTACTGTACGGATTACGCTAAATTTTTGCATGTACATAAAGCGTAGATGCTATATATAACTAGTAATTTATATTTTGCAAAACGATTTCGGATGCTGCAAAAATTTGAAATTTTCACAGAGATTTACATTTTATGCAACTTTCTCTAGTTTTGAAATATTTTGTATCTTAAATATTGCAAATTTTGTTGTTAAATATATATTCAAGAATAAAAAGTTTGTACTCTTGATACGGACATTTAGATTTCCGTGTTTTTCTAATATCAATTCATACCACATTTTACTTTATCGGCAGCATTATACGTAGTAAACGTCTATTATGATTGAATACATTTGTTAGATTTGATGTAAAAATGCACCCAAATTATAAGGACCAGCTTTAAAAAAAACGGCCTTTAAAATTTTTAAAGAATGGACTTTAAATGACCGCTGTCTAAAATGTATCTTACGCAACATATATTAGACTCAATTTCAACTGAATTCGGTACGCTGAAGTCGAATCTCACCTCTATATTGCTAAAAAATTTCGCGTTCGGGAGTTATATAGATCCAGATTACAATTAAGAACATAGTTCATTAAAAAAGAAATAATTGTGGAACTTTAGTTCGGTAGGTTTAGTTTTATTTGGAAATATTATTTTTAGTAACAGTTACTAATGTTTGGCTATTGATTCAAAAAATATCTTGCAGTTAAGGGTCAATTCAGAACATATCTTGCAGTTGCAGCGGCGCAGTAAAAATTTATTTTGATTATTCGACGACGGATGTTCACATTAAATGTAAAGGAAGTTTGGAATTGCGCTATAAAGATGTGAAAACAATTAAAAACACTCGTCAATATCACGCTTTTTATCCAGCCTCCAAAAATACCCTTAACTGCAAGATATTTTTTGAATCAATAGCCAAACATTAGTAACTGTTACTAAAAATAATATTTCCAAATTAAACTAAACCTACCGAACTAAAGTTCCACAATCATTTCTTTTTTAATGAACTATGTTCTTAGTTATAATCTGGATCTATATAACTGCCGAACGCGAAATTTTTTAGCAATATAGAGGTGAGATTCGACTTCAGCGTACCGGATTCAGTTGAAATTGAGTCTAATATATATTGCGTAAGATAAATTTTAGCCAGCGGTCATTTAAAGTCCATTCTTTAGAAATTTCAAAGGCCGTTTTTTTAAAGCTGGTCCTTATAATTTGGGTGTATTTTTACATCAAATCTAACAAATGTATTCAATCATAATAGACGTTTACTACGTATAATGCTGCCGATAAAGTAAAATGCGGTATGAAAGCGACATTCCTGAACTCATAAAAACGACCCTATATGTTAAGGGATGTCCCAGTAAGATCTCATCAGAGTACATACTCGACATCATTGGCAAACAGAATTCAAAACTTTCCGTGAGAAAGTGGGAAGTCTTCTATAGGAAGGATGATACCGAGGGTACTCTCCTCGTGTTAGGCATAGACCCAGAATCCAAGAACAATCTTGTCATGGCGAAGGGCATGGCGTACTTCTTGATCTGGACAGTCTTTTTCAAAATTGGAAAGGTCCCGATTGGCAGGACAAATGAATCGAGTCCAAATATACTGTCTGAACAAACACTGTTATTGAACGGATGGAGACAAGTGAGACACTGCCAAAAACTGATGTGGAAGTAGTCAATAACACCACCAGTTCACCAATAGTACCACCACTTTTGCAGGAAGTTCCCAGCAAAGGTGGTGATCAAAATAAAAAGAGCCACAAAACGATTCAAACCAATGAGGGAGCGACAAAAAATAACACCGCCTCCCAAAATTGTCGACTGGAAGATGGTGTAATAGGTAGTGAACGAAAGGAGGAGAATGACCCAGTACCAAATAAAGAGGGGGTGCCACCAGATAGGATAGACTCCCAAAAGAAACTTTTACTGGAAGGACAATGATTGAGGTCATCCAGATAAACCTCCACCGGAGCGAGACAGCATCCAACGCTCTGATGGACATCATAAATAAAGGCAGGGTTCATATTGCTTTGATCCAGGAACCATGGAGAACTAGCAACAAGGTTACTGGATTAAACCATGTGAACTATAACCTTTTCTACGCTAACACAGGTACTCGTCCAAGGACTTGTATTCTGTGCCATAAAAACTTATGTTTTATTTTCTCTCCAGAGTTGTCAACATCGGACGCAACGGTGCTGAGGCAAGGTAATGGAAATATGTACCTGGCGTCAATATATCTGCCATTCGATGCGCCGACATTGCCACCTACGTCGGAATTAAAACGTCTGGTGAGGGAATCCAAACACACAAGTAATGAGTTATTAGCTGGATGTGACGCCAACTCCCATCATATCGCTTGGGGTAGTACTAAGAACAATAAAAGGGGACACGCCCTTATCGAATTTTTGAATACAAATGACCTCATAACTCTTAACATAGGAAACACTGCAACCTTTGTTAACAAAATTAGGGAAGAAGTATTAGATATAACGATATGTTCAGAAAATCTTATTGATGAGATTCATGAGTGGAGGGTTTCGGATGAACACTCCTATTCAGACCACCGTTATATAAGGTTTAAAATTGCACGGCCACCGCCAAACCCCATAAGTTTCCGTAATAAGGCTAAGACCGACTGGACTAAATTCGGAAATCTACTTAGAAATCGATTGGGGCAGCCTACACGCGATTATCTATGTGCAGAAGACATTGATATCAATGTTAAGAAGATTACCGAGGCTCTTGTAAAATCATTCGAAGATAGTTGCCCACTTCGAGAAAGGAAATCTGCCTTTGAGAAACCCTGGATGACAGGACAAATTCGCTCGATTGGCAAAGATGTCCGCAGACTTTACAATAGAGCTCGACGTAAAAAACAATCAGTATATTGGGACGACTACCACAGAAGACTCAAAGAATACAATAAAATCGTTAGATCGGCGAAACGTAACTCCTGGAGGCTTTTCTGTGAACAGGTAGACAGCGTTAACAGAATGTCTAAAATGAAAAAGTTCCTCTCAAAAACTCATGTCCAAACCGAAACACTGGTGGATGAAACGGGTAAAAGGATGGAAACTATAGAGGATACCGTAAGGCTCTTGATGAAAACTCATTTTCCGACTGGTAAGGCTTGACCAACAGAGGAACAGTTACAGAATGAAAATGTATTGCATCAAGTACCTATTACGGATATAACAGATGGTATGGTTAAAGAAGCGATAAAAAGTGTCTCTCCCTTTAAGGCTGCGGGACCGGATGGAATATTTGCAGCACTTCTGCAGAATGAGGTGGATCTGGTATCAACTCATCTGGCTGGAGTGTTCACTGCATGCCTAACCCATTCGTATACCCCAAAAAACTGGCAGGAATCAAGGGTGGTCTTCATACCAAAGCCTGGCAAGGCGAGTTAAACGACCCCAAAGGCTTATCGACCAATTAGCCTTACTTCTTTCCTGTTAAAAACAATGGAGCGAATAATTGATGACATGGTCAAAGGTAAAATAGCGGATGACATGCTAAAATTCAAACAACACGCCTATATCAAAGGAAGATCAGTGGAAACAGCTCTGCATGAGGTAGTGCACCACATAGAAGAGTCCTTCAGTAAAGAAATGCATACACTTGCTGTTTGCATAGACATTGAGGGCGCATTTAACAATGTACAGACCGCTACACTTATCCAGTCCTTAGACGAGTTTCAGGTTGACCGGGCGCTGAAAAACTGGATCAACAATATGCTAAGGAATAGGTGGATTATTTGTGGGTCATATGACGTAAAAATTAGAGACAAGGTAAATCGTGGTATACCTCAGGGGGGCATTTTATCGCCTCTTCTATGGGTTACGACGATACACAGTCTCCTATAAGCCCTCACCAATGAAGGACTTAAACCAGTCTGTTATGCAGACGACGTTGTAATACTTCTAAGGGGCTTTCATCCAAATCTATTATGCAGAAGAGCTGAAGAGGCACTTAACATAGCATATAACTGGGCACAAGCACGGGGATTAAATGTTAACCCAGACAAAACAGAAATATGTCTATTTACAAGGAAAACGAAGATCCCACGTTTTACCCCGCCTCGATTCCTGAATAAGACAATTGCTATAACTAACAAGTAAGAAAGTTTCAGTCGGGTAAACCGACTAAGGTATACCCTCACTTTGTGAGTAATGTAATATTGAATATTACTCGAATTATTCTGTCAATTTGTGTGGGAGGTACCAGAAGGGGTTTATCAAATACACCTATTTTTCGCTGAACATTAGATACTTTAAATTCATTGCACTGTGCCGAATTATAAGCATTTATGTGCACTGGTAAAAACGTTATGAGATATTAAATTGTGGTATGATTTGGGCATTTTGTGTGGGAGGTACAAAAAGGAGCGCGGCGATAACGCCCATTTTTCACAGGGCTATAGACACTATAAAAACATTACACTGTACAAAATTTCACGTATTTTTATACACTGGTTTTAATGTTATAAGCTGTTAACTTTTGGTGAAAAAAGGTACCTTTGTGTGGGAGGTACCAAAAAGGGCGTGGCAACAACGCCAATTTTTCCCTCGACTGTAGGCAATATAAAAGCATAATACTATACAAAATTTCAAGTTTTTTTATACACTGTTATTAACGTTATAAGCTGTTAACTTTTGGTGCAAAACGGTGCATTTGTGTGGGAGGTACCAAAAGGGACGTGGCAACTTCGCCCAATTTTCTCGAGTTGATAGCGACTAATAAGCTAATACTATGTGTGGAATTTCAGAAGATTCGAATAAGTAGTATAGCAGTTATTACAGAATCAATTTTTCACAACATTTTAACCCTTTGTGGGGGAGGTACTAGAAGGAGTGGACCAATATGGCCCATCTTCGAACTTAGCCGGAGATAGAAAAAAATATTACCACATACCAAATTTGAAGTCAATCGGTTACTCCTTTCGAGAGTTATCGTGCGCACCAGCCAGCAGACAGACAGACAGACAGACAGACAGACAGACAGACAGACAGACAGACAGACAGACAGACAGACGGACGGACATTGCTCATTCGACTTAAAATGACCCAAAACGGTTTTCCTCCGAACATACTTGGGGTCTTAGGTCACTCCTTCGATGTGTTACACTTTTTTCCGTAGCAAATGATATATACCCTCGTCACACTAAAGTGAGGGTATAAAAAGGTAAAATACTTGGGAGTAATCTTGGATCAGAAACTGTACTGGAAAGATCATCTTGAAGAAAGAGTTACAAAGGCACACAGATGTTGGTCGTTGTGCAGAAGAGCTATAGGTTTAAAATGGGGACTACGTCCAAATATGACTCACTGGCTTTACATGAGCGTGATTAGACCAATAATCACCTACGCCTCTGTAGTGTGGTGGACATCAATGGACAAGAATTGCAACGTAATACCTTTGCAAAAAATTCAACGTATGTGCTGTCTAGGCATAAGCGGGGCATTTAGAACTGCACCAACAAAAGCGTTGGAGACTATACTGCACATCCAACCAATAGACATCCGTATAAAGTATGAGGCAGCCCTCACAGAAAGACGTCTACAAGTGATGGGTGAATGGATAAATCGAGACCATAAGTCGTACCATCAGAAGATTTTAGAATATCTAGTTGGTCACATTCAAACGCCAGAAATCTCGGACCGCATTCCTGAAGTGCGGCTTACAACTAACTGTGATACGTTTGTGCCAGACAGACGCTCCTGGGAAAATGGAACTTTGGCCCATGTGCCAGTGGGAACCAGCTGCTACACGGATGGGTCCAAGCGAGGAGGAAGGACGGGTCTGGGACTTTTTATTGATGAACCAGAAGTCGAACTTCACTTCCGCCTCCCTGACCATAACACGGTATTTCAAGCAGAAGTTCGAGCAATCACGGAGTGTGTGAACTGGCTCAGTAACACGACAAAGCCTAAATATGCCAACATCTTCACAGATAGCCAAATGGCGATTCAAGCAATAACATCGGAAAGGGTCAAATCTAGAACTGTGTTGGACTGTAAAAGAACGATAAATGATTACTCAGCCCATGGTCAATTGCGTATTTGCTGGGTACCAGGACACAACGGAGTGATTGGAAATGAACGGGCAAACAACTTGGCTTCAAAGGGCAGAGAACTTCGAGTAAAAAACTTGAAAAATTGGAAACCTTTCGAAGCCACGAAAAATGAGTTGAAGCACTGGGCAGTGATGGCTCATAAAACTGTGTGGAATAGCGCAACAGTAGGAGCAACTGCAAAGAGGAGCAACTGGGGTGACCCAAATGAAAAGAAAACAAGAAGTCTTCTGAAACTAAACAAGATCGATATTAGTAAGATGATGAGTGTTCTAACGGGACACTCAAGCTTACAAGCACATCTTCATCGCATAGGACTAGCAGGAAACGACGAATGCAGGGCATGCAGAGAAAACATCGAAACGATGGAACATTTTCTGTGTCACTGCCCGGCTTTCACCCATGCAAGATCCCAACATTTCGGGTCCGACATATTACCAGACTTGACTCATCTCAGAGAATATGACTGGAAGATACTGAGAAAATTCGTGTCTAGTACCGATTTTCTGTATCTCGTGAGGTATAAAAACATCATAAATAAGGAGCGCACAACAGGCCGAACCACTGGCTTAAGTGTATGTCCATGGACATGAGACGTTTAAACGTCTCCTCTCTTCAACCTAACCTAACCTAACCTAACCTAAGTGATATTAGAAAAACACGGAAATCTACATGTCCGTATCAAGAGTGCAAACTTTTTATTCTTGAATATATATAAAAACAAAATGTGCAATATTTAAGATACAAAATATTTCAAAACGCAGCTAGAGAAAATTGCAAAAAATACAAATCTCTGTGAAAATTTCAAATTTTTGCAGCATCCGAAATCGTTTTGCAAAATATAAATTACTAGTTATATGTAGCACCTACGCTTTATGTACATGCAAGAAAATTAAAAAACAAAAATGTGGCATGAGCGGACATTTTAGGTCATAACTTCCGCGAAACTGAAAATTCTGCAAAACTACTCAAATTGTATTTTTTATTTGCCCTCCGGACCACGCATACCAATTTTCATCACAAAATTCGACAAAAGTTTTTTTAGGCTTTATTCAAAAAATTTTACCCTTATGTTAAATACGTAAAAGCATGTAAGAAAACATAAAAACGAAAAATAGAAATTTGATTTTTCGTTTAAATCCAAAAATAGGAAAAGTAGTAAACATTGGCCCAATTTCTAAAATATACCCGATTTTCAGTGTTAATATCTCAAAATAATCATTGGGTCCTTGTATAATTTTGGTATTTAATAGGACTTTAATAGGAGGAAATTTACTAGAACAAAAGTGATTGAATTTTGGCCGATTGATTTTGATTCTGAAACACTGTGCGGTGGTCAAATTAAGCAGTGTCACCAACACAAGGTTGTAAACCTGTAAAAATACTTATAAAATAATTTATTTTAAATAAAAATCCTGAATTTTTACGAAAATTTCTGCATAGAACGATTCTCAATTAGTATCAAATTAATTTTCGATCCACCCTTATGTATTACGTGACCCTAAGTGGAATAAACTTAGTAATTGCACATTACATCGCAGCAGAAAATAGGGGGAAATAATAATTCACAGAGGTCAGACAATCTCTTCTTCAATAAAGTGTGCTTTGGAATACGAATATTAATATGCACTACCTACTATAAAACAGAGTTTAATTTAAAAAAATAATACGAAATTTTTAATATAATTGGTTGAGCGAAAACTATATTTGTATTAGAATCAAAACTTACAATAGATTTAGTCAAGCCTCTTTAATGTACATACCTAGAATGAAATAAATAATAAAGAATATAATTATTATATTGAAGAGTTAATTAAAATAGGACTACACGGAGGAAAATCGTCATTTTTGATATGTTTGAATTCAAAGAAAATATATTTGAAAACGATGTTTTTAAATATTATATATTTGTTAACAAACAAATTTTATTTGAAAATCAAGAAATTTTAATTGGAATTATGTCATACTATTATTATTTTATTAATATTATAAAATCGTTTGTTTGTCTGTTTGTTTGTTCCAGCATCACGCCTAAACGGCTGAACCGATTTTCTTGAAACTTGGTGGACAGATAGACCAATGCCTGGGAAGTGCCATAGGCTACTTTGATTTTCGATTTTCCGCCAAGTGATTTTCGACCAATTGACCACAGAGGCTCCTGTTAAAACTAGAGAGCTGAAATTTTGCACACACATAGACTGGAGTGTTGTATAAACTACGGACTACTCGCTTAATATGTATTTCGGCCAGTGGTCAGTTGTAGCGCTATCAAAAACTTGCGTTTTGTTTTTGTCGTTTCGGAATCCTCTTATAAGATACAAAGTTAAAACTTTGTATATATGAATTACTATAAACCGTAGATGTGGTCAGTTTAACTGTGACCCGAAGAATTTTCATTATTTCTCTGATTTTAAAAGTTCCTTAAGAGGCAATGATTTACAAATTTATTTATCCTAATAATTTATGTTTGTATACTGATCTCCAAGGGATGCGATTTTACACCAAACGACTTTTGACCGCTTGACCATTACGGTACCTTTAAGAAGTAGGAAGCTTTAAATTTTGCTTTGGTATAGACGTGGGTGTTATATAGCCTTCGGACTATTCACACAGTCGTTTTCGACACGTAGTCAGTTGTCGCGCTATCAAAATTTTAAATATTTTTTTGTATTTCAGAAGCGCCTAAAATAATACATAGATCAAATAATATGTAGTACTATACCCGAGAAATGCAATTTTGAATTCTACGATTGTGGTCAGTTAAGCAATGACCACAACCATTTTCAATCTTTACTGGCTTTCAAGATTCTTTAAGAGTTTTTCATTCTTTCAATACATTAAAAATCCCTTAAATTGCACTCTCATAGACATGAGTGTTGTATAAACCACGGGATACTCACGTAGACATTTTTCGGCCAGTGGTCAGTTATAGCGCTATCAATTGTTTTTGTCCTTTCTTATGGGACACAAAGTTAAACGTTTGTAAATATAATAATTTTGAATTCTCTGACTGTGGTCAGTGAAGAAGTGGCCAAAACAATGTTCACTATTTTACAGATTGTAAACCTTCTAACCCCTTTTCAAAATATATCTTTCACCACTTAATGTGGTAAGATATACATATATAACGTTGTCAATTCGGTCAAATCTCAGACTGTGGCCAGTGTAGCAGTGACCAATGCAATTTCCACCCTTTTTGTACTTTAAAGGGCCAAAATGGCAATGTTAATACTAATTCAAGCGACTTTTGGCCGCTTGACCGTTGCGGCTCATATAACAGGTAGAAAGCTAGAAACTCCAGTGTGATATAGCCTACGGACTATTAACATAGTCGTTTTTTGGCCAGTGGTCAACTCTCGCGCTTAAATTATACAAAGATAAAATAATATGTAGTATACACAGGAAAAAAACAATTTTGAATTCTAAGATTGTTGTCAGTAGTGACAAAAGCAATTTTCATTCTTCCACTACATTTCAAAATTCTTTAAGATTTTTTCATTCTTCCAATAAAAATCCAATAAAGATCTGTGGAGCTGCACATATATGTGCATAAAACGATCTTCAAGGAAATTCGTCGTCCGGCCTGAGGACAAGAGGTGCACAAAAACGGAGACATAATGTTTAAAAGTCTTTTCGAAATATATCGCTCGCTATATACACCGGTAATATTTAAACAAAAATGTATACGAGTATATCGAAATTTGAAACATAGCATATTATGCATTTGTTTCTCAGCCACTTATTTGGTGACCTCTTCACCACTGACCCCATAAAAGTATTAATTTGAAAGTTTGCACAGATGTCGTACATTTGAGGTTGTGCTTTCGTATTTGCAGAATTTCTTACTGTTGTCAGTGAAATTGTTTGAGTTTCTGATAGACTTTCAGGTAGACTGATCCTGGATGTTAAACAAATTTTTAATGATCGGCGTTTGATCAAATATCCGAAGGTATTTGTAAACCAAAGATTTTAAATACGTATTTTTACATAAATTTTGCTATTTTTTTGGGTCTATATTTTTTATTCAAAATCAAAAATAATACTAATGTTTGGATCACTGTTTTCAAAGGAAACCCGGGCATCGTCGGGTATTTAAATGCTAGTAATATATATATTGTATAACATGATTTATTTGCAAACTGAATTTCACAAATAAAACATGTGTTTGCACACAAACAAAGTTTATGTTTAAGATGTTTTCCAAATATATTTTATTTAAAAATAATTTTAAAACTTTGCTGACTTATTCGAATGTTTGTTAGTTTTTTCCAAGTTTTCGTGTTAAACTTTACAGCTAAAATGTCTTAATTTATAAATATTCCAATTCATCACTTTTTGTCAATCCATCAATGCAATTTATGTTTACAAAAGATTATTCGATTTAAGTTTTAATTAAATTTTACAAACATATAAAATTTACAAAAAAATTGCTCCTTGAACATCTGAAAACCAGAAAACTTGTCTTTAGGTTCGGTTAGGTTAGGTTGAAGAGAGAAGACGTTTAAACGTCTCATGTCCATGGACATACACTTAAGCCAGTGGTTCGGCTGTTGTGCGCTCCTTATTTATGATCTTTTTATACCTCACGAGTTACAGAAAGTTGGTACTAGACACGCACGAATTTCCTCAGTATCTTCCAGTCATATTCTCTGAGATGAGTCAAGTCTGGTAATATGTCGGATCCGAAATGTTGGGATCTTGCATGTGTGAAAACCGGGCAGTGACACAGAAAATGCTCCATCGTTGCGATGTTTTCCCTGCATGCCCTGCATTCGTCGTTTCCTGCTAGTCCTATGCAATGAAGATGTGCTTGTAAGCTTGAGTGTCCCGTTAGAACACTCATCATCTTACTAATATCGATCTTGTTTTGTTTCAGAAGGCTTCTTGCTTTCTTTTCATTTGGGTCACCCCACAGTATCTTTGCAGTTGCTCCTACTGTTGCGCTATTCCACACAGTTTTGTGAGCCATCACTGCCCAGTGCTTCAACTCATTTTTCGTGGCTTCGAAAGGTTTCCAATTTTCCATGTTTATTACTCGAAGTTCTCTGCCCTTTGAAGCCAAGCTGTTTGCTCGTTCATTTCCAATCACTCCGTTGTGTCCCGGTACCCAGAAAATAAGCAGTTGACCATGGACTGAGTAATCATTTATCGTTCTTTTATGTTATTGCTTTAATCGCCATTTGGCTATCTGTTAAGATGTTGGCATATTTAGGCTTTGTGGAGTTACTGAGCCAGTTCACAGACTCCGTGATTGCTCGAACTTCTGCTTGAAATGCCGTGTTATGGTCAGCGAGGCGGAAGTGAAGTTCGACTTTTGTATATTTATTGCTATTATGACAACAAATTATGACTTGGAGGATTTAGAAATTAAAAATGAGGGCTTTACAACAAAAGCTAATTATACATATGCCATTTTTAACCGAAAAGAATGACTTCAGATTAAGTAAAATTGAAATTCGAAAAAGTCGGCAAAGTTTTGAAAATTTTTTTTAAATAAAATATATTTGGAGAAATTTTTCAACAACAATTTTATTTGTATTTAAAAACATATTTTATTTGAGAAAATTAGTTCTCAAATCTACAGATCTCAAATCTCTAGGCGCTCCAAATAAATTTTATTGATTTTCAAATAATATGTATTTGATCATAAATAGATAATATTCAAAAATTTGTTTTCCAGACATATATTTTTCCAATTCAAACATATGAAAAGTTTCAATTTTCCCCCCTGTAGAATTCGAGTAACAATTTACTGATTTTTGTCTAGAGGAAATAATTTAAGACCATCCATTTATATATTTTAAAACACCTCCATCACCTATCTCCGATATGCTATTATTAATACACTGGCAAGACGACTTTCCAAGAATTTATTTATGTGGACCAAAATTGATATCGTCACACTTTTCTCTGCAGAGTACATGGTTTACTTGAATTCAAAACTAAAATTAATCAAAGGCTGTAAAATTCTGGGAACTGTGTCGTTTTTCAATTGGCAGCTCAAATTTCCAAGTGCTTTGAAAACGAGCAACTATTCTAAGAATATACAAATATACGAAATAAAACAAATTTACACGCGCAGCGGAACTAAAAGCACTGATAGTTTATATTGTAAAATTTCACTGGGAAATGCAGTCGTTTGAAGGTTGTAGAGAGTGACTTCGGCAAATATTTGAAATAATCAGAATGAAAAAATATACGACAGAAAAGTGTCAATGTAAAAGTTTCAGGGAAATCTACTAACAAAAGTGTATATGACATGAAGCTCTATCTTTGTTGACAACACAGTTCTAATGAAATTCTTTAATTAAGTTGAAATATTTGTTTCTCTCTTTTAGAATCTCGAATACTTAAACACCCATGCGATAGCTATAACACAGAATATTGCGACAACTTTGCCTAAAGAAATTAAAGACGAGTGTAAATTATATTCCAGCAACACAATTATGTGTTAGAAAATACGATAAGAGGTTTAAGAATTTTTTAAAAATTTCTGTAAAAATGCCAATCGTAACTTTCAAGTTAGGCATTTGTGTCAGATTAATTTGAGTTACGCTCTGCTCTGATTTTATGTAGATTACGAGACCCATTTTGTTAAAACTTGAAACTTCTTATGTTACAGAAAACAAGCAAGAACAGTTCAAGCGGGTTAACCTCGCATAGTGAGAAATATAATGTGGAATTTTGTACTTGCATTGTTTCTTGTCAGACTGTAGATATGGAAGAAGTCTGAATACCACAGAATGTAGGGGAAACTATGTTCATAATACTTTGAAAATTTTTAAGAGGTGAAATTGGGGGGTTGGGAACTACTAACACCTCCGGTTCAACGGTAGGTACTTCAAAAGTATTAGGTTAGGTTAGAGTGGTTGCCATACCAACTCACAAAGTTATCAATATCGTTACCGCTCACATCTGTTAGACTTCCTAGGGCCAACATCAGTATATCTAGAAGGAGGCACTCACCGTTCTCCGCTTCTTCCTTTTCTCCACAACTTCTACGGAAGATATTGGACTTTCTAATGCGAGAAGATATTTTGACCTCAGGTGGTAAGTGTCATGACTCTATTTCTGTCCATCTCTTATAGGACAGTCTGACTTGCCTCGTACATAAGTCGGGCGGTACCGACTATATGATACCCTACTCCACTCTATTAAGATTGGATAACAATAGAATATCCAGTGTTTACACAATTAACAGGCGAAACATATACATGGGCCAAATCGGACGAAACAGATATATGGGAGCTATATCTAAATCTGAACCGATTTTCTTCAAATTGAGCAAAGCTGGTCGATGGATCAAGAAACTCTACCATGCTAAGTTTAACCAGTAAGTAAAGGCTAAAGTTGGGCGGGGCCGACTATATAATACCCTACACCACTCTCGTAATATTGAATAACTCTGATATATAAATTTTGTAATTCATGTATAAATTGTTCACATAAAGTTGCTTTTGGGACATTTTATACTTAAATAATACCCTGTACCACAGTGTGGTGTAGGGTATAAAAACGATTGGATCTAAAGAGCCAAATCGGATGCAACATATATATGGGAGCTATAGCTAAATCTTAACCGATTTTCTTCAAATTCGGCAATGTTGGTTCATGGATCAAGAAACTCTACCATTCTAAATTTCAAAACGATTGGATGTAAAATACAGCTTCTATAGAACTAAAGGGCCAAATCGGACGAAACGTATATATGGGAGCTATAGCTAAATCTTAACCGATTTCAACCAAATTCAATAGGGATCTTTACAGCTGCGAAATACTCTAAACTGCGAAATTTCAGAACGATCGGAGTGAAATTGCGACCTGTAGTCGACGAACAACTTTACATGGACCGACGGACGGACGGACGGACAGACATGGTTAAATCGACTCAGCTATTGATTCTGAGTCGATCGGTATACTTTAAGGTGGGTCTAGCCTTGTTATTTTCAGGTAATACAAACATCTGCCGTGAAACAAACTTATAATACCCTGTACACGCTGAAAAAAAATCGCTTCTGTAGTATATTGTCTCAAACATATTCGGCTTGAAGCGTATATATGTTTATGGTACACTCTAAATATATAATATTTGGTACACACAAAAATTATATATTTGGGAAGATGTTGTTCTAAATAAATCCTGGTTTTCACCCTAATACCTTTTATTTGGGATTTTAATTACGAAACAAAAATGTATTTAAATTTAAGTATTCCGAAAATATCGAACCTTAATTGTGTTAAGTTTTTCAGTAATTTAATGATAATTTTTTAGAAATTTTTAATTTAAATCGTATAATTTTTGATAACATTAATTTACTCGAAGTATTGAAAAAAATGCCGACATGAAATACCCAGAAATTTAAAATGAGTCCCTTAAAACAGAATGCAATGCTGCTAATGGTATTTTTGACTGGGAGAAATAATTCGAAACGAAGGAAAAATTAAAAATAAAATTAGAAAAATTCACCAAAGTTTTGAAAATCTTTCATAAATTATATATATTTGAAGATATTCCTAACCAATAATTTTATTGGTATATAAATACATATTTTATTTGAGAAAATTAGTTTGCAAATATATTTTGTTATAATATATTAATATATGCGTTCCAAGTAAATTTTATTGATTTTCAAATAAAATTTATTTACTCAGAAATATAAAACATTTAAAAATTTGTGTTCCAAATATATTTTCTTTCGATTCAAACATATCAAAAAAGGCGATTTTGCCCCGTGTAACACAAAATTGTAGTAACAGCAAATTTTGTTATTTTCATATTATTCGGCAACTCATTGCTCAGAAATTACAATCAATTGTGAACAAGTGCCATCTCATCGCCTTTATCGAAAATATTAATTACACATTCTTTGATTCCCACACGGCCCTTTTAGAATCGACAACTGTCTTTGCCTCTTCTAGAGAACGGTACGTTTTGAGTACATAGAGTTTTGTGTAGCAGGTGCCATGTGGAAGTTATTATATATAACCAACATATGGTATAATACGCGCCGACACAAATTTATTTCATACCAAGCACGAGGTAGGTAAATATCATCAGTCATTATAAGCATTTCATTAGGAAAATAAACATAAAATTTCGGCATATTTACATCAACACATTTATTCCTCTGTGCCTAAATGTGTTCTCATATATTCGGATGTGTTTCGGCATAGTCGACTCACCCAAAAGGCGATGACAAGTTTTATACGGATACTATGGAAATGATGGTCATGACAAAAAAGAACAAGAGGGGGTTGTACAAATTAAGACAACAGAATTTAATTACTCTTGAGCCACACTATTATTTACAAGAATTGGATTTTAAAAGTTTACTTAAAGTTCCAATCGAGCTAAATATCCACTTCTCTATTTTGCTTGGCTATCATAATGGACACAAGGTATCAATTAAATCAAAAATTTGGACAGAAATTAGTTAATTGTGAATTAAATTTGTTTACTTAAAATATGACTATATTTCGTTTAAACGGAACATGGTTTTTGCAGATAGAGACATTTTATTACTAAGCAAAACGTACTAACTCTACTCCTACATGTACTTGCAATTCTTAGAATATAAATAAACAAATTTGAAGATTTATATTTGCATTGCAATTAAATTGAAGCACATAATTGCATGCATGTATATAATTGAACATCTGTGAGATATTGAAATACTCGTATATTTGTTTACTTCTACTTACATTCGAATGAATGAATGTCTTTCAGAATCGAACCAATCATATAAATATATTAGAGTGGGAAATTTTCAGTCGGGTAAAACGACTAAGATATACTCTCACTTTGTCAGTCTATAGTCATTGGAAAATATGATAAAATGTAGATGATTGCTGCATAAGGAATGCACGGGAAAAATCGTATTTGAAAATCAATAAAATTTGTTTGGAGCGCATATGTTGATATATTAGAACAAAATGTATTAGCGAACTAATTTTCTGAAATAAAATATGTATTTAAATACGTATAAAATTGTTCTCTGAATATATTTTTTTAGAAAGATTTTGAAAACTTCTGACTATATTGTTCTAAAAAAACTTTGTTTCGATCCTAATATTTTTTACTAATACGAGTATTTCCGTAACAAAAATGAATTAGTATTTAAGTATTTTGGCAATGTATCAATGACTTTCAGAAGTTGAAAGTGCAATTTTTTTGAAATTGTATATCTTTGTAAAATTCATTTAAAATGTATATTCTTTCCTAACTATAAATTGATAGATTCAAAAACTGATGAATTGTAATATTTATAAAATTAAAATTAATATAATAGCTAATGCTGCTTATGACATTTTTAACTATAAAGTATAAAACGAAATCTAAGAAAAATTTAAACTAAAATTCGAAAAAGTTTTAAAAATCTTTTGGAATATAGTAGTGTAAATGTAAAATTTTAGGAATGAAACTCGATTTCGATGATATGACCACCACGGGCCCGTCTACAGCGATCTATTCTTTGGACCCGATTTTCAACCACTCTTGCAAACATTTCGACCAGAACGTTGGCAATTTCGCGTTGGAAGTTGTCTCTGAGCTCGTCTAAAGTTGTTGCTTGTTGGCATAGACCAAAGAAATCCAATGGCATTAAATCACATGAACGAGGTGGTCATTCGACCGGACAATTTCTCGAGATAACACATTCACCGAATTTGCCCTTCAGTAAATCGATTGTAACGCGAGCTGTGTGGCTAGTGGTACCGTCTTGTTGAAACTACATATCGGTGATGTTAAGCTCATCCAATTCTGGCCAAAAATAATTTTCTAACATGGCACGATAGCGCCCTCCATTGACGGTAACATGACGATTATTTTCATCGACGAAAAAATACGGCCCAATCACACCTCCGGCATGAAAACCACAGCACATAGCAATTTTTTGAGGATGCAATTGTGTCTCTTGAAGCACATGTGGGTTTGTTGCTGTCCAATAACGCATATCTGGTTTATTGACAAAACCACTCAGCCAGAAATGGGCTTCATCGCTGAAGGAGATTTTTCGATGAAATTCTGGATTTTAGTGAAACGTTGCCAAAGCCCAATCGGAGAAGTTTCGGCGTTTCGAATGATCACGTGGCTTTAGTTCTTGGGGCAGTTTGATCTTATAACGATGAAGGCCACGATATTTTCGCAAACCCTTTTGGTACCTCCCTGCTTATAACATTAATGCTAGTGCATTCTTTAAATTAATAAAATACAATTTAAGTTTATAATATAAAATTTTAACGAAAAAATAAATAAATTTACGGATATTTTTTGGGAGTGAAAGTGAGAGGATTCTTAAGTCGGTTTACCCGACTGACTTTCTTACTTATTTTTAATTTATAAATATGCCAAGTCATCATTTGATGTTAATCCTTCATGTAATTTATTTTTATTGAAGATTATACGATTTCAATAATAATATAAGGAAATTTTACATCATTTAACATTTCTAGAAATAATTTAAATTATTGAAATTGGTAAAACTCGTCATGAATTAAGTTACCAATATCCTTTCTGAATACCACAGTTTAATAAATAAATGTTTTGGAAATAATAGTCCCAAATAAAAAATATCAAATGAAAACTTGTTTTTACAGTTTTTTATTGTTGTTTTTTTGTCGATTTAATTTTATTAGATTTACGAGTATTGAATGTTTTCACATTTGAATTGTTCAGTTCTTTCGATCAATTCTTCCTTTCGAAAGAGAGTTTTTTGTGGAGTATTGGAAAAGATAAGACACTGCGCTTTGGAAGCCTTGTAAACACAGACCCTTATACGTATTTTAATCCTGTGCTGGGATATAATCAGAGGAACTTATACACGACACAGTCGTACATACCAATCTACAAAGAAATTTGCATATGGGAATTATATACCTACGAAGAAATCTCACAGAAATCTTAGAAAAACGTAGTTTTCAGGATAATATCTAAACACAATGATGCATATATAAAATCAAACAAACATGATTTATAACATGTTTGTGAAAATTGCGTGAAATAGTATTTTTTAACTAAGAACCAGTAAGGAAAGGCAGAAAGTCGGGCGGGGCCGACTATATAATACCCTACACCTCCCTAACAATGCGATGAGGGTCATTGCCATAATAATTTGGAATAATTGGTAAATGGGTAGAAACATATTAATTCTAATTCTGAAACGATAATCGCTAAATTAAGCAATATTCGTTCCTAAATTCAGAAACATCTTTCTGGAAAATTTTAATGATCGGAAGTAAAATACAACTTCTATAGCGGTTTCAGGAGGAACATATATATGGAGCTTTAATATAAATCTGAACCGATCTTCCCTGAATACTTATTCATGTAAAAAAACCTCCTGTTGAATTTTGTACTGATCGGATATAAAATACAGTCTCTACAGCGTTTACATGTCAAATCGGGGGTAACATATATATGGGAGATATATCTAAATCTGAACCGATTTTCTCCGAATTTGGCAGTATTCCTTCATGTAATAAGAAACCTCTTTCTGCCGAATTTCCCACTGATCGGATATAAAATACATTTTTTAAAGCGCTTACAGGTCAAATCGGGGGTAACATATATATGGGTGTTATATCTAAATCTAAACCAATTTTCTCCGAATTTGGCAGTATTCCTTCATGTAGAAAGAAACCTCTTTTTGCCGACTTTCGCATTGATCGGATATAAAATAACATTTTTACAGCGCTCACATGTCAAATCGGGGGTAACGTATATATGGGGGCTATATCTAAATCTGAACAGATTTCTTCCAAATTTAAAAGTGTTCATTCATATAATAGGAAACCTCTTTCTGACGAATTTCATACTGATCGGATATAAAATACAGTTTTTACAGCGCTTACATGTGAAATCGGGGGTAACATATATATGGGGGCTATATCTAAATCCGAACCGATTTTCTCCGAATTTGGCAGTATTCCTTCATGTAATAAGAAACCTCTTTCTGCCGAATTTCGTACTGATCGGATATAAAATACAGTTTTTACAGCGCTTACAGGTCAAATCGGAGGTAACATATATATGGGGGCTATATCTAAATCTGAACCGATTTTAACCAAATTCAATAGGGATCGTCCTTGGGCCAAAAAAAAAGATATGTGTAAAGTTTCGTCGAGATCGGACTATAATTGCGACCTGTACTTTGATTACAAGAATACATGCACAGACGGACAGACGGACAGACAGACGGACGGACAGACGGACATAGCTAAATCAACTCAGAAAGTGATTCTAAGTCGATCGGTATAATAAACGATGGGTCTATTTCTTCTCCTTTTGGGTGTTACAAACAAATGCACAAAGTTATAATACCCTGTACCACAGTGTGGTGTAGGGTATAAAAAAGAAATAATTTGTTGCTAGGCCCTTTTGAATTTCGTTAATAAATTCGACATTTTTAATATTACGCCGCTAAAAATTTGTCAGTATGTGTATTTTGATGCAGGGTACCGAAATCCGTCAAAAACTGAATTTCCATTTTTCTTGTTTTTACGCCCTTTTTCGTTTCTGATGACGATATATGTGAATATTTTGTATACAAATAAAGGTCAGAAATTATTCTTTGGGATCATAACAAATATTCCGAAAACCAATTCTATTTTCGTGTATAATTTAAAATAGGTCTAAGAGGTTCACCCTCCATGAGTTTGCACTTACACGGGGCAAAATCACCTTTTTTGATATGTTTGAATAGAAAGAAAATATATTTGGAACACTAATTTTTAAATATTATATATATTTCTGAGCAAATCAATTTTATTTGAAAATCAGTAAAATATATTTGGAACTCGTTTATTAATATGTTACAACATATAATATTTGCAAACTAAATGTCTCAAATAAAATATGTATTTGCATACAAATAAAATGATTGTTTAGGAATTTCTCCAAATATACTTTATTTAAAAAAAAATTTCGAAACCTTTGTTGAATTTTTCGAATTTAAATTTTATTTTTTTTTTTTTTTTGGTTTGAACCTCCCAGTTATGATACCAAATCTAGCAATAACTTATGTTTTAAACCAATCATTTAAACTTTCTGAGTATTCCAAGCCATCATTGGTTGTCAATCCTCCAAGTATATATTTCGATCCAAGATTATGTGATTTCAATTATTATCATTTTTTATATTTAAGACGTTAAAATTTTCGAAAACTTTGAATTACTGAAAAATTTAACACAATTTAGATATTTTCTGAATACTTAAATGAAAATAAATATTTGTTTCGGAAAAAATAGTCCAAAATAAACACATTGGGATGTAAACAAAGATTTGTTTAGAACAACATCTTCCCAAATATATAATTTTTGTGTGTGCCAAATATTATATGTTTAGAGTTTATCCTAAAGATATATATGTTTCAAGCCGAATATGTTTGGGACAATATACTACAGAAGCGATTTTTTCAGCGTGTACTTTCCGTACATTTAATGCTACCTGATCACAACATTTAATCGTACATACATAATTACTTATCGACAGTTTTAATTACTTCAAGCTGCCATTCATTAAAGAGAAATGTCCTTATGCATATGTAAATACAGTATGTATACATACGCAACTGAGCTAGAAAAATGGTAACACAATCCATCTGCAAACGACTTATTTTTTGTGCGAATATCGAACTAATTGAGAAAACAATCTTATTTTGAGATAAGTAATTCTGTCAAAACTCCACAGACATGTGAATGAGCCTTTTCGGTTCGGTTTATTTACAATACGAATAAATGATGACATCAATTAGACGAATAAGACGACTAAGATGAATAAATGTCAAAGTTAAACAAACTTTTTTCCCCATTCACTCATACTCACATATTAGGAACACACATAAACACTCACAAAAGCATTTAGCCTGACACACAGTCTCGCAGACCACCTACAGATGTCCATTAAAAGGAGAAAGAGACAAATAAATAAATAAACAAAGAATTAAAAGTGATACATGTGCAAACACACTCAGTCCATCACACACACACAGACATACGTACACCAATACAAATGAAGAAACATCTGTTGTGGGCACACGCACGCATATTAAGATTCCCATACATATGTACATACATCTATATATACACTAAGTACACAAGAACGCACTTTCATGCGTTCATGTGTTCTGAACACAGACTGAACAAAAAATCATAAAACAAAAGTAAAAAAGAAAAAGTTAAGCCTTAAAGTCATTCACTGTGAATGCGTAAAGTAGGTGAATACAGGGTGTTAACGGCAGAATCACCCGTTGCCACGAAAATGCAAATATTCTCTCTCAGCTCACATTATATGGTAGTGATACTTGTGCCTATTCGGTGCTAAAGACTAGAATTCAATGTAATCCACAACAAACCCCAGTTAATTTGGCGAGAAATATCAATGTCTAAGCTGGTAGCATGGCGTGCTTATTAAAAAATGGACCATACAAAATGTGCAAGCTATAACACCTACACAAGAGGCTGATCGCCCAGCAAGAACAAGTCTATTAAAACACTTTCACATTCATGGCAAGCTTGAAGCATGAAGGATTTTATTAAAACAACATGGGGGAAATCGTCATTTTTTGAATTGAAAGAAAATATATTTGGAAATGAATTTTTCAAATATTATATATTTGTTAACAAATAAATTTTATTCAAAATCAAGAAATTTTGTTTGGAACGCATATATTAATATATTAGAACATAATATTTTTGCAAACTGACTTTCACAAATAAAATATGTGTTTACACACAAACAAAGTTATTGTTTAAGAGCTTTTTCCAAATATATTTTATTTAAAAAAGATTTTTAAAACTTTGGTGACTTTTTCAAATTTTAGTTAGTTTTTCCTAAATTTATTGTTAAACTTTATAGTTATAAATGTCTTTAGCAACATTAGCTTTTGTTTTACATCTACAAGCTGAAAAAAAATCGCTTGTGTAGTATATTGTCCCAAACATATTCGGCTTGAGACATATATATGTTTAAGGTACACTCTAAATATATAATATTTGGTAAACGCAAAAATTATATATTTAGGAATATCTTGTTCTAAACAAATCCTTGTTTCCGTCCTAATACTTTTTATTTGGGACTATTAATTCCGAAACAAAAATTTATTAGATTTTTAATTGTTGTTAAGTTTTTTTTAACAATTTAATGTTAAATTTTTAGAAATTTTTTAAATTCGTAAATATGAAATTGTATAATTTTGGAGAGGAATAAATTACTTAAAGGATTGACAACAAATGCTGATATTAAATACTCAAAAATTTAAAATGAGTCCCTTAAAACAGAATTTAATGCCGCTAATGGTATTTTTAACTGGGAGAAATAATTCGAAACGAAGGAAAAATAAAAATGAAAATTAGAAAAATTCACCAAAGTTTTGAAAATCTTTTATAAATTAAATATATTTGAAGATATTCCTAAACAATAATTTTATTTGTAAATAAATACATTTTTATTTGAGAAAATTAGTTTGCAAATATATTTTGTTGTAATATATTAATATATGCGTTCCAAGTAAATATTATTGATTTACAAATAAAATTTGTTTACTCAGAAATATATAATATTTAAAAATTTGTGTTCCAAATATATTTTCTTTCTATTCAAAGATATCAAAAAAGGCGATTTTGCCCCGAGTATAATTTTTAATTTATAAATATTCCAATTCATCTCTTTTTGTCAATCTATCAATGCAATTTATAGTTACGAAAGATTGTACGATGTAAATTTTAATTGAATTGTACAGACATATAAAATTTATAAAAAAATCTGCACTCGGAACTTCTGAAAAACAAAAAACTTGTCTTTAAAATAAGGCATTGATACATTGCCAAAATACTTAAATACCAATTTATATGTGTTTCGGAAATATTAATCCTAAATAAAGAAATATTAGAATAGAAACATATTTTTGATTAAAACAATATCCTCCCAAACATATACTATGTATTTGTTGGTGTCAAATATTATGTATTTGGAGTGTACCATAAACATATGAATACTTCAAGCCGAATATGTTTGGGACAATATACTACAGAAGCGATTTTTTTCAGCGTGAAGCAAAACTATCCTGTATGGTTCAAGTGTAAGTCAAAAGACAATTTAGAACAGCAAAGTACTCTCCGAATGCAAGCGCCTGCATCAGTGATGGTTTGGGCCTCTATACTACGCTGACCATTCGTTTTCATTGAATGAACACGTCAACACATTGGAAGTTATAACAGAACTCGACTCCATTCGATAAAGATAACGATAAAGTTCACAGCTTTATTGCTTTAGAAAAATGACCACCACATTATATATTTATATATCTAAAACAGATTTTCTTCAAATTTCACAGTGTTCATTCATTGCATAATATTTTTTTTGCGCCAACTTAGTAATGCTCAGATGTAAAAAAATTGTACAGCGCTTAGATGTACAGCGGAGCTAAAATACTTTAATCGTGCTTTCGATGATACCCCGTCGACACGAAATTCTGAAAAATATTTGCCCTTTTCATATGGAACTGATGAAGTCCCTCGAATTTAACTTTGCTCATACTTTAAAACTCAAAAATCTTATATATAAAAAAACAATCCGATAAATTGGAACACGCATCTTTCGAAAATAGTTCGATTTCCATGACTTTGGGCTTGATGAGTTCGTAGTGGCTTCAGAACAATTTCGGATTGTTCAAGGAGGCGCGAAACGGCCAACAAAAGCTAATAGCCCGAGAAGGGAGCGTTAAAATTTTGGGGTTGATATATTCGTATTGACCTTAGGAAGAGCCCTATAGAGAAAAATGTAACATATGTCAAGGGGGCTCGACACAGCCAGCGCAGCATTATAGTTCGAGAACGCATTGTTTGATTTTCGAACGTATCGTTCGATTTTCAATATTTTGGGCTAAATGTATTCGAATTGACCAAAGGAAGAACACAACAGAGGAAAATTTAGCATTGGTCAAAGGTTCGTTTGATTTTCACAATTTTGTGTTTAGTGGATTCGTATTGGCACAGAAAGGACACTATGAAAGAAAATTTTGGATTGGTCAACAGGGCGTGGAACTGACTACACACAACGTCATAACTCGAGAGGAGATCACTCGATATTCATGAATTTGCTCTTGATCCATTCGTACTGGTCCTAGGATGGACACCATGGATGGAGATTTAGTGCTGGTCGAGAAGGCATGGCATGGTCAAGGAGGCATATCACCGTACACATAACCTCATAACAAAAGAACGGATCGTCCGCTTTTAACGATTTGTTTTCTTGATGAATTCGTATATCGGTTCAAGAAAGGACAATTTATGATTGGTCAAAGGAGCGCGCCACCATCCATACAATCTCTATACAGGACACAATGGGGAAAAATTTATGATTTGTCAAAGGGGCGTGAAACTGCCACCACAACCTCATAATTCGAGAACAGATCGTTCGATTTTCACTGTTTTTGGCTTGCTGTATTCGTATTGGTTAAACGGTGAGCCAATGGAGCGTGGTACCGTACATAACTCGAGAACATATCATTCGATTTTCATGATTGTTACGTATTCGTATTGGCGCACGGAAGGACACCGTGGTGCTTGTGATTTTCCAAACAGGCGGCGCACCGCCCATACAACCTCATAAATCGAAAAATGGATCATTAGGTTTAAACAATTTTTGTTTTGATGAATTTGCATTTTCCCAATGACCAACACTATTAAAGAAATTTACAATTGGTCAATGGTCATGGACCGCCCACTCAACCTCATACATAACTGGAGAATAGATCGATCGATTTCACCATTTTTAACATAATGAATTTCTTTTGGTCCAATGAAGGACTCGACTAGATGATTAGACAAATGTGTGTGGGACCGCCCACGCAATTTGGAGTTTAAAAATTCAATATTTCGAATACCATAGCCTAGCAACTCAGTATATGTAAACTTGGTTGTAGTGCTTAATCTAGAAATGTGTAACGCCGGTACAAACGAAATGTAAAATTGAAACACTGCGAATATAATTGCAGGGACAAACTGAAAAATAGCATGACCGTTCTTTGTAAACGTGGACGTGACATTATGCATACATATTTGGTGCCAGTCTACGTAATTAGTCCAAAAATGAACGGGATCGGAAATCTGAAGTCTGGGGCAACGAAGTGGACCGGGTCCAGTAAATATATAAAGAGGAATGTTTGGTTCTTGGTTTGTTTGTTTGTACCGTATAGGTACAATATATATTTTAAATTGATATATCTTGCACAATTTGTTAGCTAGAGTGCTGTAATGTTGTATATATGTATCCGGTGGCAGTCTATAATTAAGCCAAATTTTGAATTTTTACTTATTTTGCACAATTTGTTAGCGGGAGTGCCTTTTGGCATATGTATTTGGTGGTAGTCTACGTGATTGGTCCAAAAATGGGCGGAAACGGACCAATGGGCGTGACACGGCCCATATAAGCCAAACTGTGAAATTTAGATATTTTTCACAATATCTTAGAGAGAGTGTTGTAATACGTGATACGTGATAGTCTACGTGATTGGTTTAAAAATGGACGGGATCGGACCAATGGGCGTGTCCCCCCATATAAGTCAAATTTTTGAATTGAGATATCTTGAACAATTTTTTGGCGAGAGTGCTGTAATTTTCTACACATGTATCTTGTGTTAATCTACGTGGTTTGTCCAAATATTGGCGGGATCGGACCAGAGGACGTGGCCCCGCCCATATAACCCAAATTTGAGCTATCTTGCACAATTTAGTAGTGATAGTACTATAATTCTTTTTATATGTATCTGCGGCAGTCTACATGATTAGTTCAAAAATGGGCGTGATCAGACTACAGGGCGTGGCCCCGCCCATGTAAGCCACATTTTGAAATTGAGATATCCTGCACAATTTGTTACCGAGAGTGCTGTTATTTTATGTATATGTATTTGGTGGCAGGATTAGTGATTGGTTCAAAAATGGACGGGATCGGAAATTTCAATTTGGAGCAACGAAGTGGACCGGGTCCAGCTAGTAAAATATAAGATTCGTTTGCACTTATTAAGGGATAAGGAAGTGAAAAGTTCTTCTCCAAGGGTTCTCTTTACTTCGTTCCTTGTACTGAAGCTTGTATTCCGAAACCTATGTTATTTCCCCGCAAATTTTGTGGCCGAAATTTTACTTTCAAGTGAAAAATTTTCAAAACCGCGATACACGTATACCAGAATCCGTCGCCAGAACTCAGTTACTCTTTTTTGTTCTACAGAGTTGTCTATTGTATTTAGAACATTTTGTCCAAAGTGCTTTCGATATCTTTTCTTTCAATATATAAAAAAAAAATCACAAAAATATCTATCGAAAGTAGTACTTGCTGTGTCGATTTTGTAAAAAAACACATATATTTTCGGATTTCATCTGCTTTCTGCTAAGCTTTTTTCAATCGAAAGCTTAGGTCAATTCCTTTACGAACTTTATGGTCTATTAGTAGGATGGAATTTGTATATCTATCAAAATAGAGAAAAACATTTCAAAAAATAGAGGTTGGGCCACATATTTTAGCATAACTCGCGAACCGAGTTTGTATTTTTGTAGCCTTCTTCAAATATATTTTTTGATCTCATCAGCGGTTTTATAAATATAGTACGAGATATAGCGCAAAAATCAAATTTTGGAAAATGTATACCAAAGTATGAGCCAATTTGTATAATTTTTGCAGTGATGAATTCATGTCAAAATAGAATACAAGCTGCAAATTTGCTTGAAAAGTGTGATTTTTGTGGCTTAGAATCCAATCAGAGAGCGATTACTAATACATGGGAGCTACGTCAAAACATTGACCGGGTCATATCGAAATATCGAACGACCTAAAACTATAAGAATTATTTTTATCAAATTTGATTAACCTAGCTCTATTATTACGGACTGTGTTGTGATTTCAACAGACATACAGGCGGTCTGGCTGACAGTCGGACAGACAGACGGACATGACTAAATTGTCTTAGAAATTTACAACGATCAAGAATATATCTGTGGCATTTTGACAAAACAACTGAACCCAATTCAAATATATTCTCTACTAAAAATACATCACACTTTTGGTAATTTTCTCGCCAAGGCGCTGTAGCTGGAACAATGATATAACTTGGAAAATAAAGGTACACGAATTCCCCAAGTAGGTATTCTATATTTGCTAAAATGTGTCCTCCCAGTTTTTTGTGGCCCAATAAAAGTGTCCGTTATTTCCCTGTAAAATTTTTGTTTTTGAGATCGGCTCTTTTGTCAAAATGCCACAGAATGCTTAGTTTGCCACAAATCAATATTTCAAGGTGTTGCAATCGGAATGCCAAAGTTAGTAGACCTCATCTTATGGTGAAGGGTATAAACAAGTTTCAAATGTATCACATGTATTATTACTAGTATAGCTGCATTAATCAAAAATATGGTACAAATATTGCATTTTCGTTTGGCATTGAAAATGAGACATAGCATTCCATTTTGTGAAAAATTACAAGTATCGCTACACGGAGGAAAATCGTCATTTTTGATATGTTTGAAAGAAAATATACTTGGAAATGATTTTTTAAATATTTTATATTTGTTAACAAATAAATTTTATTTGAAAATCAAGAAATTTTGTTTGGGACGCATACATATACATATTAATATATTAGAACATAATTTATTTGCAAACTGAATTTCACAAATAAAATATATGTTTACACACAAACAAAGTTCAAGAAATTTTGTTTGGGACGCATACATATACATATTAATATATTAGAACATAATTTATTTGCAAACTGAATTTCACAAATAAAATATATGTTTACACACAAACAAAGTTATTGTTTAAGAAGTTTTCCAAATATATTTTATTTAAAAAGATTTTTAAAACTTTGCTGACTTATTCGAATTTTAGTTAGTTTTTCCTAGATTTCGTGTTAAACTTTATAGCTAAAATTTTCTTAATTTATAAATATTCCAATTCATCACTTTTTGTCAATTTATGTTTACGAAAGATTATTCTATTTAAGTTTTAATTAAATTTTACAAACATATAAAAATTATTTAATAAATTAAAATTAATCTTTGTTTCGAAAATAGTTACTAGTTCCAAATAAAAAATATTTGAATGGGATCATATTTTTGTTTAGAACAATATCCTCCTAAACATATAATATTTGTGTGTGTCAAATATTATATATTTGAATTGTACCCTCACATATGTATATTTCAAGCCGAATATGTTTGAGACAATATACTACAGAAGCGATTTTTTTCAGCGTGTACTTGTTTTAATTCATTGTGCCAGTGACGCCGAAAAATTAACCCGATTGGGCTGAAATTCAGCAGGTTTCCTATGCTATTGTTTTGATTTCCTTTTAAATTGACGTCTGGACGACATCTAACTAATACATTTCAACCGATATAGGAGCAAGTTATGTATACCAGTATTGGTCGACATTTAACAGCAATTAATATGAAGCCACTTCGCCCAAAAAAATACTCATTCCTACATATCTCTATATTTACAGCCTCTAAAAAACACCTGTCGATTACATTAATTGAATCATTAAAATCAACAAATCCAACCAATTAGGGAAATATTAATTACAGATCACGTAAAATTCACTGTTGTAATTTTCTGCCCCACAGTGTTAGAAAATCTATGACAAATTGATCATACAAAAAAAAACGGTTTTGTGCATTTTTCTCAGAAATGAAGGAGAAAAGAACAAAATTTCCAATAACAAAAGTGACTAAATTAACAGATTCGCCTATTTTTGTTTCCCTGACCCTGTACTTGGTGCTCTATCCATTTAATGAATTTGTAAATATTTGCGAAGGGAAAAAATTGGGGAGTTGGGTAGCAAAAATAACTCCATTTCAAGTTCATGCGGTAACAACATGAATGCATTTAAATATTGCATATTACTGTAGTTATTTCTGAAAAGGATGTTAAGCTGTAGGGCTTGCTAAACTGTAATGTACTTTAAACAATTTAATAAACCATTAATTTTGTTCTTCTTTCTATGAACTTTCCACAATTTTTCCTGATTACCACATCAGTTTCTCTACACTTCCAATGAATGCGAAACAAAAGCCCCACAAAACGAATCGGAGAGAAAAACTTAATTAAAACCGCATAATGGCTTCCGTTTTAAATACTAAAACAATTTTCAATCTTAAAACCCCACCCTATTTAGTTTGTTCAGCGAACGAATATATAGTCCTGCCCAGAGTGCATTCATGCTTCCTTCCGTACAGTGATTATTCCAGGGACAGCTTATGCCGAAGCGAACTTTAATGGGCGAAACCAAAATGTGTCCTTCTCTGTGCATTTAACAGATGATGAGGCGGAGCAATTTCAAATTGCAAAATGAATAGTCGTTCTGGAAATAGGGAAACACAGCAGATAAAGGCTGGCCATATATTAACCTAAACAGACGGAAAAGATTTTCGCTATAATCTGGCGCATATAAATAATGTGAAAACCAATGTGTGGGACTTCATTATCTAGAAAGGATATGGAACCACCACACACATGTATTTGTGTGTGGAGAGAATTATTGTGAGTACAGATCTTGTGAAATTGGAGGGGAATAAGAAGAGATATTCGAAATAAAAAATAACTTTAAATATGGTTATTATTATTATGTTTTTTACATGACTACTATTTAAAATACCCTTAAATTTATCTTTTAGTTACTAGGTTTCTTATGATACCCTACACACACTGTGGTAATAGGTATTATAAGTTTGTTTTGGGCATATGATTGTAGCGCCAAAAGCTATATTTATGTATACCGATCGCCTCAAAATTACTAGCTCATTCGGTTTATTTATTCCTGTATTCCGATATTTTAATCTAAGCTATAAATAATCCTCATTTCTTTTGGAACCAGAAAAATATGTATATGACCAACATTTCAAGAAAATCGGAACAGATTTAAGTATGGACCTTATAAATTCATATATCCCAATTTTCGATCTAACCGCTATAGAATCCCAATTTTCTACTAATCTTTATAACGTTTAATATTTAACATTTAATTTAAAATTTATTATTCTAATTAACACAGAGTGGTGTAAGGTAAAAAAATCTATATTTCTTAAGGGAAATCTTCGTGAGTAACTGGAAAATTCGGCACATTAAAATGACAATGAAGACATTGTCACCCAAGCAGACACGGCTGAGAACCTACAATATAACTTATATTTTCTTACATCGGAAATGTCCAGGAAAGGTCCAAGAATTAGGACACCTTGATAATGAATATAAGCAGAAGAGAAAAGAAAATACCCATTGGAGCAGAACCTTTAAAGAAAGTACATTAGTTCAAATATCTGGAAGCCATAATTTGTGGGGACGGAAACCGGACAAAGAATTAAAAGCTAGTATATCCGCAATTAGTAAACTATACCATGCCTTAAAAAGAGACTTCATAAGTAAACGAGAATTTTCGACACGAACCAAGTTAGCAGTATCTAACTCTACATTAGGGATGTAACGAATATTCGCATTCGCATATGCGAACGCGAATTATTCGCATCATTTTAACATTCGCTTTCGCATTCGCAAAAACCATATTTGGATTATTCGCTTTCGCATTCGCTTTCGCAAAAATATATTTCAGTATTCGCTTCCATTTGTTAAAAGTGTTAAATCTCCTTATTCCCTTCACACTATTTGAAGATATTAATACCAATGGAAACCTCTACCACTTCTCTTCAAAACAGTTGAAAAAATATGTTTGTCCTTGTGGTAACAGGAGGTAAAAATATGGAAAACATTGTTAATACTTGAATATCCTGGAAAAGTATCAGTTCAGTTCCTTAAATCTGCTGGTACTAAAGGGTCAAACTATTATTCGCATTCGTATTCGCTTTGACAAAAATGCATATTTTACTGTTCGCTTTCGCATTCGCAAGAAATATATTTCAATATTCGCTTTCGCTAAAGTCACTTTCGTTACATCCCTACTCTACATACATCTTCGTGGACACATACATCATCCAGGAAGTGTCGGGTTCAGGCAACAAAAATGATTTTTTACGCAAAGTAGCGGGAAAAACCAATCATCCTTGAGGTTTATAATCGATTGAACCATGTCCGTCCGTCCATCTGTGAACACAATCTTGTGACTAAAGTACCGCTCGCAAATATTAACCATTCTTATCATTTTTTTACAGGGACTTCCTTGGTATAAGGAATGAAGACAATTGAAATAACCGATCCGCTTGAAATTTGGCAGTTTATCTTCTCTTATGCCCCTATTCATATTCTAGAGTCACTATATTCAAGCCAAGTAAAATATTGCTGTTTAGGTTATATAATACTTTAAACTATTTTTGGAAAAAATGGGCCAAATCAGTTAATGTTTTCGTAGATACGACTCCCGTATAACCTTCCGAGTCGACTTCACCACATAAGATCTTTATTGTAGAACTTGTGGGGCTGAAAATTGAGAAATTGTACTTTATTTTATCCTTCACCACTCCATGGTCCAAATCAGTCAATATTTGTTTATATTCTTAGTTGATTTGACACTAGGATATTCTCCTGGCTTTACACCATCTTTGCCTCTATTATCTATATATTTATATGTAAAGGGATGTGTGTTTGTGTCTTACGTATTTTATTTATACGTATGTTATTTTTTGGGTCCCACATTCATAAAAATATTGGGGTGTATTTTCTTGGGGCCAATCTGCATTCCGCCGTTAAATTTAAGTTGTTTTTTCCCCACACACAATTATGCACGTTTAGTATTAAATGTACTGAGAGAAAAGTATTTTAGGTCTAGGAGAAAACGTACTTGTACAACTAATTTATAGGTAAGCATTATTTGCAGGAAAATAGGCACCACAGTAGTGGTGTAGGGTATGATATGGTCGACATAGCCCGATTTTTATCTTTCCTTACTGGTTCTTAATGGCGTAGTTTTGACTTGTAATTTGTTAAATGGCTGAGCAAGTTGAGTCATGACATATGTTAATATAGCGGGCGATTCAAAATGGAAACTATTAATGAAAGACCCCTTAGTTTACCTGTCGCGTTCACCTTGAGAACAATGGCTGAATTTGCCCTGCTTCTTTTGGCACCTCCCACAGAAAGAGTCCATTTTGTGAAAAAAGTTACTTAACTTATAACTTGAATACCAGGAAATACAGACAGATACAATTGTGTGCACTGTAAGTGGGCTTTATTGCAACGCTGTTTTTGATATATCCACACAAAAATGTCAAATAGCATTAAGGTTCGATAGATCATTACTTTAACTCTAGTGCCTGTAAAAATTTTTAATTCATTACAGTGCAATATCTTTTGTCTAGCCCCTTCTGGAACCCCCACTCAAGTTTACAGACTCATTCGAACACAACTTCCCCATAACTTTTCAAGCAATCATAAACGTATTCATATATTCCATTTTAAACAATATCGCAATGACTATAGACGAATGGCGATTTCGTTTCTGTTCGTTTCCCCCACCAATCATATGTAGGAATATTAATTTTGCCACTCCATTTGTAACACCTCGCAATAATGATCTGGGACCCCATAAAGTATACATATACATTTTTAATTAATTTAGCTGATAGCAGCCGTACAATATGTAACAAAATATGTATTAATCCATAAAATATTTAGTAAAATATTTTAAAAACACAATCGTAAGATTGCAAAATAATACATTTTAAAATAACAGATATAAAATTAAGCAAAGATTTACACAATTTTAATATATTTAAAACGAAAAACATAATTTATTAAAGCCATGTTCTTCTGTCAACCTGTCTGTCCGTCTGTTGTAATCAAGCTACAATCTACAATAATTTATCTAGATGACTGAAATTTAGTACCTATACTTTATATAGCTGCAGGTACTTTGGAATTGACAATGGTTTCATGGGTCCATTGGTCATGGTCGAAATTAAATTAATATAACCTTCAGGTTTGAGCCCTTTGGAACAATTTTTTTTTATCTTTAAACTAAGATATCTCCATAATATGCGATATATTTAAATGTTCTTCTTTAAAAAGTAAACATTTTCCGAGAAATAAACTGATTTAAAGTTAAAATGCAATTTTTGTACAATTTGGTTACATGTATACGTACTCATTTTCAAAAGTGTAAGTCAGTGTCATTGTTAACTACCTTGCCGGCAACTAAACTAACTTTTAACGCACTTTAATCCGACTATTTCGCAATTAGTTGTGGTTGATGCTTGGATTACTTTTAATGAAGCCAAGTCAACCGACTATTTTAACATTACGATGTCCTGGGCAGTAGTCAATTGACTTATTGACAAATGACTTTTCAACTAACTTAAAGTTAGTTTCTAAAAGTTATCTAACTTATAGCTAGCTACAAATTAATTATATTTTTCATTTTTCATGATGTATTTGGATGAAATAATTTAAACTTAAATGCAGTGACAATATTTAAGGATAGCTTTTTTAATATCTAAGTTTTTATTTTAATTAAATTGCACACTTTAAACACACTTAACTGCACGCACGAGACTAAGCACAACTTTTCACTTTACAATCCACACAAAAATGACACATATGTAAAACAAAATTGCAAATAGCAAAACAAAAGAAACAAACAATTAACTGTTAACAGTTAAATTCCCCTTAACCAGAAAAAAAATATTCCTAAAAACAAACTCATTGCTCCGAATATGCATTACATTGTAGTTAGCTTATAGTTAGGTCATAAAAGTTAACTAGAAGTGCTTTATTTTCGTAGTCGACTACCGAATTGCTTGCAGGGTAGCTAACTAGTTTTATCCTATAACCGCACCTTCAAGCTTTTTTGAAAAAAAAAACAGAATTAATTTGTTGTACAGATGTTTTAAATACAGAAAAGTTACTTCAATCCATTTTCTGAGAATAGTTCAATACTTATTACATGAGATGCCTATGAGACTAATCACAAATTTATTTCAATCGCATAAAGAATTCTAAAATATATAAGACATCCGCTTGGCCTAAAAATAGTTCCTTATCACCAGCCACAAATTATGTTAATAATCTGCGTGCATTCATATTGGATCACTCCCTCCTCCATCACCATTGACCCAGTAATTACACTTAAGCCTCACTTATGTACGAGTATGTATTGTGCCACCCACTACTCTACGAGTCACCGGTTGGCAGGAATATTACTCGTATTTATTATAATTTACCAGGCAAACCTTTTGATGTGAATACCCAGTCGAGTCGAAATTGCACATTACTTAGTTAGCTGCTGCAAAAGCCGGAGTCAATTTTCAACCATTTCACGAAATGGCGATGCGAGGGGATATTCAAGGAAGGATGCAAGGATGCGAAAGGGCTTGTAGTGTGCGAGTACTTAGATAGTATGAACATCCTAGAATATACAAATATATTTGAAGTGGGGCAAAGTGTTTAGGAAAGTGGCTGAGAACAGATTGTTTGAATGTACTATGCGATTGGGTGGATGGGTGAATAAATGGTTGGTTGGCTGGTGGGTTTCTTGTGTTTGGGTGACCGTATGTTTTACGAGAATTTTCAGTTTTTATAGTATTTCATGTTAGTATGTATTGCCTCTATATGAGAGCACACACATTTGCATTCTGTTTATTATTTTTATTTCATTCTTTTGTTTGTTTCTCTAGCTTTTTATTTAATGTTTTTATTATTATCCACACCATCATCACTGCTGTCTTTACGAATATGATATGTGTGTGTATGTGTATGTGGAGGGAGGGAGGGCCGACACTCGTTTTATCCTTTCTCTACCATTGACAGCATATGCTCTATTGTATGCCAGCGAGAGACTGACTCTCTATGTGTGGGGAGAGTGAGTGAGCAATTTTACTATGAAAGCACAAATCTTATGTATGTATAAGGTTCAAGGATCTCTGCCGTTATTTGTTTATTCGCTTTATTGTGTTCATAACAAAATATAATAAAACAAGCCAACAGCGAAAAGGGTACTCTGCGAATATACCAAACGGGAGTAGAATCTCGCTGTCTGTCCGTCCGTCTACCCCTCTGTCTGTTTGTATGAAAGTCAGTGTGCACATTGCATGTATATACCCGTATACGGGCATAAGAACATACGGGTTGGATGATATGGCTGGATTGTGCACTTTAAAGTAGTGTTCGTAAGTAATCATTGACATCAAGGATAATACGCTAAATAAAATAAGACAGCTTCTTCATCTTGAGTGGAATTCCATGTACCAACATATGAGAAATTCCTTGCCAAAACTTGCTGCCAACTACTTGATATTGTATATTGTATATAGAAAATATTTAAAAATAAAAATGCATAACAAAACGTGAAATGGAGAAATGAAAATACATTTTGAGAACCACTTCCCAGTAAAAAATTTTCCGAAATCGAGTAAGGAATTAAGCTGCTTTGTGCGTACTAATTTTCCACTCGCTTCCCTAACCGATTCTTTTTATAAAGGGATGAGACTTCTGGAACTAATTCTGAATTGCTGAAAAAAGAATGCCTTCTTTTTTCGATTTTTTCACCAGGTTAGACAAATTAAAGAAAAAAAACGCCCCAGTAGGCGAGTTGGTAGCGTATTCGCCTATGAGTTTGGGGGTCGTGGGTTCGGTTCCCACCAGAGGCTCTGGTCTGCCGCTGCAAACATTTAGCCATTTTTTTACTTTGTATTGTAATTCATATAAATAAATAATTAAATAAATAAAATAAAAAAAAATTATTTCGTTTTTATTTTCTATTTTTAATTTAATTTTTATAGACTTATTTATTTTTTTATTTCGATCCGACGAGTATTTGAACCCGGGTTACTTGCTTCAAGACAGTGCATGTTAGCTTTCTGCACCACCAACGGCCTCGCACTCATCAACGCTAAATTGTACTAAGTATTTAAGGGAACAAGATTGTTTCGATAGCCTCGCTACCTTTTTAGGATTTTTGGAATTAAGCTGACAATTTGACTGTTCTATTTTTAGACTCGCTTACTTTTGCGAATTTTTGGAATTTAATTTTCCATTAGAAAATCCAGATAAAATATAGCACATTATATTCCGGATGGAAAAATACAATGAAGAATTAATGTCTTGGCGCCAATTCTACGGCTACTTCAATAGAATGCAAACAGCAATGCTTAATAGAATCTTGGCAAACGAAACTGGAAGTACTTCTGGGCGAGTCAGTTACAAATATAACCAGTAATTTTTTACGTTTTTATTAGAAAATGTTCCAAGCCTCACGTCTTCACAAAAAAATTCCCCGGATTAAATCCAATTTATTTTTTGATATGGCCCAATCTGGATGCCAAAGTATCAATTACCCAGCAAAATCTTGGTAAGTACCTGTCATTATTCCCTGCATTACCAAATAATGACATCTCATTATTCCCTGAATTACTTTCGGCTTATTAATAATGACTTACCAATAATAACAGAAATAAGTGATTTTTTTATCAAAATAATTTTTGGCAAATTTTATTGTAGAAGATTTATTTATTTTCAACAAGTTTTCCAAAAATACGTGCAAATTGAATGAAAATACCAAAAATTATGTTAGACCATTGAAGAATTTTTCACATGGTGGTTTGGGTTCATAAAATCGAAATATGCGCGACAATATACACAAAATTACTTTCAATGGCCATCTCTACATATCTACCATATCTACTACGTCCCAGCAAAATCTTGGTAAGTACCTGTCATTATTCCTTGCATTACCAAATAATGACATCTCATTATTCGCTGAATTACTTTCGGCTTATTAATAATGACTTACCAATAATAACAGAAATAAGTGATTTTTTTTATCAAAATAATTTTGGCAAATTTTAGTATAATGCAATTTTGGCTATATGTGGGTCATTGTAGAAGATTTATTTATGTTCAACAAGTTTTCCAAAAATACATGCAAATTGAATGAAAATATCAAAAATATTTACGTATATCGTATGATGTTAGACCGTTGAAGAATTTTCCACATGGTGGTTTGGGTTCAGAAATTCGAAATATTTGCGACAATATGCACAAAATTACTTTGCTGGGGTATTTTGTAACTTATTGGTAATGCATTATTCAAGTACTTAAAATCGTGAAAACATAAGCACATATTTATGTGGGATGCCTATGCTACAAATAAGTACTTATTATGCTACTTTATTGTATGCTTTTGGGAAGTACTTTCCTCCAATGACATCCCCATGTTAAAATAATGAGAAAAGTTGCTAAATAATAAGTACCTACCATTATCAAACTTTGCTTACTCGTCGGATTATTTTGTAATGAGAAACTTTGCTGGGTAGTAATAAAATATACAATACCATCAGTTATTGCAAACATGTGAATACTTCTATAGGTAGAATGTATGTCGCGAATGTCTAGTAATTGCAAGTGCTTAGGAATTGTTTTAATCTCGGATTATATTCTCCTATTTTATTTAGTAGGGACATACATTTTGTTACAAGATTGAACACACCCATAACAATAGTAGAATTAAACATACCCTATTCATACAACGTGGATTATGAAACTTAACCTCTATAGCGATAGTTTGTAACGGGAATTCAAAATTGTGTCAGTTTTCACCATGGAGTGGACAGATGATGAGAACCGTATCGCTATTATAGCTCTATTTAAGTGTGGAGAAAAAAGCGACATTTTTAAAACGCTCCGCCCACTGGGGATTAGTCGTATGTTCGTCTAACGGTTTCAGAAGACTGGAGATGTTAAAGACCGCTACCGGCCGGGACGCCCTCGTACTGTTCGAAAGCCGCAAATCAATTCTGCGAAATCCACTCCGAAAACAGAAAATCATGGCCCATGAGATATTGGGCAAAAGTCCATGAGTCGAATTATCAAAAAGACTTGGGACTTGAGGCTTTCAAACGCCGTACTGGGCTTCTGTTGACTGCAGCTTAAAAAAAATTGGATGCAAAAGAAGATGCAAACGTCATTTGGTGAAGCACGCTGATAACGTGCACAGAAAAATCTTGTTAACCGATGAACAAATTTTTACCGCGCAAGAAAAATTTTACAAATAAAATAAAAAATTTAACAAACAAAATTAACTGATTCCACGGGTCGAAAAGGACCATCATCCAGCTTCAGTCACGGTTTGCTGGGGTGTCTCTTAAGAAGGATCACTGACTTGCATTTCTGTGAACAAAGGGTCAAAACATCGGCCAAAATTTATCAAGAAACCGTTTTAGAAGCTGTTGTGAGGCCACTTAACCATTCCCTATTCCAAAACCAGGCATGGACTTTCCAGGAGGATTCTGCACCGGCCCATTAAGGATAAAATGGCCAAGGTATGGCTTTGGAAAAATTTGCCAGCTTTCATTTCATCTGAAGAAATGCCCTCTGGAAGCCCTGATTTAAACCCATTGGATTACACATTGTGAACAGTTTTAGAGGACATGGCCTGCCACAAAAGGTACTCCAACATCGATTCTCTTAAGATTGCTTTGACTCATGCTGTGGTCCAAAGGGACGAAGTTCGTGCTGCTATTGATGGTTGGTCAGTTTGACCTAAGGCATGTCTGAAGGCCAAAGGCGGATATTTCGAATGAGTGCTTGCTTTTTGTATAGAATACATATATGTCAATAAATATATATAATTAATTTGATCCAGGATTCATTACTTAAAGTATTATAGCATAAACTGTGTGTAACAGTATTTATGTCCCTACTAAGTATTCTAGTCACTACAGAAAATGCTAAAACTAAGAAAACTTCCGGCGGGTGAACCATCTAAATTATACCATCACTTTGTTAGTAATGTAATATGGGTGGGAGATACCAGAACGGCAAACTACGTTTAATTTTTTCTTTGTCAATCTATAGTCATTGGAAAGGTGGTCTAATACACAAAACATGAAACCATTTAGATGGGCAGTTATGGGGAAATAAATTTCGAATGAATCTGTCTATTTCTGTGGGAGGTACCAGAAGGGGATTAACAAATAAGTAAACAAGCATTGTCATTAAGGTTATGATCTATTAAATTTTGTGTTGATATAGCTATTTTCTGTGGGAGGTATCAAAAGGGGCGCGGCAATAACTCCCATTTTTCACTGGAGTGTAGGTACTATAAAAGCATTACACTGCAACAAAGTATTTACGAGCACAGGTTTTGAAATTATAACCAGATAGCATTTTGTGCGAAATGGTCCATTTATATGGAGGTATCAAAAGGAGGAGACAAATTCACCCAATTTTCTTATGCCAACTAATACTATGTGTGGAATTGCAGAAGATTCGGATAAGTAATATGTATATACGTTATTCAAGAGTCAATATTCCACTACAGCGGACCAATACGGCCCATCTTCGAACTCAGCCTGAGATGGAAAAATATATTACCTCATACCAAATTTAAAGCCTATCGGTTACTCCTTTCGAGAGTTATCGTGCGCACCAGCCAGCAGACAGACAGACGGACATTGCTGAAATGACTTAAAATTACCCATAAATGGATTTCCTTCTTACATACTTGGGGTCTTAGGTCATTCCTGCGATGAGTTACACTTTTGGTCCGTATCAAATGATATTCATATACTCTCGGTATACTAAAGTGAGGGTATAATTATACAATTGATTGACCCATATGTATAAGTACATGTTTGCACATACATACGTTTCTAGAATATACACATTGTCATAGGGGTAAATTCAATTTTCACATTGATTTCAGTAATGCAGTTTAATGTAAATTCATGGAGTGTACTGAGCAAATGTCGAAAGGAAAATAGTCAATAAATGTTTGGGAGGATATCTATATTCACTGCATGAAATCCGTATTGTGAATCAGGCAGACGTGTCTCCTAGCTTAATTAGTTTTTGCACACGGAACGCAAAAGAGATTCGTTGCAATAAGCAAGATTTTGTGGTATAGTAAACAGTTTTCTTAAAGAACAAAAAATATATAAAAGAGGATAATAAATTAAATCGGATTGGTACGATAAAAGAAAAAAATTCGGATCACTATATAGGATAACCTAACACCTGGGCGCATATTGCAAGTTTGAAGGCTAACAAATTAAAGTAGGAAAGAGTTTTGTGTGAGAGAAATTTTCAATATTTCAATAGAAGTCGGCGTTAACCAACATTGGTTTTATGAAAATTTTCGTCAAAGGCAATTTACTTATTTATACACGATACCACACTATTTGTATTGTCACTATGTCACACTAATGTACTTTTTCGGGTAGGTTCTTTCCGCATTTTTTTCTCCTATTCAATATATACAACCCTACTTCAGACACAAAAGAGATATTCCACACGGTATACCGAGAAAATAAATATAGAAAAAGTGCAAAGAATTCACCTTGAGAAAAAAAGTGTGTATGGCCATTAAATTATTAATTGAGCCAGCTTGACTAAGCGAATGTTGCAGAAGTTCTTTTTTTGTGTGGCTACTTTCAAGTCCAATTCTCATAATTGAGTCCCAATATCATTTGTTGTACTGTGTTATTATTATTTTTTACACAATTTCAATAATAAAGAATTTTACGAAGATTTAAAATTTTTTTTTTAATTACTGAAAAACTTTAAACATGATCAAAATTAATATATTTTCTGTAAATTTGGATGCAAATAAATTTTTCTTTAAATAAATAACATTACCAAATAAAAAAGGACGAAAAAATATTTGTTTCAAGTAGAATATGTTTGCAACAATATACTACAGGAGCTATTACTCGGAAACTTCCTCTATCGCCACGTCATCTGCATAGTAAATAACCTTAACTCATCTTCTCCAGAAAATACAGGCTATTGTTCATGGAATAATTCCATAGTACATAGAAGAGAAATAGTTCCCCTTTAGGCGTTTCCCATTAAAGTAATTTGTTGTGAAAGAAAACTATACTGTGTTTTCAATCACATGAAATGTTTCCATTGCAATTGAAATACTCACACATTTTGATAATATTTGCCAGCAACAACAAAGTGTACATTAAAAAAAAAGCACTTCAACAACTGCAAGGATCTCCAATTTGGACATCTTCCACTCTCTCTTCCTGTCTCAACAATTTTGTTGAATAAAGGACATGACATTTTGTGATTTATAACAGTCATTACACACTTTTATTGTTTTCATCGTTAAATATAGGCCTTTACGAGCACCGTCAACTCGGAAACCCCCTCTGATATTATGTTACCAATAAACCCCCACCCGCTCGATACCATCTATGCGACATACGTCACTGATGAGAGGCTATAAAATGCTTTGCAAATCACTCGTACAAACACACACATACAGAAGCACATGTGCGTGTCCTCGAGAACAGCGCTTAAATAATCACAGAATAATTAAAAACAATTAACACGCAATTAACCTTTGTTGTCACTTTGGCAGCGACAACTAACAATGGTTCTATCTGTCAGAGCTTCCGACCGCTCGTCTGGATTCAGACGTCCTGATGATGTTTGTCGTCATGTCAAATTGTCGTGCCAGCCGACTCTACGCATCCATGCCAGCCGCTGGAATGAATGGCATTGGTGGTGTAGCTATGTGCCGCGATAGCTTCAACATCGCGAGTAATGACGACAACATCATTCACTTGAAGGAGCTATCATTATTGGCTCTGGCAACACCCTCCATTTAGTGGGCTGAAACATTGCTAGGCTTTATAGGACTCGTAATAAGAAGCTGTCTTTTAGATAGTTGCCCATTGTCTGATGTCGTCGTTGATGTAGTGGAAATTGATTGTTTAGTTTGCCTTCATCTCGTGGCATTGGAATCCGACTAGAGATGTCTATTTGTTTGTTTGTGTGGAATGGTGCATAATAGGTCCAAATGGAATGGTGGCTATCACTGTACGTCCACTAAACCACACAAACATTACATTAACTGGTCTTTTGGGTACAATGACATGTGGGGATGCATTGCAACGGAGGCGGTTGAAATCACAGTTCAGAACACCACAAACAATCAATTCTCATTGAACAGCACTTGTTGGTTCGACATAATGACAATTGATATGCATCATTTTTTAAACAAAATTTAAAATGGATAATTGATTGAAGCAACGCATATTTTCAGCCTTCATTGCAATTGTTGAAAGGCGTTTCTTAAATAATTTCTATAATACTCGTAATCCACCCACTTTCAACAGAGGAGATCATTAGGATTGCTGTTAGTGGCGAGTTCAATTATCTTACCAATTACACCCGGCTCCACACTGTGGTTGCAGGGTATTATGTGCATTTGTTTGTAAGGTAAAAAACGAGCAGAGATAGACATATTCTTTACAATACAAATCGGCATAGAATCACTTTTGGAGTCAATTTAGCCATGTCCGTCCTTCTAGCCATATATTCTTCTGATCAAAGTGCAGGTCGCAAATATAATGCTTTATTTACGAAAATTGGTACAAAAGCAGTACCTAGACTGTCTCTGAACTGGAGCGTTATTGCCCCGCCCCTTTTTGTACCTCCCACACAATGCTACCATTTTCCACAAAAAGGTAAGAGCTTACACCGTGAATACCAATGCATGAAAATACAGCAACATTAATTAGTGTAATATTCAATATTATATTACTCACTAAGTGAGGGTATACCTAAGTCGATTTACCCGACTGAAACTTTCTTACTTATTTTCAATTGATTTCGACTTAAACGTTACAATTTAAAATTACATACATACGTAGCAATACATTTTGTTTTAAATCACTTATTTTTTAATTTCTATTTATTCAAATTCGACATTTGTTGTCAACCCATCAAGCAATGTATCATCTATCTATATATATAAAAGAGAGTGTCTGTTTGTGGGTTTGTTTGTGGGTTTGTTTGTTTGTTTGTTTGTTCCGTATAGACGTCTAAACGGCTTGACCGATCATCTTGAAATTTTCACGGAATGTACATGTGTAGGGGGTGCTGAAAATAGGGTACTTGAATTTTCGATATATCAAGTAGTCGTGGACCCGCCCATATGGGTCAAATTTTGGTATTGAGAAAAATTTTTAGCTAGAGTTCTGAAATTTCGTTTGTATGCATTTAGTGTCAGATTATGTGAATTTTCCAAAAATGGGCGGAATCGGACCAATGGGCGTGGCCCCGCCCATATAAGCCAAATTTTGAAATTGAGATATTTTGCACAATTTGTTAGCGAGAGTGCTGGAATGTTATGTATATGTATATGGTGGCAGTCTACGTGATGGCTCCAAAAATGGGCGGGATCGGACCAATGGGCGTGGCCCCGCCCACATAGACCAAATTTTGAAATTGATATATCTTGCACAATTTGTTAGTTAGAGTGTTGTAATGTTGTACAGATGTATCTGATGGCAGTCCACGTGATTGATCCAAAAATGGGCGGGATCGAACCAATGGGCGTGGCACCGCCCATATAAGCCAAATTTTAAAAATGTGATATCTTACACAATTTGTTAGCGAGAGACCTGGAATTTTGTGTATATATATCCGTTGGCGATCTACGTGATTGGTCCAAAAATGGACGGGTTCGGACCAATCGGCGCGGCCCCGCCCACATTGACCAAATTTTCAAATTTTGATATCTTGCACTATTTGCTAGCGGGAGTGCTGCAATGTTGTGTATATGTATATGGTGGCAGTCTGCGTGATTGGTCCAAAAATGGGCGGGATCGGCCCAATGGGCGTGGCCCCGCCCACATAGACCAAATTTTGATATCTTGCACAATTTGCTATCGGGAGTGCTGCAATGTTGTGTATTCTACGTAATTGGTCAGAAAATGGGCGGGATCGGACCAATGGGCGTGGCCCCGCCCTTATAATCCAAATTTCGAAATTGATATATCTTGCACAATTTTTTATCAAGAGTGCTGTAATGTTGTACATATGTATCTGGTGACAGTCCACGTGATTGGTCCAAAAATTGGCGGGATCTGACCAATGGGCGTGTCACCGCCCATATAAGCCAAATTTTGAAATTGAATTATATTGCTCATTTTGTTAGCGAGAGTGTTGACATTTTGCGTATATGTATCTGGTAGCAGTCTACGTGATTGGCTTACAAATGGGCGGAATAGGACCAGTGGGCGTGGCACAGCCCATATTTTGATATATCTTGCAAGTATTATATAGGAAATACATGAACAAAAATGCTCGATATGCGATAATTACAGCTGCTCACTCCAATACAATCGCAATATGATAATGTGATACATGACCAATGAAAGAAGAATTTGGAAATTTTATAAGTATACATTTCTATTTTCTGGACTTTCCACTGAATTCGGTATTTTTTCATTCAGTGAATTTATTATTAATACCAGTAAGGAAAGGCAGAAAGTCGGGCGGGGCCGACTATATAATACCCTACACCTCCCTAACAATGCGATAAAGGTCATTGCGATAATAATTTTAAATAATTGGTAAATGTATTTTGAACCGATAATCGCTAAATTAAGCAATATTCGTTCCTAAATTGAGAAACATTTTTCTGGAGAACTTTGTAATGATCGGAAGTAAAGTATAACTTCTATAGCGCTTTGTAAACAAATCTCGAGGAACATATATATGGAGGTTATATATAAATCTGAATCGATTTTCCTTGAATACTCATTCATGTAAAATAGAAACCTGTTTCTGTCGAATTTCCTACTGATCGGATTTCCACAGTCTCTACAGCGCTTACATGTCAAATTGGGGGTAACATATATATGGGGGCTACATCTAAATCTGAACCGATTTTCTGCGAATTTTGCGGTATTCCTTCATGTAATAAGAAACCTCTTTCTGCCGAATTTCTTACTGATCGGATATAAAATACAGTTTCTACAGCGCTTGAATTTCAAATCGGGGGTAACATATATATGGGGACTATATCTAAATCTGAACCGATTTTCTCCGAATTTGGCAGTATTCCTTCATGTAATAACAAACCTCTTTCTGCCGAATTTCGTACTGATCGGATATAAAATACAGTTTCTACAGCGCTAATTTTGACATGGGCAGCGAAGCGCACCGGGCTCAGCTAGTATTTATATATATCAAGCAGAAGCGAATTGTTTTCAGCGTGTACTAGGGCGCGCCGTGAGGTTTATATATTTGGGGAACATATATAAATCTCAACTTGACAAATTCCTTAGATTTGGCAATGCTTGTTTCTACACCAAAAACTCCTCTTCCAAATTTCCCAGCAGAAAATTTTTGGAGTTTTGGAAGCACTCGAAATTTTGTGTACATACTGTAGGTACTACTTTTAAGCGCTTATTTTGTTTTGCGGAATTCAGCGCTTAATGTAGTTCAAAAAGTAGTATAATATGTAAATACCTCAAGATAATGAACTGGCAATAATGGAGTTTGATTTAAGAATTTGTGCATACTTTAGTGCAACCGTAGTAAGCGGAAGCTTCCTTGCTCGCTTACCCAGTTGCACTTAAGTATGCAAGCTTTGTTTTTGTGGGTTATCTCACGATCTCTAGCGAACTTTGCCGATCTGGAAATCTCTGCATTATAAAGCAATAGGTGGTGGTGGTAGTTCTGTAAAAGAATTCTATCGAACTTTGAAAAAATTACAAGCGATAGAGAGAAAAAGAAATTAGTTGATATTTTGCATTCGAGAAGTCCGGTCATCGCTACGCAAATTCAAAATGTATTTTCTGTACCAATTTTTTTGTGCGTTGGTAGGTATACACAAAAGTAGTAGCACGGTTGTTTGTGTGCGGTGGTGTTCGTATATGTACATATATAAATATAACTTGTCAATATGAAGAAAACAATGAAATACAAAACGGTCGGTAAAAGACAAATGAATAGACTAATAAGAAAAGAAATTAATACAAATGTAACTGCTTTAAATCCTTCTGTTTCTGAAAACAGTAACTGTAAAACAAACGAATTTACCAGTGAATATGTATGTAGTACTGACAATCAATTTGAACAATTATTGGAAAACAACCAAACATCTGTTCGTGACGAATTAAAAGATTGGTATATGAAATATCGGCCGTCCGTTGCTTCGGAACTGTTAAAAATATTACAAACTCGAGAAATGGATGCATGCAGAAATTAAATCTGGCACCACACTTTTTTATAGCTATATTTTAAATGTAACTGCTTTAAATCCTTCTGTTTCTGAAAACAGTAACTGTAAAACAAACGAATTTACCAGTGAATATGTATGTAGTACTGACAATCAATTTGAACAATTATTGGAAAACAACCAAACATCTGTTCGTGACGAATTAAAAGATTGGTATATGAAATATCGGCCGTCCGTTGCTTCGGAACTGTTAAAAATATTACAAACTCGAGAAATGGATGTCCCGTTAAGCATGCAGAAATTAAATCTGGCACCACACTTTTTTATAGTTATATTTTAAATTTTTAATAGAAAATGGCTCCCATAAAAAGAAAACAATCGTTACAAGAAAATTGCACATATGAAACAATTCTACATAAATTAGATACAATTTATGATTGCTCTACAAATGCTTTTAAACATAAGGATGCCGAGATATCGAATCTAAAGGATGATATTAAAAAAACTGCAAGGTAACAGGTATATTTATTTTTGGTTTTACAACATCAATAACAAAGTTGTCCCCTTTCAGATATGATTTCTAACCAAAATGGAGTATTATGGAAAATGCAAACTAACTCAGAAGAAATAAAACAGCTTAGAGAAGAAATGATTAAATTACAAGGTACTAAACACTCATAACATTCCTATTGATTTAACTAATATATTTGATTTTCCAGAGAATTCTGCGAATCAAAGCCGGATTATAGTGGAGCTGTTGTCGGAGATAAAAGTCGTGGTGATGACAAATCTTTCCCCTGAAAATATACAACAGAAGTACACAAATATATCACAAACAGAATTTGAAGCTGTTGAACACGAAATTAACTCGGATACCAAAGAAGAAGTAAATTTAAGCAATACTTTTGTTATTATTATTATTGGGCATACTAAATTCTGCTTACATGTCAGTCTGTTAAAATCACGCTACAAAGTACTTTTTTCTTGTTATTAATAAAATATTTTTATATTTTTTTCTTATAGACTGCAACAATTAAGTTCCTTCTTGGCAGTGGGGCTTTGCAAAAGAGTTTAAAATTTATGAAGGCATTCTACCGTAAGTATTGATTTTTTAAATAGTAATGTATATGTCTGACATTCATTTATTTTACTGCAGTAGGCTCAGATTGTGGGAATCAAAACGAATTCTTCAAGCATCTTAGTAAATGCATACGGATTGTTAAAAATCGTTATTATAAAAACAAATCGGTAAATAAATCTGCCGCCAGTTTGCCTACTGATAGCGAGTAATTGAATCTTTTAACATTAAAAATACCTCATAACTTAAGGCCATTGAATTATTTTATGTTTTAATATTTATTTGAATCAAATTAGTTTTATGTTCCTTATAAGCATTATTTGTGCTATGTACCTTTGAATAAAAAGACTGAAATAAATAAGTGAGTATTAAAACAATAGTGCATTATTCTATTGCGTTCAGGGAGTCAATATAATTACGCTTCCCCTAAGGTATTATTTCCATGCATTCTTACAAGCAAACACATCAGTGCTTCTAAAAACGTATTATTTCATCATACCTTTTCATTGCGTTTAAAAGAGCTTACAAATGTCGACTAATTCACTGCACAAATTCATCGCCAAAAGGGGCTCATATTGGTTGCACAAGGGAAGCGCATTTTGGCGGGACATTTCTTTATAAAATCACCAATGATTTCCTCGCAGTAGTAAGTGCTACACCACCTAATCTTCCCTTACAAAACTGATGAATTTTCAGCACGTTTTTTGCATAAGCGTAGGAAGGGGGTGGCTGGGGTGGTCTAATACCACCCCAGAAGTTTTTTAGCCCCCCCCACAGATATTTCAGCTGGATGTTTTAATTTGATCAACGCCAATAATCTATCAATTTTACTGTTACCAATGCCAGAAATAATATAATTTTTTGCAAATGCTGTAATGAAACTCAAAACTCAAGGGTTTGCAATCAATTTGGATGTAAAGGGTTTTCCAACAAGAGGTGTTATTTTGGTATTCAAAGAAAAATTCAATTTTTTGAGATAAATGATCGGATGTTTATTTCATAATAAAGAGGAAGGTATGCCTTTAATAATGAAAAACAACATCAGCCAAATAGCCACCACGACCACGCTTACATGACCATATCCTTTTCATGAAATTTTCCATAACCAACTCGCAAAGTGGCTGCCCTATGACGCTGGGCTGTTGGCGTAGACCTTATCTTTCACGTGGCCCCAAAGGAAGAAGTCGCAAGGTGTTAAAACACAAGATCTCGGTGGCCAATTGTGATCACCTCTTCGAGAGATAACACGGTCCGGAAACTTTTCCCGTAACAGAGCAATGGTTTCGTTGCTTGTGTGGCACGTAGCGCCGTCTTGTTGAAAGTAAACGTTGTCCAGATCAATACCATCCAACTCCGGCCATAAAAAATCATTAATCATCTCTCGATAACGCAATCCATTCACCGTAACTGTTGATCCAACCTCATTTTCGAAAAAGTAAGGTCCAATCATCATCAGCCAAGATGATTTTTCGTTGATTTTCGAATTTTAATATTTTCAATGCGTTGTTGAATCGTGTATCGTACCATTTTTGTAATGACGTAGTTTCTACTATCAAATGTCAAAGAGTAAAAGCTTCAAAAGTGACAGCTACCGAAATACCGGGTGATTCAAAATAACACCTCTTGTTGGAAAACCCTGTATAAGAACGATTTTTAGGCGTCGTAAATTGTTCTGCATCTACTTGCAATGTCAATTCTTTTCATAAATTTATTCTGGCTTTTTGTGGACGAATAAAATGGAAAATATTTCAATAATTGAAAGTCTTATCATGGTGCAAATGTAATTTGAGATAAAACCTGAACATGACATAAAACCGATTGCGTTTAACTTTTGAATGCATAGACGATTATAGAAGTATCGTGCAAATTGATGTGGGATCACTAACTGCAGAAATTATTGTGCTAAAAATGTTTTAAAGACTCGTTATGACAGATGAGTATTTGGATTTAGGTGGATACACACCGTTAGGCTTAACCCCACCGTGCTCTAAACACTCGGGTAAATTTATGCGTCGACCAGCGCCCTCGCACACAATGTGCATGAGTTCCAATAATTTCCGTGCTTCTGGCCACTTCTTCCCCTCCTTGGTTAGGAGCGGAGCCCATCTAAAACTCCTTCCAATCTTTGGGTCATGGCGCCCGGTTGGTTTGCAACTCCACATCCGAGACCATTCTCTTCCAGCGATTTTGGTTTAAACCACAGCCACCACGTTGCATCCAACAGGATCCTCACCAATGGTCAGGCCGGTACCTGCGTACCGAGGGCTTTCTTGACCCCCGTGGTACCAGATTAAGTACTCTGGTCAGACTGCGTAGCCGAAGATACTACCAGTTAGACTGCAGAAAATCTAGGACTGGTGACCAGTCTTGGATCTACTTATTCAGCCCCATCCTGAGAATAGATGGTAGCTATAGAATTCGTAGATCCTTTTGTGGATCACAGACCGTTTCTCGCGGACTGTGATCCTCTGGGATCTACTGTCCAGCCCCCATCCTGAGAATAGATGGGAGCTATAGGATTCGTAGATCCCAATCTGGGATCACTGTCCAGTCCCCACCCTGAGAATAGGTGGGAACTATAGGATTCATAGATCCCCCGACTCGTTATGACAATAAGCCAATCAGAGAAAGAAAAGGTTGATAAATATACATAAATTGTAGATTAAAACCAGTAAGGAAAGGCTAAAGTCGAGCGGGGCCGACTATATAATACCCTACACCACTCTCGTAATATTGAATAACTCTGATATATAAATTTTTTAATTCATGTATAAATTGTTTACATAAATTTACTTTTGGGACATTTTATACTTAAATAATACCCTGTACCACAGTGTGGTGTAGGGTATAAAAACGATTGGATCTAAAGAGCCAAATCGGATGAAACATATATATGGGAGCTACAGCTAAATCTTTACCGATTTTCTTCAAATTCGGCAATGTTGGTTCATGGATCAAGAAACTCTACCATTCTAAATTTCAAAACGATTGGATGTAAAATACAGCTTCTATAGAACTAAAGGGCCAAATCGGACGAAACATATATATGGGAGCTATAGCTAAATCTTAACCGATTTTCTTCAAATTCGGTAGTGTTGGTTCATGGATCAAGAAACTCTACCATTCTAAATTTCAAAATGATTGGATGTAAAATACAGCTTCTTCAGGACTAAAAGCAAAATCGGACGAAACATATATATGGAAGCTATAGCTAAATCTTAACCGATTTTCTTCAAATTCGGCAATGTTGGTTCACGGATCAAGAAACTCTACCATTCTAAATTTCAAAACGATTGGATGTAAAATACAGCTTCTATAGGACTAAAGGGCCAAATCGGACGAAACATATATATGGGAGCTATATCTAAATCTGAACCGATTTCAACCAAATTCAATAGCGATCTTAACAGCTGCGAAGTACTGTAAACTGCAAAATTTCAGAACGATCGGAGTGAAATTGCGACCTGTAGTCGACGAACAACTTTACATGGACAGACAGACGGACGGACGGACGGACGGACAGACATGCTTAAATCGACTCAGCTAGTGATTCTGAGTCGATCGGTATACTTTAAGGTGGGTCTAGCTGTGTTATTTTCAGGTGTTACAAACATCTGCCGTGAAACAAACTTATAATACCCTGTACCACAGTGTGGTGTAGGGTATAAAAACAAAATCTTTTTAAATATTTATCCAAATGCATGTTGCAACTAAGATCTTCTGGCTGTAAAGGACATCGTTGCGATGCGTCGAATTAAAACATGAGTAAGATCTACATCGAAACATCTTATATCGAAAACTAAGTAGTAAAATTGTTAGTAAAATTAAAAAATTCGTAAAATTCTAAGACGATTTAGTCATTTCTCCGATTTGACTGCTACAAATTTCAACTGATCGGTCTGAAAATTGGTAACTGGGGTCCATGTTTCGATATAGCCCCCATACAAAAGTCCCTCTAGATTTTAATTTTTAACTCAACAAAAACCAAAAATTTCAACGATTCGGGCTGAAATTTGGTAATACGAATTTATTTGTGCCCGAAACCATTCACATGCTATGCATGGTGGAGGTTATATGTACGAGTATAAGATTCGACATGGCCGATCTTAACGCTTTTACTTGTTTTTTCTTTAAACATTTAAAAGACCGAATTATTCTTAATGCAATATATTAATTTATCATAGAAAGGTTGTAATAAATTATATTTCAATATGATCTAATTTCCTAATTTTTGTTGACAATTTCATTTGTGAATAATTTTAAACCATAAAAACAAACTTTTATTCTGGGGGCTTTAGCCCTCCCTAGCATAAATCCATTGCTACGCCAATGGTTTTTTGCTGGCTTTACAATGGGTGGAAGTTAAATAAAGCTTACGTAGCACATTGATATAAAAACTGATGAAACTTATACAGGGTGGAGCGCGGGAATTTGCTTTTTTGCACTGCAGTCTAAGGCAAATAAGCAAATTACCGCGCTCCACCCTATATGTATATGCGAGCAACATCTAACTTTGAAACGATTTTTTTTAATTTGACAGTGTTTATTTTTGGATCAATAAATTCGGTTGTGTCATATTTAGTAATGATCGAAAGTAAAATATGACTTCTGCAACACACAAATTTAAAAATGATTAACTGTTAAAAATATCTATAGTATATATACAAGGTGGCGCAAAAGTAATCCTCCTATCAGAAAATGCTATAAATTTTGCGATTGGCCCCTAATGTCAGTTCTGTTTTGACATTTGTGTAGTAAACACATGCGAAATACACGTTAATAAACAATGTTACGCTACACTGCTCCAGAACGCGGAATATTGCTGACTATTTATTTGACCAATAATCGGTCGGTGACTTTGGCACAAAACATCGAAAGGTTACTTTTGCGCCACCTATATATAGTGGATATATTCAAATTTGAGTAAAATACAATATCTGTATCGCTTATATGCCAAGTCGGAATGAACGTATGTATGGGGACTATATCTAAATCTGAACCTAACCTAACCTATGTCTACTTCAATATACTTTTTTGTGTCCAATTTTATAAATTTTTTTCAGTTATATTTTTCAATTTAATCCATTGTTGAGGGCATATAAAATTCAGCCCAGCCGAACTTACTAGCGTTTTTACTTGCCTATTGTTGAAAACAATTTTTGCGAAATTTGGGCCATATTTATCTAACTTTTATTAAAACCTCCATATACATATATGTAAATCCATATTGATTTAAATTCAAATCTTTAGTCCCTAGAAATCGCATAACAATATTGGTCTTAGAGAAATCGTGCGACTAATTTATAGGTATGATGACAGTAGTGGTATAGGGTATGATATAGGCGGCCCAGCCCGACTTTGTTCTATTATTATTGGTTTGCGAACAATTTACCGCTTCCACTTAGGTAACTAATTTGACATCTTTGTGCATTATATAATATTCATTACAACGAACAATATGTCGTATTTATCTTCCAATCTGATGTATTTTACATGTAATAAATATAAAATGTGGCAGTGAAGAATTTGTGGAACCAAGAACGAAGAAAATTGAAGAAAATCGGACCCCGATAAAGCCCCATGCAGATGTTCCTCATGCCTAAATGCTATAAAATCAGTGATTTAAATGTGGTCATTATGCATTTTTGTGAAGAGGAGTTTAGTAATCCAAAAACGATCACTGCCAAAATTGAGAAAAAACATTCATATTTTGATTTATTCCACATGTACACGTTCATTCCGACTAGGGATATATGATTGTAACAAAAACCAACATTTTCAAACAATTAGTAATAAAATGAAAAGAAAGTTGTTTATTGATCCTGTAGTGTTAAGGGTAATCGTTTCAGGTTTCAGGAAGAGGAGTTTAGTAATCCAAAAACGATCACTGCCAAAATTGAGAAAAAACATTCATATTTTGATTTATTCCACATGTACACGTTCATTCCGACTAGGGATATATGATTGTAACAAAAACCAACATTTTCAAACAATTAGTAATAAAATTAAAAGAAAGTTGTTTATTGATCCTGTAGTGTTAAGGGTAATCGTTTCAGGTTTAGCTCAATTCTATTTCTGTTTACTGGCAATATTTTCTTATTCTTATAGTACATGCAACATTTTTACATCAAATAGATGTCAGAATAAAAATTACTACATTTAATTACAGCTAGGGAATCATTTCACAGATTCCACACAGTTTTATTAGCACTCTTTTACCCAAATGCCCAGTAAATTTACAAAGTTTAATGAAACCTCCTGCGGCGGCTGCGATGACATATTTTATTGCATTTTTCTCTGTTTGGAATTCTTTCAAAAATCCATTTATGATCTTTGAGGGCCATTTTGTAAGGACATTAAATGTTTCTGTCATAAATTTCCTCGTCCGTATTTATTATGGCAAAAGCCGTAAAAGCTTTCGTAAATCACAACAAAAATTATTTATGGAAATAAAACAAAACTTTGTGAAACTTTTTCGCCTTCATAACTTGTCAACAATTCCTCAAGGGTCATAATTCATTGGCACTATACCGTACGTGTTGGCGTGTCGACGACGTGCGTTTGCAGTGCGTAGTGTGCGTATGAGTGTCGGTTTTGTTTGCTTTAATGTGGATGGATAATGATTTTGACAAAAGACAAATCACAAAAATTCCTTTATGAGCTTAACAATTAAAGCATAAACCAACAAACACATCTGGTCCAAAAACTTAACATCATTAGCGTAAAACATCACAAGTTTAAAAAGCAAATGATGGAAATGACAACGAGGCAAAAACTCGACGGTGGGAGGCATCAGAGTGTCATTATCAAAAAAAAATTCTACGTCCCAGATAAATCAGCTGTTTTCTGTTGGCACAGTGACACGAAAACACCATCGGTATTGTATGCCTAGTGTATTTCTTTACGTCATTTAAACCACAAGAATTTAATAATATGCGCTTTAGTGTACCTAGAACAATTCACAATATTCGTAGATCCATGATTTGATACAGCCGCCATACAAAGATCCTAGCAGATACGACTTCTTGACGACTATAACCACAATTATCAAGTGATTGGGCCATCCAATTTTACTTAATTTTACCCAGAATCATTCGCATGAGTAATTGACCTCATTGGTCTACATTTTGATGTAGCCCTCTTGGCGACTTAGATACAAAAAATCAACAGACTGTTATTAAATTCTACTATTTGCGTAACACTTTATCCAAAAACGTCATATCAGTAATAGACCCCATTGGCCCCTATACAAGAATTCCATGCAATTTGACTTCTTGGTTCCAACGAAAATACAAATTCCTACCAATAAGGTTGAAAAATTAATAATTCTGCGGTTTTCCGGATTAACCACATATGCCGGAAATTTTCGATTTCGGGATTTTAATATAAACGTCTTCAGCTAATCAATATACGAAATTCATGTCCATTTATTTGTGGATTTTTCCAACATTCGACTGTGTACATTAAGTATCAAATGTACTGCGAGCAAAAGTATATAGTACCCTACTACCTCCTCATAAAGATGTAAATATGTTGAACGTGTTAAACTAGGCGATAACTTTAAAATGCGCAGTATTCTTTCAAAGATCAGTAATCGGAAGGAACAAATAGGTGCACCATACATAATCTCAACAGATTTTCAACAAAATGTATCAAAAACATCATTTATACCAAATTATATAAAGATTGGACATAAAATATAGTTTGAATAGTGCTTAAATACTAAATAGAACGTCTATAGCGCTTTGGTACCAAAACGGGACCAACATATGTATGGGTGCTATATCTAAATCTGTAGCGATTTTACAAGGATGTGGCATTGTAGTCATGTAATAAAAGTCCTCTTTCTGACTAATTTCGTATTGATCGAATATACTCGTAAAATAAAGTTTTTACAGCGCCTACATGTCAAATCGGGTGTAACATTTATATGGGGGCTATATCTAATTCTGAACCGATTTTTCCTGCATTTTGCCGTGTTCATTCATGTAATAAGAAAGCTCTTTCTGCTGAGTTTCGTACTGATTGGATATAAAATACAGTTTCTACAGCGCTTGCCTGTCATATCGGCTGTAACATTTATATGGGGGATATTTCTGAATCTGAGCCGATTTTCCTCAAATGTTGTTTAGTCTAAAAGTGTATCAAGATACTTCTCTTTAAAACATCTTGCTGGTATATATATATGGGAGCTAAGTGTAAATCTGAACCGATTTCAATAGGGATGGTCCTAGGGCTAAAAGAAAGATATGTGCAAAGTTTCGTTGAGATAGGATTATAATTGCAACCTGTACTTTGACTACAATAATAAATGCTCAGCAGACAGACTGAGCTAAATTAATTAAAAAAGTGATTCTAAGTCGATCGGTACAATAAACCATGGTCTATTTCTTCTCCTTTTGGGTGGTCAGTTCGAAATTCGGCAGAAAGAGGATTCGTATTACACGAATGAACACGGCCAAATTTGAGGAAAATTTTGAGATTTAGATATAGCCCTCATATACATATCGATGCCTCGATTCTAAACAATGCTAAGTGTAAAAAGTAAGACTAATGTATACTCTCACTTTGTGAACAATGTAAATATGCAATAGAATATGTACTAATATTATGAGCTATTTAACATTGGTATGTCTCGGCCCTTTTTGTGTGGAAAGTACCAAAACGGGTGCGCGGATAACTCCCATTTTTAACAGGACTGTTGGAATTTAAAAAATTTAACACAGTGAACAAATTTTGAGTATTTATATATAGGGTTTTCCAACAAGAGGTGTTATTTCGGTATTCAAAGATAAATGCCATTTTTGAGATATATGATCGGATGTTTATTTCATAATAAAGAGGAAGGTATGAAGTTAATATCATATTTGTAGTGCATTTTAATAATTTCAGTGCGTTGTTGAATCGTGTATCGTTCCATTTTTAGTAATGGCGTAGTTTCTACTTGTCAAATGTCAAAGAATAAAAGCTTCAAAAGTGACAGCTACCGAAATACCGGGTGATTCAAAATAACACCTCTTGTTGGAAAACCCTGTACATTGGTAATCACGATACAAGATGGCAGGTTTAGGTTTAGGTTAGGGTGGCAGCCGTATTTTTTTATACAAGCTTACATAGACCAGTTTAGGTCCCTAGTGTTACCAGAGGCTGAAATGCCCCTCATTAAAACCAACCTGTTTGATATACAAATTTATCGATAGTACGAATATCGGTACTGGAAAGATAGGCTGCGTAGAAAGGCCGATCCAGTATGTCGTCGTTTACTCAGAGCGGGGCAGTCGCATAGCAAGTGCTCAATGCTCTCTACTTCTTCCTCATCTCTACAGCTTCTGCAGAAGTCATTATAGTCAATACCCAATCTTTTGGCGTGTTCGCCGATCAATCTGTGTCCCGTCAGAACTGATACTAACGTAGACAATCTTTGCCTCTCTAGTGCGAGGAGATATTTTGATCTTCTCAGGTCATACCTTGGCCAGATTTGTCTAGCTACCCTGCACAGGTGCCGATTTCTGTCCATCTTTCAATGAACTGCCTGATTACCTCTTGCCTAAGCCAAAGCTTGCACTTGGATAGTGGCGCACCAATATATGCAAATTCTTCGTGAATTTGTTATGTCGTCCCTTTCCTAGCAAGTTCATCCGGGTTATCCCTATGCCCAGGCCCCATATGAGGTGTATATTAAATTGATAAGCCATCTCGTTAAGAGATATGCGGCAGTCGAGGGCTGTTTGTGAATTTAGGGATGTTGCCTCCAGAGAATTGATGGCAGCCTGGCCGTCCGAGTAAATGACAACACCGGTGTCGGTTACTATGTTGCGACTCAGCCACTTGGCTACTTCCCATATTGCCATTATTTCGGCTTGATAGACACTGCAGGTATCTGGTAGTCTGTGAGCTATATCCAAACTAAGCTCTGCACAGTGTACTCCGAAGCCAACCTTTTCATCAAGCTTCGAACCATCCGTGTAAAAGTGGAGATGGTTTCTGTTACCTGGTATTCTTCGAACCCATTCATCGCTGGCGAGAATCATAGTGATGTAATTTCTCTCGAAGGTGTACACAGTTGGTATACTCGTACTCGTATAGTCCACTCGGTCGGTTACCACAGCACTACACTTTGATATCCTCATGTGACGGTAGTATTTGTACCTCCACATTGATACGCAATTTAATCTTATTGTTGGACACACATAGATTAAACACACAATATTAATCGGCAGTATATGGAGTAGGGCTTGTAGAGACTCGGTCGCTGTAGTCCTAAAGGCTCCGCTTATGCTCAGGCAGGCTGCTATCTGAACCTTTGTTAGTAGGTCATGGTGATGGTTAGTTTGTCAGTTGCCACAATGCCGTATAGCAGTATAGACGAACTACTTCTATATATATCCAGTGGACGATTTTAGGTTAGAGTGGGGCCACTGCTAGCAGGACTTCATTCACCGCTAGGTTCCAAATTTGTGGAGAATGCAATATGTTAACTTTATGTACACAATGGTACGTCTGTCCGGAAGCCAGGCTGTAGGTACTATAATAACATTACACTGTACACAATTTTAAGTATTCGTATGCACTAGTATATACATAAGTTATATAACTTTTTGTATAAAATGGTACCCTTGTGTGAGAGGTACAAAAAGGGGCATGGTAATAACGCCCATTTATCACTGGACTGTAGTTACTACAAAACCATTACACTGTGCAAAATTTCAATTTTTTGTATGCACTGGTATTAAATTTATAAGCTTTTACCATTTAATGCAAAATAGTCCATTTGTGTGGGAGGTAACAAAGGCGGCATGCCAAAAACCCCCATTTTCACTGGTCTGTAGGCAATTAAAAAAAACATTACACTCTACAAAATTTCAAGTATGTCTATTTACTGAAATAAAAGTTATAATATGTTAACTTTTGGTGCAAAATGGTAAATTTGGCAGAAAGAAGCTTCCTAATTTAGGAACGAATACTGCTTAATTTGGTGATAATCGGTTCAGATTTTGATAAAGCAACATATATGTATACATATGTTCCTGCCTATTTATTATTTAAGCGCTTTTGAAACTGTATATTACGTCCGAACTTTATATAATTTGGCATAAATGACGTTTTTGATCCAAGTTGTTGGAATTGTCCTTAGATTATGTATAGTCGCATCTATTTGTTCTTTCCGAATCTTGATCTATGAAATGATATTGCGGATTTTAATGCTATCATTTCAGATCTTGTTTATTATGATCAACATTTACAACTTCTCCTTGGAATAGGCCTTGATTAAGAGGCGGAGCTAAGTACATTCTTAACTAAAACGATACCATTTATTCCAAATTATTGTCGAAATGTCCTCCCTTTTCGCATTGTTAGGGAGGCGCTGGGTATTATATAGTCGACCCAGCCCGGCTTTTTGTCTTTCCTTACTATTTTTTAGATGTTTATCTTTGTTTCTATATATAAGAAGGTCGCATCCCACAAATTGCTTTTAAGCAAATGACAAAAGCTTTCGCTTTAGCAAAAAAATAAAAATGAATATATGTATAGTTTTGACAGAAATGAAAAAAGACAAAATTCTCAAAATTTTTCTTGACAATTTTTTTATTTTTTCCAAGATCGAAGTAAATCTATCGAATATACTTTTAAATGTTCTAAATACAATAGCTAATAAGTTCTATTAATGGGAACAAAGCCAAAATGCAACACACTCCAACTCGGACAGTTCTTAAGCGATCTTGTTGAAATCTTGTGTCATAACTGCAATCCAATAGGACTAAACCTGTAGCAAATATCATACCGATCAGAAGACATCGGATTTAAAAATTCTTCGTTTTGTCATCTAAGTGCTACAAAACTCGCCTCTTACATCCAAACATTAATAAATTTTGGCACAAAAAATTTTACTGGTAAAAGAATGAAAACTTTATGTATCATCTTTCGTAACTATAAATTACATTGATGGATTACCAAAAACTATAAATTAAAACGTAGTGCAGTACAAGAAAAGCTAGGGGATAAAAAGAATGGCGTGCTGCCTTTAACATCTTTAAAAATAAAGTAGAACACTAGAAAAAATACTAACTAAGATTCGAAAAAGTCAGCAAAGTTTTAAAAATCTTTTTTAAATAAAACATATTTGGAAAACATCTTAAACAATAACTTTGTTTGTATGTTAATACATATTTCATTTGTAAAAGTTAGTCCGCAAATATATATTGTTGTAATATTTTAATATATGCGCTCCAAACAAAATTTCTTGATTTTTAAATAAAATTTATTTGTTCACAAATATATAATATAGAAAAATTTTGTTTTCAAATATATTTTCTTTCAATTTAAACATATCAAAAATTTTACCCGTGACCTTATTATGGTCATCGTGACCATATTATGGTCTTGGTGATAATAATATTGTTTTTTGGGACTAAAATTATGCTCATCTGGAACGCTTTATAATTACAAGGGACCATATTATGGTCATGGAAAACATAGCATGTTTACTATATCATGTTCATATAGTTATGTTTACTATATCATATAGCCATTATATTAAGACCTGGAAATGTGATCGACACAATCATGTTATTTTTATTTTAAACACAAAATGAATGCAAGGGGCCATATTATGGGCATACGACTCATGTTTTATCTAGGACCTAAGGGAAAATATATTTTATTACGGTCGTGGAGAAAATATTATGATAAAAGACATAGACTATGCAAACATTACCCTGAGTATATGACCCCAGCAACCTTATATATTTCTATTCACGTACTGATGCAAATTTATTGCAAAAGAATGGCATTCCTGTCGCAACTACTCTATGCCAATTCGTTGATGAGGATCCAATTTTGAAAAACTTTTGTATCGTATAAATTTAACTTCTACCACTTCATTGGATACTCTCATTTTTTTGTGGTGTGTAAATTTACTTTAGTAAAATAAATAATACTAAATCGTATCTTAAAACCGCTGACATTGTTCTCCTTTAACTTTTACACCACATTGCAATTCCTTACTCTGTGGAATATAATCCATGGAAAAGGTTGTATACGATTCCACCCGGAGCAAAATGTGTACACAATTTTGGTGCACGATATAAATCTCACTTTAAGTGTTGAATTATTTTCCATTCCAACGTTCAGAGTAATTCAACAGTTTTCTATCCATGGTTATCATGGTCATGGTCAAACCAAATTGTTGTTGGATTTTACCCATAAATATTATAGCCGAGTTTACTCGAATACAAAATTGCCATAAATTTAAATGCAATCACTTAGTTTTAAATAAAAATTTATTTATTATTATTACATTCAGTGGAACCACTGTGTCTGTTTATACGACTGATGCGTAAATACGATTGACAATGCTGGCAATGATTGCTGCTGCTGAGGCCGCGTCTGCCACAGCTGTGATGGCAGCAACATTTCATTATCTCCCCTCTATCAACGCCAAATGTCAACAGCCAACTTGGTGGGGCCACTGCTTCAGTTTCCACTGCTGTCACTGGTGAAAGGGCAGGCGCCAATGTCACAGCATGAAGTGTTGATGTGGATGTGAATATTTACGCTTTTGAAACAGTTTTAATTTTTATTTTTATATCTATTCTTTTTCGGCATTTGCTCTTTCTTCTCCTGGCGCCACCAATTTATTATAAACATCACACATTGCTTCCTATATTGGTTGGATGAACGGATGGATGACATTAATGTCATCAGCCGTACCTCCCTTCATTCCATCACTAAATATTTTTCGGTGGAGGAAAATCGACATCACTTTGCACCCCAGTTGAAGGTTGTGTTTTGAAGTGTAATTTTTTGGGGGACCTTTCATGTCGGCCCGGTATTTATTTTAATTAATGATAACTTTAATATATTTGACGGCGCATATGTCAATGTAGTTTTTGTCGCTCAAATTGTTCATAATTTTAGAATTTTTTATTTCCTCACTTTACAGTGATGAGCGAATTTGCAATGGACTATGAGATTAATATATAAAATCAAGGCAATGGCCAAAAAAACGAAGTAAATTAAAACAAAATTGGACCGCACTATGCTGTACTAATCGGCGCTCCGTCAGTATGTCCACATGTTCTTGTGATCGAAGTAAATCTTGAAAATATTAATTTAATAACAACATTGCCTTCGGGTTAAGAACGAATCCTATTGAACATTTTCCTAAATTGTTGACCCATTTAACGGCAATAGACCAACTAATCTAATCTAATCGGGGTGTCCGACTTTAAACTTTCCATTCGTCTTTATTGAATATGTTGAAAACAAAACTGTTAGAAAAAAGAAATTATCTTTACACAGTAACAAAATTTGATATCTTTGTATTGATATACTCTTTCAGGGAGAATTTTTGCAGTGTATTTGTGTGTATATTTATTTGTAGCAAATATATACTCTATTTTCAAATTAGGCTCTTTATTCTTCACGTATTCTTAACGCCCAAAATAATTTGCTCTACTTCGAAAGTTTTAATTTCATTGCAACTTTTTTGTATGAGATTCGCAACAAAGTTTTGACACAAAAACTCAAATGACCCTTTTGCTTTAACAATTCCATGGCAAAGATGTGTAACCATATGGTCACTTGAATGAGATATTCCATCACAAGAGCAAATAACTTTCCTACACATTGGAGTAGGAGTAGTCAGTCATACATGTTAATGTGAGTGCTCGTTTGTATGGATACGTGTATATTAGGGTGTATTGAACGAGTGGTGAATTACAAATTAGATAAATAATCCCTCAAAAGAAATATATTCTGAGATGAAACAAAATATAAGCCGTACAAAATTTTAATTTATTCTGTTACTCATGTCGAGAAAATATGTAGTAATTTTATATTATCGACAAAGATATCAAAAACGGTGTCAAATCTATAATACAAATGGTTTGCCTTTTGCTATTTATTTAAATAATTTTTTAACAGCTAAGAAAGGTCAGTCGCATAAACCGACTTACGAATCCCATCCCCAACAAATATTCGTAAATTTATTTATTTGGAATTATTATAAATTATTTCATTTTACATAAATTGCATTAACATAATCCATTTGTTTTTGATGTAACAAAAGGGGCGAGGCAATGACCCCCATTTTTCACTGGACTGTAGGTACTATAAAAACATTACACTGTACTAAATGCCAAGTATTTGTAAGCACTGTTACTACGGTTATAAACTGTTAACTTTTGGTAAAAAAGGTACCAAAAGTGGCGTGGCAACTTCACCCATTTTTCTCGAAGTTATAGCGAGAATAATAAAATTATACTATGTGTGGAATTTCAGATGATTCGAGTAAGTAGTATAGAAGTTATTAAAGAAATAATATTTCGCTAAATGTTAACCCTTTGTGGGGGAGGTACTAGAAGGCGTGGAACACTATGGCTCATTTTGGAACTTAGTCTGAGATGGAGAAAAATATGACCCCATGCCCAAATCGAAGTCAGTCAGTTACTCCTTTCGAATGCTATTGTGCGCACCAGTCCAGATGGGCTCCGCTCCTTACCAACGAGGGGAACCAGTGGCCAGAAACACTGAATTCATTGGAACTCATGCACATTGTGTGTGAGGGCGCTGGTCGACGCATAAATTTACCCGAGTGTTTAGAGGTGGAGTTAAGCCTTGACAGGGAGGAATCCACCTAAATCAAAATACTCATCTGTGCGCACCAGTCCAAATCGAATTTACACCAAACATACTCAGAATATTTAATATCGACCTATGTAGTTTATTTTTTGGCATAAATGTTGATAAGCAGTTAGAAATAGTTAAAAGAAGATCTCGCTAACATTATTTAAAAAATTAGTTTTTTTTTTTAATTTTATGGGCATTTTAATTTTTGAAAAAATTAGTTTTTGTGTTTTACAAAATTTGTAATTCCTCTCGAACAGTTGAACCGAGAGGAATTTCTAAACCGGCAAAGTTTACTTTGTTTTAAAGAGGACACAATGCGATATTTTTTGTAAAAAAATTTGGAAATTTTTGAACAAAAATTTTTACTAACGATTTTTTTGAAAAAAACCTTTGTAGAAAAATTATATTTTGTAAATATCGGAGCACAATATGCACCGATTTTATCCGTAACGACATGCCTGGATGGGCAATAAAATTTCCTATAGGACAAAAAAATGCTTAGATATACCCAATAGTCCAATAGTTATGACCAGTTGAAGTTATATTTTCCAAAAAAAAAAACGTTTTTTGTAAATTTTTCTAGGAAAAAAGTATAAATATATATAACTTCAAGCGGTCATATATATTTGTACTATTGGGTATATCTAACCAATTTTTTTGTCATATAGGAAATATTATTGCCCATCCTGGCATATTGATATGGATGAAATCGGTGCATATTCTGCTAAGATATTTACAAAATACTAGCACATGGTAAGGGAAAAAAATTAAAAATTCAATTTTCAATTGCAGATGAACACGCACAAAAAATTTTATAAATCGGAAGAGAAACACGATGTGGTCAACTTTGAGGTCCTCTAGCTCCACCCCTGTCTGACATAGGGGGCCCAAATACAAAACTTAACTTCTGTAACACCTCGTCGTATACCATGCCAAGTGTGGTCGCAATAGGTTGTGTGGTTAATAAACGCTCGAATTATTTCCCCTTTTTTAATTCGCACCACTGTGCAGTGTTATGCAAAAACAGATGAAAATTTCCAGACTAGTCTATGTATTTCGTCCATAACTTTTACAAATATTGAGTCTCCCAAAAATTGTTCTGTATTTGTGAGAGTGCGAATATTCAGTGAAAACTAGAAGAATGTCGATTTTTCCTACAAAGGTTTTTAAAAAAAACTTTCGTAAAAAAATTTGTTAACAAATTGTAAAAAAAAAATTTGTGTCCTCTTAAAGATAAAGTAAACGTTGCAAAAATCGATTCAGCCGTTCGAGAGCAATTACAAATTTCGTAAAACACAAAAACTCAAAAGCTTATTTTTTGAAAAAAAAAATTTATTAAAAAAAATGATAGGGGGATCTTATTTTACCTATTTGTAACTGCTTATCAAGATTTTAGACAAAAATAAACTACATAGGTCGATATTAAGTATTCTGACCCATTGGGTTCTAAGGTCACCCCTTCGACGTGTTAAATGAACTATCCTTTTCTCAAGAAAGTGTTACACCATTCCGAGAAAAATGTAAAAAATACGCTGAATGAAAATAAGTACAAACACCTCCTAAAAATTTTCCAAATTTAAAACCATGAATGGCTACCTTACAGTGTAAAGGCTCTAACGGCCAATTCCACAATCTCCGGTTATACTACAGTTAGAGCTAACCTGCAGTTATAGCTGTCAAATTGTATGAAATTTTTATTTTTATACCCTACACCACACTGTGGTACAGGGTATTATAACTTTGTGCATTTGTTTGTAACACCCAAAAGGAGAAGAAATAGACCCATCGTTTATTATACCGATCGACTTAGAATCACTTTCTGAGTCGATTTAGCTATGTCCGTCTGTCTGTCTGTCCGTCTGTGCATGTATTCTTGTAATCAAAGTACAGGTCGCAATTATGGTCCGATCTCGACGAAACTTTACACATATCTTTTTTTTTTGGCCCAAGGACGATCCCTATTGAATTTGGTTAAAATCGGTTCAGATTTAGATACAGCTCCCATATATATGTTAGCCCCGATTTGACATGTAAGCGCTGTAAAAACTTTATTTTATATCCGATCAGTATGAAATTCGGTAGGAAAAGGTTTCTTATTACATGAATGAACTCTGTTAAATTTGGATGAAATCGGTTCAGATTTAGATATAGCCTCCATATATACATTACCCCCGATTTGACATATAAGCGCTGTAAAAATGTTATTTTATATCCGATCAGTGCGAAATTCGGCAAAGAGAGGTTTCTTATTACATGAAGGAATCCTGCTAAATTCGGAGAAAATCGGTTCAGATTCAGATATAGCCCCCATATATATGTTACCCCCGATTTGACATGTAAGCGCTGTAAAAACTGTATTTTATATCCGATCAGTGCAAAATTTGGCAGAAAGAGGTTTCTTATTACATGAAGGAATACTGCTAAATTCGGAGAAAATCGGTTCAGATTTAGATATAGCCCCCATATATACGTTACCCCCGATTTGACTTGTAAGCGCTGTAAAGATGTTATTTTATAACCGATCAGTATGAAATTCGGCAGAAAGAGGTTTCTTATTATATGAATGAACACTGTTAAATTTGGAAGAAATCGGTTCAGATTTAGATATAGCCCCCATATATACGTTACCCCCGATTTGACATGTAGGCGCTGTAGAGACTGTATTTTATATGCGATCAGTACGAAATTCGACAGAAGGAGGTCTTTTTACATGAATGAGTATTCAGGGAAGATCGGTTCAGATTTATATTGATTGTTCCTCCTGATTTGGTATCAAACCGCTATAGAAGTTGTATTTTACTTCCGATCATTAAAATTTTCCAGAAAGATGTTTCTCAATTTAGGAACGAATATTTCTTAATTTAGCGATTATCGTTTCAGAATTAGATAATATGTTTCTACCCATTTACCAATTATTCCAAATTATTATGGCAATGACCCTTATCGCATTGTTAGGGAGGTGTAAGGTATTATATAGTCGGCCCCGCCCGACTTTCTGCCTTTCCTTACTGGTTTAAATTTTTATTTTAATCGGGGGTTAGTCCAATAATACAAATTTTAAAGGAGACACAAAATACTTCCGAAGCATGTGTGCTTTTACATATGGAATATGGACTTAGCGCTTTTACGTTCCAACTTTTTATTTCTACATCGCTGCATTCTTAATTTATTTTGCGTTCCGCTTCAAAAAATGCATTTCGGCAAAACGTGGACTTAGCGCCTTTTCACTCTAAGGTAGCGATATACTGAATGGACCACCATTTCAGACGCACTGCCCAGGTCCAAACGACAACGACAACTCCAATCAAAATTTACTTTTAAAAGTAAATAATGATAATCATTATATGACAAAAGTACTCATATCCTAAAGATTTTTCAAAAGGCAAGATTCTAGGCCTATTTAAAATACTCGTACACTTTTCGATACATCCTAAGGACATCAACAATTCTAATACTGTAGTTTTGTTTACTGTACGAACTTAGTGCGTACTTTCTGGGGTCTGTGTACGAGTATATTTACTTATACACTCCCATATAAACTACAGATGATTTGAAATCCCAATCACGTAGTCATTAATAAGAAACAAAATGTGACAAACAACTTTTTCTTGGAGCTTATCTATATAGGATAGTTTAGTTCGAATCCTCTGTTTTGTATGAGCACTTTCACCAAACGTTGATATGTTTTAATCAAACATGTGTTGTCCTTACTTAAAGTCAAAAATTAAATTAGAAATTAATACTTCTCAGAATCTTTTAGTTGCTGGTCCTCTGGGATTGCAAAATTGTAAGAATTGCTCACACTGGGAGATAACAGAAGAAGTTGAATATGGCAACGTACATTCTTCAATTTTTGATAGCTATTTATTTAATCTATTTAATTGGTTCGTAGATATATACTTATATCTATATATATAAAATTGTTGCGTGACTGGCTGACTGACTGACTGACTGACTGACTGACTGACTGGCTGACTGACTGGCTGACTGACTGACTGATTGACTGATTGACTGACTGATCATCGCCCAGGCCAAACGGCTGAAGCTAGAATCATGGAATTTGGTTGGAGGGTAGTTCTTGGGACGTAGACGAGCAATAAGGCGGGATTTTTCGAAATTCGTACTATTAGCCGCACAATGGGGCAAAAAGGGATAAATATGGTACCATCGCCAAATCTAAACGAAATGAGCTAGAATCTTGAAATTTGGTATGAGTGTAGCCCTTAGGAGGTAGGCTCAGAAATTAGCAGGATTTTTCGAAATTCGAACATTTACGCACACACAAGTGGCAAGAGCTAGAATCGTGAAATATTGTGTGATGGTAGCCCTTATGAGGTAGACTCTGAAATTGGCAGGATTTTTCGTAATTCGAACATTTACGCACACAGTGGGGTAAAAAGGGAAAAAATGGGATAAATGTGGTACAACAGCCAAATTCAAATGGCAAGAAATTTGGTGTGAGGGTAGCTCTTATGAGGTAGACTCTGAAATTGACAGGATTTTTCGAAATTCGAACACTTACGTACACTGTGGGGTAAAAAGGGAAAAATGTGGTACAACACCCAAATCCAAATGGCAAGACCTAGAATCGTGAAATTTGGTGTGAGAGTAGCTCTTGGGACGTAAACAAGAACAAAGAGTGATTTTTTTAAAAACTTAGAGGCACAGTTGGACGGAAAGGTATAAATATGGTACCACCGCCAAATTTAAAGCCTAATATTAGAATGGTGAAAATTGAAGCGAGGAGTGTCTTTATGACAACTGATCGGGGTATTAATTTTTTTTTTGTATTCGTAGTTTTCGGGACACAGTGGGGCAAAAAGTGTAAAATATAGTACAGTGGATTAAAAATGTCAAACATGGATCAATGGTTCCAGGGTAACTTTTGGAACATAAACTAGAGATTGGAAGTGATTTTTAGTAATTCTAACTTTAAGAGGCACAGTGGGACACGACGGGTTAATTATGGAGCATGGGGAAAAAAGGGAACAATCTGCCAAAATTGGAACTTAAACATGGGATATGAAGAGTTTATATGGTTTTAGGAGCACTGTGGTCAAAAACGGTTAAATAGTGGAGAGGAGAAAATATGATTAAATATGTTACAGTCGGGGAAAAAGGTTTAAGTACGCTAGCGTGGAGACACATTTTAAATACGAGTACGGTACAGCAATACAAAAATTTGTTAAATATGGTACAGTGGGTAAACATTTTGTACAGTGAGATAAAGAGTTGAATGGGGCACAGTTGTGCAAAAAGGGTTAACTATGGTACAGTGGGGTAAAAATAGTTATATGTATATGGTAAAGTGGGACAAATGGGATAAAAATGGTGCAGTGGGGCAAAAAGCGTTAACTATTGAACAGTGGGGCAAAAAGGGTTAAATATGGTACAGTGTGACAAAAATGGGTAACTATACAGTACAGTGGGGCATAACTGTGTTAAATATTGTACATTGGAGCACAGAGGGTTAAATATGGTACAGTGGGGCAAAAACTGTTAAATATGGTACAGTGAGACAAAACGTTTAATATGACACAGTGGGGCAAAAAGGGTTAACTATGGTACATGGTAACGTGGGACAAAATGGGTTAAATATGGTACAGTGGGGCAAAAAGCTTTAACAATGGAACAGTGGGAAAAAATGTGTTAGCTATGGTACAGTGGGACACAAATGGTTAAATATGGTACAGTATGACAAAAATGGTTACAGTGGGCACAGAAAGTAAAATATGGTAACGTGTAACAAAATGGGTTAAAAATGGTACAGTGGGGCAAAAAGCGTTAACTATGGTACAGTGGGGCAAAAAAGTATTTACTATGATACAGTGGGGCAAAATAGGGTTAAATATGGTCTGACAAAAATGGTTAACTACACAGTACAGTGTGGCATAACTGTGTTAAATATTGTACAGTGGAGCAAAGAGGGTTAAATATGGTACTGTGGGGCAAAAACTGTTAAACATGGTACAGTGAAACAAAGGGTTTAATATGACACAGTGGGGAAAAAAGGGTTAACTATAGTACAGTGGGACAAAATGGGTTAAATATGGTACAGTGGGGCAAAAAGCTTTAACTATGGAACAGTGGGGCAAAAATGTGTTAACTATGAAATAAGAATGTTTTTTTTCAAAATGTATGCTTTTAGTAGCACTGTTGATCAAAAAGGTTAAAATTATGATGCAGTTGGGGCAAGCAAAAATTGTTCAACATGAAACAATGTGTTAAATATGGTTTAGTGGAGCAAAAAGGGTTAAAATGGTTAAATGTGGTAAGTGGGGAAAAAGGGAACAAAATAGTCCCAGATATGTATAAAAATTCGTACTTTAGAAGCACAGTGTAATAAAAAGTGTTTAATATGGAACAGTGGTGCAAAAGGTGTTGAATGTGGTCCCTGAGTGCAAAGGTAGCTCTTACAGCATAAACCAAAGCTAAGAAATAGTTTTTTTTCCAAATAGTTTCCTCTACTTAAACCGTGGGGAAAAAGTTAAATAAATGGCACAGATAGGGGACAAAAATGTTGAGTGGTTAATTACTACACTAAAGGTTAAATGTGGTACAATGGAGCGATTTACTTTAGAATTTGAAATTCGTACCTTTATAGACAAACATGGGACAAACATGTGGGACAAACATGGTTTTATATTGTACCAGGGTGTGATTGTAGGTATTGGAACATAAACAAGGGGAAAGTTGCTAACGTATGAACCAAAAAAAAATAGTTTTTCAACGTCCAGAGGTACTGTGGGAAAAGGGATTAATATTGTACCATGATGTCAGGGTAACTCTTGGAACATAAACTAGAAATGAAACGAGGGTTCGTATTTTATATATAAAAGTAATCAAATCTTCTTCATTTTGCACCATATGTAATAATCATGCCATTTTGAAAGAAAGAGGTATAGCTATTTTACAGTACCCTAAACAGAAAATAGATAAAAGATGGGGGCTGCGAAGCGCACCGGGTAAGCTAGTGTACACATAAAGTCGAAACTATGTCTGGATTTACAAGTGGCAATTTTCAAGGCAGCAAAATGCTAATGAAAAACACAACACCGATTGCCAGTACGAAAAACTTTTTGCCCTTCTATTCCGCCTGTCTCTCTCCCTACAAACACCGAAATGTCTCGTATGTTGGGGGTCTCTTCTAAGGAAAGCAATTCGGCCCTTTTGTGGTGTTTAGAAAATAGAGACTACGGAAAACAATTTTAGCTCAATTTCAAATAAAAAATCTCTTACTTTTGAATTTCGAATGCAACAAAATGTTATATTGGGACATCTCCAGATTACCCACTCTCGTAAACGTTGTGTGAATATCCAGATGAACTTTGAAACGAGAAACACCGAAAAACAAAAACAACTTCAGGCTAAGCACTCATAGACGTCATAACAAAGAAACAATGTCATGAACAACATGTGCAACAAATTAAGCAAACACTTTGTGAATATTAAATACGATCCAAACTAAACATCACTTCGGTCGAATATAAAAGTACGTAAGCAATAATGGATAATGGTACCGGGTCGTACTTTCAGCAATAAGGTGGAGCGAAAAAATCAGTTTACATTTTGGGTCCCAAATGGGAGAAATTGCAGGCGGCCGGAAGTTGGACCCCAAGAAAATGCACCCCAAATTGAAAATGTAAGTGCGCCCCAAATTTGGGGCCTATTTTCGTTACAAAAACTGATTTAGGAAATTACACCCCAATCAAGAAAACAGCATGAAATGACAATAAACCCCAAAAAAAACTAAGAAATTTTCTCTTCCTAAATCTGGGGCGTACGCATTAATACACGTATATAAACATATTTTCTAATTATAAATCTATTCCAGTGCGGTCGGCCTACGGCCTGCGGCCTCTGTTTAAGACTTTCTCCTATGGACAGGATCCAAAGTTGGCAACGTGGAGCAAATCTTTTATGCGTAGCCTCTCCTGTTTCTAAATTAAAAGATAAAAATAGGTCCCAAAAAGCAGACATGAAATGAAAGTAAACCCCAAAAAGCAGTCAAAAAATGAAATTAAGCCCCAAATAAAATTGTTGTTGTTTGATATGTTAATTTTTGGGGTCCATATTCATAAAAATAGTGGGGTGTATTTTCCTGGGGCCAATTTCATTCCGCCGAAATTGCAAGCAATTAACGATATTCTGTAGTCGGGAAGTGCATAGCATAACAACAGAAAGCTATTAAAAAACTTTCATTCGAATAAATCGACTGAAATGTACACATACTTTAAAATAAATATAATACAGATGTTAAATTGGTATATGGATTGTGGTATAGGGAATTATATGTTTGTTTTTGGGCAGATGTTTGAAACACCTAAAATTTTTATCTTATTCGAATTAAAAACCAGTAAGGAAAGGCAGAAAGTCGGGTGGAGCCGACCCTACACCTCCCTAACAATGCGATAAGGGTCATTGCGATAATAATTTGAAATAATTGGTAAATGGGTAAGAACTTATATATGTGGATATATCTAATTCTGAACCGATAATCGCTAAATAAGGCAATATTCGTTCCTAAATTGAGAAAAATCTTTCTGGAAAATTTTGTAATGATCGGATATAAAATACAGTTTCTACAGCGCTTAGTACATGTCAAATCGGTGGTAACATGTATATGGGGGCTATGTCTAAATCTGAACCGATTTCCCCCAAATTTTGTATTGTATCTAAGTGTATCACTAGACTACTCTCAGTCAATTTTTGTACAAATCGGTTCAAAAATGTTGCTTATACAGTGCATACAGGGTGACTGATATGTAATGCAACAAAGTAAAGCGCTATATTTTTTTAATTTTTTTTTTAAATTTTATTGTTCAAAAGGAAAAAATGTTGGAAATAACATACAATTTTAGTAACAGTTTAGATTTGTTCGAATCAAACGGCCGACAAAGCCATCACACCCTGCAAGAAAGTGGCTCTGCGGTATTTTGGCCCATTCCCGGCGAAGCGCCGTCTTGAGATGATCGATACTTTGGTATTTTTTAGTGCGAACCTTACTCTCTAAAATGCCCCAAGCGCAAAAGTCCAACGGATTGAGATCCGGAGATCTTGGTGGCCATTGTGCGGTAGAAATGAAGCGAGGAACCTCCTTTTTAAGCCATTCTTGGTTGACGCGTGCTGAGTGCGATGGTGCTGAGTCCTGTTGGAACGTCCATGGTCTGCGACCGAAATGTTTGTCTGCCCAGGGCTTCAATACTGTCTTTAGGACATTTTCCCGATAATATTCGGCATTTATTTTGACCCCATGGTCGATGAATACGAGCGGGGAGCGACAATCGGCCGTTACTGCGGCCCACACCATTACCATCGTCGGCGCTTGAGTTCTGGTGACCAATCAACGGTGTAAATTTTCAGCTGACCTCTTTGGCAAGTAAACCCGATCATTTTGTTTGTTCACAAACTGCTCAATTTGGAATGGCTTCTCATCGGAGAAAACCAAATTCGGTAACAGGCCACTTTCGTGCAGGCGAAGCAACTCCTTGGCTCTTTCCAGTCTAACTTTTTTTGTGCATCGGTGAGCTCTTGCACTTTTTGGAACTTCAATGGCTTTAGTCCAAGCTCATTTTTTAATATGTGTTGTATCCGTTCTCGCGATATGTTCAGCTCACGAGCAATTTTTCTACCACTGCGGCGTGGATTTCGATCAAATCTGGCCTTCACTTTTCGGATCATTTCTGGTGTTGTTACCGTTTTTTTCGTCCACTTTTTGGACGCGATGCAACACTGCCAGTATCACGGTAACGAGCAATGGTACGAGAAACAAAAGATTTATTCACATTTAAATGCTGGAGGGCTCCACCCAAATATAAAGCAATCACACTATCACGCTTGAATTCCATCACCAATAACTTTTTTTCTGAATCTGAAGATCAAAATGCTTTTGAAAGCTTATAAACAATAAAATGAACTGCCACTGAAATAAATCTGTCAGCTATCAGACTAGCGGTTTAGAAATGATAGCAACCTGAAGTTGGTTGCAATACATATCAGCCACCCTGTATACGCCAAATCGGAGGTACATATATGTATATGGGAGCTATATGTAAATCTGAACCGATTTTAAACAAATTCAATAGGGATCGTCCTTGGGTTTAAAAAAAGATATGTGCAAAGTTTCGTTGAGATCGGACCATAATTGCGACCTGTACTTTGATTACAAGAATACGTCTACAGACAGACAGACGGACAGACAGACGGACATAGCTAAATCGACTCAGAAAGTGATTACAAGTCGATCGGTATAATAAACTATGGGTCTATCTCTTCTCATTTTGGGTGTTACAAACAAGTGCACAAAGTCATAATACCCTGTACCACAGTGTGGTGTAGGGTATAAAAAGAACTGAACATTTTTTTTAAATTTCTGGTTTTATTGTAAAGGTTGAACTTTGTCATTTAATAATGGAACACCATATCATTCATATGAATACCGCGACTGGCTAGGCAGTACGTCATGGCAGGAATGATCTCATTGAGACGTGGACGAAGCCTTCTGAAACCATTGCAGAAACCGAATCTGATTTGGAAATAATTCCCATTTGATCTCTACACTCTGAAAAAATTGCTTATGTAGTATATTGTCCCAAACATATTCTGCTTGAAAAATATAAATGATAAGAGAATACTCGAATTATATTATATTTGGCACATACAGATATTATATACTTAATATTTATACCCTACACCACACTGTGGTACAGGGTATTATAACTTTGTGCATTTGTTTGTAACACCCAAAAGGAGAAGAAATAGACCCATCGTTTATTATACCGATCGACTTAGAATCACTTTCTGAGTTGATTAAGCTATGTCCGTCTGTCTGTCCGTCTGTCCGTCTGTGCATGTATTCTTGTAATCAAAGTACAGGTCGCAATTATGGTCCGATCTCGACGAAACTTTACACATATCTTTTTTTTGGCCCAAGGACGATCCCTATTGAATTTGGTTAAAATCGCTTCAGATTTAGATATAGCCCCCATATATATGTTAGCCCCGATTTGACATGTAAGCGCTTTAAAAACTTTATTTTATATCGAATCAGTATGAAATTGGGCAGAAAGAGGTTTCTTATTATATGGATGAACACTGTTAAATTTGGAAGAAATCGGTTCAGATTTAGATATAGCCCCCATATATACGTTACCCCCGATTTGATATGTAGGAGCTGTAAAAATGTTATTTTATATCCGATCAGTGCGAAATTCGGCAAAGATAGGTTTCTTATTACATGAAGGAATACTGCTTAATTCGGAGAAAATCGGTTCAGAGTTAGATATAGCCCCCATATATATGTTACCCCCGATTTGACATGTGAGCGCTGTAAAAATTGTATTTTATATCCGATCAGTGCAAAATTCGGCAGAAAGAGGTTTCTTATTACATGAAGGAATACTGCCAATTTCGGAGAAAATCGGTTCGGGTTTAGATATAGCCCCCATATATATGTTACCCCCGATTTCACATGTAAGCGCTGTAAAAACTGTATTTTATATCCGATCAGTATGAAATTCGTCAGAAAGAGGTTTCCTATTATATGAATAAATACTTTTAAATTTGGAAGAAATCGGTTCAGATTTAGATTTAGCCCCCATATATACGTTACCCCCGATTTGACATGTGAGCGCTGTAAAAATGTTATTTTATATCCGATCAGTGCGAATGTCGGCAAAAAGAGATTTCTTTCTACATGAAGGAATACTGCCAAATTCGGAGAAACTCGGTTTAGATTTAGATATAACACCCGTATATATGTTACCCCCGATTTGACCTGTAAGCGCTGTAAAAACTGTATTTTATATCCGATCAGTGTGAAATTCGAAGGAATACTGCCAAATTCGGAGAAAATCGGTTCACATTTAGATATAGCTCCCATATATATGTTACCCCCGATTTGACATGTAAGCACTGTAGAGACTGTATTTTATATCCGATCAGTACGAAATTCGATAGAAGGAGGTCTTTTTACATGAATAAGTATTCAGGGAAGATCGGTTCAGATTTATATTAAAGCTCCATATATCACTTCCGATCATTAAAATTTTCCAGAAAGATATTTCTCAATTTAGGAACGAATATTGCTTAATTTAGCGATTATCGTTTCAGAATTAGATAATACGTTTCTACCCATTTATTAATTTTTCGCCTTGTTAGGGAGGTGTAGGGTATTATATAGTCGGCCCCGCCCGACTTTCTGCCTTTCCTTACTGGTATTTATTTGGGACTATTATTTACGAAACAAATATTTATTTGTGTAAGTATTCAGAAAATATTTCAATACCATAATTCAATGGAATAAACATAAATTAAAAATAAGTTCTTTAAAACATATTCTTGCTATGTTTGTCATTTTAAATTTTAAAGAATAACTCGAAATTAATAATGAAATTCGAAAAATCTGCAACGTTTCGAAAAGATTTTTAACCAAAATGTATTTTTGAGAAATTTCTAAATAATAATTTTATTTGTACATAAACACATATTTTATTGTGAAAATTAGTTTGCAAATATATTTTGTTGTAATATATTAATATATGCGTTCCAAATAAATTTTATTGATTTTCAAATAAAATTTATTTGCTCAAAAATATATATTATTTAAAAATTTGTTCTTAGGAATGAGAATGTTGACATTTATCGCACTGTGTTATAACTTTGTTTTTGGTCAGGTGTTCGTAATACTGTAAAATATATTCTATCCCGTTCAATCCTATGTGGAGCACAGAACCGTGACTGTAATTAAATAGACCCACAGTAAGGTACACCGAAGGAATCAGAATCACCAGATTCAATTTATCCATATCTTGATGAAATTTATCTCGCATTAATCGTTCACACTAGGGACGGAGTTCATTGATCAGATAGCCCCTATTGGATATTAAGCCGATCAGTTTTAAGCCATATTTTCCAATCGATGTGTATAATATTCGATACAACGTAGTTTTTGAACCAAGCAGGAATACCGTCGATTTTTAAACAGTCAGTTCAAATTCAAAAAATTATTCAGAGTGAAGTTTGTTGAAATGAGAATAAGTACTAAATACATTTTAAGAAAATCAGCTCAGATTTGCATATTAGAGCTAAAAAGGTTGTATTTTACATTTCATCATCATGAAATTATACAGAGAAATTTCTTTATCCGACAATGATCGCAGCCGAACTTGAAGAAAATCCATATATGTACATATAAGTATAGTTATACCCTCTCTGTAGTGGAGGAAGGTAAATATTTGATGTTGAGGACCAAATGTGTAACACACCGAAAGAGTGACCGACCTATGATCCCCTTAAGTATATTTGGCGGTAATCTGTTTGGGCCATTTGAACAATGTCCGTCCGTTCATCCGTCTGTCGGTCTGGATGTTGCATACGATGACTTTCTATAGGAGTAACCGATTGACTTTTTTTGGTACTCCCCCACACAAGGACCATTTTGTACAAAATGTTAAGAGCTTATATCTTTAACAACAGTGCTAGTAATTACTGGAAGTTATTTTATAGCACCTGTAGTCCGGAAAATGGGCATTATTACCACGTCCCTTTTGGTACATGCCACACACAATTCGGTACAGTGCAATGCATGCGTCAAGCTCCTTCCGCTACCACCCACACAAATTGACAGATTGATTTTAACACAACATTCCTATAACTTCTGGAGCTATCATCTAAACGTTTTCATATATCGATGGCTTATATCCAATAGGGGCTATATTAAACTGATGATTTTTTTATTATGCGATAATTTCAATATGATATGAATTAGGAATTCAAAGGAATATATTATATAGTTTCTTTTTAAAAATAGTCACTTTTGGATATAAGCCATCGATATATATCAGCGTTACAGAAGCAACATTTCCAACCGATCTACCCTTGTTTTCCATATACAAGCCCCACCATAGAACTAAGAGCATAATATTTTTCGAATGATCGCACATATTGATTATTTTGTGTTTCTCCTCCGCTTTCAATCCACTTCGCGTTGATAAATGTACCGAGGTCTGATGGTCCCAACCAACACCCCTTAGAGAGCGCACTATGCAACTTTTGGGTAATTGCCAATTTGTGTCACTCCACCTTACGTGCTCAAGCGGCAAAAATAGTACTCTTGGTGATGAAGAAAAATAATATTTGCAATATTTTCATTGCTGTTGCACAGCAACGCCTTAAGGAATTTAAACAATGTCGAATATGAAATGAAATGGCATATTGCGATAGAATAATTAAATAATTTTGGATGGCAGATTTGCACTTCAGGGAATTTGTCTTTTGCAGTTTTTCAGTGATTAAAAACTGAAAGATATGTTATTTTAAATTTTACAAAAGCTTAATTTTTAATAATTTATTTTATTGAGGGTAAATATCTACGGTCCAAAAGTGTGGCATATCAAAGGAGTGAACTAAGCAGGAAGGACTTTCTTAATCCAAGAAGCATAACTGTCAACATTTTGATGAAAATTGGTTAATATTAAGATGTATGCCAATATACACTAAGATAATGAATGGGATTATACTTTTTCCTAAAAAAAAAACAAAACATTGTGGTATTTTGGTCTATAAATCAATTTTCATTTGTAACTAGGATGTTATTCCGGCTTTAGACCATTTTTGCTTCTATTCTGCTACAGAAAGCAATGTTTTTACAACGAAATGGCAAATACAATTACCCGACAGCTTAGCTCCTTCCATAGCGGTTCAAAACGCAGCTCTATAAGGGAAAGCTTAATCCAAACAAACAAAATTTTTGGCAAATACATTGGTGTGATCATTTTTGAGTTGATAAAGCAGAGGTGAGGAATGCTTCTTGTTCGTTTGAATTATAATATTTCTCACAATGTTAGGAAAGAAAATATTAGCAGAGCAAACCCCTCAGCCGGTATCAATTAGTTCATCTTTAAACTAGTAAGGAAAGACAGAAAGTCGTGCGGAGCTGACTAAATAATACCCTACATGCTAAATAATTCATACATGTTATAAGAAAACTCTCTCTGCCGAATTTCGTACAGATCAGATATAAAACACGGTTTCTACAGCGCATCGGGTGAAACTGATATATGAGGGGCTATATCTAAATCTGAACGGAATTTCCCCTAATTTGGTAGTGTTTATTCACGTAAAAAGAAAACCTCTCTGCTGATTTTCGTACAGATCGGATGTAAAATACGGTTTCTACAGCGCTTACATGTCAAATATGGTGTAACATATATATGGGGACTATATATATATCGGAACCGATATTCTCCGTATTTGGCAGTGTTCATTAATGTAATAAGAGAAATATCTCTGCCAAATTTTGCACTGATCTGATATAAAATACAGGTTAGACCATTTATTATTTTTTCGGTACTGATTTCCGGGCCGAAAAAGTTTCCATTTGACCTACAAACCTCCAATAAAAAATTTGGTGCCGATTGGATAACGCTAAGGTCTGCCCAAAGTTGTTTGAAAACACAAAACTCACTTTACCTGAACAAAATTTGGGTTTTTATCAAATGTCACATGTTTAAGTAATTAAAAAATATTTTATTAGCATGAAAAGTTTTTAAATGATTTTTGAATAAAATGTTCTTTCTTACAAGTCGTAAACATTCAAAATCGACCGAGAAACGAAAAAGTTACAGCAGTTTTCATTTGAATTTTACGTCATGACAGGGCATGCATGCACACCGACATGGCCTCTATGCTTGTGCATGCATGAATAAAAACAACGGATTTGCATGATAGTTGATTTTTCGCATCAGACTGACATTTTTCTACTGGTCAAATATGAAAACATAAGCAGAACTTTGCAGCGCGCTATACGGCCATGCAACAGGGTCGTTTACAGAACGCGCTCTGCCTCCAGCCTAAGTGAATTGGGAAAGGGACAACTTCGTACAAAATTTAATTTTAGTTATATTCTTATTTGTCTCCAGACCGACCACATCCAAAATGGTTACTAGATCCAGGGATAAATTTCGCACCGTAGAATCAGTTGGGCATGTATCACATACAATATCTGGAGCCAAACTGCCGTCAAACAGACAGATATTTCATGATGTGATAACTGTAATGTATAATGCTGCGAGGCCTCTGGCCACTGTTGGTGAGCTTGTGATTAATCGATCTACACATCAAACTTTTTGGGCGCCCCCAAAATCCCGGCTGGTACTGGAGAAAAGATGGCCAAAGTCGTTCATGATACACTCATCAAATACAGGTCAAAACACTGGATCGTGCATTTTGTTGCAGAACAAATTAGATCGAAAATTAATCAAGTTCCCATGTTCTCATCACATGATGGAGATAGTATTGAAACATGTGTTTGAGGTTAAACTTCGGCGACTTGTGGTCCTGAAGTGCCTATTTTTAATCGTTTTGCTGCCGTTTGGGTAAGTCTCGACCACAAATCGTTTAAAAACGGACTCGAAGATCCAACTGTACGCTCAAAAATAAGTAATGCTGACTGCGAAGTCATTAAGAAATTCTGCATTAAACAGCTAAATGAAACACAAATCCGAGCTGATTACAAGGAACTATTACAATTAACAATAATGTTTCTTGGTGGTGTCGGCGATAACTTCCGAACACCTGGTCCAACATCCCACGCAAGGTTCATGGGAAAAGGCATTTATGCCTTAAAAATATACCTATTTCTAGAGCAGTTTGCATTGACAAAAGGAGAGTCCAGTGGGCGTGGTTTACATGCAAAATGCCATACGAGCACCAAATCAAGATATACGCTTGTTGAAAGACAAGATGTGTCTGAAGCGGTTTTGAAGAAATGGAAAAATCATTTGTGGTATTTGGCCCTAGAATCAATGGCTTTGGCATTTTTCGATTCGTATGTTTCACTCGAAGAGAAACGAAAAATGGTTAGGCATCTGCAATCAACAGAGCCCGTCGTAAATCTGGAAAACGATCGAAAATTCTCCGACCCGAAACTATTGCTGTGTAATAATTTGAGCGATTTCGTCTCATACAAAACCAAACATTTTTTCGGTGCTTTTAGATTGAGTACTGAACTTTTAAAGCATGACTCATCCATTTGGGAAGATTATCAAGATACTCTCGATGTTTGTCGTAATCTGTTTGTTGTTAACGACACTGCTGAACGCGGTGTACAATTTATGAATGATTACAACAGAATACTTACGAAAGACGAAGAACAAAATCAATTTATTTTACAGTGCATTGAAGAATATCGTAGAAAATGTCCCTCACATAACAAGTCAGATCTAATATAATATTGAATTAATTGTATTTTTTGTTTTTTTCGCCGATCTTAATATTTAAAAACTATTTAATAATTAATAATACAAAGAAATGTAATTTTACTTATTTAAACATACGATTTTTGAATAAAAAAAATATTTCCCCTATAAAGTGTTTTCTAAATTTTGAATGAACTTTGGGCAGACCCTAGGGTTGTCCGATCAGCACAAAAATTTTTATGGAAGTCTTGTGGGCCAAATTTTTCGGTCCGGAAATCAAAAATCGCAGCAACTTTCACTTTTTGCATCATGTGCTATAAACGGTCTAATACAGGTTCTACAGCGCTTACATGTCAAATCGAGGATAACATATATATGGGGGCTATATCTAAATCTGAACCGATTTTGACCAATTTCAATAGCGATCTCCCTTGGGCCAAAAAGAGCACTGTGCTTAATTTCATCACAATCGGACCATAAATACGACCTGCACTTTGATTACAACGATACATATACAGATGGACGGACGGACATGTGAGTTACAAACAAATGCACAAACTCATAATACCCTGGACCACAGTATGGTGTAGGGTATAACTATTTACATTGTTTTTATTAATTAATCAATTTAGCATTAAATATTCTTTACATCAAATTATGAACTTACCATTTTTATTCAACTTTCACATCCTGTGACATTTGAACCTCCGATAGTTTGCAGAAGCTATCCATAACAAGGAGGTCACAATTCAACGGCCTTAAACCGCAACTGCAAAAAATGTTAACGCGTTTTTGTTATGACTCGTATTTGCATACAAAACTAAATAACTTATTCATGTGCAATATTTATCCATTGTTTGGTTATTGTCCAAATTTGTTTCCTAATTGTACAAATAAAAAACTATATCCATTGCGGGGAAAAAACTGCCACGATTAGTATTGTTGTCACCCATTGTTGGCTGAAATGAAAATAGAAATAAACGGAACACATTCAATTAATTCTATTGTACATAATGACTGGTGTTACAATAAAATTCGCTATCAATATAAGTTTCAAATATAATTTTTCGCATTAGCCAGAATGTGTAAATGACACAATAACATCAAATATGTATTGATATCTGTTATCTATTATATTCAGAAACCATTCTGGCCACATTGAAATTGTATGATGTCATTAAATGACACTAAAAGCACAAAATGTTTTCAAAAATATTACTGTAGTGCACATCACATTAGTCCGCATCGATATGGAAGAATTCGTGGGGTTTCTCATCTAAAATTATAATCACAGTCCCCTCTGAATATCACGAAAATAAGTTGGTGTTATCCGCATTTAATATTATTGGAACCATAAATCCTCGTGTACATCACTTCCAACAGCAATTCGAATTTGAAATTCAGCATCAATCAATTCATCAATCACAACTCGGAAATTGCTATTGAAACATGCCAAAGCGCTGTAAATTTAATTATGTAATTCCATCGAATCTGAATCAAAAAATCGACGTTCAAACAATTATAAATGGAATATAAGAAAAACCAAAACAAACAATTATTTTAAAAGGATTTTTTTCAAATTTCATATGTTATATTTTTATTGTTGGCAAATTACGACTTTGTTCATTTGTTTGTAACACCCAAAAGGAGAAGAGATAGACCCATTGTATACCATAGATAGACCGTCCGTCTGTATACCATAATCGCCATTATGGTCCGATCTCCACGAAACTTTGCACATATTTTTCTTTAGGCCCAAGGACGATCTCTATTGGTTAAAATCAATTCAGATTTATATGTAGCTCCCATACATATGTACCTCCGATTTGACATGTAAGCGCTGTAGAAACTGTATTTTATACCAGAACAGTACGAAATCTTGCAGAGAGAGTTGTTCTATTAAATGAATGAACACAGTCAAATTCGGGAAAATCGGTTCAGATTTAGATATAGTCCCCATGTTTCACCCGATTTCACATTTAAGCGCTGTAGAAACAGTGTTTTATATCCGATCAGTACGAAATTCGGCAGAGAGAGTTTTCTTATTACATGTATGAACACTGCCAAATTCTTATCGCAATGCACATTTTCGCATTGTTAGGGAGGTGTAGGGTATTATATAGTCGGCCCGCCCGACTTTTTGTCTTTCCTTACTGGTTGCATTTATAACAATGTTACTTCCTTACATTTACTTACATTGAGTCAGAATAAAAATGACACACCCAATTTAAACATTATTTGACATATAGAATAATTATTTAGGATAAAAATAACAAGTAACCAGTAAGGAAAGGCAGAAAGTCGGGCGGGGCCGAAGCCAAAGCTTTCAAGTTCATCGGCTTTGCAGTTCCCCGGGATATCCCTATGCCCAGGCACCCATATGAGGTGTATGTTAAACTGCTCAGCCATCTCGTTAAGAGATCTGCGGCAGTCGAGGGCTGTTTGTGAATTTAGGGATGTTGCCTCCAGAGAATTGATGGCAGCCTGGCTTTCCGAGTAAATTAAAACGCCAGTGTTGGTTACTATGTTGCGACTCAGCCACTTGGCGACTTCCCATATTGCCATTATTTCGGCTTGATAGACACTGCAGGTATCTGGTAGTCTGTGAGCTATATCCAGACTAAGTTCTTCACAGTGTACTCCGAAGCCAACCTTTTCATCAAGCTTCGAACCATCCGTGTAAAAGTGGAGATGGTTTCTATTACCTGGTATTCTGCCGACCCATTCGTCTCTGGCGGGAATCATAGTGATGTAATTTCTCTTGAAGGTGTACACAGTTGGTATATAGTCCACTCGGTCGGTTACCATAGCACTACACTTTGATATCCTCATGTGACCATAGTTCTTGTAACTCCACAGTGATAGGCAGTTTAATCTTATTGCCGCTTTGGTTGCAACTTCTCTCGCCACAATATTAATCGGCAGTATATGGAGTAGGGCTTGTAGAGACTCGGTCGCTGTAGTCCTTAAGGCTCCGCTTATGCTCAGGCAGGCAGTTCTCTGAACCTTTGTTAGTAGGTTGATAATGGTTAGTTTGTCAGTTGCCGTCCACCATACCACAATACCGTATAACAGTATTGGACGAACTACTGCTATATATATCCAGTGGACGATTTTAGGAGAGAGTCCCCACCGCGACCCTACAGCCTTTTTGCAGGAATATAAGGCGACGTTGGCCTTCCTTACACGTTCCAATACGTTAAGTCTAAATAACATTTTCCTATCTAGAATTATTCCTAAAAAGTTTGCACTTTCAGAAAAGACTAGATCTGTTCCATTTATCCGAGGTGGAGGGTCCACATGTGGGACATTATTCATCCTAGTAAAGAGAACCAATTCTGTCTTGTTGGGGTTAACGCCCAAACCGCTGCTTCTGGCCCATATAGCCAAGTTGTTCAGAGCCACCTATAGGATGTCTCTGAGGACGTTTACGAATTTGCCACTCACTGCGATTGCTACGTCGTCCGCATATGCCACGACCTTGCTGCCACAACGTTCTAGATATAGCAGGATTTCATTCACCGCTAGGTTCCAAATTAGTGGAGACAGTACTCCTCCTTGCGGGGTCCCTCTGTTTACAAACCTTGTTAGAGTTGTGGACCCTAGACATGCTGTTATACGTCTTCTGGTGAGCAGACTTTGAATTAGTCTAATCAAACTAGTGTTAACTTTTAGATGTGAGAGTGCCGCAATTACCGCATCTGAGTGAATGTTGTTAAAAGCCCCTTCTATGTCAAGAAATGCCACCATGGTGAATTCCTTGAAATGCAGGTACGATTCGATAGTGCTCACAAGTTCGTGCAGGGCTGAGTAAAGTAAAGTACAACTATAGCGCTTTGTAACCAAATCAGGAGGAACATATATATGGAGGTTATATACTCGTATAAATCTGAATCGATTTTCCCTGAATACTCATTCATGTAAAATAGAAACCTCTTGGCTTTCACGGCCAGGCAGGATTTTAGGTAATTAATCACTCTAGATGGCATTTCACAGTATAATATCGAAAAATCATGTAAAATATACACATAAGAGTAGATATTAGTATAGAATCTATCCGTACATACAAAGGAAATTAATTTGAGGAACATCTGTTCAGTTTTATATTTATCTCAATACGCATATCCGATTTGCATCTAAAGGTTACAATAATAACAAGTAAGAAAGTTTCAGTCGGGTAAACCGACTAAGGTATACCCTCACTTTGTGAGTAATGTAATATGGAATATTAAACGAATTATTCTGTCAATTTGTATGGGAGGTACCAGAATGTTTTTAACAAATACACCTATTTTTCGCTGAATAGCAAATTCTTTAAATACATTACACTGCGCCGAATTATAAACGTTTTTGGCACTGGTATATTAACGTTATGAAATATTAAATTTTGGTTTGATTGGGCCATTTTGTGTGGGAGGTACAAAAAGGGGCGTGGTGATAACGGCCATTTTTTACAGGGCTATAGGGACTTCAAAAGCGTTACACTGTGCAAAATGTTGTTGCATTTTCGTGCATTGGTACTCATGCTGTGAGCTCTTAACTTTTTGTGCAAAATGGTACTTTTGTGTGGGAGGTACAAAAAGGGGCGTGGAAATAGAGCCCATTTTTCACAGTGCAAAAGACACTATAAAAGCATTACACTGTACAAAATGTCAAGTGCTTTTATACACTGGTATTAATGTTATAAGCTGTTATCTTTTGGTGCAAAATGGTACCTTTGTGTAAGAGGTACCAAAAGGGGCGTGAATATGACACCCATTTTTCACTGGACTGTAGGCACTATGAAAGCATTACACTGTACACAATTTCAAGTATTTTTATGCACTGGTATTAATGTTATAAGCTGTTAACTTTTGGTGCAAAATGGTGCATTTGTGTGGGAGGTACCAAAAGGGACGTAGCAACATGGCCCATTTTTCTCGAGTTTATAGCGACTAATAAACTAATGCTATGTGTGGAATTTCAGAAGATTCGAATAAGTAGTATAGCAGTTATTAAAGATTCAATATTTCACAACATTTTAACACTTTGTGGGGGAGGTACTAGAAGGAGTGGACCAATATGGCCCATCTTCGAACTTAGCCGGAGATAGAAAAAAATATTACCACGTACCAAATTTGAAGTCAATCGGTTACTCCTTTCGAGAGTTATCGTGCGCACCAGCCAGCAGACACACAGACAGACAGACAGACAGACAGACAGACAGATAGACAGACAGACAGACAGACAGACGGACGGACATTGCTCATTCGACTTAAAATGACCCAAAACGAATATCCGCCGAACATACTTAGGGTCTTAGATCACTCCTTCGATGTGTTACACTTTTTTTCGTAGCAAATGATATATACCCTCGTCACACTAAAGTGAGGGTATAAAAAAGAATATTGTCAGAAAAACGACAGCAAGGAAAGACTAAATGCTAACCAATGCATGGAAAAATATGTATGTATTACTCGTTAAATAGAGTAAAATTCTAAATTACAGTCACATCCGTTAAAAAACGTAGGATATACATCGCCAAGAAGGCAAATTCGTTCGTGAAAATCATATGGGGGTTTTTATAAAAACATGATGGACCAATATATTCTATTTTCACTAGGGCAATTAAAAGCAATATAAAGCATAAGTGCTTACATTTCAGCCTGATCGGTTCAACAACTCTTTATTTAGGGCTTCAAGAAGAGTAATGGAAGTGACCTTTATATGACGGCTATATCAAAATATGGACCGATGCGTTCCAATTTCACTAGGGACAATTAAGACCGATATCATTTGAGAAATGTATTCTCTAGATGAAACATGAGAGAGACCCTTTTTATGTGAGGGCTATATCGAAATATGGACTGATGTACCCCATTTTTCTTAGGGAAGATTATGTGGCATATAATTTATAAATGCTTAGATTTCAGTTAGATCAATTGATAAATGTTTTGGGGACCTTTATATGGGGCTATATCAAAACATGGACCGATGTGTCTACTTTTCAATATGGATAACCACTAGTCTAAGAAATGTCTTTGTACCAAATTTATTAAAGATCGCTTCACATTTGCTACCTGCATTTTGATCACACTAAAATATATGGACATTCGACGGACGGACATGGATAAATCGACGCAAAAAGTGATTCTATGCCTGTTTGAAAAATCCTCAAATATTATAAATAATAATTGTTTCAGATTCGGTCGGTCCGTCATAACACGAAAAATCACTGAAGGAAATTCCATTGAACATATTAAAGTAAAGTAAGGGTTATGTCAAAACTTTAACCTAAGAGTTATAATTCCAACGTTTTCAGTTAAATTTATTTTTTTTGAGTTAAAATGAATCACAAATTATTCAACTTTCCAGCGAAGTTGGTAGAAAATTAGTTTTTTATTTAGTTCTAAGAAGTCAAATCAGATGGGACCTTTGTATGGGGCTGTCAAAATATGGACCAGTAAGGCCGATTACTCATTGAAATGTTTCTGGTTAAAATAAAATACAAAATCTCCGAATTTTAAAAATAGGTAGGTATTTGTTGTTGCTATGGGGATAATGTATGTACACACGATGGTCATATCTTACAATTTTGTCAGCAAAATGTTAAAAAAAATGCAAACCTGTGAACTTAAAACTGTTGTCTTGCAACGCTGACAGAAGCGTCATAGTCATTAAATTGTGAGACATTGTAAGATGAGCGAAGTTTATGCATCTGACAATGGCGCCATTGTTAGAGAAACATTTTATTGGCAACACTGTCTATAAAATAGTTTTATTGGCAATCCTGCCTATAAATATTTACAAAATATTTTGTTGTAATACTTTGTCAGTGATCGGTTCCTCTGATATTACTTTTAAGTTTTGCTGAAATATTTATCATTTTATTTATACACTGTGAACAATTCACTTTAAAAATGTATCCTCGATGAAAACAACTTACCCCTCATAGTTTCACCCCGCTTAAACGAATGGCATTCACAGTTTTTTTTCCTGTGACATCGCGTTTTCGAGATATTTAGCCACAAAGGGTACTTAAAGAGGTTAGTAAGTGCAGACACAATTTTAGTACAGAAGACTTCGAAATACATGTTGCATGTCAAAGAACAAAATAAAGGACACATTCATAGGGGTATTTCCTCCGAAACATCCGACATCCCCACTCGTCCCCTTACCACTGAAAATCCCCCTCCAAAATTAATGATATATCAAAACTCGTAGAAATTTATAGATTTTTTTGGATAATGTATTCGACAAAAATATTCCATGTAAAAAATCAGTATAGGTCTTTATGCACTTTAATGCCAATCCATTGGTTTTTTTAATTATATCGTATTTATCCACAAAGGTTAGTAAATTTAGGAATAATTCTGTTATAGAAATCTTGGGAATAGAAGTCAATGTTAAAGAACGAAAGAAAGGAGACACTTCAAAAAGTATTTCTTATTAAAAGTCGTGGTAATCGGTGAATTTTTTGGGTGATGTATTCGACAAATGTAAAAAATGACAACCCAATGGTTTTTTAAATTTATCGTAAATGCCCACAAAGGCATAAAATAACTGTCTGTAAAATAGTGAGAATTACGTATACGTTATGCGTAATGCGTAACACGTATACGTATGAAACAATATATTAAAACAGAACATTTTTGCGATTTGTAAGGCACTGGATGCACTTTTTTCGGGTAGGTTAGTCCGAATTTTTTTCTCCTATTTAATATCTAATGCCAATCCATTGGTTTTTTTAATTATATCGTATTTATCCACAAAGGTTAGTAAATTTAGGAATAATTCTGTTATAGAAATCTTGGGAATAGAAGTCAATGTTAAAGAACGAAAGAAAGGAGACACTTCAAAAAGTATTTCTTATTAAAAGTCGTGGTAATCGGTGAATTTTTTGGGTGATGTATTCGACAAATGTAAAAAATGACAACCCAATGGTTTTTTAAATTTATCGTAAATGCCCACAAAGGCATAAAATAACTGTCTGTAAAATAGTGAGAATTACGTATACGTTATGCGTAATGCGTAACACGTATACGTATGAAACAATATATTAAAACAGAACATTTTTGCGATTTGTAAGGCACTGGATGCACTTTTTTCGGGTAGGTTAGTCCGAATTTTTTTCTCCTATTTAATATCTACAACTTTGCTTCAGACACAAAAAAGATTTTCCGTACGGTATACCGAGAACAAAATATAGAAAAAGTGCTAAGAATTGACGTTCGGCTAAAAAATTCGTATGGCCATTAAATTATTAGTTAAGCCAACTTGACTAAACGAAAGATGCAGAAGTTATTATTATACCCTACACCACACTGTGGTACAGGGTGTTATATGTTTGTTTCACGGCAGATGTTTATAACACCTAGACCCACCTTAAAGTATACCGATCGACTCAGAATCACTAGCTGAGTCGATTTAACCATGTCTGTCCGTCCGTCCGTCCGTCTGTCCATGTAAAGTTGTTCGTCGACTACAGGTCGCAATTTCACTCCGATCGTTCTAAAATTTTGCAGTTTAGAGTATTTAGCAGCTGTACAGATTCCTATTGAATTTGGTTGAAATCGGTTCAGATTTAGATATAGCTCCCATATATATCTTTCGTCCGATTTGGCCCTTTAGTCCTATAGAAGCTGTATTTTAAATCCAATCGTTTTGAAATTTAGAATGGTAGAGTTTCTTGATCCATGAACTACTACTACCGAATTTGAAGAAAATCGGTTAAGATTTAGCTATAGCTCCCATATATATGTTTCGTCCGATTTGGCCCTTTAGTTCTATAGAAGCTGTATTTTACATCCAATCGTTTTGAAATTTAGAATGGTAGAGTTTCTTGATCCATGAACCAACATTGCCGAATTTGAAGAAAATCGGTTAAGATTTAGCTATAGCTCCCATTTATATGTTTCGTCCGATTTGGCACTTTAGTTCTATAGAAGATGTATTTTACATCCAATCGTTTTGAAATTTAGAATGGTAGAGTTTCTTGATCCATGAAACAACATTGCCGAATTTGAAGAAAATCGGTTAAGATTTAGCTATAGCTCCCATATATATGTTTCATCCGATTTGGCTCTTTAGATCCAATCGTTTTTATACCCTACACTACACTGTGGTACAGGGTATTATTTAAGAATAAAATGTCCCAAAAGTAAATTAATGTAAACAATTTATACATGAATTACAAAATTTATATATCAGAGTTATTCAATATTACGAGAGTGGTGTAGGGTATTATATAGTCGGCCGCGCCCGACTTTAGCCTTTCCTTACTGGTTTTTGGGACTACTTTCAGGTCCAATTCTCAGAATTGTGTCCCAAATCAATGAGCTGAAAATTGTTGTACTGTGTAATAATTAATAATGAGAAAATGTAAAACTAATCGTAAGTAAATCTATAATAGTTTTATCAATCAATCTAATTAAAAACAACAAATATATAATTTTGTCGCTAGGATTTACAACTACTACCCCTGATGATGTTGAAACAAAGCCAACGAAACGTTGAGTGAAACATGAAATAAATTAGTTCTATTTACACCCCATTCTAAACAACATACGAGTACTTTATTTGTAAATATATGAAATTGTAAGATTTTCTTGGAATCGTCTGAACTGACAATTCACCTTTTGCTAACAATCTGTCATTGTCAGTACATTGACAGCACTTTGACAGAGTTGATAACATTGTAAGATCTGACCACCGTCCTTACAATGCTTAAGAAGTCAAATCTGATGGGAGCTATATTTAAATGAGTACCAATGAGAACGTTACTTGTATGATTGATTGTGGGTAAAATTTAACGCAAATAAACTAATTTCAGCCCAACCGGTTATGTGGTTTTGTTCTAGGTAAATTCAAATACATAATTCTGCTTTCTAACCTGTCAAGAAGTCGAATCTAGTGGATCCTTTTTTATGAGTGCTAGATAAACCCTTGGATCTGGGCTGGCCCTGTTTGTTATAAGCATATTGTCAAATTTCGTCCCAAATGGTTGACGTTTGTACCTTCTTTGACGTAAATAAATTCGACTGGAATCCTTCCATGAGGAGTATATCGAAATATGTACCCCATTTTTAATCGTAAAAAAAACTGATATGTATGAGAAGATACTGCCAACAACATATCGCTCACTCACTTCAAGAGTCAAAATTAAAAGTTTTCAAGAATAGTAACTTTAAATCACTATCAACAGATATGAAACATGCAAAATTCGTATTTCTGTAAGGCAACCTTAATCATTTTAAATTTTGAGTTATGCCATTCTTGAAGTGAGTGAGCTATACATATATTGCGGAACCGCAAATATATTTAGAGAGTATTTGTTAATATAATCTGTCTTTAAAACTTTGCTGCAAAAATCCTAAAGACTGTAAAAATAATGGTTACATTTCTTTAGCTGTCTATTTGAAAATTTTAGACATAAAATTCCGGGCCTAATAAATCAGATCAACAAAGTAATTTCATAAGCTTAATGAAAGCAATGCTAGCTTTTCCTTTTCTTGTGGTAGTTGTTTATTATTCATTGCGTTTATCATGAGCAACCACAATGATTTTTCATTTTAATTTTTCGATTTATTCATTAGTAATATATTTGTTTACAGCATTAATTTGTTTACATTATCAGAAATTTGTTATAAATAAAAAATAATGATTTCCCATTTAATTTACGGGAAGAAGACATTTATTGTTTTATATGTTAAAACCTAGCCTTTTCTTTGCCAAAAAAAGAAGCAAATGCTAAGACCGCAATTAACACAGCAATTCATTAGGGTTCTAGTAACCGAGTTGATTGAATGGAAACCCTTTTTCTTTTAGACGTTATTGTTGTCATTGTTCCCAAAAAAGTGGAAAACACCCTAATAATCGCCACATACTGTAAGTAGATTTTTTCTCGTCATAGCGATGTTTATAGTTAACGTCCCCAGTGACTCAATAACACAGAGGTAAGCCAGCATTCAATAGAAATTCTCTTCGATAGAATAGAAATGTGTTTTGTTTGTGTTCTTATCCTTTTCTATGACGCACTTAGATGGACACATTTCTGTGGTTACTCCATTTCATGGGACTGTCATTGTCAGTTTCATGAATTTTTATACGTCTGCCGTCTTTCATTCAACTACCCATAGTCATCCAAGCAAATAGTAGTACACAACAGAAACGTAGTGAAATAGACACCAACAACAAAATGCTTCAAAATACGAAAACAATCCTTTCTTGTTTGCAATGAATGGGTGTGTGTGTGTATGAGAGTGTATATAATTCTAGTTCCGTTTCCTCCCCTCGTCTTATAAGGATTTTTTTTGAAAAGTTCTATGTCAAAATTCAGTATAATACCCAACGCTTTCACAAAAAGAAAAATGCCAAAAAGGACATTCAACAGCCATGGCTGTTGCTATTGCTGTCGTAGTTGTCTTATTTTCAAAGCGAATCGGAAGAAGAAAAACTCACGTTTGCTGTTTGCCATTCATCGAAACAACTGCCAAGAAACGAAAGAAAAACCAACACAACAACAACAGCAATATCCAGTAAAATTGAAGCTGAAAGGCAGTGGAGATAAATGGTGAATTGGCCAAATAGCTGGCGTTATTCTTCGGTGGAATATGCTATTCTTTGCTCTCTCAGCATTGGCATATCGTGTTTGGCTATTTTTGAATCTACGAATGATGAGCGTAACACTGAAATGACACTTTCTACTTAAAGATTGGCGGTTGTTTTCGAATTACGCCCAAAATGTCGAAGTGAAAACTTTTTAATGATGTCTAAATTGTCTTCACAGTTCGGCTCGAGAAAGGGCTCCGTCGACTGACATCAAAAGACATAAAGTTAAACTTCTTAATAACATAGACTTGTACTTAGTGTCAGAATGGCTATGAATGGTATTTATTAGGGTGTTTTGCTGGTCTGGGAGGCACTTTACATTGGAGTTTGATAACATTAGACAACAAAATTTTTTTTTGATATCCCCTCCAGCACGAAATGACAGTTGCGACAAATATTTGAATGTATTCCTGATAATAATACAACAGATGTCACTTAACAATTTTAAAGCATTTCTTAACAAAAATGTTCACAGACTTCCTTAGGCAATACGAGTATATGGGAAAATTGTTGAAACATTTACCAAGTATTGTAATCTTAATGGGAAATTTACAGGCAAATCACTATATTATTTTTTGATTGGCGAATTTTTGTTGCAGAAGTTTGTGATTTTCTAAAAACTTAAACTTTTATCAAAATTTCTGAAAAGATTTTCGTATGAGGAAGTGTTATTGTTTTTAATTTATTTAATCAATATTATCATCAACTAAGGGTAGATTGGTCGGGTGGGCTAACTGTATTTGATTTCATTTCCGCCCTACCGTAAATTATGTGCAATAATTTCTCACCCAATTGAAAATTTTGCGATTTGAAACGCTACTTTTCAAACCAGTTTATTTTACCTATTTTTTCTCCTATTCTATCTATACCTACAATTATGATGTTACTATGGGCCGTAAAACTAAATTCTAATAGGTGAACTAGATATAGCTCTTGGAAAAATTTCATTTCTGCAGAAATATGCTCAAAATTAAGTTTCAGCCAATATTCGCAATACGATGAAATCTGAACTGGAGCTAAACCAGAAAAAACCGTATGTCATTTTGTCACTTTCGCTAAGTACTTTCAGTAACTGAAGTCAAAACGCAGTCTTCTTTTTTATATGTTGCACCGTGTTATTTATTCTAAAGGAACATTTAAAACCAGCGAAATAATTAAAATAGTTTTGGTCACCGCTACACTGACTACAGTCTGAGAATTTAAAATTATTTTTTGCGCAAATATTTTTTGTTTATAGTACTTCATATTTACAAATGTTATCATTTGTAACTTTTTATAAGAGGCTAAAGGAACGAAGATATTACTCAAGTTTTTGATAGTGCTGGAACTTAATACACTGCTAGAAAAAGCTTCGTCAGGACGACGAATTGGTTCGTCAACAGTCAGCTAACGTACGGAATAATCCTCTTGATGAATTTGTTTCGGCACCATGACGAATCTCTGTTTTTAAAAACTTTCGTCCTCAGGTTGATCACATTTCATCCCTACGAAGAATCGAGTTCATTACCACGATAATCACCATTCATCACCACGATGATCAACATTCATCGAGTTCATACGATTCATCACCACGACGAATCCCATTCATCGCAGCGACGAATTCATGCCCCCGACTATTTAAGTTTTAAAAATTTCAATAAATATTCTTCCGGTTTTAGACCATTAAAACGGTGAGAAAATAAAATTACTTGACTGCTTTGCCAGGTTCAGTTGTGATTATTCGAAACGCAGTTTCGAACTGCTTATAGCAAACGAACGAAGTATTCATTACTTCTGATATTTTAAATCAAAAATAATCTCATCAAGTAATGTATTTGACAACAGACAAATCCTATTCATCACCACGACGAATCCCATTCATCACCACGACGGACTCCATTCATCACCACGACGAATCCCATTCATCACCACGACGAATCCCATTCATCACCAATATTAGATTTTTTAAATTAAACTTTTACAACAAATTATTTAACTATGGTAATCAGAACGCATATAGAACAGTACAATTAAGCAAAATTTATAAATTGATTGCTTCGTTTTATCATATTTTCAGTAAAATAATCAAATTAATCTTTTCGTCGTGGGAATGAAACCTTATCATTCACTCGACGAACTTCGAAATCACCACAAAAATATGGGTTGGTGATCGTGTTCGTTCTATTGACGTACAAAAACATCGCATGTCCGAAACTTTTTGTCACCAGTACAAAGATATATTGACGGAACTGATTCGACATGGTGACGAACGGTTTTTCTATCAGTGTACAGGCCGAAAAAGTACTATATGAGCAGCATGTGGTTTATACTCATGTATATGCGTCTAAAAAATTTCAGTTTTCTAGCTCTTACAGGGAAAATCAAAAATCAAGGTTGCCTATAGTTCACCTGTTCTTCAAGCCGATCTAAAATTTGAATCGGCTATAAAAAAGTACTGATAATTTCTTCAAATAATTTCTTAAATAAATTATTTTCAATTCTCACATTGTGGTCAGTGTAGAAGTCGCCATAAACAATTTTCACTATTTCACTGATATTAAAAGCTCCTTAAGAGTAAATAATATATAAATTTATTTGTGCATACTGACCTCAACAGAGATGCGAAAAAAACTTTTTGATGTTCAGTTTGAGGTCAAACTGGTCATAACCACCTCTTAAAATTTTTAAAGCCTTTCAAAATATATCGATCGCCACAATATATATAACGTTGTCAATTCGGTCAATTCTCAGACTGTGGTCAGTGTAGCAGTGTTCAGTTCTGTATTTTAAAAGTCCCTTATGTACAATGATCAAACTAATTATGTCTATATACTGATCGCCAACTGGTGCGATTTTACACCAAGCGACTTTTGACCGCTTGCCCGTTTCGGCTCCTATAACACGTAGAAAGCTCGAAATTTTGCTTATGTATAGACTCGAGTGTTGTATAACCTCCATATAGTCGATTTTTGCTTTTTAGTGACCAAAGCTATTTTTATCCTTTCACTGAATTTCAAAATTCGTAAGAGTTTACTGATTATTCCAATACTTTTAAAATCCCATAAAGTGCTATGGACCTACACATATATATATGTAAAATTGACATTTGCTATTTAAGTACCTTAAGTATCGATTATGAGTTAAAAACCTATAAGAGGCGCTGGCTCGGTTAGATTCACATCTTATATTCAGTGCAGTAGCGATCAAAAATATGTTCATTCCGTTTGAGTTTTTGAGAGAATCTGCTATTGCTTTCACGATTTTGATAGACTTTCACGAAGACCGATCGAGAATATTAAACCAGTTTTGTATGATCAAATTGTGAACCAAAAATTTTCAATACTTATATAGGGTGATCCATTTCGAGGTTCCCTACTTTTTTAAAGAAAAAAAATACAGAAAATTCAAATTGAATAGGGAATGTTTATTATCAGTTTAAAGAACAATCTTTGGCATTTATTTTTTGAAGATTATGTCTATCAAATGTTGGCCGCGGCTACGTCTCAGATGGTCCATCCTTTGAGTCCAATTTTCGATGACTCGTTCGAGCATTTCGGCTGGTAACTGGCGAATGACACACCTGATGGTTTGCTCCAAAGCTTGAATCGAAGCGGGGTTGTCCGCATAAACTTTAGACTTTACATATCCCCACAGAAAAAAGTCTAACGGTGTGATATCACACGATCTTGGTGGCCAATCGACCGGCCCACAACGTGAAATTATCTGCTCACCGAAGTGTTCTCTCATTAATCCATTGATTGATGCGATGTATGGGAAGTGGCGCCGTCTTGCTGAAACCAAATGTCGCCGAAACCACGAGCTTCAATTTCAGGCATCAAATAGTCGGTCATCATGGCACGATAACGGTCGCCATTGACGGTTACTTTCTCACCGGCATCATTTTTGAAGAAATATGGACCGATGATTCCGGTACGTCAGATCGGGAATTGGTCAATGGCACAAAGATAGCTCTTAACGAGAGCTAAAATATTGCTCATGGGTCGACTGGAAAGTGTTTTTTTGTTCGATTTAAAAAAATGGACTTAGCGCAATTGGCGAACGATTATTTTGATAAAAAAACTGAATTATTTGTGAACGTTGTTCAGGCGTAAGTCTTTCCATGATGAAATGACACGACTCACACGTGATCTGTCAAAAAAGGCTATTGAAAAAAGTACTTAGATCACACATTATATACATATTTTTTACTATAGCCATTTTTTTTTAAATTTTTTGAGTCCTGATTTTTGATCAAATAACAAAAATAATACTAAAGTTTTAATAGCACCAGAACTGACTGCGGTCCATACACATAAATGACTATGTGAAGTAGTTTATATACTCGTACAACGCTCTTTTCTATACGCGTAGACTTATAAATCAAGTGGTCGAATATCCAAAAGTATGCAACTACCAAAGTATTGGGGTATCACTCCGCCAACTTTTAAGAAAATAGTTCCAGACCTGTAGACATTCATGCTAAAGCAAATAAATAGTATTCATACCCTACACCACACTGTGGTACAGGGTATTATGACTTTTTGCATTTGTTTGTAACGCACAAAAGAGAATCAGATCAGTACGAAATTTGGCACAGAGAGTTCTCTTATTACATGTATGAACACTGTTAAATTCAGGGAAAATCGGTACAGATTTAGATATAGTCCTCTTATATATGTTACCCCCGATTTGACATATAAGCGCTGTAGAAACCGTATTTTACATCCGATCTGTACGAAATTCACCAGAGAGAGTTTTCTTATTACATGTATGAACACTGCCAAATTCCAGGAAAATCGGTTCAGATTTAAACATAGTCCCAATATATATGTTACACCCGAATTGACATGTAAGCGCTGTAGAAACCGTATTTTATATCCTATAAGTACTAAATTCGGCAGAGAGAGTTTTCTTATTACATGTATGAACACTGCCAAATTCTTATTGCAATGCCCATTTTGGCATTGTTAGGGAGGTGTAGGGTATTATATAGTCGGCTCCGCCCGGCATTCTGTCTTTCCTTATTGGTTTTATGATAGGGCTGTGGTCAAACCGGCAAAAGTATTAGAGAACCAAAAACATCTGTTACAATTGCCAATAATTTCGGTTTCAGGGTTATGGTCGGACCGAACTCAGCTTCAAATTTAAGTTGTTTTTTAATCGGAATTTTTATTAGAATATCTTCCAGCTTACAAAATTTGGTTCACGGTGTTAAAAGACAACCCGGGAAATGCCGGGTATATTAATGCTATCTCTTTATAAAAGTTTAATGATACGACCAGGACCAAATTCTGCAGGATTTAAAGAAAATTAGCTAAGATTTAGATTAACAATCTGTCGTGCTCATTGTGAATCATATTCACGTAATTGTCTCCTTCCAACTTTAGATTTTTTTTGCAGTTGGTTTACTTGAGTTGCTGATTTTTTGAATTTTAGTTTTTTATGTAAGGTTACGATAGGCCAACAAAAAAAATTAAAGTTTGCTGTGATAAAAAACCCATTGAAGTAGTAGTCCTCAAATGGCAAATCAGAAAAGGGGTTTTTTCAATGCCAATAGTCAAAACTCAACTGTCAAAACCATTCATTACGTCGAAGTATATTGCTCTTCCTCTACACTAGAAAGTTTTCGCCATCACTGATAGCGCCTTTGTTGCTGTATTTTGGGCTATGTACGTCATAAACGTGAAAAACTTTAAACGTTGACCCTCCCGCCACCTCACCCTTCCACTTCGGCTTTTGTTACCACATCACTGTCGCTATTGGGCGTTGGGTCGACTGCCTTTGTCATTGGAAAGAATATTATGATTGGAAAATATTCTGTTTTTCTGACAGCGACAGCAGTTTTCGGTGAATTCATTCACGGCCGCATGAACCAATAGTGAATGTTGTCCCATTGAATGTGGTTTCGGGGTATATTCGCCTGTTCGCATTTGTTTTGTTTAGCACTAAAATGATTACTCGCTGGCAAATGAATGGTTTGTGAGAATTTTCATAAACAAATAAACTAGTGATTATTTATTTATCTTTCGATTGCATTAGGGTAATGGGAATTCATTTGGTATATGAATTAAATGCAATTGTGGTGGCTGTGTTTCGGGAACGTTTTCTAAAGTCATGTTGATGCCTAAGTGATTGTACCAGGTGTTTTTATGAATTTATTATCTTTCTCTAGAGGAAAAATATTGATTGATTAATTGACCCACTGGCTGAAATTGGGTATGGGAGTAATTTTCCCACATGGAATACATTTTTCGAAATTTGTTCATTCAAAGGGGAATCAAACGGGAACCATAAGGTTAAAATTAGACACTTGGAAGTGAGATGCCAGGATGGGTATGGAAATTTTATGGATTCTTTGCCATGGAAAGAAAAGCAAAACTATGCCGAAGGCAACTTCAACAAATAATATAATTTTTATACCCTACACCACACTGTGGTACAGGGCATTATAACTTTGTGCATTTGTTTGTAACACCCAAAAGGAGAAGAAATAGACCCATGTCTTTTTACATGAATGAGTATTCAGGAAAATCGGTTCAGATTTATATATAACATCCGTATATATGTTCCTCCTGATTTGGTATCAAAGCGCTATAGAAGTTGTACTTTACTTCCGATCATTAAAATTTTCCAGAAATATGTTTCTCAATTTAGGAACGAATATTGCTTAATTTTGCGATTATCGGAATTAGATAATATGTTCCTACCCATTTATCAATTATTCCAAATTATTATCGCAATGACCCTTATCGCATTGTTTGGGAGGTGTAGGGTATTATATAGTCGGCCCCGCCCGACTTTCTGCCTTTCCTTACTGGCTTATTAAAAAGGTTGATTGATTTTAGAACATTTGAGCTAAGTTTTTCTGCCCCTCCATACTCACTATAACTCTCGAAAGTTGTGATAGGTTGACTTGATATTTTGTATCTATTTTTCCCATCTTTGAAGATGGACCATATAGGTCCTTCTGGTAATTTTCCCACAAGGAGTTAACAACTAGTGAAATATTTAACTTGCATCAATAATCTGTAATTTTTCGTATAGTACTCGGAAAAACCTAAAGAGGGGCGGGGACGAACCTCATCGCACAGTGGGAGGAATTAAAAATGAAAGAAACATTTCCCTTTGCTATACCTGCTGAGACAAAAGTTATGGCAATTTCAATTATAAATATAAAAAATACGGCTGCCAACCTAACCCTACCCACGACCATAATTTCTGGAGCCTTAGATCCTAGCATAAGAGACGTAATAACTTTATCTGAGGACGAGAGCACTACTTCGGATACTGAGGGGCTGAGGAGGGTTTCTGGACTCCTTGATGCATCTGAAGGGAACATGATACGAACGAGGAGTTCGACAACACCCTGGTTGGGGTGGAGGTTAATCTGTCTGTTTCCAATGATGGTAAGAATTGTACAGATTAACCTCCTTCACGCTAAAGCAGCGGCTATAATGCTGCGCCAGTCCACAGATGAAGTAGACTTCGTGCTGATACAGAGGCTTCACGTAGTATGAGGAATGGTATGTGTATCAAAACACCAAACATAAAACTGCTTTTGGCCAACTGTGAAGGTGCTCCAAGAACCTGCATTTTGGCTAGGAAGGATCTAAGCATATTTCTCTTGACTAATTTCAGTGGTAAAAACAAATAGCTGCTAATCTAGAGATCGGTAATCGTATATTTTGGGTGGTCTCCAGTTACTTGCCTTTTGAAGACAGCTCTCTTTAGGGAATTGAAATCAGAAGCAATGTCTAACGACCGCGAGCTGATTAATGTCGCAGACACGAACGCTAATCGTCCTATCTGGTGTAGTACAGATACAAACAGTTGTGGTTATTTACTTTTTGACTTTATTCTAACTACCAACCTAACTATTTCTTACATAGGCATAAACCGACCTTTACAATTAAAAGCAGCCAAAAAGTACTCGACGTAACGTTAGCTACAGACCTGCTTCCAGACAAAATTATTGGGTGGAATGTGCTGGACGACCACTCATTCCCAGATCACCGTTATATAGGGTTCAAACTCGTTGAAAACGCACCTACACTTGCCGCCCACAGAAATGTGAGAAAGACAAAGTGGCACATGTATGATTAGAATTTCAAAAATTTCCTGAACTCTAAACTTCTGTACGAACCGAATGACAAATCTAGTCGAGCATATCATCACATCATTCAATAGTTCCCTTGAGGAAGCCTGTCCAAACCCAAGGTATAAGGGTAAAACCACAATGGTGAACTTCTGAGCTAAAAGCTATGAAGAAGACATGCAATAAGCTTTTAAGAAGGCCAAATCTACTGGGGTCACCAATGACTGGATACCTATATTGAGCAACTCAAAATCTAAGTATAAGATGGAGCTTAGAAAAGCTCAAAGGCGAGAATTTTTCTAAATCATTAAAATAAATTTAGTATTGATTTGTTCTTTAAACAAAGCCGAAATATATTTATTTCATAAACAATTAACGAATAATAAGAAAAAAATTATATATTTTAAGTGAACAAATAATAAGTAAAAATATTCCTTATTTCATATGGATCGATGCAAAAAAATAGTTGAGATCATAAATAAATTCAAAATGCAAATTATAATAAGATTTAATTCCATGTTTTGAAGACATTATAATAAGATAATTCAAAAATTTTGAAAATTTGGGAATGGCCTTTGTATAGACTGAACCCGAATTTAAAAGGCGGGATGGACGGTCACTTTATTCATACCCAAACGGTAAAGATATCGCACGCTAGGCCTTACAGTAAGGGAAAGTCTACAGAATCTGCCCTGCACGAACTTGTGAGCACTATCGGATTGTCCCTACATTTTAAGGAATTCAACATAGTGGCATTTCTTGACATAGAAGGGGCATTTAACAACATTCACTCATATGCGGTAATTCAGTCGCAGTCACATCTAAAGGTGAACTCTAGCTTGATTAGAAAAATTCAAAGCCGACTCAACAGAAGACGCATAATAGCGTGTCTTGGGTCCACAACTCTAACAAGGTTTGTACACAGAGGGAGCCCACAAGGAAGAGTACTGTCTCCACTTATGTGGAACCTAGCGGTAAATGAAATCCTGCTGGATTTAGAACATTGTGGCTGCAAAGTCGCGGCATATGCGAACGACGTGGCATCGCTATCAACGGTTCATAGAACTGCCTGCCTAAGCTTAAGTGGAGCTTTAAGGACTGCAGCGACTGAGTCTCTATATGCCCAACTCTATCTAATGCCAATTGATATTTTGACGACAGAAGCTTCCACCAGAGCGACGTTACGATTAAACTATCTATCCATGTGTACGTATAGGAACTGCGGCCATAAGAGGATATCATAATGTAATCCAAACCGACCCAGTGGACTATATACCAACGGTGTACACCTTCGAGAGGAACTTCATTGCCATAGAGGAATAGGTTGACAGAATACCAGGTACCAGAAACAATATCCACTACTACACAGATGGTTCGAAGCTTCATGATAAGGTTGGCTTCGGAGTACACTGTAAAGATCTCAGTCTAGATATAGCTCACAGACTACCAGATACTTGCAGTGTCTATCAAACCGAAATACTGACAATAAGGGAAGTCGCAAGTGGCTGGGTCGAAACATAATGACCAACACTGGTGTTGTGATTTACTCGAATGGTCAGACTGCCATTAATTCTTTGGAGGGAACTTCCCTAAATTCACAAATAGCGGCAGTCGAGAAGCATATTTAACATACACCTCATATGGGTGTCTGGGTAAAGGTATATCCCGGGGAACTGCAAAGCCGATGAACTCCCAAGAAAAGGGACGACATGAAAAACAAAAGAAAAATAAATTTGTTTCGAAGAGGGGCATCTGAGTCAAAAATAATAAAGTAATAAGATAAGTCATTCCCGGGCGAGTAAGTGTCAAGAACGAACGAATAGGAATTCCAACTATTAGGATTCCAAAGAGTGAGATAATGAGGAATTTTTTGTAATTGATAAAATTAAAAAAATTATCTTTTCATAGTTTTGTTTTTGACTATTGACTTCACAGACCTTAAATTATACAGATGTGCCGTCAGCGAGAAACGTCAAAATCTATCAGTTACGAACGAATAGGAATGAAATGTCACACGCGAAAGAAAACTTTTCCGCGAACATACTTTGAACTTTCTTTGCACTAATCAATTAATACTAATTTTTTAATTCTGACAATTACAAAAAATTCGAGAAAATCGGTCCGAAATCCGCGGAAAAACTGACTCTTTGAAGTCCTACTCGTTGAAATTTCTATTCGTTCGTAACTGACAACTTACTCGCTCCGGGATGACATATCTAATTATTTATTATTTTTGATTGACTTCGAGATCGTTGTTTTTGTTGTCTGTAAAAACGAAAAACAAACCTTCTTCGAAAAAGAAGAATAAGAAATGTGTGAAATGTATTTAGGGTGGTCACTGGTTGGTGGACGATATCGTTTCGGAAGATACCAAGCAACCTCATCGGCACCTTGGACAAAATACTCTGTCAATAATTGGCATTGAGAGCAGCTCAATATGAAATAGTTGAGAACTGACTTCAAAGTCCCATATCTCCAAAACATTGCAGACAGTATTTTTCAACCTTAATTCATCCCCACACTTCTTGTTTGGTTATTTGTGTGTCCCTGCAATTTGCGGGGAAGGCACATGATTTGTTGTTATTGTCGCTTCTTACAGCGACAACAAACGTTCGGCCGAACTCTGCCTCATTCATCATTGCTTTTTTATTTTTCTTATTCGATCTGTTATGATTTTCATAGTTTTGTTTTTGATTTCTGTTAAACAGAAAAACAATGAAGGTTTGTTTTTCTGTTTAACAGCAAACAAAAAACAACGATCTCAAACTCAATAGTCAAAAACAAAACAATGAAAAGTCATAACAGATCGAATAACAAAAACAAAAAACAATGTTAAAACATTTATATTAATCGATATCGTTCTATTCGTTCGTAACTAATAGATTTTGACTTTTCGTCCGGACGGAACATCTGTCTAATTAAAGGTCTGTGATCTGAGTCACCTAAAACCTAACACTAAAATCATAAAAAATAATCCATAAAACACATTAAATAAAATATGTATGTTTGACAGAAAACTGATTATAATGCCTGAATATCTCTGTTATCAATATTATTTTTGATATATGTATGTCTGTATATTTTTCTTCCGACTTATAGAAAAAAGTCAATTTTACCAAAAATAATATGTTTTCGGCAAATATACTACGGAAGCGAGGTTTTATAGGGAGAAATTTTGCTTTTATTCTGAAACGTATTACAATATTTCATAAACACCAAACCGAAGTCATTTTTAACCAAAGCTTCAAATGTTTGCGAAAAATTTTTAAATCCCAACAACAATAACCAAATAATATTTAAAAAAACATAATGTTCTTATATTGTTTTTCCTCTTTCTTCTTTTGATGGACGGACAACTGAAGAACACTTTTTGAGGAAATATTTAAAAAATAATTTCGTTTTCTTTTGCTTTGCTCCTTCAACATTAATCTTATTTAATCCTATAAAACAACAAGTGAAAAAGAAAATATAATTACTTTTCTTTCTTTGACTCAGTGCGCGACCAAACCGCCCTTTCCCGGCATATTGCATAAAGAAAATTACACATTTCACAGATGACTGTTTTCCCAGAGAGGAGAAAAACAACACACGCAAACACACAAGAACAACAAATTGTTATAAAAAGAGAAGAAAATTAAGTAAATACGTCTCCGGTTTTGTTATTGTTTCAAAATTTTTCATATTTTCTTGTCGTATGCGTTTGTCAACTTTATGATGTCGACGAGAGACGGCCAACGAACGGGAGGGGTTTTGCAATGTCGGAGTATAAACCTTTAGCAGCTTATGTCAACTTCCACGTTTTCCGACTCAAAACAAAATATCCTCTAATAAACTATGACGAAATTTTTGGGACGAATCGTGATTTTGCATAAATTAATTATAAACGTCGGCATTGGCAAAAACAAGGTGCCGTTCCATTAACTCACAAACGCGAGTAAACATCCAAAAAAATCCTTTCATCCAAAAATCCCCATGTTCATGAGGAAGAAATAATTACGAAGTGTGCATACTAATTGCCAAATAAACACCCTTCATTAGGTGAATTTATAACCCTTTGGAAGAGTCTCTATGAATCGTACCGAAAATTTTGTTTTATGAAAACCGCTTTGAAAACATTCTCGATTTAAACATAGAAAAGTGGAATTATGGAAATTATGGGAACCGGATTGCTAAAGATCCAAACCAGCAAAAAAAAGCTTGTTTTTAGAAGTACTAGCATTTTAAAGTCCCAAAAATCAACACAATTATTTTGCCAAATCAATACAGCAATAAAAGTGTTTTCCTTTTTTCATGATTCTATATAACTTGCATCAAAAGATCCTTCCATATTGGAATGTATATATGGGGGATTTCTTGTCAAGTGAATTTTTAAAACCGATGTCTTCTGATCGGTGTGAAACTTGCACCAAGTTTACTCCTATTATAAAGTAGTTATGACACAACGTTTTAAAGAGATCGGTTAAGGACTGTGCGAGGTGGAGGGATTTGAATTTTGACATTTTAGTCAAACGTCCCTGTTTTCCAAACCATATAACAAATTACCTATTGTATTAAGAAAATTTTACCCAAAGGGTTTTCCAAAGCTTTTTTTTCAATCTTTCTAAAAATATAATAAAATCGAAAAAAATATTTTATTGCGTTTTTTTTCGATATTATAGCTTGTTTTAAGATTTTTGTCAAAAAACCATGTTTTTTTGAATTTTTGTTTTTTTTGCTTTAGGCCCTTTCCTTTAAGAGCTATCAAAATAAAGATAAACATCTAAAAAAATAGATGTTGTACGACATACGAGCATAACTCGAGAACCATTTATGCTAATTGATTCAGGAAATGTTTAAAGAATCCTAAGTAGTAGTCTTCATCTCCTTCTAATATCATTTTGTCATCCCATCAGCGGTTTCAAATATATGTATTGCAAAAGATATAATTGTTTGAAAAAATGTTAATATTTTTTTTAATAATTACACTGTTCTCGAAATGGACACTTTAAAAATGTAACAGAAAGGAGACCCTATGGATATACCTATTTCGACCTTGCTGAATCCAATGGAGCTAACCGTTTTTCTAGGTTAGCTCTTGTTTTCGCGATATTCGACCACAAAGTTTGCAAAAAAATCAGAGAGGTTAGTTATATCGGAGGTGATTTTGAAGTGTAAGACTTCGGAAAACGCGCTTCAGTCAAAAGAACGAAATAAAGGAAACCCTTCGAGTATTATTTCTCTCAAAATAGCCAAACACGCTTCTCACCACTTTACCCCCGAAAAAGTGCAATCAAATCTTACCATGTGTCAAACGTCATACAAATCATCGACATTTTTAGTTTGTATCTTTGAGTAAAATGTTCCTCGCGAAAAATTACTATGAGTCTCCTTTCAACATATTTATGAAAAATTAACAGGTTTCACAATTTAGCAGGTTTTGTTGGTTACCTTTGAAATTTCCATTAACACTAACGAAAAAATAATTTACAAAAAATTTAAGTCAAAAAATTTTATTTCAAATATTTTCTGCTATGAACCGAAAAATACACAAATTATGTAACAACTCGAAATTTGCTTAATTCTCATAAAAAAAGTTAACAGTATTTCTTCGCGAGGAATATTTTTCTCAACGATGCCTACTAAAAATGTCGACGATATGTATGTTTTTTAACATATGATAAGATTTCATTGCACTCTTTCAGGGGTAAGGGGGTGAGAAGCGTGGACGACTGTTTTGAGAAAAATAATTGTCCAAATGTTCCCTTTACTTCGATCGTTGGACTGAAGCGTATATTCCGAAGTCTTCCACTTCAAAATAACCAAAGAGATAAGTCAGCTCTCTGATTTCCCAACAAACTTTGTGGTCGAATATCGCGAAAACAAGAGCTAACATAAAAAACGGCCAATGCCACTGGATTCAGCATGGCCGAAATAGGTCTATCCATAGGGTCTCCTTTCTGTTACATTTTTGGACTAGCACAGTGTTAAATTTTCTGGTGTAATATGAGGTCCTAAAAACGAAAACAATATTGACAACATTTATCATGGTAATTTTTTTTAAAAAAGTTGTTCTTTAAAATTTGGACCTTTAATGTTTGGACCATATTTTTTGAATTTTTCGATAAAGCCGGAATACACGTTAAATTAAAGGAAATTATGAGAACTACAAATGTTACTAATGGCACTTACACATGGAAACGGAAGTTTAGTAACAGTTGTTAAAACAATTAGATATTTTGGTTTTGTCAAAAAAACGTCTTTTGCTTGCGCAAAAAATCCATAAAAAATAGAAAAAATCGCAACGTTACAATTTTAGAAAGCTATCATCCTAACGAAGAAAACAGTGGAACCAGCTATATTCAAAACCAACCATGAGCAGGGTTTGAGAAAGCTTTCATTTTTTTCCTCGAGCAAAACTGTCATTTTATATTTCCATACCAGAAATAATGTTTTGGTTTGTAAGTAAACTCGATCTGCTTTATAGGGATCACTTAGAAGTCCGGTAAAAATGTCATTACTTGAAGAACAGTGAAAGCGTTGGATGCGAATTTTTTTTACGATAAATCGCGCGTGCTTTTTTCATAAGAAGTGTTCCTCGAGCAAAACTGTAATTTTATATTTATCATTGCAAATTATGTTTTTGTTTGATAGTAAACTCTCTATTAATAGTATTAATAGTATACAATGCAGGTTAAAGCTATTATATTCTTAAATACCTTAATAAAATAAATACAAACATTCAAATGGTTAACTAAATTATTCTCTAGGTTTTTGGTACTGATATTGAAACATTTATTTCCTTATTAAGTTTTATTTTTGCCAGGCTGTTAGACGAAACAGATATCTTTATTGGAATATATTAGGACTTCAAAAAGTAGATGTTTCTAATGGCGATTCTGGAAAAAGTGCAACATTTTCTCTGTCATTTTCCCGACAACTGCTCTTTTCTAACACATTTCGCAAAATTTTAGTTTGGAGTTAAGTTCGATTTGAGGGACTTTTTTTCAGAAACGCATCGCCATAATTGTTCGCCTAACTACATCTGCCCGTATTACGGCAAAGTTGTCGAAGACTCTATGTAAGTATACACGTAATGCATTGCATAAATTGGAATTAAAAAGTATTATTTTTTAGAATTTATTTGGGGACATATATTAATTTTTGTAATTGAAAAGATTGGGAGTTTCATTCATTTTTATTTTGGGGCCTTATTTCATAGTATTGGGGATTTGGTTCACTTTAAATTTTGGGGTTTTATCTCATAATGGATTAGATCCCCAAATGTGGGGAATTAGTTCATTTTTGGTTTGGGGACTAAGTTCATTGGGGACTTAGTTCGTACCGCCAAACTGTGCTTATTTGAAGAAAATATGTCTGTCTGGTTGGTGCCCACGATAACTTTCGACAGGATTAATCGATTTACTTCGAATTTGGTATGTGTCAATATTTTTTTCTATCTCATACTAAGGTCAAAGATGGACTATGTTGGTGGCTTCCTTCGAGTACCTCCTCCACGAAGGGTCAACATTTAATGAAATATTGATTATTTCATAATCTTTGATTACTGCACATACAAACACTTGAGATTTGTTGCAGTGTAATGTTTTTATAGTACCCATAAAATATTAAATAATAGAAGTTATTTCGACACCCTCTTGGTACCTCCCTAACAGAATTGCCAAATAACAAATATTTTTTTTAATTTTCCTTTTTAACAATATGGGTCAAAATTGCATTGTTTTCTTCTTTAGGACGCTAGATTTAACCAGTAAGGAAAGGCTAAAGTCGGGCGGTGTCGACTATATAATACCCTACACCACTCTCGTAATATTTAATAACTCTGATATATAAATTTTGTAATTAAAGTATAAATTGTTTACATAAATTTACTTTTGGGACATTTTATACTTAAATAATACCCTGTACCACAGTGTGGTGTAGGGTATAAAAACGATTGGATCTAAAGAGCCAAATCGGATGAAACATATATATGGGAGCTATAGCTAAATCTTTACCGATTTTCTTCAAATTCGGCAATGTTGGTTCATGGATCAAGAAACTCTACCATTCTAAATTTCAAAACGATTGGATGTAAAATACAGCTTTTATAGGACTAAAGGGCCAAATCGGACGAAACATATATATGGGAGCTATAGCTAAATCTTAACCGATTTTCTTCAAATTCGGCAGTGTTGGTTCATGGATCAAGAAACTCTACCATTCTAAATTTCAAAACGATTGGATGTAAAATACAGCTTTTATAGGACTAAAGGGCCAAATCGGACGAAACATATATATGGGAGCTATATCTAAATCTGAACAGATTTCAACCAAATTCAATAGCGATCTTAACAGCCGCGAAATACTCTAAACTTTACATGGACAGACGAACGGACGGATAGACATCGTTAAATCGACTCAGCTAGTGATTCTGAGTCGATCGGTATACTTTAAGGTGGGTCTAGCTGTGTTATTTTCAGGTGTTACAAACATCTGCCGTGAAACAAACTTATAATACCCTGTACCACAGTGTGGTGTAGGGTATAAAAAAATAGAACAAATATTTCTTTGCGATTTTTTTTATTTCGTCCCCTCAATAAAACAATAGTGTATAACTTGTTTGTAGTTTGTGAAATTAGACTTCTTCGAGAATAAATATGTAGAAGATAATCGATGTTTTCAATTTCTTGTTATTTTAATATGTGGTGAAATAATCAGACTACAGCCAGATGATATTCTATTAGTCTCAAAGTGCGATAATTGTATGTAAATTGGATCAAGGTACCATACTACATATGTACAAAGTTTTTTCAATTTAACTTTTGACACACTTTGTGGAAGTAGAATTCCACCAAATTTTTACCAGCTATAGAATCGATTACGTAGATTCTTTAATGCAATAAAAAATAATGTTGTATATGCGTATACCCCATTGTTTTATTTTGTTACTTTCGTGCCAATAAAAAAACGATTTAAAAAATAAAATTTTTGTAATTGTTTTTTCGACAGTTACTAAACTTCCATTTGTATGGTATCCCGGCTTTTTCAAGCTTATATTTAATTAGCTGACCCCAGCAGACCTTGTCCTGCCCGTTACTATTTCACATAATTGATACTATATCTCAAAAACGCTAATATATGTATACTGCATCGTCGATTTTTTCAAAATAAGTTTTTTTGTTGTTCTTGTACAAGTATATCTGGCTATACAATGCCATTTTATAAATCGTGTTTCTGGTCCACATCTAAAAGTAAACTCACTTTATTATACGAAAGAAATCTGAAAAAACTAGTAGGTTTGTGTGGTTATAAACGCTTCATTCAAATCGGTCCACATAGTTAGGAGATACAGTGGTCAAAATTTGACACCCTGTATCTTCGTAACCTATCACGCTAGAAAGCTGTATGTTCGGTACATTTTATATACATAGTACTTTGACAACGCCACCAAGTTTTGACGCGATCGGTATAAAATTGGAAAAATTTGACCTTTTGACGTGTCTTTCCCCATATATAAATATAACTCAATCTACACAAAAATAAGTTTTTAGGCTTTCCACACAAATTTGTTTTTGTTACATAGTGTAATTTGAAGCTAGCATCCTAACAAAGCAAAAGCTTTCACTAAATGGAACAAACATACTAATGGAACGAAAGTTACTAAACTTCTGTTTCTACGTGAAAGTGACGTAACTTAAAGTTGTAGGAATTGTAATTCTTAATGTTTCTAACTTTTTTGCAGCAAAATCGGGCTAGTCTTTCTCGAGTTATGTCAAACAAAAGACCCAAATGTGACACATTCCCCTATATGATACTTACTAACTTCAAATCGATATATCCCGATTCCTAGATGTGATCCTGGTCCCAGACGTGAACCGGTAGCCAGAACCCCCGCCGATGTTGGCTGTCGCGCAGTGTTATTGGAAACTTTTCAATTGTTGATAATAGTTCTATAAGTGTGAGAAATTTCCTTATGACCATTTATTGCTTAAGATGTTGCGAAGATGTGTATTTATTTTTTAGCTCTTCCACTGTGCGAAATTCGTCCTATACTCGTATGCATAACATTATCGTAAATTATTTATGTTTCTATAAGAGGACACTACAAACAATGTTTTCTATTTAATCCAAAACATGAGTAAAATTTAAAGCATCCAATAAATGTTAACCGCCCAATCCCCCAATGCACTTAAATGAAAACAGCAAACTTCCATCATTTTTAAAATATTCAACTTATTTAAACTAGGCCCTAGAGTGTGCACTCCTTCACTAGATTCTCACACCCAAATTCACAGTGTCAATATTTCAATCAAAATTGAGTGGAGGCTTTCAAAGATTTTTTACCCAAAACTTGACGGAATAAAAAAAAAAACAAAAAATAAAATTCATCATCTGCCATTACGGGCAAAGATTGTTTTTGCCGGGTTACCCGTCTACACAATTTCGTTCTGAATAAATAAATTTTGTGATTCTTTGGCAAACTTTTGCCTATATTTAAATTTTAATTTTTTTTTTTCATTTTTTTGTAATGTTTGGCAGGGACGCACGAAATTTCCATCAGAGGAAACTGTTTAAGGAAATTAACATTTTGATACGTTTGGCCGTAATTTCAAATGTATTACATTTTTTGCTGTTCGTTGCGCACAAATGAAATTGTTTACAACATTATTTTGTTATAGAATCACTTTTGAAGGGGTTGTTGCCTTTTGTTTTATGATTCGCGCTTCGTAAAATCAACTTAAAAACTTAAGTTTTAGACATTTGTTCTACAACAGTGAGAGGTATTTGTGAAAGGGACGGGAGCATAATTCCTCTCATGCCATGAAAAGTTTGACAAAAGTTATAAATTCCATTTTTGGAAAATGCTCCGTTTGTGTGATTTATGCCATGTGACGTTTGGCGTATGATTGATGTGATTGCAATGAATTTTGCATTACTCATACGTGCTCCAATACATTTTTGCAATTTCACTTGAAATCACATCCATTATATTTTTGAACGATTTATGTACTTATACTTTAAACAAAAAGTGATGCGTGAAATGATCAAAATGCCATTCCTTCGCCTGAATTCAGTTAAACAATAAACGATTTTACAATTGGATGAGTAATGAAGGCTATGGGTTAGCATCGATCAAAAGCAATTTTTTAAAATGTTTACATTTGAGTGATTTTTATGAACATACGATTTGTCGTCGAAAGGAACAATAGTCAATCAAAGGAACAACAATGAACTTGTCAAAATATTAAAAAATATATAGTAAGGTAACGATAACGTCATTGATAGCTCCAAATGGAGGTTAGAATTATGAATATTTCAATTAAGTGGATACCAAATTACCGCTTTGGTTCATATTAAAGACAGAAAGTCGACTTAAAATATTATTTTTAAACTGAGATATGTTAAAATATCAATTAAATGTTTAGCAAGTATCTGATTTTATCCTTTTAACAATTTTATATGGAAACTTTTTTGTTGCTATAAATAAATAAAATTATAAAATATTGGAATAAATAACACTATGCAACAATTTTTTTTTATGTCCGAGACCTAACTTTTTTTAAATTGATTGAGGTTTACTGCACAATAAAATAAAAACCAAAAATTTTATAATGTAATGTTACAAAAAACTTAGCATTCTATAATATTTTATGTAGAGGCAAACTGGCCTAAAGCCAGCAGAATATTCTAGTGACACACCAGTAAAGTTTTTTATTCCAATTTTCATGGAAGGTAATCGTAACATTAGAATTCTGATTTTTTTTAATTATAAGACCGAAATTATTTGTATATCATTTGCTACGGGATAAAAGTCCAACACATTGAAGGCGTGGCCTAAGATTTCAGGTGTATATCTATATAGCGGCAATTCATTTGGGGCCATTTTAAGTCATTTGAGCAGTTTTCGTCCGTCTGTCTGTCTGGATTGTGCGCACGATAACTCTCGAAAGGAGGAACCGACTGACTTCAAATTTGGTATGTGGGAAATTTTTGGAACCTCCCACACAAAGGTTTCTTTTTGCAGAATAAGTCAATGGCTTGTAACTTTGATTCGACACACTGAAAAAAAATTTTGTCTAAAAATTAAAGATTTGCGGCAAAAACGCCCTTAATCATGAAAATAACTACATTTTGTATCTAAAAAATAAATCATTTCATTATTATTAAGTACATTTTTTAAACTTTAAGTACAAAAAGTACTTATTTCACAGATTAAGAGCGTTTTTGGGGGCAAATCTTTAATTTTAAGCCGATTTTTTTCTGTGCATGAATACTTTAAAGTTGTGCAGGGAAATGGTTTATAGTACCTAAAGTACAGTGAAAAATGGGCGTTATTGCCACGCCCCTCCTGGCACCGCCAACACAAAATTACCAATATAAAAAATATAAAACACGATGTTATTGTATTAACCTTATTGCACAAATTGGTCATAACTTATGGGTAAAAATAATAAAATAAAAGTCTGTCAAAAAATTGAGCAAGGTCAAGATTTTCTGGTAATTTTTTAATAATCTGGTCGAGAATTTGGGAAAAATAAAACAATTTAAACCGTTTTGCAAAATTAAATTTTTTTCTCGAGATTATCATTTTATCTTGAAATATTATCATTTTATCTTGAAATATTGAACCGATTCGAATGAAATTTCGGAATTAGGTCCAAAACACTTGCCCAAAATATCTTCCACTTTAATTGCCAACTGACCATATGGAAAATATTGCAAACTCCTCTCTGGGACAGTGATTTTAAATTATTTATATGTGGAATGCGCCCTATTTTGACGTCCACCATAATCAAAACAAGTAAAAGCGTTAAGTTCGGTCATCCCGAATCTTATATACCCTCCACCATGGATTGCATTCAGTTTTATTACAGGACAAATCTTTGGATATGGAGCAAATCATGAAACGATCCTTTTTGTTTAAGTAAATTATTAAAAAACGAACGCTGCAATTTTTAGGCCGCAAATTCTTTAGCCAAACTCTTCACCTGAAAACTGTGGTGTTTATGGGTTGAAATAGATTTTTTGAGAGCTACATCTACACAGGGACTACAAAAAAATACAATTTTATTTGTGCAAATTTTGTTGAGATGAATTCTTGCCAAAATGAAATACAAACTGCAAAGTTTCAGCTCAATTTCTTAGAAAATGTGGTGTTTATGGCTTAAATATGACTTTTTGGGAGCGACATCTATAGGTGGACTATAACAACATATGAACAGATTTAAAAAAAAATTTACAGCGATGAACTGCAAAGGTTTAGTTTAAATACTTAGAAAATGTGGTATTTATGGCTTAAATACGTATATTTTGGAGCGACCTCTATAGGGTGACTATAACCAAATATAATCAGATTTGTAAAATTTTTGCTGTAATGAATTCTTGCCAAACCAGAATACAAACTGCAATGTTTCTGCTCAAATGGTTTAAAAATGTGGTATCTATGACTCAAAAACCGTATTTTGGAGCGACCTTTATAGGGGAGCTATATCAAAACATTGACCGATATGGCCCATTTGCAATGCCAAATAATCTGCAACTATAAGAAATATTTCTACCAAATTTGATCAACCTAGCTCTATTATTATGGACTGTAGCGTGATTACAACAGACGGACGGACAGGCATTGCTAAATCGTCTTAGAATTTTACGACGATTAAGAATATATATACTTAATGGGGTCTCAGATTAATATTTAGAGGTGTTACTAGCGGAGTGATAAAATGAATATATATGGAGGGTATAAAAACATTTTGGTAGATCACGCCCTGTAAAAAGTTACGGCACATAATTTCACTTTCTGGAGCAGTGATTTGAAATTATTTACATATATGTGGAATACGTCCTATTCTGACGTCCACCATAATCAAAAAAAAAACTTTTTGGAAGATCACTCCCTGTCGGTATGATTGCAGGACACCAAGGACCTTTCCAATTTTGCCCAAATTTACATCATAGCCAAATCTATTTGTTGTGAGTCCAAAAGCTCTTTAGTTTTTTTTTGGCGGATCAAGTTCTCAACTTCGCAATCAGTGGATATATAATTTGCGACGTAAGAAAAATCCCTTTCACAGCATATCTAAAACAAAAAAACGATCGCGAACTCAATAGTCAAAACAAAACTATGAAAAGTCATAACAGATCGAATAACAAAAACCAATGATAGCATAATTATATTTAAACCTGTAAACAGTTATTTAAATAAATTCCCTTCCTCAAAATTGGGCAATATTGATTTTACATACTAAGCCCCACTGCAGCTACATCCCAATATCTGGAACATCATCATAATAAAAGTTAACGCTTATACTTTAGTTGACATCACCAATTACTTACGAGTATGTTTACTTTTATTTCAGGGGTTATTTAATACGTACGAGTATAGGAGTGTGTTCGTACAGAAAAGAGCCAATACTCAACCAATATTTAAATAAACTACCAAAAGTTTCACTTCAAAATAAAAATATTGTGATTTCCTTTAAGCTCTGACATCAACAATATCTTCAAAGATTCATGTGACAACAAAACTTGAAAAATATTTCAACAAATATCAGAAAGTTTCCATTGAAAACCCACAAATATTCCTTTATCCGGACTAAAAACTTCAGTCATAACCAAAATTGATGTTGAACATCAAGCATAAGTCATTGGATTTCTGTGAAGTTCCTCGAATGGATTTTATTTCCTTTATTACACTTTGATTGAATTCAAAGTCAAAAGCAATACATATTATTTATTTATAATAAACATAATAAACATGTAAATTTTTCCTCACAATCATAAATGTTAACATGTCATATTTTTAAGAAGTCTAAACATTTTGAGGACAACTACTCGTACATGCGAGAACGTACACTGGGGGGAAAAATATACATATCGCTACAAGAGTTGAGTTTAAGCCATATATGGTCAATTTGCGTTGCACAGAATGAAACACATACTGTCAAATGGCTTAAATAAGAATATTTAATTTTCAAATCCAAACAAACTGCATCTATAAGATATACGAGTATTTTTCCAAATTCGATCAGAGTTATTTCAGCAGACTTCGTTGCTGATCATTCGCAGTGAACGGACGTGTTTCTCACATAGCGGATAGTTACCAGTACCTATTACGCAATAGCAAAAATCTGTACAAAGTCTGTAAGGCCTACATCGTAGTACCTATTACGGTCTAATACAGACAAAATAAAAATAAATTCTCTTGACGGGGATGCCTTCGTGTTCCGATGGAGCGCGGTTCCCCAATCGTCCGACTGTCCGTCCGTTGGTCTTGGCCAAAGCCGACCACACCAAAAATGGTGAAAATCTCCCCCAAGTACTCACAACAGGTGGTGCGGTGAGGGGTAATCGTCATGTCCGACCGTCAAAACGGAAGCACAATGAGCATCGTGTAGCGCTCAGAGTTTTGACGAAGTTGGAGGCTGTTGAGGTTTCGGCTCTTACCGAAAAACAAAAAGAGTCACTTACCTGGGCTAAAGGCGTCATAGATGCTTCTAAGGCCAATGAGTCGGCTGAAAGAGCCACAAATTCAGCTGTGTTAACGGCTAATAAAGTAAAACGAATAAGATCACCTGATGAACCCCTGCCTTCGAAAAAGGCAAGAGGCCCTAATGTCACCATCAACAGGACACTCACCAAGCCCTTCAATGAAGTGGCGAAGGAGAGTCTAGTGATGGCTGTTATAGACAGAAGTAGTGAGGATGGATCCATCCTCAAGGACAAATGGAGTCATGTACAATCAGCCATTATGGCTCATTACCTCGATGTCCGTAGAGAAATGCCGGGCAAACCACCAATCTGCAACGATGCAGGATGGCATCAGGGGAGAGTAAAGCTCTTATATTTCGGTGATGCCAGATCAGTAGACCTGTATAAGGCTGCTCTGAGTCGAGCGGGTGAGGTGTGGCCGGGTGCCCAGTTGGATGTTGTCGAAAAAAACAACATCCCTAGTCACCCTAGAGCCATCACCTGGGTTACAGAAGAGCCCTCCAACCCGGCTGACATCTTAGAAATAATAAAAGATTCCAATCCTGGTCTGCCGGCCCATAATTGGAGAATCAGCAAGGTAGGTGAGGCGGATGGTAAAAAGCGGCAGGTCAATCTTATCCTAAACGCTGAATCCACCTCCCATATACAAGGTGCGAGTGCAACCCTACAATATGGCTTCGAGACTATAGTCTTGAAGATATACAAGCAGGATATAGCTCCCACTGCAGAAGGTGAGTCGTCCACCGTGGCACTTTCTGTAAGTGCGGAGGTAGCCACGCCTATTATTTCTGGTGACTCCAACTCTAACAGAAGATCTGTAACGTCCTACTCTGAGGACGCAAGCTCTACTTGTGACACAGACGGGCTGAGGGGAGTCTCCGGACTCTTTGACGCATCTGGCGGGGACATGCTTCTCGGCGATACGGACGAAGAGTTCGATAACACCCTTGTCGGGGTGGATGTTAATCTGTCAATTACCAATGATGGTAAGAATTCTACAGATTAACCTCGCTAAAGCAGCCTCAGCGGCTCTATTGCTGCGCCTGTCCACAGGCGCAGTAGACATCGTCCTGATACAGGAGCCCTACGTAGTGGGAGGAAGGGTGTGTGGTATTAGGACACCCAACTTTAAACTGCTTGTGGCCAACTGTGAAGGCACTCCAAGAACCTGCATTTTGGCCAGGAAAGATCTAAGTATCTTTCTCCTGACTAATTTAAGTGGTAAAGACCAAACAGCTGCAAGCCTGGAGATCGGTAATCGCATATATTGGGTGGTCTCCAGCTACTTGCCTTATGAATCTGTAGTACCGACTGCTCTATTCAGGGAAGTAGTAGAAGAAGCAACGTCTGACGAGCTCGAGCTGATTATTGGCGCAGACACGAACGCTCATCATACTATCTGGGGTAGTACGGATATAAACAATAGGGGTGATTCGCTTCTTGACTTTATTCTAACTACCAACCTTAGTATTTGTAACATAGGTAATAAACCGACCTTCACAATTAAAGACAAACAAGAAGTACTCGACGTAACGTTTGCTACTGACCGGCTGTCAGACAAAATTATTGGGTGGAATGTACTGGACGACCACTCATTCTCTGATCACCATTATATTGAGTTCAAACTCGCGGAAAAAGCGCCTAAACCCGCCGTCCACAGAAATGTAAGGAAGACAAAGTGGCATCTGTATGAGAAGAATTTCAAGAAAGTCCTCAACTCTAAACTTCTGTACGAACCGAATGACAAAGCCGGTCTGGATAATCTGGTCGATCATATCACCATATCATTCAATAGATCCCTTGAAGAAGCCTGTCCAAAAACAAGGTACAAGGGTAAAACTAAACCCCAATGGTGGACTTCTGAGCTAACGACTATGAAAAAGACCTGCAACAAGCTATTCCATAAGGCTAAATCTACAGGGATCGCTAATGATTGGGATGCTTATAAAGAGCAACTCAAGATCTATAAGAAGGAGCTTAGAAAGGCGCAAAGGCGCTCTTGGTATACCTTCTGTGGTGAAGTGGAAAAGGTCTCCGACGCCGCTAGGCTGAGGAAGATATTATCTGCTTCACCCTGTACAGTGGGATATTTACAGGATGAGGCAAATAACTGGACCAAAAACAGCGAGCAGTCGCTCAATGTACTGCTCGACACACATTTCCCGGGGAACTCTGTAACAGAACCCGAGGATCAGCAGGACCAACAAGAGTGCGAGTGGACTGCGAGCGTCGCTAGCTTCTTGACTGAGAGATCCAGAATAAGCTGGGCTATTAACAGCTTTGAGCCCTTCAAGTCACCTGGACCAGATGGCATCACTCCAGCAGAAATGCAGAAAATGTTAAAGTACATTATCCCCTGGCTGGAGAAAATTTATGTAAGCTGTATCAGGCTTTCATACGTCCCGAATCGATGGAGGGATACCAAAGTGGTATTCATACCTAAAGCAGGAAAGATTTCACACACTAGGCCAAAAGACTTCAGACCAATTAGCCTATCCTCCTTCCTATTGAAAGGTCTGGAAAGACTTTTAAATCATTTCATTAGGGAAAATCTGGATACAAAACTCCTGTCGGGGAACCAACATGCTTACAATAAGGGCAAGTCTACAGAATCAGCCCTGCACGAACTTGTGAGCACTATCGAATCGTCCCTGCATTTCAAGGAATTCACCATGGTGGCATTTCTTGACATAGAAGGGGCTTTTAACAACATTCACTCAGATGCGGTAGTTGCGGCACTCTCACATCTAAAAGTTAACACTAGTTTAATTAGACTAATTCAAAGTCTGCTCACCAGAAGACGCATAACAGCATGTCTAGGGTCCACAACTCTAACAAGGTATGTAAACAGAGGGACCCCGCAAGGAGGAGTACTGTCTCCACTAATTTGGAACCTAGCTGTGAATGAAATCCTGCTAGATCTAGAACGTTGTGGCTGCAAGGTCGTGGCATATGCGGACGACGTGGCAATCGCAGTGAGTGGCAAATTCGTAAACGTCCTCAGAGACATCCTACAGGTGGCTCTGAACAAGTTGGCTAGATGGGCCAGAAGCAGCGGTTTGGGCGTTAACCCCAACAAGACAGAATTGGTTCTCTTTACTAGGATGAATAATGTCCCACATGTGGACCCTCCACCTCGGATAAATGGAACAGATCTAGTCTTTTCTGAAAGTGCACAATTTTTAGGAATAATTCTAGATAGGAAAATGTTATTTAGACTTAACGTATTGGAACGTGTAAGGAAGGCCAACGTCGCCTTATATTCCTGCAAAAAGGCTGTAGGGTCGCGGTGGGGACTCTCTCCTAAAATCGTCCACTGGATATATATAGCAGTAGTTCGTCCAATACTGTTATACGGTATTGTGGTATGGTGGACGGCAACTGACAAACTAACCATTACCAACTTACTAACAAAGGTTCAGAGAACTGCCTGCCTGAGCATAAGCGGAGCCTTAAGGACTACAGCGACCGAGTCTCTACAAGCCCTACTCCATATACTGCCGATTAATATTGTGGCGAGAGAAGTTGCAACCAAAGCGGCAATAAGATTAAACTGCCTATCAATGTGGAGGTACAAGAACTATGGTCACATGAGGATATCAAAGTGTAGTGCTATGGTAACCGACCGAGTGGACTATATACCAACTGTGTACACCTTCGAGAGAAATTACATCACTATGATTCCCGCCAGAGATGAATGGGTCGGCAGAATACCAGGTAATAGAGACCATCTCCACTTTTACACGGATGGTTCGAAGCTTGATGAAAAGGTTGGTTTCGGAGTACACGGTGGAGAACTTAGTCTGGATATAGCTCACAGACTACCAGATACCTGCAGTGTCTATCAAGCCGAAATAATGGCAATATGGGAAGTCGCCAAGTGGCTGAGTCGCAACATAGTAACCAACACTGGCGTTGTCATTTACTCGGACAGCCAGGCTGCCATCAATTCTCTGGAGGCAACAGCCCTCGACTGCCGCAGATCATTTAACGAGATGGCTGAGCAGTTTAATATACACCTCATATGGGTGCCTGGGCATAGGGATATACCCGGGAACTGCAAAGCCGATGAACTTGCTAGGAAAGGGACGACATTACAAATTCTCGAAGAATTTGCATATATTGGTGCGCCACTATCCACGTGCAAGCTTTGGCTTAGGCAAGAGGCAATCAGGCAGTCCAACGAAAGATGGACAGAAATCGGCACCTGCAGGGTAGCTAGACAAATCTGGCCAAGGTATGACCTGAGAAGGTCAAAATATCTCCTCGCACTAGAGAGGAAACGATTGTCTACGTTAGTACAGGTTGTGACGGGACACTGCTTGATCGGCGAACACGCCAAAAGATTGGGTATTGACTCCTATGACTTCTGCCGAAGCTGTGGAGATGAGGAAGAAGTGGAGAGCATTGAGCACTTGCTTTGCGACTGTCCCGCTTTGAGTAAACGACGACTGGACATACTGGGGTCGGCCTTTTTAGGCAGCCTAACAGATCTTTCCAGTACTGATATTCGTACTATCGATAAATTTATATATCAAATAGGTTGGTTTCGATGAGGGGCATTTCAGCCCGTGGTAACACTAGGGACCTAAACTGGTCTATGTGAGCTTGTAAAAAAATACGGCTGCCACCCTAACCTAACCTAACCTATGGGTAAAAATAATAAAATAAAAGTCTGTCAAAAAATTGAGGAAGGTCAAGATTTTCTGGTAATTTTTTAATAATCTGGTCAAGAATTTGGGAAAAATAAAACAATTTAAACCGTTTTGCAAAATTAAATTTTTTTCTCGAGATTATCATTTTATCTTGAAATATTATCATTTTATCTTGAAATATTGAACCGATTCGAATGAAATTTCGGAATTAGGTCCAAAACACTTGCCCAAAATATCTTCCACTTTAATTGCCAACTGACCATATGGAAAATATTGCAAACTCCTCTCTGGGACAGTGATTTTAAATTATTTATATGTGGAATGCGCCCTATTTTGACGTCCACCATAATCAAAACAAGTAAAAGCGTTAAGTTCGGTCATCCCGAATCTTATATACCCTCCACCATGGATTGCATTCAGTTTTATTACAGGACAAATCTTTGGATATGGAGCAAATCATGAAACGATCCTTTTTGTTTAAGTAAATTATTAAAAAAACGAACGCTGCAATTTTTAGGCCGCAAATTCTTTAGCCAGACTCTTCACCTGAAAACTGTGGTGTTTATGGGTTGAAATAGATTTTTTGAGAGCTACATCTACACAGGGACTACAAAATATATAAACATTGACTGATATGGCCCATTTGCAATCCCAAACAACCTGCAACTATAAGGAATATTCCTACCAAATTTGATCAACCGAGCGAGATTATTATGGTGTAGTATGATTACAACAGACGGACGGACAGGGGTCTCAGATCAATATTTAGAGGTGTTACAAGCGGAGTGACAAAATGAATATACCCCCTATCATATGGTGGAGGGTATAAAAACGTTTTGGTAGATCACACCCTGTAAAAAGTTACGGCACATAATTTCACTTTCTGGAGCAGTGATTTGAAATTATTTATAAATGGAATACGTCCTATTCTGACGTCCACCATAATTAAAAAAAAAACTTTTTAGAAGATCACTCTCTGTAAAAAGTTACGGAAAATTTACGGACTCTACTTTTACTAAAATATTTTGTATTTATGATTGCAAGACACCAAGGATCTTACCAATATTGGCCAAATTTACATCATAGCCAAATCCATTTGTTGTGAGTTCAAAATCTCTTTAGCTGTTTTTGGGCGGATCAAGTTCCCGATGTCGCGGGCCTTCAACCTGTGGATATATAATTTGCAATATCTCCCTCAATTCTTAATCAATCTGAACAAACTCAACGACAAAAGAGACGTAGAAAAATCCCTTTCACATCATATCTAAAACAAACAAAACGATCTTGAACTCAATAGAGAAAAATAAAACTATGAAAAGTCATAACAGATTCCTAAAAATTGGGTAATATTGATTTCACATACTAAGCCCCACTGCAGCTACATCCCAGTATCTGGAACATCATCATAATAAAAGTTAACGCTTATACTTTAGTTGACATCACCAATTACTTACGAGTATGTTTACTTCTGTGTACTTTTATTCCAGGGGTTATTTAATATAGTATAGGAGTGTGTTCGTACAGAAAAAAGTCAATACTCAACCAATATTTAAATAAACCAAAAGTTTCCCCTCAAAATAAAAATATTGTGATTTCCTTTAAGCTCTGGCATCCACAATATCTTCAAAGATTCATGTGACAGCAAAACTTGAAAAATATTTCAACAAATATCAAAAAGTTTCCATTGAAAACCCACAAATATTCCTTTATCCTGACTAAAAACTTCAGTCATAACCAAAATTGATGTTGAACATCAAGCATAAGTCATTGGTTTTCTGTAAAGTTCCTCGAATGGATTTTATTTCCTTTATTACACTTTGATTGAATTCAAAGTCAAAAGCAATACATATTATTTATTTATAATAAACATGTAAATTTTTCCTCACAATCATAAATGTTAACATGTCTTATTTTTAAGAAGTCTAAACATTTTGATGACAACTACTCGTACATGCGAAAACGTACACTGGGGAGAAAAATATACAGATCGCTACAAGAGTTGAGTTTAAGTAATATATGGTCAATTTGCGTTGCACAGAATGAAACACATACTGTCAAATGGCTTAAATAAGAATATTTAATTTTCAAATCCAAACAAACTGCATCTATAAGATATACGAGTATTTTTCCAAATTCGATCAGCGTTATTTCAGCAGACAGGTGGACATTGCTAAAGCTTTTTAGAATTTTACGACGATTAAGAATATATGTGGGGGATTTTATGTTAAGTGAGTTATTTCTGAACACGATCCTGATATTATCTTCTGCATCTGGAGCGCCTAAATGCCCAGTCAGAATGGACATATATATAGGGGTTATAGCTACAACTGAACCGATATTATATATACTCGACATACATATATGTTAACTGGTGGACTGAGATACTCTTGCCAAAATTAAATAAATATCGGTAGGAAATCGAAACTACATATATATGACGACTATATCTGAATATAAACGGAAGCCAAATCTAAATATAAAGCGATTTTTACTATATTCAGTACAGTTAATCAAAATTCCAAGAAACACATATGTGAAGATTTTCAGAATGATAGGATGCAAAATGTAGCATCCGTAGTGGAAAAAGTCATATTTATATTTGGCAGCTATATGTAAATGTGAACCGATTTTTACCTTTTACACCGGGTTTTTTCTCGGGCCAAAAAAAATGTATGCAAATTTCAGAATGATCGAAAGTCAAATTAAGCATCCGTATTCGAAAAATAAAATCGAAAGTTACATACATATTATACGGTTGGGCAAAAAAGATATCTATGCCAAATTTCGTTGCGATTGTACTACAATTTCGACCTGTGCTTTGATTACAAGAATACAGGACAGACGGACAGACACACGGACGGACATAACTAAATCGATTCAGAAAGTGATTGTGATTAGTAAAGGCAAAGTATTGAACTTTATTAATCTCGAACGGCGTCAAAGATGAGCATTTCTTCTCGCAATAAAACATTGAAATGCTCAACATTTATAACGTTTACGGAATTCTAAACGTCCTATTAATTCTCTTTTTTACCTTTTTTCATTTCGTTTTGGGTTAAAATTGTTATTGAGTTATTCTTCTTTACGAGAGAAATACCGCGCCATTTATATTAATTGTCTTATCATACATTCCACTTTCTCATCAACGAAGAGCGTAGAACCAATCATCTCCACATATGCTTGAGAGGAAATAAACCATCTACATTCCCCCACTGCACCCAACTTTCTTCAATCAGCAAATTAATATGTGAAACAGCGGGTCAATAGGTCATGTCGATTCTGACTCTTTTGCGATTTTCTGATGTGTTTTACTCCAATTTGAAAGGTTTTTGGTTATTCATAAATATTTTGATTTGTAAATTTGCATTTCATGACAAGAATATCATGACTTCATAATCTTTCTAAAAGTTGCTATAAAAATATAGAATGCGGCGTTCTATATGTCTAATAAAAGATAACCATTAGCATATACTTCGTATACAATCTGGCGATAATTGACCATCGATTACACTATGCAACAAATGAACACTTTTTGAAAAATACACGTACTTGACAGTATAGGTTCGATTCTACTATCAAAGGGTAGTATAACCCTATATTCGGTTTGGCGAAATTGGTGACCAATTTTTTTTTTATGGGCCTCCAATGTTTCTGTAAATCAGTGGGCCCCTCGAAAAAGGTGTCATCAGCTTTTGTCCAACAACTAATTCGGACTTGGTGATACCGCTTAACTATATTTGGCAATAATGTAGCTAAAAACATGCTGAACAAACTTTCATAAAATTTTTTGCGAAAAAATTGTTTTCCTTTACTTTTTTTGAAAAAGTGTAGGAAAAAATATTTTTTTCACTTTTTTCGGCATAACTTTCAGGGACTCGTAATTTTTCACTAACACTGTATGGCAAAATTGTAGCCAAAGTAAATCTGAACAACTTTTGTGAACATACCAATACAATCTGAACGTGTCTAAGTACGAGTACCCTAAATAGCTCAAAAAACCACATTGGTCCCCAAAAATTTTAGTATTTCACTATTATGTAACAAAAATGTTTTTTTTTGGTATAAGGCATGTTCAGCAACTTTATAGAAAATATTAAGGCCAATATTTTTGTGGAACATATTAACCCTCTAGCTCCCCCACATAACTGTAATTTTTGGCCCCATTTTAACAAATCGTAAAAAAAGGGCGGGGATGAAATGTTCTACAAAAATGTTGGCCATAAAATTTTACTATATGCGTCCGAACACACCAAAGCCCAAAACTTGACACAAGAACCAAAAAACGGACAAATTCCAGTCAAAAACGCTCTTTACTGGTATCGTTATTGCTTCGACCACTAGATCGTATAACTAACATTGCTGCACGATCAGGAATTTTACCCTTTTTTGGTGTTTGTGTTAAGGTTTGAGCTTTGGTTTATTCTGACACATATAGTAAAATTTTATGGCCAACGGTTTTGTAGAACATTTCGTCCCCGGTCTCCCTATTTTAAGGGGTGTTTTTTACGATTTGTTAAAATGGGGCCAACAATTACAGTTATGCGGGGGAGCTAGAGGGTTAATATGTTCCACAAATTGTTCAGCAACTTTATAGAAAATATTAATGTTGGCCTTAATATTTTCTATAAATGATAAATTTTGGTGCAGACATAGTGTTACTTTGAAACATGGAAAAATCAGTTTTGTAAAAAAGTGAAAATCTTTGTCTTTGGTTATGACACACAATTTACTATGAAAAACTAAAAGAAGTCATTTCCAATTTTCATAGAAATAAAGATTTACACAGGACCAATAAAAACACTATGCAACACATGAACACTTTTTGAAAAATACACGGACTTGGCAGTATTCGTTCTATTCTACTTTCAAAGGGTAGTATAACCTGTACTCCGTTTGGCGAAATTGGTGAACAATTTTTTTTATGGGCCCCTCGAAAAAGGTGTCGTCAGCTTTTGTCCAACAACTAATTCAGACTTGGTGATATTGCTTAACTATGTTTGGCAATAATGTAGCTAAGAATATGCTGAATAAAGTATCTTAATATTTTACGCTTTTTTTTGAAAAAGTGAAGGACAAAAATATTTTTTTTTTTCAATTTTTTCAGCATAACTTTCAGATAGTTTAATCGAACCTATACTTTCAAGTCCGTGTATTTTTTCACTGTTGCAGTGTAATCGGTGGCCAATGCTCATAAGATTTTATTTATAGGATGCATATACTAATGGAGCATTTCTATGTTAAGTGATCACAGTATTTTTGCCTCATGTCACAGATTTTTATGAAACTTGGTATAATGGTTGTACTAAGTGTTGACAACAACCCATGCATATTATTTTGCAAAAAATTAAAAAACAAGCCTGCTATGAAGATTTTAAAAATTAATTACTTTAAAATGTTTTAATTCAACGTTGCGGCAAAAGATAAGGTCATGTCCTATTACCCTAAAACCTATTTACCATGTACTCAAATGCCTAACGCAGCATTAAGATCAATTACAAAACCCAACATCAACATTAAGCACGTCTTTAAAGAAAAGTTATGAAAAAAGTAAAAATGTTATACTTTTGCAAAGATCGTCCCTGCGCGACCTTAAGGACATTTTTTATATTTGTTTCCTTTTGGTACAGAACTGATGGCGTCATGACACGACTTTGGTGTGTTACTCAAAGTTATTAATGGTATTTTTTTGCGTTTCAATCCGGCCTATTGAACATTTTAGAAAATACTGGGACAAACCTGTCATAAAGATTTAATTATTTCTCGAGAAAGACAAAAAGGCCATCGCGGAAATTGGCTATATTGTAGAGGACAATTTGCCCTAAAATACAAAAAATAAAATTTAAAAATAAAAGGTGATTTTTTAAAATTATTATAAAATTTAGAAAATAATATTTATTTTTAAATTTGTTTTCTATTTTTCATTAAGAGTGCAAATAATTAATAACAATTTGCAATAAGTCCCATATTGATAGCTTTTAACGATAAAAAGATATATTTTTTTAATAAACCCAGTATTCCTCTAAATGCACAGTTTCGAAAATTTTAAAATCTTCATAGTAGGCCTGTTTTTTATTTTTTTGCGAAACAATTTGCATGGGTTGTTGACAACACTTTGTACGACCATTATACCAAGTTTCATCAAAATCCGTGACATGAGCCAAAAATACTGTGATCACTTAACATGGATATGCTTAATGGTTACCTTTTACTATACAATAAAAAGCTTTAGAGTAATGCTATTAAAAACAAATCAAAAGACATATTTAATATACAATATTTTTTCGTATTCTGATTCGGTCGAATTTATCCCTTCCTTACTAAATTAATTAGTCACTTCGTTTAAATTATTATTATTTTTTCGTTATATAATCCCACTTTTACTTGTTTTCTGCTATTTTTCTACCAAGATATTGTTTCTGACTGACTTTTGTCTCCTACTAATTCTAACAGTAATTTTATTAACATTGATAACACAAAAAATGTCGGTATGTATTTGTTTTATAAAATTATATATTTTAGTTAAGTGGGAAATGACTAACACGTTTCCTTAATATCAAAGCGGAGTATTTCATTTAAAAATATAGGAGCCTGAATTAATTTCTGGATGAACACTTATGGTCGACACTATACTGTACCCATATTCTCATACACTTATGATAATAAAAGCGTTAACTAAAGTCGATAAAGGACTACACAATGAGCGGAAAGGTCTTCGTAAGTGTATCGCAAAGGAAAGAGCAAATAATAAATCGTGAAAAGAGATCAAATGGGATAATCAATAATTCTCATGCATTATTCATATACACTCAGAATAAAAAATAAATGAGAACTTTAAATATTGGAAATATTTATTTCGAAAACGATTAAAAAGTTGTTCGAATTACTAGGTTAGCGAATAAATTTTAAATTTTTTAAATAGTATATGAATATATGGAACGAAATGAAAAAGGGTAATCATCAGTTTTGAAAATGTTAGGGGAGAAAAAGCTAAAAAACTAAATTTAATAGAAAATGGATATATTGAAAGAAATAAGGTTTAATAATATGCCGCTCATATACCCAACGACTATGTATCATTTACACAATACGTAATTTCTTGTTTAGCTCCTATGGCAATGGAACTCTGACCTTACGTGAGGATGTATTATTTAATGACATCTAAGCCATTTTGTATATCTGAGAATGATCTATCCATGACTTTCTACTTCCCATGTTACAGTGTATCCCTATGTATCCCTTATTCAGCATTTCGGCAAATGTTACGTTTAGCGATAATCGAAGTATGATTTTAAAATAATTCTTGCATTTAATTTTTTTCCGTTCCCTTTTATTTTGAGTGTAAGGATGTAAATGTATGAGTATATTTCCAAACGTATATGAATCTTAATATTTACATACGACTATAGACTTAACACTTGTGGCTCTTAAAGTTTCTTAAGGATTGCTTTAAATATTCACTGATCCACAGAGACTGACGAGAATATATTTTCACACAAACATATAAAACACATACATACTTCCTACACATATGCCGCAGTGGGAATGTGTGTGACTGTCAATTCGCCTTTTTGCCTTGTCCTTTTGGATGTATGACGGTTTGTCTATACATAAATAGTTGGTTACTTAAGTTGGGCAAAATCCTTGTAATGCGGCTTGTTGTCAGACTGTCAGTTTGGCATAAAAAGCAATTAAGCAGATACTAACTATACAGTTTATTGTACCATTGCCGTCCATGTCTTAAGTCATTTTATGGACATCTCTCAGTCTCTCCATCTCTCTCTTACATCATTGGCTCCCCTCATTATTCTACACCATTTTATGAGTAGTTAAGAGATTTTTCGAACTGTAGGTTATTTTAAGAGAGGGCATTTTTTATGGAGCAATAATGTTGAATCATATGGTCAAATGACGTTTTAAAAAGAAGCACATGACTCAAGGTCTGTTTGTATGCAAAATGAGAGAAGTTGAATAACAAAATTGTCTAGGTTCCAGGAGCGCCCCTGCTTAAGGACAGGTTTTATATTTAATTCAGTCCCATACATTTCTCACTAACCAAAGGATTGAATTTTACGGCGGTTATATACAATTTTTAATATACCATAAAACAATAAATATTTTTAATGAAATTGCATTTTTTAATTACTCGCCAAGCAAATAAGGAAATTGAGTATAAAAAACTTATTTTCAATGTTGAAAATCAACTTACATTTATAGGTTTTTAATAATATATTATTTATAACCGCATAATGACAATACAAATGTAACAATTCTTTGGCATTGTATCTGGACATCTGAGGTCGGTTGATGCATTTTACTGTAAATGGGGAATTAGGATGAATACTTCCAAGGTCGAGGCAATTTATTTGAGAAACGCTTCTGGAAAGTGTATAAGATGGGTCGTACCTGAGAACAAATCTCTTTAGTTATTTCTAAACGGTATAGAGATACCAATTACAGGCACCGTCAAATATTTAAGTGTAGGTTTGAACAAATTAGTTAAATATAATGTCTTTAGTAAGGCGTACCGGATTAAGGGGTCTTTTGGAAGATTATCCAATAGCAGAACTCTTTCTGTTAGTACTAAATTGTTGTTGTATAAATTGAATGTAACGTCGACCCTACTATATACTTTCTCAATTTGGATTCTAATTCCCCACTGAGATGAAATAATTTGGTATTTTAGAAGGAAAAATGTTACGTTGTTGTATTGGACAAAATTTTAAGTTATTAAAGAAGCGTTTTTCATAAAAATATATATATGAAACTGCAAGTGTGTCCCCTATTCCGGTATATGTAATGAACCTAATGAAAATATATGTGAACTGACTCTTAATACATGAAAACTCGCTAATACAGGACGTCAATAGAGAACAATCAGGTTTTAATTGTGGATGGATCTAACATCCACTTTGAGTCCTGATTATTACAGTCATGTTTCTCCTGGAACTCACAGGGGTTAGCCTGTTTCTTTTAGAAAAACAATATAAAATTATATTTATAACTTAGAATAAGGTAGTATAGTTTTTAGATTTAGTAGTTAAGGTTAAGTTTTAGATTTGATATTAGAATCAAGCGCAGATCCTTGGAGACATGCTCTCTAGCTACTTTTGTGTCGGGAGCAAATACGATATCATTTTATATAAACAATCATATAACTGTGACAGCGAATAGGGACAGGCAAGAAGCCGAAACGATTGTAAACTTTTTTTTTGAAAATTGTTTTATATTATTTTTTTAATGGAGAACTTCCTAAAAATATAAAATAAATATGTGAAAATTTGAGATGAATCGTATCAAAAGTAACGAATATACAGCAGTCTAAGCAACCGCTCCTCATATATGACTCAGTATATCAGAAACTCTTTTAAGCGTTTTTCCCACAACCCACGTTTTCAAAGTCGGTGTCCATCATAACTTCAAAACTATTACACCGATCGTTTTGAAATTTTTAACACGATTTCTGTACATATTTAGGAGGTAACGCTGGAGAGATTTTTTTAAATTTGTTTATATTTTTGTTTGCAAAAATAGCGTTTTTCACTTCAAAGTTTTCGCAAAAGCGTTACCTGTGGAAAACGATGACCTAGCGAAATAATTTTGTTTTTTTGATTTTAGATAATCTACCACCAATATATGATGGACACCGCAAATCAACTTTTTTCCGAGCGTCTGTCGCGATTCTATTTTCAAAAAAACGTAAAATTATTGCATTTTTGATTATATATATATATATTCGGATTTAGAACATTACGATCCTTCAAGATCGGGTCCAATATTTTCTCGCTAGGATTGTATTTGACTAGTGTAATATTGTAGCCCAGTGTCAAAAATGCGATGTCAATTGTTTTCGAAATAAGTTTTTTAGTTGTTCTGGTATATCTGGGCTATATAAAGCCAACATTCAATTTTATTCATCATGTTTCTGCTCCACATCTTAAAGTAAAATCAGTTTATAATACGAAAGAAATTGTGGTTGTCATCCCATTACAAAAATTCGTAATGATATAGTAAACAGAATGGGCTTCCTTATACCCTCACCTTAGTGATACGAGGGTATATATCATTTGCTACGGGCCAAAAGTGTAACACATCGAAGGAGTGATCTATGACCCTAACTATTTTCGGCGGATATTCCTTTTGGATCATTTTAAGTCGAATGAGAAATGTCCGTCTGTCTGATGCGCACGATAACTCTCGAAAGGAGTAACCGATTGACTTCAAATTTGGTATACGTCATTATGTTTTTTCTATCTCTGGATAAGTTCGAAGATGGGCTCCACTTCTTCTTGTACCCCCCATACAAAGGGTTAACATTTAGTTAAATATCGATTTTAATAACTAGATTAGTTAAATAATTGGAAGATAATTAGAATCTTGTGAAATTCCACACATTGTATTATTTTATTAGTCGCTCTCACCTGGCCGAAGTTGCCACGCCCCTTTTGGTACCTCCCACACAAATGGACCATTTTGCACAAAATTGAACATTGATACAAGTGCATAAAAATATTTGAAATTTTGTACAGTATAATGATTTTGTAGCGCCTATAGTCTGGTCAAAAATGGGCTATTGTACAGCCCCTTTTTGTACCTCCAACACAAATGGACCGTTTAACACCAAATGTTAATAACTTATAACTTTAATACCAGTGCATACAAATACTTGATATTTTGTACAGTGTAATGCTGTTATAGTTCCTACAGTCCTGTGAAAAGTGGGCGTTATCTCAATGCCCCTTTTTGTACCTCCCAAATCATAACAAAATTGAATAGGTCGTAAAGTTAATATACCAGCGCACATAAACGCACGCACAGTGCAATGTATTTAAAGTATCTTCTGTTCAGCGAAAAATATGTGTATTTGTTACACCACTTCTGGTACCTCCCATACAAATTGACAGAATAATTCGTGTAATATTCAATATTATATAACTCATAAAGTGAGGGTATAACTTAGTCGGTTTACCCGACAGAAACTTTCTTACTTGTTTTTGTATTTTAAATATATATAGAATCACATCCGCGGAACACAATTAAAATTGTGAGGAAAACATAAGTCGCGAGAAAAAATTATGAAAATTAAATATTTACAAACAAGTATTTTCTATCCGTCTATCCAAAAAAATCCCCTGTAATATGCTGTCTTTAAAAAATGTTATTATCACATACAAAGTTATAAACAATTTAAAACCACCACCCTGTCGTTGTAAGTCGTTTGGGATTGTAAATGAGCTAAATCGGTCAATGTTTGATTAGAGGTCGTTAGAGGTAGAAAGGCATGTTGCAAAAAATTAGCTGAAACTTAACTGTTTGTCAATTATTACATTAAAACAATGTGGATGAAAGTATACAGTTTATAATTTATTTTGTCAAGAATAGTTCACAGTAATAGTCGCCACATCTAAGTCGCTCTCAAATTTGCTTACTAATGCCAAAAAATACCACATTTCCAGTCGTCCTGTGGGCCAAGGCATAATTATTGATTATTCTTCAAATTCCCCCAGAAAATAAAGTCCTACATGTACTATGTACTTTAGTTTTACAGATATTTTCTTTAATAAAATCATATGAAGAATTTAAACCACTCTATTAGTTCACTGTAACATCCTGTAGAAATGTGTGTGCGTGCCTTAAAATGTTTATGATTCCAAATTGTACATATACTTCTGCATGTGTTGGATACATATACAGATAAATGTTAGACAAAAGTGTATAGAAAAGCATAGCATATCCACTTCCGTTCCACTCACTCTACCTGCTGTCACTGCCGCAGTCGCAGTCGGAGCCACTGCCGCCGCCACTACTGTTACTGTAACTTTTGTTATTGTTGTCAATGATAAATGCTTTTACTAGAGGCGCACCAACACACCCATTTGTTTTTATTACACGCTCATATATGCACTACTGTTCTTTCTTTCTCTTGTCATACACTCATTCAAACACAAACATATTTCGTTTGGATGCTTTGTGTATGATGGCGGAATGGGGGGTTCGGAGGTGTGTTTGTGCTTGTACCTTCGCACTCCCCATGAGTATATCGAATGTTTAGAGGTACTTCTCGTACTGTTGCTCTGTGTCCTTTTTAGACCGGATATGTGAGAATGTGAATGTCTATGCGTGAGTGTGCATAATAGTTGTTGTACCCCTTATTGTACACACACAAGCGAAGGGTTTCTCCAAAGTTCGCATGTTTTGAAAACATTTTATTTTGATTGTGCATTCATTCGAACTAAAACAAATACTAATCGTTGATTGTGTACTTATTGTATACGAAGATATTCAATTTCAAATTGACAATGTGTGTAATGGCTTAAAGGATGTGCAGAATACATCGATTAAAAATGATTGCATGAATGTTTACCATCAAAAACAACAATAACAACAACCACATCTTGGGAAAAATACAAAGGATATCTGTTGTAGCATTGCATTTGTGCCCTAAGCACATGTGTGGTAAGGATGTACGCAAAATTTACTATATTGTCTCAAATTTTTTCACAGTGGACTAAAATGCAACAAAAATCCTTGAAAAATGTAAAATATTTTACTGTAGAAATGTATGTAAAATAGGAAATAGTTTCGACAAAACCAGTAGAGAAATTTTTAAGCCTGACAGAGAAGACTTTACGATAGATACCACACAGCACGCTTTTAATAAGAGAATAGAATATCAGAAATATTACTCTTTAATAATGCTTGGGAAACCATAAATATACATAATGGGTAAAAATAAATCAAGTGTGTCAACATCTTTTGGAAGGTCAAGACATTTATGGAATTTGTTATTAATCTGGTTGAGAATTTGGAAAAAATAAAACAATTTGAACCGTTTAGCAAAATTTTGATTTTTTAGAGAGATATGACATATTAAATTTTTCCGAGTGTGTTTAGAAAACTACAGATATTTAGATTTTAGGAAATGTTTCGGACCTACCTGCAAAAATTTCAGTTGAATTCGTTCAATACATATTTCTGGAGAAAATTGCAGTTTTCTAAACACACTGGGAAAAATGTAATAGGTCATATCTCGCGAAAAAATCAAAATTTTGCTAAGCGGTTCAAATTGTTTTATTTTTTCAAATTCTCAATAAAATAAGAAATTTCAAAAAAAAATCTTGACCTTCCAAAATATTTTGACACACCTGTTTTATTTTTACCCTAATGTGAAAAACCGGAAGAATCATATGTAGAAGAAGGCTTGTACAAACTCTGAATTAAATTCAAAGTGCAAAAATATAGCTTAGGACAACTAACACTATGCTATAAAAAAACAAACAATTGTTTGTGTCCGAGACCTAAAAACATTATTTTTGTGTGTAGATTAAGGCATAATATTTTAAGAAACCAAATCAAAAAAAAACCAATTTGCACCATATTTATTGAAATTCTAGTGGATTTATAACGGGCGTTGCCCGGGTTGCATGTAAACTTCTAAAACTGCAAGATATTCCAATGAAAAACTCTGATTAAAAAGAAATAATGGAAACATCATAATTGTTCTGACCACTGGCCAAATCCAGTGAATCTAATGGTTATTTCTGAAAAATAATATCACCATATCATGTTGCGACAGTTTAATAATTCCCCCTGCACCCACTGCTAATTTCGCATTTTGTATGCGAACAATCGAACAAAAATCGTGCGGTGAGTAAAACCCATACCTACATTATGGCGCAACCATATGATAGTGCATTAAGAATGTACGCATTCAATTAGGTTTGCTTCTGAAGTTTGCTTTTTGACGGTGCAGCACTCCACACTGGGCTGAGTGTGGAAAATGCGATAGTTTCGCATTTGCGGGATGTAATAATTTTACAAACGAAATCAACCCGTTCATACGGCTACACCATTTTTACAACCACATTTTTAGCGGTTTATACACATACAGGGTGGCTGATATGCATTGCAACCAACTTCAGGTTGCTATCATTTCTAAACCGCTAGTCTGATAGCTGCCAGATTCATTTCAGTGACAGTTCATTTTATTGTTTACAAGCTTACAAAAGCAGTTTGATCTATTGCATTCAGAAAAAAAGTTATTCGTGATGGAATTTAAGCGTGATAGTGTGATTGCTTTATATTTGGGTGGAAAAACACAAGTGGCTATCGTTAGAGCCCTCCAGCATTTAAATGTGAATAAATCTTTTGTTTCTCGTACCATTGCTCGTTACCGTGATACTGGCATCGTTGCATCGTCCAAAATGTGGACGAAAAAAACGGTAACAACACCAGAAATGATCCGAAAAGTGAAGGCCAGATTTGATCGAAATCCACGCCGCAGTGGTAGAAAAATTGATCGTGAGCTGAACATATCGCGAGAACGGATACAACACATATTACAAAATGAGCTTGGACTAAAGCCATTGAAGTTCCAAAAAGTGCAAGAGCTCACCGATGCACAAAAAAAGTTAGACTGGAAAGAGCCAAGGAGTTGCTTCGCTTGCACGAAAGTGGCCAGTTACCGAATTTGGTTTTCTCCTATGAGAAGCCATTCCAAATTGAGCAGTTTGTGAACACACAAAATGATCGGGTTTACTTGCCAAAGAGGTCAGCTGAAAATTTACACCTTCGATTGGCCACCAGAACTCAAGCGCCGCCGAGGGTAATGGTGTGGGCCGCCGTAACGGCCGATAGTCGCTCCGCGCTCGCATTCATCGACCATGGGGTCAAAATAAATGCCGAATATTATCGGGAAAATATCCTAAAGACAGTATTGAAGTCCTGGGCAGACAAACATATTGGCCGCAGACCATGGACATTCCAACAGGACTCAGCACCATCGTACTTAGCACGCGTCAACCAAGAATGGCTTAAAAAGGTGGCCATTCTACCGCACAATAACCACCAAGATCTCCGGGTCTCAATCCATTGGACTTTTGCGCCTGGGGCATTATAGGTTCGCACTAAAAAATACCAAAGTATCGATCATCTCAAGACGGCGAAAATACAGCAGAGCAACTTTCGTGCAGCGTGTGATGGCTTTGTCGGCCTTTTGAAGGCCATAATTCGTGCCAAAGGTGGCCAATTCGAACAAATCTATACTGTTTCTAAAATTTTATGTTATTTCCGACATTTTTTGCTTTTAAACAATAAAATTAAAAAAAAATTAAAAAAATATAGCGCTTTACTTTGTTGCATTACATATCAGCCACCCTGTAAATGTGTAGCTGCATAGCTCTTAAAGGACTTTTAAAAGTTCTACACTATGCATACCACAATCGTATAACACAAAATTTATTTTCCCGTGTATATTTTTAGTGTATAGTTCTACATATTATGTTATCTTTGTAATTTTAAGAGGCTTCGGAAATGACAAAAAGTAACATTAAAGGTTTTGATAATGCGAGGACTGATACGACCAAAAAACTAATAGTGATTTATACATTACTCTACTTTATACATATGCAAAATAGCTCTTACATGAGCCTCAGTGGAAGCCAGAATGTATACATATATTTGTAGTCTCATAGCTTTCTCGTACGTAGTATTATATTTATAAATATTATTTTGATATTTTGAAAAGACTTTAGAAATTTCAAAACGTAGTTTTTGTCCGGTTAGACCTCAAGCTGGGCATTTGTTTTCGCACATTCTGTGAGGTTAATATGTACATATAAATTTTTGGAATATTAGCTCTTAAGGAACTTTTAAAAGCAGTGAAGTAATGAAAATTGTTTAGGTCACTGCCACACTGACCACACTGAGAATTGAAAAATATTTTTCACGCATATATTTGTCGAGTATGTTTTGTTATATTTACAAAATTTTAGATTTGTGTCTTATCTTATACCCCCTCCACCATGGGAGGGGGTATACTAACTTTGTCAACACCTTGAAATATTGTTCTGCGACACCAACAAGTATATATATTCATGATCGTCGTGAAATTCTAAGACGACTTAGCCATGTCCGTTTGTCTGTCTGTTGAAATCACGCTACTGTCCGTAATAATAGAGCTAGGTTGATCAAATTTAGTAGAAATACTTCTTATGGTTGCAGTTCGTTTGGGATTACAAATGGGCCATATCGGTCAATGTTTTGATATAGCTCCCCTATAAAGGTCGCTCCAAAATACGCTTTTTGAGCCATAGATACCACATTTTTAAAGAAATTTTGCTGAATCTTTCCAGTTTGTATTCTTTTTTGACTAGAATTATTCGCAGTAAACATTTTGTAAATTGGTTCATATTTTGTTATAGTCACCCTATAGAGGTCGCTCCAAAAAAGGTTTGTTTAAATCATAAATGCCATATTTTCTAAGCATTTTAAGCGAATCTTTGCAGTTTGTGTTTTATTTAGACAAGAATTCATTACAGTAAAAATGTATTAAATCACTTTATATTTGGTTATATCCCGCCTATAGATGTCGCTCCCAAAAAGGCTTGTTTCATAAACACAGCATTTTATAAGCAATTTAGCAGAAAATTTACTGTTTCTATTCTATTTTATCAATAATTCATCTCAGAAAATTTAGTGAATTTATGTTTTGTTGTAGTCCCAAATATGCCAATTTAAGTCATAAATACAATCTTTTTCATATGAAGAGTTTGGCTAAAGAATTTGGGGCGTACAATTTGGCTAAAAATTCCAGCGTTAATTTTTTCAATATTTGCTTCAACAAAAAGGATGGTTCGAAGATTTTTCCAGTAATAGAATTAAATGCAAACCATGGTTAATTTTTTCCAGCGTTAATTTTTTCAATATTTGCTTCAACAAAAAGGATGGTTCGAAGATTTTTCCAGTAATAGAATTAAATGCAAACCATGGTGGAGGGTATATAAGATTCGGCATGACCGAACTTAACGCTTTTTACTTGTTTTAAATTAAAGTTTAAAAAAAAATGGCCCGTTATGTTCAAACACCGTAAACTTTGTAAAAAACGGTTTAGCCGTTCAAGAACTATTTAAAATTTTGTAAAACTTGTAACGGACAAACCCCATTCTGTCCGCACATGATCATATTTGCCACTGTGCATCGGAATTCTCTCTATGCTTCCCTACAATCTTCATCGACCATTATTCTGCAATCTACATCTGGAACAGGCAAAAACCAACGCACTAGAGTCGTGTATCCATACTCCTGCGTATAGAGCGAAACTCCGTTCATGCAACGAACTATCCTATATAGAGCGACTCTTTACTTCAATAAAATAAAATATTAGTTGTTGTACAAGGAAACACGATAAATAAAACCTGAATTTCGTGCCCTGGAAAGGGAAAATAGTGTGTTCTTATTTAAGGTTTTGTGGAACCTTGAATTGATCCTGGAAGCGGCTGAACCTACGAATAAAACCCGTTACAAACTCAAAAGTGATTTTTTATACCCTACACCACATTGTGGTACAGGGTATTATAAGTTTGTTTCACGGCAGATGTTTGTAACACCTGAAAATAACACAGCTAGACCCACCTTAAAGTATACCGATCGACTCAGAATCACTAGCAGAGTCGATTTAAGCATGTCTGTCCGTCCGTCCGTCCGTCCGTCTGTCCATGTAAAGTTGTTCGTCGACTACAGGTCGCAATTTCACTCCGATCGTTCTGAAATTTTGCAGTTTAGAGTATTTCGCAGCTGTCAAGATCGCTATTGAATTTGGTTGAAATCGGTTCAGATTTAGATATAGCTCCCATATATATCTTTCGTCCGATTTGGCCCTTTAGTCCTATAGAAGCTGTATTTTACATCCAATCGTTTTGAAATTTAGAATGGTAGGGTTTCTTGATCCATGAACCAACACTGCCGAATTTGAAGAAAATCGGTTAAGATTTAGCTATAGCTCCCATATATATGTTTCGTCCGATTTGGCCCTTTAGTCCTATAGAAGCTGTATTTTACATCCAATCGTTTTGAAATTTATAATGGTAGAGTTTCTTGATCCATGAACCAACATTGCCGAATTTGAAGAAAATCGGTTAAGATTTAGCTATAACTCCCATATATATGTTTCGTCCGATTTTGCTCTTTAGTCCCGTAGAAGCTGTATTTTACATCCAATCATTTTGAAATTTAGAATGGTAGAGTTTCTTCATCCATGAGCCAACATTGCCGAATTTGAAGAGAATCGGTTAAGATTTAGCTATAGCTCCCATATATATGTTTCGTCCGATTTGGCCCTTTAGTCCTATAGAAGCTGTATTTTACATCCAATCGTTTTGAAATTTAGAATGGTAGAGTTTCTTGATCCATGAACCAACATTGCCGAATTTCAAGAAAATCGGTTAAGATTTAGCTATAGCTCCCATATATATGTTTCGTCCGATTTTGCCCTTTAGTTCTATAGAAGCTGTATTTTACATCCAATCGTTTTGAAATTTAGAATTGTAGAGTTTCTTGATCCATGAACCAACATTGCCGAATTTGAAGAAAATCGGTAAAGATTTAGCTATAGCTCCCATATATATGTTTCATCCGATTTGGCTCTTTAGATCCAATCGTTTTTATACCCTACACCACCCTGTGGTACAGGGTATTATTTAAGTATAAAATGTCCCAAAAGTAAATTTATATAAACAATTTATACATGAATTACAAAATTTATATATCAGAGTTATTCAATATTACGAGAGTGGTGTAGGGTATTATATAGTCGGCCCCGCCCGACTTTAGCTTTTCCTTACTGGTTTAATTTTTTTTTAAATTTAAAACCCCTCAAAAATTGAGAAATATATTTGCACTGACGATGTTTTGCTTTTTTTAAAGCAATCAAATTGTACTACAAAACCTGAAATTTTAAATTTTCACAACGAAATATTTTTGTTGGAAATAAAATATGCACTACTCAGAATCAATTCGATGGCTCCAATAAATTTATTGACCAAATTAAACGGAATTCAATATTCTTTCCGAGATACAGAATTATTATTTATTTTTGAGCCAAAGAAAATTAAATTTTTCTCAAAAAAATGTTGTTTTATTCCAAGGAAACATAAAACAATTCTTCGAAGTTTTTCTTTGCTTTAATTAACAGTTTTCAATTTCACCGCAGTTGTATTTGGTAAGATAACACAAACCAATCTGAGGAGGAAGGCAACAATTGATGAGGTCATTGTGATTAAGTTCGAACTAAGGCGAAACTATCCTTGGTGGATTTGATAAAGTCGACAAGTGGAAGTACATTCCAACCACAGATATGCTATTTGTAAGTTTGTTTGTTTGTTTTTTTGAAATAGGTAAAATTCACCTTTAATTTTTCATACTTGAAGATACGCGTCTTTGCTTGGCATCTCCAGCAACTGAAATAAAATTAACATAACAATATTTTAATCGAATATTTGCAAATTTAGATTTCACCTTTTGCATGACTATCAGGGATAGTGAGACATGCAAGATGGCAATATCGAAGAGACCAACACCACCGGTGTACTGTTCATGAATCTTTCTGTAGTCGACCACACGAAATTTGATCTTTTCATCCAAGGAAGTTTGCTTATGGAGATTCTATACACTAAAAAAATCCTTATTATTATCAAAAAAATTTCGATCTTGCACAGTAAATCGTCAGTAAATAATGTCAGGCCTCCTGACCTCATTTCGGTAATTTTTTTCGAAGTTGGTAATATTGACCCTACTAACTCCCAATCCTAATTTCAATTCACCGTAGAAGAATGAAAAAATACATTCAGATAAATATAATATGATATTTGTCCAATGTCCATAGTCTTTGCCTTTCATTATGGACATTGGACAAGTAATGTAAAATACAGAATTTAAAGACATTGAGACGATTGTTACTTGTGATTTTCGTTTCTATTACTCTTTATTATTAAGAAAACAACATTGATAACTTGTTTTTCTTAAACTATCTTTAATTTAAAGGTATATACATATTCAGATCCAAGAATATACATTTTATTTAACATCTTTGAGATTGAAAATGAAGGTATTTCTTTACATTTCCTAATGGCGAGTCTCCACAAAATTAACTATATTATAAAAAGCTGAGGAAATTAACAGAATACGCGTTATGTGGAAATAACATTTCATTTTGAAATATATTCTTATAAACACACAATTATAATGTACTCTTCATCATCCAAGTTTTAATTACATTTTCTTTTTATTTTTAATTATAATCCTTTCCTTGTCTCATTTACAAACGAAATACATATATATTTTTGTTCTTAGTCATGAAATGCAAGGAGACAACACAGTTCTTGCGAATATAAAGGGATCCTTTGTTTTTTTGCTTAATCATAAATTTACAATCATATCTTGGTGGGTAAAAAACGTAATTTATCATAGATTAAAAAGGTTTAAAGAATACCTTTTGCCAAAAATACATCCATTCTAATAACACTCCACCTCAAGGTCAAGCATTCCCCCAGAAGGTGAACTCCAAAGGACATCATTGTGCTTTCAGACCAGCTTGAGTTTATGCGTGTCTGCCTTTTTTATGTTAAAATCTTCTGCCTTTACGGATGCGTGTGAGTATCCCTCTAACATTCAGGACTAATTGAGCGGTAAGGGTATTCGAGTATTTCACTGATATGGAAAATGGTGTGTATTTGTTTGTGACGTCTGTCAAATCTGGAATTTTTCAGAAAAAGAAAAACGCGTTGTTGTGATTTGCAGATTGATCAAGGTCTCCCTTTTATATCTACATCAGCGAATTTTTGCTTTGACACAAATTAAATAAACAATTATTTGGGAAAGTTGATCTTGAAATTCAATTCAATTCAATTTAAACAAGAAAAAAATTTATTTGTGAATGAAATTTAAGCCTAAGAAGAACACATTTCATGAGATTTTCACATTAGATACTATTTTGAAACATTATTTATGCCTTAAAGTAGATATAATGGAAACTGCGACAACTACTTGCCATTGAATAATTAATAATAATACATTAATAATTAATTCAGATATTAATTAGTACTTAATTCAGATATTTGAAGGAAAACTAAGAAGAGAGGACCCGCTCATTTTCCCATAAATAGTAATGCTGCATATTATGGTGATGTTATTATACTTAATATACCCTACACCACTCTGTTGTACAAGTTATTATGACTTTGTGCATTTGTTTGTAACACCCAAAAAGGGAAGAAATAGACCTATAGTTTATTAAGTATACCGATCGACATCGAATCACTTTTTGAGTCGATTTGGCCATGTCTGTCCGTCCGTCCATATCGATACATCAATTCTAAACGATGCTAAGTGCAAAAAGGTAGTTTTTCAGGAGAGGCGATCAAAGTTTGATGAATTTTTTCTTTTTGTGTGAAATTCCTTTATAATGCAAATCGACTGACCTGTACTCTTTTGTGAAAAACTTTATTTTTTTAGGAATTCTCCAAATATATTTTGTTTAAAAAAGCTTTTCAAAATGTTGCTGATTTTCCGAATTTCATGCCTTACAATAACTTGTGACGAGGGTATATATAATTTGAAGGAGTGACCTAAGACCCCAAGTATGTTCGACGGAAATCGGTTTTGGCTCATTTTAAGTCGAATGAGCAATGTCCGTCCGTTCATCTGTCTGTCTGTCTGCTGGCGCACGATATCTCTCGAAAGGAGTAACCGCTTGACTTAAAATTTGGCATGTGGTAATATTTTTCTCTATCTCCGTCTAAGTTCGAAGATGGGCCATATTGGTCCACTCCTTCTAGTACCTCCCCCACAAAGGTTAAAATGTTGTGAACTATTCATTCTTTAATAACTGTTATACTACTTATTCGAATCTCTGAAATTCCACACATAGTATTAGTTTATTAGTCGCTATCAACTCGAGAAACTCGATGGGCGAAGTTGCCACGCCCCTTTTGGTACCTCCCACATAAATGCACTATTTTGCACCAAAAGTTAACAGCTTATAACATTAATACCAGTGTATAAAAATGCTTGAAATTTTGTACAGTGTAATGCTTTTATAGTGCATATAGCCCTGTTATCACCACGCCCCATTTTGTACCTCTCACACATAATGGCTAAATCATACCACAATTTAATATCTCATAACGTTAATATACCAGTGCACATAAACGCTTATAATTCAGCACAGTGCAATGTACGTGTATGTGTTAAATCCCTTCTTCTTCGATTTTTTCCAGCATATATCTTTCTCTTGGTTCAAGGACTATCCCTATTGAATTTCATTAAAATTATTATACATTAATTACACTATGCAAAAAATAAACACTTTTTGAAAAAAAAAAACGGACTTCACAGTATAGGTTCAATTCTACCACCACAGGGTTGTATAACCCTATACCCGGTTTGGCGAAATTAGTGATCAATTTTTTTTATAAGCCTCCAAAATTTCTGTAAATCATTGGGCCCCTCGAAAAAGGTGTCATCAGCTTTTGTCCAACAACTAATTCGGACTTGGTGATACCGCTTAACTATATTTGGCAATAATGTAGCTAAAAATATACTGAACAAAGTTTCTTAACATTTTATGCGAAAAAAACATTTTTTCCGGTACCTTTTTTGGAAAAGTGGAAGAAAAGAATATTGTTTTTCATTTTTTTTCAGAATAACTTTTAGGGACTTCTAATTTTTTACTAACAATGTTTGGCAAAATTGTAGCTAACGTAAAGCTGAGCAACTTTTGTGAACATATCAATACAACATGAACATGTCTAGGCACCATAAATAGCTCAAAAATTACATTGTAAATCAAAAATTTTACTGTTTCACTATTATGTAACAAAAATATTTTTTTGGTGTAGGGTACTCGTATATTTAGCAACTTTATGGAAAATATTAAGGACAATATTGTTGTGAAACATATTAACCCTCTAGATCCCCCGACATAAATGTAGTTTTTGGGCCCAATTTAATAAATCGTAAAAAAAACACCCATTAAATGGGGAGGAAGGGGATGAAATGTTCTAAAAAAATGTTGGCCATAAATGTTGTTTGCTGTTGTGAAAATTTTACTGATATTGATGTAGCTAATGAGAGATTCTATGATGTTTTGAATGAATGTTTGGTAGAAGCTGTGCCAAAGATTCGTATTAAAAATTGCAATAGACCACCGTGGTATTCTTCTAATATGACTGCTCTCAAGAACTTGAAAAGCAGACTATTTAAGAAATTCAAAAGATCTGGTTCAGATGTCGATTACGCGAGGTACTCTTTCGCCAGGTCACAGTCTAATATTGAATCTCGTAAATGCTACGAGCTCTAATTAGAGAAGTTAGCTCAAAATTTTAAGGTCAACCCTAAATCTTTCTATGATTTTGTCAATATGAAACGTAAGTCAAATCCAAGGCCTTCTAGGGTTAGAATGAATGGTGAGAAATTCTGTGGTGATCAGTCAATCGCCGATTGTTTTGCAAAATTCTTTACATCGACCTATTCTCGTCAACAATATCAACTAGATGTCTCCTATCCTTACAATATTCCATCACTGAATCAGTTGAGCATACCTTATTTCGATTTATCATTCGTATCGTCTAGTTTTGGTATACCGAGTATAATCTTAAAATTTTGTGCACGAAGTCTTGCTGTCCCGCTCACATTGCTATTTAATAATTCGTTAAAGTATGGTTATTTCCCATCTTCTTGGAGAAAATCTTTTATAACTCCACTTCATAAATCTGGAAGTTTGTGAATGAATTATCGTGTAATTGCGAAATTAAGTATCATTCCAAAACTATTTGAGAAAATGGTCACTGAGATTCTATCTCATAGTGTATCGTCTATAATTAGCCCTTTACAACATGGATTTCGTAAGGGGCTTTAAACGGTGACAAATTTGGTTCAATTTTTTTCCCAAGTAATTAATGAGTTTGTTCTTGGTAATCAGACAGATGTTATTTATACAGATTTTAGTAAAGCTTTTGATAGAGTTAATCACATACTCTTACAATATATGTAAGTTGGATCGTATTAGTTTTAGTAGTAAGTTGTTAAGTTGGATATCCTCTTATCTTAATAACCATATTCAAATTGTGAAATTTGGTAGTTTCTGCTCTGACCTGATTCTGGTCCCATCTGGAGTGACCCAAGGTAGTCATATTGGTCCCGTTCTGTATCTACTATTTATTAATGATATGCCAGCTTCAATATCTAGATCTATTATACTAATGTATGCATATGATGTTAAGATATGTTTCTCTTATAATACAACTGATAAATCAATGTTTCTACAAAATGGTTTAGATAATTTTGGACATTAGTGCCATATTAATTGCATGGACCTTAATTTGAAGAAATGTAAACATATGTGTTTCTCTAGATCGAGATCTATTCCATCTAGGTTTAGTCTTTGTGGTTCCTATTTAGATACTGTTGAATCCTTCGTGGATCTCGGTATATTGATGGACCCTAAACTAAATTTCAATAATCACATAATTACGATGGTGAATAAGGCTTTTGGCGTTCTTGGTTTCATTAAGCGTTGGGCGAAAGAATTCTCACACCCTTATGTAACAAAATAGTTGTATACTTCCCTAGTTAGACCTATTCTAGAATATGGGTCTGTAGTGCGGAACCCACAATACGGGACTTATGTCGATAAGATCGAATCGGTTCAAAAACAATTTTTATTGTTCGCTTTGAGGCATCTTCATTGGAATAGTGATTTTGTTCTTCCACCCTTCACTAGCAGGTTGAGTTTGATAAAACTGACTACTCTTAAGAGTAGACGTATTATGCTGAACTCCACTATGGTACTGAAGGTGATAAATGGTGATGTCCCATCTACTTTCATTTCTAAGATCAGATTTAATGTTCCTTTCAGGTCTTCCCGATATTACCAATTACTGCATATTGTGCATGGATTTTAACACTTTATGCGAGGTTATTGAATTTGATGTACCAATTGATGTAGTAAGATCTCGAATTATCTCTTTTTTAAATGTGTAATAATGCTATTGTATTCTGTATTCTGCAGATGTTTTTTGTGTGTCTATTTAACTAGAAATATTTGAATTGTTGCATGTACCGGCTGTTGATACTTTTCTGTAGCTGGTATTTCCACCCTCGAATTTTAACCCGCCAGGGTCCGGATCACGGTGTGTACGCAATCCCTACGATATGGGGATGTGGCCCCCTCCGTCGGAAAGGGCGGGTAAGAGTGGCTGCGTTGGGACCGTTCGTAAAATTAAAAAAAAAAACAGTAAGGAAAGGCTAAAGTCGGGCGGTGCCAAATATATAATACCCTACACCACTCTCGTAATATTGAATAACTCTGATATATAAATTTTGTAATTCATGTATAAATTGTTTACATAAATTTACTTTTGGGGCATTTTATACTTAAATAATACCCTGTACCACAGTGTGGTGTAGGGTATAAAAACGATTGGATCTAAAGAGCCAAATCGGATGAGCTATAGCTAAATCTTTACCGATTTTCTTCAAATTCCGCAATGTTGGTTCATGAATCAAGAAACTCTACCATTCTACATTTCAAAACGATTGGATGTAAAATATAGCTTCTATAGAACTTAAGGGCCAAATCAGACGAAACATATATATGGGAGCTATAGCTAAATCTTAACCGATTTTCTTCAAATTCGGTAGTGTTGGTTCATGGATCAAGAAACTCTACCATTCTAAATTTCAAAACGATTAGATGTAAAATACAGCTTTTATAGGACTAACGGGCCAAATCGGACGAAACATATATATGGGAGCTATAGCTAAATCTTAACCGATTTTCTTCAAATTCTGCAGTGTTGGTTCATGGATCAAGAAACTCTACCATTCGAAATTTCAAAATGATTGGATTTCAAATACAGCTTCTTCAGGACTAAATGGCCAAATCGGACGAAACATGTATATGAGAGCTATAGCTAAATCTTAACCGATTTTCCTTAAATTCGGTAGTGTTGGTTCATGGATCAAGAAACTCTACCATTCTAAATTTCAAAATGATTGGATGTAAAATACAGCTTCTTCAGGACTAAAGAGCAAAATCGGACGAAACATATATATGGGAGCTATAGCTAAATCTTAACCGATTTTCTTCAAATTCGGCAATGTTGGTTCATGGATCAAGAAACTCTACCATTCTAAATTTCAAAACGATTGGATGTAAAATACAGCTTCTATAGGACTAAAGGGCCAAATCGGACGAAAGATATATATGGGAGCTATATCTAAATCTGAACCGATTTTCTTCAAATTCGGCAATGTTGGTTCATGGATCAAGAAACTCTACCATTCTAAATTTCAAAACGATTGGATGTAAAATACAGCTTCTATAGGACTAAAGGTCCAAATCGAACGAACGATATATATGGGAGCTATATCTAAATCTGAACCGATTTTCTTCAAATTCGGCAATGTTGGTTTGTGGATCAAGAAACTCTACCATTCTAAATTTCAAAACGATTGGATGTAAAATACAGCTTCTATAGGACTAAAGGACCAAATCGGACGAAAGATATATATGGGAGCTATATCTAAATCTGAACCGATTTCAACCAAATTCAATAGCGATCTTAACAGCCGCGAAATACTCTAAACTGCAAAATTTCAGAACGATCGCAGTAAAATTGCGACCTGTAGTCGACGAACAACTTTACATGGACAGACGGACGGACGGACAGACATCGTTAAATCGACTCAGTTAGTGATTCTGAGTCGATCGGTATACTTTAAGGTGGGTCTAGCTGTGTTATTTTCAGGTGTTACAAACATCTGCCGTGAAACAAACTTATAATACCCTGTACCACAGTGTGGTGTAGGGTATAATTACTATATGTGTCAAAACACACCAAAGCTCAAAACTTAACACAAAAGCCAAAAAACGGTCTTTATCAAAAATGATTCTTTATCAATGAAAGAATACTGCACGTTTTAATGTTAGTGTTTCAGATCTTGTTTATAATTATCATCATCTTCAACTCCACCTTGCAATAAGCCTTAATGAGGCGCTGGAGCTAAGTACTTTCGAAAACGAAACCAATTATTCCAAATTATTAATGCAATGCCCCTTTCGCAGGGTCTTATATAGTCGGCTCGCCCGACTTTCTGTCTTTTCTTACTGGTTTCATATTGATAACTGTCGTCAATATTTTATGATTAAATTTATGCAGATTTCTGTGGGACATATCTACCATAAAAGAATTTTGAAAATACTTATAAATACGAGAATATAAATGTATCTGAGGTCTTGAAAATTGCGCTGAGCTGAGTACTTATGAGAAAGTCACTCATTTGTTTTTATGTATCCCTGCAAAACGATTTGAATTCTTTAAGTTTCGTAAGTGAATAAACTTTAAGAATATCCATTTCATTGAAGTTACGCAAAGTCTCCACAAAATTCAGCATTTTCATAACGTAATAAGAAATTTGCTAAAATAGTGGGAACTTCACAGGTATTCTTCTATAAAAAATTGCTCCTTAAAGTTTCATAAATTATTCAAAATTATTGCTTGCGTGTATCGGTTCACTAAATATTCTGAAATTCCATTACATTACAAATTATCCCTCACAAGCAATTTAATATAATTAAGTTAGAAATTAGACAAAAAAATGTTTTATTTACTTTATATTGCTTTTCTCTATTCCGTTTTATTTTATTGTCTTTTATTCTTGAGAACAATAAACCCTAACCGTATATCTGAAGGGTTGTGTTTATAAGGTTTTTTGTTTCAATATTGTTTTGGGTTCAGTCAACCTTTTGTGAGTTAACTCAGCAATTTGTTTCATCAAGCCTTGGGCATATGCTGTATTTTCTATTGCTACATAATAAACGAAAATTATTCAATATAATGAATTTCAACCCAAAATATTTCAAAAACATATTGATACTTAAACCCTTATAAATTCTACAATATTTATGTTATATAATTTTGCAATGCACCATCATTTTCCTTCTTTTTGTGCTCATTAATTCTCACAATATTTTAACAGCACATGTTATTGCCGTTTGATGTATGTGTTTTCACCTAAACATTTTGAGATAATATTATCCTTGAGTTATTGCTCATAATGTGAATTATGGTCAATTTTATTGATTGCGGTCTGCGGATACGGAAGTATTATGAACAATTCGTTCTTTACATCTTAAAATATTTAGAAATGTTTTATAACTTTGTTTTTATTAGAATATATCTGGTTTGAGTAAATCAACTAGAGGAATAACAACAACACGGGCGAATATATATATCTGGTTTGAGTTACGCAACAAAAGGAACAATAACAAGTCGGGCGGGTCGATGTATAATAACCTCAACCACCATGCGCCGATAAATCGGTAAGGAATATACCAAAGCATTTTTACTAAGATTTGTTGCAGGTTAAAGCAGATAAAAAGCCTTGTACCTACACCACGCAGTTGGAGGAATTAAAAAGGAAAAAAAAACCTTTTTAATTCCTCAGTTTTTTCCGTTTCTTAACCAGTCAACCGATTGAAACACAACTTGGCATGCTTGTTGAAGAGGTATTAGAGAAGTTAAGTTTTGAATTTAGCCCCCAATGGTAAACATGGACGGAGCGCAGCTACAGGGCCTCAAAGTTGGCCACCTCGGTTGAACGAAATGTTTAAGCGCGTGTAGATTTGTGTGCATTCTCGAAACCGATGTCTAAAAAAGACTTTTTACATCTAAGAGTTATCTCGTATAGTTATCGAGATATCTGCAATTGAAAATTTAATTTTTAATTTTTTCCCGACGTTGTCCTAGTGTTTTGTGAATATCGGAGCGGAATATGCACCGATTTCTTTCAAATCATCATTTCTGAATAGGCAACAATATTATTAAATGAAGGGAAAGTTCGCTCCGATCTATCAAATAAGACAAAACATATAGCCATTTAATATTATATTTTCAAAATAAAAATTGAATTTTCCGTAATTTTGTTGGAAAAAAGTGTGTGTTGTATTTGGAAGTTATAAAAAAGGTTATGTAAAAAAATATAACATATTTGTATTCATCTGAAAGGAAACTTTCTAGGGAATATTCCTGCAGAATTAACGGGACAAAGATATTAACTGGTATTGCTGCCAAGCTTCTCCAATTTACACCATTTTTTACACCAATATCAAAAGTAAGACACATTTTCTCCAATCGCATAGCTAGACTATTAAAAGTTTTATCATTTTCATATGTGATAAAGTGTTGCACGTTGAACTGCAAAGGGAGTTTTGAGCGCGCCTCTGAGTATAGTGGATATAGGGAAAAATATAAAAAAATCCCATTTTTGGGGGGTTTTCGAAATTATTTTGGGAATTGTGGGATTGACTTTTACACAAATATAATGATTCTAGAACTACTTTGAATATTTCTGATGTCAGGACCTACAAACTACAAAATATTTTTTTTTAAATATTTTAAGCCGTTGTTACATTTCTGTTTGCATTTGCAAATCTATTTTTTCACTGACCCCGTCCTAGCATTTTGTTAATGTCTAAATTGACAACAAAAATAGCTATTTTTAATAGCTCACTTTTATTATTTTTTGTGACGAAACTGTTAACATTTTTTTATTGAAACCAAGCGTACATTAAAGTATAACTTTCATAGTTCATTGTGTAAAATTTTCATAAAAAAATATTACAAAATATGGCAACGACAGCATTTACGCCGAAGCGTCTCGAAAAAAAGTTGAATTGCGGTGCCCCTCATAACTCGATACCGGATCATCTGATTTTAAAACAAGAAAAAGCGTTAAGTTCGGCCATGCCGAATCTTATATACCCTCCACCATGGATAGCATGCGACCTTACAAAATAACTCAAACGTAAAGAAAATAACAACGAAAAACACAAAAAAAAAATAGTAGATGAGAACAGTAAGAATCACAACAAGTAAGATGCTATATATGGGAGCTACATCTAAATATGGACCGATATCGCCCATTTTCAATCCCAAGTCACCTGCAACTATAAGAAGTATCTATACCAAATTTCAGACACATAGCTCAAGTATTTTAGATTGTAGCGTGAGTACAACAGACGGGCGGACAGACAGACGGACAGACAGACGGACATGGCTAAATCGTCTTAGGATTTTACGACGATTAAAAATATATATACTTTATGGGGTCTCAGATCAATATTTAGAGGTGTTACAAACGGAGTGACAAAATGAATATACCCCCCATCCTAGGTGGAGGGTATAAAAATAATTTACGTTACCTCGTAAATTATGTAAAGAAATAGTATTTACAATTTCAAAAGGATCGGTTCAGTAGTCTTTAGTTATGAGGGGCTCCGTCTTTGAAAACATATGATGTGGGAAAAACGCTTTTAAGTTTTTTATATAGTACTGAGTTACATATGAGGCGCGGTTGCTTCGACTGTTGTATCTTCGTTAATTTTGCTCCGATTCACCTCAAATTTTCACACAATATTCTAGAAAGGTTCTCTATTCAGAAAAAAAACTAAAAAAATAAAAAAAAAACAGTTTATAAACGTTACCATACATTATATTTAGATATAGCTTCCATATATCTACCACCGATTTGGCACATGTGCACTATATAAGCAACAGTGTTGAACCCATCTGTATAAAATTGGGCAGAAAGAAGTTCTTTATGTACAAGCTGATAATACTAATTTAAAGAAATTATGTTCAGATTTAGATATAGCTGCCATATATATATTTCGTCCGATTTGGCCCTTTAGCACTAAAGAAGCTGTATTACACATTCAATCGTTTTGAAATTTAGCAGGGTGGAGTGTCTTAATACGAGTTAGAAGAAAATTAGTCCCGATTTGACATCTAAGAGCTGTAGATACAGTATTTTATATCCGATCAGTGCGAATATCCGATCAGTGCGAATACAGAAAGAGGTTTCTATTTTACACGAATGAGTACTCAGGGAAAATCGATTCAGATTTAAATATAACCTCCATATATATGTTCCTCCTGATTTGGTTACAAAGCGCTATAGAAGTTGTACTTTACTTCCGATCATTACAAAATTCTCCAGAAAGATGTTTCTCAGTTTAGGAACGAATATTGCTTAATTTAGCGATTATCTGTTCACAATTAGATATATCCACATATATATGTTCTTACCCGTTTACCAATTATTGCAAATTATTATCACAATGGCCCTTATCGTATTGTTAGGGAGGTGTAGAGTATTATATATGTAGTCGGCCCGCCCGACTTTCTGCCTTTCCTTACTGGTTAAATGCATGAATGTTTGACACCGTGGTGTCAGGTATAAATAAGAATTTTCGTGAATTAAGATTTTCATTCCGTTTCCATATATAGCAATTATCCTCCCCTTATTTAGCAAAAAATATTGAAATCACATACAAAATTCAAAACAATAACGTTGTGAGTGTTTCTGGCGAAATTAAGTATGTGTGGAATTCATTACTTTTATCATCGTTCTGTTTGCTCCAATTTCCGTTTCCGGAAATTTCGTTTTCCTGAAAATGTTCTCAAATAATAAGGACGTGTTTTTTCCTACGAAATCTTCTGTATCGACTACTGGCGCAAATTCGCAATGCTTTGGTTACAAATGATGCTGTCATTTGCAGGAGAAACATTTTTATATAATGATTGATTGATTGAATGTTGCTGCAAACATTTCATGTCACTCGAATGTTTTAAATGATACAGAGAGGACCTGTGATAAGACTTTTTCGAAATTTCCAGTGAATTTTTGTCACAATTAAAAAATGATATTTTTAATTACTAATATGGGGATATGGTCACATTTATTACATAAAGCTTGGAATAAATCGTTGAACAATTTATTGAAATGGATTAAGGATATTTTTAATGTGTACCGTTGGCACATGTGGGCGAATATAAAAGTGGTATAACATTAAAATGTCTAAACTGTTGGTCAAATCAATGAACCAGAAATTTCTAGAGAAGTAAGAAATCGTATTCTTGAATCGCCTTGTTATAATGAAACAACTTATAGGTGTATTCAAATATTCACTTTGGACGAAAAATATTAAGACTATTGGCACTACCTTTCACCATTGTGGCGGTAATGCGAATAAAAAATTAATCATGATGATTTTATATCACAGTAATACTAACAAGTAAGAACGGTAGTAAGTTCAACCGAGTTGAATGTTATTACACCTATTACTATGGATGGCATTCAATTCTATCAACCAAAAATATTTAAGAGCAACCTTTATATGAAGTCTATATCAAAACGTATACCGATTTGGTAAATTTTCATTGTTCCGAATTTTAGTATAAATAAAAGAAACTAATAAATGTTAGACAAATCGAATGGAAAATGTGGTCTGTATGGTATAAACATATAAACATTGTGGTTGTAGGGTATTTACATTTGCAAGCGACCCCTAAATTTTGACTATATCAAAACATGGATCTTGGTGTGGAGAGTTATTTTTAAAAATCGTTTTCGATATTCATATTTTATTTTAAGAGCGTTGTAGACGTCTTAAATAACTGTATTCATGAGCGACATATTGTAAATTTTCCTTGTGAAGAATTTAATTTCTGTATCACAAACGGCAAATTTTCATTGTAAACATCTGGAAAATGTGGTATTTTTGGCTTAAATCTGTGTTTTGGCAATAACCGCCTAACACGGAAATCATGCTTTCGAGAAAAATCACTTTTTATTTTTATTTAAATAGTGATTACGACTTAGGTCAATATGTTTTTGTTAATATCTTTTCAAAAACAATGTAACAGATATAGGGATTTCACATAAACTTTCTTAAGTTGACTTTCGAGAAAAATCACTTTTTATATTTCTTTATGGAGACTACAGACCTAGATCAATATATTTTTGTTAATATCTTCTTAAAAAGCAATGTTATATATATGGGGATTTCACGAAAATATGGAGAATTTTTCATAGAATATTATAGCATACATAGCTATAATATAGCAATATTTCTGAAGTCGACTTATTGCTATTGCTTCTGCCACAGCGTATCTGCCCACAGCGTATTTGGGAGCGACATCTCTATACTTATAGAGGGACTATAAAAAATATGAATGGATTTGTAAAACAAGTAAGAAAGTTCAGTGGGGTAAGTCGACCTTTGAATCCCCTCACCTTAAGTCCCACAAAAATATTCGTAAATTTATTTATTTTTTGTTTTAATTAAATTATTATCAATTCAAATTCCATTTAATAACTTTAAAGAATGTACTGGTATTAAAGTTATAAGCTGCTAACTTTCAGTGCAAAATGGTCCATTTGTGTGGGTGGCACCAAACGGGGCGTGCCAATAACGCCCACTTTTCTCTGGATTCTAGGTACTGTAAAATCATAATACTGTACAAAATTTCATGTATTTGTTAACACTGGCATTAGAGTTATGAGCTGTTAAATTTTCGTGGAAAATAGTCCACTTGTGTGGGAGGTACCAAAACGGACGTGCCAATAATACGGAATTTTCTCTAAACTCTAGGTACTATAAAGGAGTTACACTGTACAAATTTCAAGAATATGTATGCACTGGTATTAAAGCTATAATCTGGTAACTTTTGGTGCAAAATGGTCCGTTCGTGTGGGAGGTACCAAAAGGGGCGTGGCAACACCGCCCATTTTTCTTGACGTGTTAGCCACTAATAAACTAATGCTATGTGTGGAATTTCAAAAAATTCGAGTAATTACTATAGAAATTATTAACGGATCAATATTTCACATAAAGCTAACCTTTTGTGGGGGAGGTACTAGAAGGAGTGGACCAATATGGCCCATCTTCGAACTTAGCCGGAGATAGCGAAAAATATTACCGCATACCAAATTTGAAGTCAATCGGTTAATCCTTTCGAGAGTTATCGTGCGCACCAGCCAGCAGACAGACATACAAAAAAACAAGTAAGAAAGTTCAGTCGAGTAAACCGACTAATGAATCCCCTCACCTTGAGTCTCAAAAACATTTTAGTAAATTTATTTTTTTTTTTGTTTTATTTAAATTTAAATTGCATTTAATTACTTTAAAGTATGTACTGGTATTAAAGTTAAAATCTGTTTACTTTTAGTACAAAGTCGTCCCAATAACGGTCACTTTTCTCTGGACTCTAGGTACTATGAAAGCATTACACTGTACAAAATTTCAAGTATTTATATACACTAGTAATAAAGTTATAAGCTGTTAAATTTTGGTGTAAAATGGTCCATTTGTGTGGGAGGTACCAGAAGTGGCGTGCAATTACGGCCACTTTTCTCTAGACTCTAGGTACTATAAAAGCATTGCACTTTACGAAATTGCAAGTATTTGTATGCACTGGTATTAAAGTTATAAGCTGGTAACTTTTGGTACAAAATGGTCCATTTGTGTTGGAGGTCCCAAAAGGAGCGTGGCAATAATGTAAATTTTTCACTGTATTGTAGTTACTATTAAACCATTACACTGTACAAAATTTCAAGTCTTTTTATGCACTGGTAATAAAGTTATAAGCTATTAACTTTTGGTTCAAATTTTTCTCTAGGTAATAGTGACTAATAAACTAATACTATGTGTATAATTTCAGAGGATTCAAATAAGTAGTATAGAAGTTTAAATAATCAATATTTCACTAAATATTGTGGGGGAGGTACAAGAAGAAGTGGACCAATATGGCCCATCTTCGAACTTTGCCGGAGATAGAAGAAAATATTACTACATACCAAATTTTAAGTCAATCCGTTACTCCTTTCGAGAGTTATCGTGCGCACCAGCCAGCAGACAGATGGACGGACATTGCTCATTCGACTTAAAATTACTCAAAACGGATATCTGCCGAACATACTTAGGGGTTTAGGTCACTCCTTCGATGTTTTACACTTTTGGTTCGTAGCAAATGATATATATATATACCCTGCACTCTAAGGTGAGGGGATAAAAACACACAGACAGACGGACGGACATTTCTCAAACGACTTAAAATGACTCAAATCGAATATCCGCCAAACATGCTTGGGGTCTTAGGTCACTCCTCGTAGCAAATGATATATACCCTCCTCTCTAAGCTGAGGAAATAATTATATCTGTGATGATTTCTTATCTTGAAAAGGTGGTATACAAGTTTGAAATTTCACCAATTTGCTCGAATTTATAGCGTTGAAGTACTATAGAAGCTACAGGAATTCAATATGTAACTAAATTTTAACCCCTTGTGATAGAGGAACCAGGAGAATTGGGCCAATATGAACCATCTTCAAACTTAATCCAACTTTTACAGAGATAGGAGCTCACATTCACAATTTGGTCACTCCTACAGAAAGTCATCGAATGCACCAGCCTGACAGACGGACGTACATAAAATGTCCTGAATTGTATTTTTGCCAAACATACATAGGATCATAAGTCACTCCTTCGATATGATATACTTTTTGCGTACAAAATGATGTATTCTATTTCACTTCGATGATATACTTTTTTCGTACAAAATGATATATTCTACTTCATTAAAATGAATATGTGCAAATTTTTTGGCATTTGTATGTTTCTAATACCTAAAAATACTGGCTCTAGGCCCACCGTTCAGTCATTTTAATTGGAAATAGTGTAAAGTAATATTACACAGTGCTTAAAATTTACACTTTAAAATTGTAACAGAAAGGAGATTCTACGGATATACCTATTTCGACCTTGCCGAATCCAGTGGTGCTAGCCGTTTTTCTAGGTTAGCTCTTGTTTCCGCGATATTCGGCCAAAAAGTTTGCAAGGAAATCAGAGAGGTTAGTTATTTCGGAGTTTCTTTTTAAGTGGAAGACATTGGAATACACGCTCCAAAGAAAGAAATAAAGGGGGCCCTTGGAGATTTTTTTCTCTAAACAATCATCACCGCTTCTCATTCCCTCATCACTAAAAAATTGCAAATCTTAGCTTATCATAAGTCAAAAGTCATAAAAACATTGGACAATTATTGTTGGTGTAGATTTCGATTTATTACATAATTTGTGTATTTTTCTTCATAGCAGAAAATATTTATAGATATTAGTTTATGACAGAAATTTTTGTAAATAACACTGTGCTCGAAATGGGCACTTTAAAAATTTAACTTTTAGTATAATTCACAATTCATTCACATTAATCACAATTATATGCCTGCCTTGATGAAATTTGTAACTTGCATCAGGGACGAAATGTATGGGTTAAAATCGCTTCAGATTTATATATAGCCCCCATGTATATGTACAATCCAATTTTGCATCTACATGGTATAGGAGCCACTTTAACAAAAAAAATTTTTCCTTATAGGAACTTCTTAATTTTGATAACAAAATCGTAATTTTTGACGAATTGCTTATGAGCGGCACAACTTCACATGATTATTTAAAAAAAAAAATTTATTATTTCGGAATCAAGCCTAACTTTTTGCAGGACAAAATGTTCCACATGGATTTCATAGAAAATCATTTAATTTATTATACTTAAATAATTGGATAGCCACACAATTACATTCTTAATTACATGCTGGTGACATTATTTTTAAAAATATTATATAACTGAATGACTGAATAATGACTGAATACGAATAACAGATTCAATAATATAAATGTGATTTGAAGAATAAATACGAGCACGATTTTACGTACGGATTTCAAAAGAGGATTACAACAAATTCTCAGGGACAACATGAATTTACGAGTATCAAAGGAATAACAAAAGACAACTTATTAGAAACTTGATTTATCGAGTTAAAATGTTCCCATTTAACAATGATTTTTCTCAAATAATTTGTTTCAAAACATTGTAAATCGATCATGTAAAAACGTTTTAGATGCATTTTAAGCACGTGTTGTTAAAGCGTTCCAAAACAGCGCTTTAACAAGGCTTTTTTCGTCGTACCGTCATAAATTTCTGGCTGGGTGTATACTCGTATAGGAAAGTTGTTTGGCTGAAAATAAACCACACCAAATTTGAAGTTCAGATTCAGAGATAGCTCATATATACTTAGTTTTATCTCGATATCGCATGCAAGGGCTTTACAATTCGCATTTCTGAACAGAACTTTATAAAATTTTGCTGATAACAGTACCCTAGACCTTGCCAAATTGAAAATCGGTTTAGATTTAGATGGAGCCCCTATATAAACCTTTATCCCGATTTTGCATTTAAGACCTATTGAATCTGCATTTTGGAACATAACTTAATAAATTTAGAAGATAATAGTTTTATAAACCGAAGTGAATTTTGAAGAAACCCGTTTCAGATTTTGTATCTAAGCGCTATAAAATATTTTTCTTGATATATCATTATCTTTAGGAAAACTACATTGCTAAAACTTTATAGTATTTATTGTTACTCTGCTCCAATAGGATTGTGTAGGTATCATATAGTCGTCTCCACCAAACTTTAGCTCTTCCTTAGAGTTTTATCAGATAAATGATAATTTGCTTGGAGATTTTACAACAATCTCATAATATAGTTTTTGGAATCTAAGAATAATTAAATTTGATATTTTCTATTACACTTCCCGACCGTAATTCTCTTAGTTAATCTCATTCATATTTTAGGAACTTTTCTCAACGGGTTTAAAACTATTTAATATTCTTAATCAAGAAATTGTATATGCGCACTAAAATTATGCTCAACTATTTATTGCGATGTCGAAGTGTATTATACGAATAAACCCTTTTGTGATCTCAATATGGCAAATTTTCCTAAGTAAGTTCATTAACACGAGGCATTCCATGCATTTCTCAACAAGAACACAGGGATGTGAACCCTTAAGGATTATCAACACATACTCGCGCACACACACACAGATAACAATGTCAATTTGTCTGCCTGTCTACGTATATGGAGTCTATTATTCTAGAAATCAACTATCAAAGGATTTCGACGTATGTCTAAGTATGTGTCGCTACTTGTTGTTAATATGACAAAGCCACACACAATTTCCTCAATAATTCCTTTTAATGGTCACAGATTTTCAAATTCATCATACTAACCCACCTAAACCGCCCACCGCCAGCTACCCATGAAAAAGGGACACTTTTATGGAGGATTCATGTGATTTAATGGCGCGCACCACCGTAAAATCACGAAACTATAAATGTTCCAAGGACACCAAAACCAGCAGAGCGCAAAAAACGCAAACAACGCCAGCAACAACATCTCCAGCCGACCACCACACGCCGAGGCATCCATTCATCCACAAATCGTTTGATCCATTCTCCCGTAAGAACTGAGAAGACAATAAGCAAAATTAAAGATGTTATTAGATTCTTTTATGGAGCGGATAAAAATAACAACAACATCAGGAATAGCAAAGCAACAACGAAAACAACAGCAAAATGCTTTGAAGGAAATGTCTGACTGTGAATAATAGAAAAATAAACTCATAAAATTGTTTACAGGAGACGAGATAAAAAGGACTCGCACAACAACCATCCAACCAACTCAACCAAAGCCAAAGCCTTAACCAAGAGCAGCAGCAGCAACACAGCACCGCCACCACTGCCACATCAGATGTTGAAGTTGGAATAGTTGACAAGAAATGCATAAATTCCTGACATTTGTGAAATGAACATTTGCCGCGACAGCAGCGCCCAGTAAAGCACAATATTCTCTTTGTCTATTGGAATCTGTGTTCGAGGGGTTAAAGCTAAGGGTGTGCAGTGAGTGGTTTCATAATCTCCATAGAAATCATAGAATATATTGTAAATATTCATTTTTATTGAAGGCAACTTTAATGGTTTCTCTCTGCCTTTTCTTCCTGCGGAATATTTGAATAGAAGTTCACACGGCCGACCGTGGCAATGTCATTCATTTCGCTGTAATGGAATGGTTACTGCCAAAATAAAAGATTCCGGCACGTAGTGTGAAACTTTCCTGGGGAAACCATTAAAAGAAATGTTCAACTAACACACCGCCGGCTTGTCGCTTAGGTGTTGCCGTGATTTCGCACTTTTTTCTTTATCTTTTTTACCCAGAAAAATGTGAAGCCTTCGTAAGGAATATAATCTTTAATTTTGTCAAGAAAGTGGAGAATGATGGGCAAATTGCAAAGAAAAATAAATTATGTTTGCCTTATGGAAAAAACTTGTAATGGTTGAGAATTCATATTCGTAAAAGTCGTATTACAAAAAAAAATGGACAGCTAAATAATTCGGGGAAAGGTGAAGTTTTGTTTGCTTTACCAGAAGGACATGTAAACGCTGTTCTAACGATTCCGTGATTCGGTAAAGCAAACAATTTGAGAATTTTTAAAATATAACATTTCTAAAAATATTTATTGCAACCACACCAAAATGGTCGAATATTTTTATATACACTATGCAAGAAATTTTTTTGGTGGCTCAGTATTAAAAACTGTTTTACGAAAACAAAAAAAAAAATTGCAATGAAGTTTGTTAAATTCAGTCAGAATTTATTTTGATTTGCTACCATATGTTTCAGTTACATTCTGTCGATTGCAAAAATAAAATAGAAACAAATACAAAAAAATGGTAGCGAGTTTCAATTGATTAGTAGAATTGACTGAGGATAGACACCACTTATCTTCAGAGTTCCATAGCAATTATGTATGTCTTTACCCTAAAGCAGCTGGAAATACTTATGGAAGTAGTAAATTCGATTTAACAAGAACTTCTAACCAAAACCGTACTTCACCTAACTAAGTGGATATATTGAAACTCTGATGCCAGTACATTTTTGTTTTCTTACTTGGGTTCGCTTCGCGAGCCACTAAACAAAATAGTTTTATCAACGGCTAATGCCGACGTACTTCATGTGTTTGTATTTTTTGTTGTTGTACATGTAGTATTGTAGTCACACGAAAAGGGCCGAATTTTTGCAATTAGCTTTTTATATGCTATACCGAATGTATTATGATTATAAATCAGTTTCCACCATAATTAATGAATTTGGTCAAAACTTGACCTGCAATTTAAGCATTTATAATTTATAATGCGCTACATCGTCCCTAGTGAAAAAGGCGTACTTGGTCCGTGTTTTGTTACAGCCAACATATAAAGGTCCCTTCCCAGAAAAAATCTTGACACTCTAGATAACAGTGTAATCAATTGTCTTACCTAAAATATAAGAATTTATTCTCTATATTACACTAGATCGTCGCTAATCATATAACCCCACAAAAAGATCAAAGACGAATTTGACTTCTTGGAATTGTGAAAATTACTCTATTAAAGCAGCAACAATTGTTAGTGAAAATGGTTACATAGGCCCTTAATGTTGCTCCGTGTATTGGCTGGCAAATAACGGGGGAGTGTATTATACAGCCGTCCCGTCCGACTTTAGTCATTCGTTACTGGTAATACCCTGAACCATATGATGGGGGTATACTAATTTTGTCATTCCGTTTGCAACACCTTAAAATATTTATCTGCCAACCCATAATCGATCGTCGTGAAAGACGATTTAGCCATGCCTGTCTGTCCGTCTGTTGATATCACGCTACAGTCCGAAATAATAGAGCCAGGTTGATCAAATTTGGTAGAAATACTTTTTTATTGTTACAGGTCGTTTGGAATTGCAAGTGGGCCATATCGGTCAATGTTTTGATATAGCTCTCTTATAGAGGTCGCACCAAAATAAGGTTTTTGAGCCATCGATTTTTACATTTTTAAAGCAATTTAGCTGGAACTTTGCAGTTTGTATTCTATCTTGACAAGAATTCATCACAGCAAATATTTTACAAAGCGGATCATATTTTGTTATATTCACCCTATAGAGGTCGCTCCAAAAAACGCTTATTTAAGCCATAAATACCACATTTTCTATGCGTTTTAACTGATTTTTTTTGAGACAAGAATTAATAACATTAAACATTTTTTAAATCAGTTTATATTTTGTTATAGTCCTCCTATAGATGTCGCTCCCAATAAGGTATTAAATAAGTAAGTTGAAACTTTGCAGTTTGTATTCTATTTTGGCAAGAATTCACCTCAATAAAATTTATAGAAATCAGTTAATATTTTGTTGTAGTCCCCGTGTAGAGGTAGCTCTCAAACATGGTAGCATGTCGAAACGTCCAGGGTCATAGTGCCCATGGACCTTATGACACTATAAAATGTGTCATAAGGTCCATGGACAATGAGAACCCGTTCGATTTCGGCGGGGGTTAGAGATGTTATCCTTTGAGGTTCTTCCAACGATGGCTACGTGGACCAAAGTGCCACTGGGTGGCCTTCGGCTGGGATACAAGATTTTCTCCTCTGGTTTAAGGTCCATAGACGGTGTGACACTTTCGAAAGTGTCATAACGTCCAAGGACTTTATGTCTCCTCAAATATGCTAATTTAAGCCATAAATACCAACTTTTCAGACGAATAGTTTAGCTAAAGAATTTGAGGCCTAAAATTTGCATCTTTCGTTTTTTAAAATATTTTGCTTTTGATCGTTCCACGATTTGCTCCATATCAAAAGATTTTTCCAGTAATAGAATTGAATGCAATCCATGGTAGAGGTTATAAAAGATTCGGCGTGGTCGAAGTTAATGCTTTCATTTGTTTTATGATACAAATGTTCAGTGAAAAAATGAGCATTTGACAATACTCATTTTGATATTCCACATAAATTGGTCATATCAACTTATTCCAATCTACGTCTCAAAACGTAAAATTTAAAATTATGTTTCACTGAAATTAAAAGTCAAGATTTTTTAAATATGATATTTTGCGAAAGGAAAAGTACTGAAGAACTTATTTCCAGCGAAACAAAATTTACGAATACTACGGTGGACTTTTCGTCGGCTTAATGCTAATTTGGTCCATACGCCATTTTTGTGTTTTTTGAGTTAGGAGTTGATAATATGGGTTCCAAGCATGCTCTTTCAGAATCTGCAATAATTTTTTTCCTATCTCGCCTAGTTTTCGAGATATTGGTAGGGTAAATTTGTTTTACTCTGAATAACGGGAAATAATTTCGATATTTTTGTTCTATATCTCAATTTTTCTATCGCCCTATATTTTTCACTCAGTATTTTACGTTCTTTCGATCACAATATGTAAATTAGTGTCCTTCCATACCGACCCTTTTTGTGGTCCATGTAATACAAATACGAAAAAATATTAAAATAAAAGTGGATATGGACCAAAATGCCAAGTACAAAAATTGTTATAACTTGCTTATTTTTGGATGTAATGGCATAGAAATGCATGAGAATCATACAAACACTGTTGGGAACCCTATGAAATAAAAAGTGTGTAACTCTTCAGTCCCGTTTTTACTCAAACAATAAATTGCGTTTATCTCCGATCATACAAAATGGCGTAGGGAACAAAATAGCATTGAGCCAACGTTTTGTCAACAAAAACAAAAAATCCTACACCCCGGGATTTAGTATAATTTACTTCGCTTGTTATACCCTCCACCATAGGATTGGGGGTATATCCATAAATTATATTTTAAGAAATTAATAATTGATTGAGCTCAAGGTCTTGTTTTTGTTGTTATTTATTTTTTCATATTTTATTTATTATTGCCGATATTTCGCAATTCTTTGAATTGCACCTTCAGGGTTGATCTACAATTAAATAAGGTATAAATAACACTTATATTAATATCACATTTATTTTAAAAATTGTTGTTAATATTTTCTTTTAAAAAACACACATCTAAACACAAAGTAAAAAGATCGCTTACATGTAAATATACTTAGTCAAACTTAAAAACTAGCGTAGATTCACCACCATCGTCAGTTGTTATTATTGCACTGAGTAGTTATTTCCATATTGCACGATCTCCCCTTTCGTGTTAGATGTCTGTAGCAGCATGCAGTGTTCTCCGTATCTGTTTTGTGGTTTATTCTCTTGTTAGTTGGTAGGCTGATGATGTGGAGCATTTCTAGCGTCAGTCGTCTGCTGTAGTGTGCTACAAACAGAGAGAAACTACAACAGACGACTGACGCTAGAAATGCTCCACATCAACAGCCTACCAACTAACAAGAGAATAAACCACAAAACAGATACGGTGAACACTGCAAACACGAAAGGGGAGATCGTGCAATATGGAAATAACTACTCAGTGCAATAATAACAACTGACGATGGTGGTGAATCTACGCTAGTTTTTAAGTTTGACTACTGACGATGGTGGTGAATCTACGCTAGTTTTTAAGTTTGACTAAGTATATTTACATGTAAGCGATCTTTTTACTTTGTGTTTAGATGTGTGTTTTTTAAAAGAAAATATTAACAACAATTTTTAAAGTAAATGTGATATTAATAGAAGTGTTATTTATACCTTATTTAATTGTAGATCAACCCTGAAGATGCAATTCAAAGAATTGCGAAATATCGGCAATAATAAATAAAATATGAAAAAAAAAATAACAACAAAAACAAGACCTTGAGCTCAATCAATTATTAATTTCTTAAATTAAAAATATAGGTCGAAAAATATACAAAACAAACAAATACATAAATTATATATATTCTTAATGGTCTTAAAATTCTAAGATGGTTTAGCCATGTCCGTCTGTTCGTCTGTTGTAATTACGCTACAGTCCGTAATAATAGAGACAGGTTGTTCAAATTTGGTAGAAATATTTCTTCTAGTTGCAGATTGTTTGGCATTGCAAATGGGCCCTATCGGACAATGGTTTGATATAGCTCCCATATAGAGGTCGCTCCAAAATACGGTTTGTGAGCCACAGATACCACATTTTAAAGCAATTTAGCAGAAACTTTGCAGTTTGCATTCTATTTTGACAAGAATTCGTCACAGCAAAAATTTTGCAATTTTACTCCGCTTGTGTATATTCATTTGGGGGTATATTCATTTTGTAACACCTCTAAATATTGATCTGAGACCCCATAAAGTATATATATTCTTCATCGTCGTAAAATTCTAAGACGATGTAGCCATGTCCGTCTTTCCGTTCGTCCGTCCGTCCGTCTTTTGGAATCACGCTACAGTTCGTAATAATAGAGCTAGGTTAATCAAATTTGGTAGAAATATTTCTTATAGTTGCAGCTTGTTTGGGATTGCAAATCGGCCCGCCCTATCGGTCAATGTTGTGATAGAGGTCGCTCCAAAATATGGTTTTTAGCCATAGATAAAGCAATTTAGCAGAAAGTTTGCATTCTATTTTGACGAGAATTCATCACACCAAAAATTTTACAAATCGGTTCATATTTTGTAATAGTCACCCTATAGGGGTCGCTCCAAAATATACGTATTTAATCCATAAATACCACATATTCTATGCATTTTAACTGAATCTTTGCATTTTGTATTTTATTAAGACAAGAATTCATCGCAGTAAACATTTTTTTAAATCAGTTCATATTTTGTCGCTCCCAAAAATGCTTATTTATGCCATAAACACTACATTTTCTAAGAAATTTATCAGAAACTTTGCAGTTTGTATTCTATTTTGGAAAATTAATCTCAATAAAATGTATAAAAATCAGATTTTATATTCTGGTCCCCGTAGACCTAGTTTTCAATTATGCTAATTTAAGCCATAAATACCACATTTTCAGCGATCGTTTTTATAACCTAGAACACACTGTGGTCCAGGGTATTATGAGTTTGTGCATTTGTTTGTAACACGCAGAAGGAGAAGAGATATACCCATCGTTTATTATACCCATCGACTTGGAATCACTTCCTGAGTCGATTAACCCATGTCCGTTCGTCCGTCTGTATATGTATCGTTGTAGTCAAATTGCAGATCGTATTTATGGTCCGATTGTGATGAAATTTAGCACAGTTTTCCTTTTTTGGCCAAAGGACGATCCCTATTGAAATCAGTAAAAATCGGTTCAGATTTAGATATAGCACCTATATACATATATGTTACACCCGATTTGACATGTAAGCGCTGTAGAAACTGTATTTTGTATAAGATCAGTACGAAATTTGGCAGCGAGAGTTCCCTTATTACATGAATGAACTCTGCCAAATTCGGGGAAATTCAGCTCAGATTTAGATATAGCCCCCATATATATGTTTCACCCGTTTTGACCTGTAAGCTCTGTAGAAACCGTATTTTAAATCCGATCAGTACGAAATTCGGCGGATAGAGTTTTTTGATTACATATATGAACACTGCCAAATTCTTATCGCATTGTTAGGGAGGTGTAGAGTATTATATAGTCGGCTCCGCCAGACTTTCTGTCTTTCCTTACTGTTTTTTTAATAATTTGCTTAATCAGAAAGGATCGTTTCATGATTTGCTCCATATCCGAAGATTTTTCCAGTAATAGAATTGAATGCAATCCATGGTGGAGGGTATATAAGATTCGGCATGGCCGAACTTAATGGTTTTATTTGTTTTTATTTTCAATTGTTTTTATTTGTAACATTTTATATCTCCTGATGATGTTCTTAGATTAAGAACGAAATATTGAGTTAAAAAAGAAGAAATATACAAATAAAGATCAAACAAGTAAAAGCATTTATTTCGGTCACCCCGAATCTTGTATACCCTCCACCATGGATTGCATTCAAATCTATTACTGAAATAATCTTGGGATGGAGCAAATCATGAAATGATCCTTTCTGTTTAAGCAAATTATTAAAAAAACGAATGTTGCAATTTTTAGCCAAATTTGAGGCCGGTAATTCTTTAGCCAAATTCTTCACCAGAAAAATGTGGTATCTATGGCGAAAAAAACATATTTGAGAGCTACATCTGCACGGGGAGTACGACAAAATAAACTTATTTGTATAAATTTTATTGAGATCTTAGAGAATTCTTGCCAAAATAAAAAACAAACTGCACATACATTTCTTAGAAAATGTGGTGTTTATGACTTAAATAAGCCTTTTTGGGAGCGACATTTATAGGTGGAATATAACAAAATATGAACTGATTTAAAAAAAATTAATGTGATGAATTTTTTTGTAAATTAAATAACAACTGCAAAGATTCAGTTAAAATGCTTAGAAAATGCTGTATTTAGGCATAAACACATATACTTTGGAGTGACTTCTATAGGGTGACTATAACAAAATATGAACCGATTTATAAAATTTTCGCTGTGATGAATTCTTGTCAAAATAGAATACAAACTGCATAGTTTCTGCTAAATTGCTTTAAAAATGTCTATGGCTCAAATAACGTTTTTCGGAGCGACCTCTATATGGAAGTTATATCAAAACATTGCCACATTACAATTCCACACAACCTACAACTATAAGAAGTATTTGTTCCAAATTTGATCAAGCTATCTATATTATTACAGACTGTAGCGTGATTTCAACAGACAGACGGACGGACGGACAGACAGACAGACATGGCTAAATCGTCTTAGAATTTCAAGATGATCAAGAATATATCGCTCACTCTCTTCAAGAGTGACATAACTCAAAATTTTAAATTATTGAGGTTGGTCAGCGAAATTTGGTCTATAAGTAAACAACCATATTTCGGATTATTCAAGCGTAGTTAAACATCTTATTTCATGTTACTTATCTTTTTATACGGACTTAATGTTACACATCTTGACAATTTTAAATTTTGAGTTATGTCACTCTTGAAGTGAGTGAGCGATATACTGAATTGGGTCGCAGATCAACATTTCAAGGTGTTGCAAACGAAACGATAAATTTAGTATACCCCATCCTATTGCGGAGGGTATAAAAATAACAAAAATCCTATGGCCTTGTTTGTTTGTTTGTTTCTTTATTAGAATTTTCAGTACAACAAGATTTTATCTTATAAATTACAGTACTGAAATTGCATTGTTACAAATTTGACATAAATAGGTTATTTAGATATTTTAAGTTGATAGATTTAACAATATATGTATAAAAAATAAATAAGTAAAATTTTAGCAATAACTATATTAGTTTACAATTAATTTGGTCGTTGTGCAAAGTATTCAAAAACACATCTCTTAAAACATATTGCGTTGCGTTTGCATTGTATATCATTAGGAAGTAGATTCCAGAGACGGATAGTTCTAATAAAAAACTGTTGTTCTGATATGTGTCGCCTGTGGACAATTTGGTTTATGTTATTTCCTCGATTTGATCTGGAGAATATAAGTTTTTCGAACAAGTACCTTGGTTCGGCTGTATATATGAGTTTATGCAAGAAGATTATTGAATTGAATTTTAAGCAGTTCTCTAGTGGCATTTTTAGTATTTGTATTGAATATTGGGATACCCTATCGATTTTTTTAATCCATATATGTATCTTGCCATGTTATTTAATGTGGCCTTCAGTGTTTTCTTGCTGTCAGCGTTACATCCCGAAAATATTTCAGCTCCATATAAGAGCACTGGTAGAATGTAGGATTTCACGAGGAGTAATCTTATGTGAACCGGGGTGAAGTGTTGGGTGATCCATAAATTTCTGAGCATGCTATAGACTTTTCCACAAGTTGCATTTATGTGGTCAGACCAGGTTAACGATTTGTTAAAAATAATGCCAAGATTTTTAGCTTTGTCAACTATTTTAATGGGAATGCTGCCGATGCGAATTGGAACTTCGTCCGTTACGTTTATGTTTCGATTACGTATCATGAGCGCTTTTGACTTATTAGGATTAAGTCGTAAGCCATTATCCGTGGCCCATTTTGAGATTCTTTTTAAATCTTCATTTAGTTTTGTTGTGCAGATGTTAATAAGGTTGGCGTGACAGGTAAAATATAATTGTACGTCATCAGCATACATTTGTATCTGTGTAAAACGTAATTGGCTTGGAAGGTCGTTCGAGTATATGGAGTACAATAGAGGACCCAGTATAGATCCTTGCGGAACACCTCGTTTTAGTGGCAGCAGACAGGATTGGCAATCGCCATTAACTGTGTATTGTACTCTGTGTGAAAGATATGATGACATAAGTTTTACAGCAGTGATGGAGAAATTGAAATTGCGAGAAAGTTTGTGGCAGAGAAGTGAGTGATGAACTGAATCGAAGGCTTTAGAATGATCGAGTAGTATAAGGAACGCGATCTCATTTAAGTCCAGTCCAGCTCGAATGTTCTCTACTACATCAGTTAGCGCGGTTATGCAACTGTGTTTAGGCCTGAAGCCCGACTGTCGTGGGGAAAGAAGGTTATTTTGTTTCATATAATTTTGAATTTGAATATGAACAATTCTTTCAAAGGCTTTGGACAAGTAGGGCAGTATTGCAATGGGTCTGAATTCATTACCAGTCTTCGGTATAGGAATCACTTTGGAGATTTTCATTCGGATGGGAAAGAGCTCGTAGTTATTGCTGTGTTGAATACATGCGTTATATGCGGCAAAACAAAGGGCAGAATGAGTTTGATGAATTTCGGATTTATATCGTCATGTCCTATTGAGTTTGACTTTATGGAAGTTATGCTTTCAAGGACTTCTCTTTGAGAGACAGTGCGGAAGGCGAACTCATTTTCCCTTATTGTGGTAACGCAAGGACCTGCATATAATTGGGGCTCTACATCAATCGTATCGATGTTCACAAACTTTGAATTGAGATCATTTACATCGATTGTTGCAGTGGAACTATTTGAATCCAAAAAACCAATATTTTTTATTTCTTTCCAAGTTTGTTGGCCACTTATTGCACGATTGAATTTATTATTACAATATTGTTTTTTGTCATGAAGTACTTTGCTTGTTACAGCCTTTCTCAATGATTTGTATATTAAGTGCTGTTCTAAAGTTCTGTATCTTTTCCATTTATTATATGCCGTGTCACGCTGTTGTATTAACAACTTGGTACCAGAATTAAACCACGGTTTAGTTTTTGAGCTCGTTCGACCGTGTTTTATGTTAACGTTATTGTTATACAAATGAAGTATATTATGATTTAGTGCTCCCAATTTGTCATTAACGTCTACACAATTATATACTTCATTCCAGCTTGTAGTAGAGATTAGGGATGTAACGAATATTCGCATTCGCATATGCGAACGCGAATTATTCGCATCATTTTAAAATTCGCTTTCGCATTCGCATTCGCAAAAACCATCTTTGGATTATTCGCTTTCGCATTCGCTTTCGCAAAAATATATTTCAGTATTCGCTTCCATTTATTAAAGTGTTAAATCTCCTTAAGGTAAGTACAGACGATTTGCAGATGGGACAACATTGCCAGAAAAATGGCGGAAAAATGCAACCCTGTGAATTTGCAACCGTGTGAACATACAATTTTTGTTTTGCAACGTTAGCAGAAAAGTCATTGCGAGATAATTTGCTGATTGTTATATGTCCGAAGTTTATGCATGTGACAATGGCGCCATTGCCAGAAAATCATTTTATTTGCAACACTGTCTATAATGTATTTTTAATGGCAATCCTGCATATAAATATTTACAAAATATATTGTAAATATATGAAATTGTAATGTGTTCTTGCAATCGTCTGAACTGTCAATTCACCTTTGCCTAACAATCTGACATTGCCCGTATATTTGCATCACTTTAACAGGGTTGATAATGTTTGCCGATCTGGCAATCGTCTAAACTCAGCTTTATTCCCTTCACACAATTTGAAGATATGTGTGTGCTTGTGGTAACAGGAGGTAAAACTATGGAAAACAGTCTTAATACTTGAATATCCTGGAAAAGTATCAATTCAGTTCCTTAAATTTGTTGGTACTAAAGGCTCTAACTATTATTCGCATTCGCATTCGCATTCGCTTTCGCAAAAATGCATATTTCACTATTCGCTTTCGCATTCGCATTCGCAACAAATATATTTCAATATTCGCTTTCGCTAAAGCCACTTTCGTTACATCCCTAGTAGAGATTTCCTCTTCTATTCCATGCAAGTTGATATTGTTAAAGTCGCGATACGAAAATGTTGTATCAGTAGAAATAACTGACAAGTTGTTTGGTCAAATATTTCAAAACAATTTTCAATTTCACCAAAAAAATATGTTTGTGAATTTTTTTGAAAAAAAAAAAAACGGTTGAGGAAAGGTCTGTCATCGAAAATACGTTGGGTTAAATTTTCTATGAACAATAAATAAGTTATCTGGATGGGCAAAAAGGACCGGTTGAGCAAAATGTCAAAATTCAACACCCTCCAACACGGACAGTCCTTAACCTATCTCGTTGAAATTTTGTGTCATGACTAATATCCGATAATGTATTCTAATTAATGTATTCTAAAATTCTGCACAAATATAGTTTATCATATCGGTCATTTCGGCTGAAAAATTGCAGCTTTAGTTTTTTTTTTTAATAATTAAAATATGTTCCACTTCAAGGATGTCATTATTCTGTTATCGAATTGAATTCAATCCATGAAGTATTTGCTAGTTTTATTTTCAAACAATGATTTCTATGTGGCTTGGTAAACCGATTAACTTAAAATCTTCTTTAAACTTTGTTTGTTTAAATTTTATTTAGAAGTATAAACAAATTTTTTTTGTTTTTTATATTTCGTTTTATGTTACCTATAGAAAAATAAAACAAATTTCAAAACTTGTTATATTTAGAAATAAAGAATCAATTAATGTATACTACAAGTTGTAATTATTAAAAAAATTGCAAAATTAAAACTTTTCTAACAATTTTTTTCTATGGAAAAAATCAATCTTCTTAAAATACGTTCTCCTTTTAAATGGATTAATTTGCACAATTAGTTTCTACATTTAGAAAGAATCACTTGGGATTTCAATGGAAAACCACCTCTGCAACTATCATTGGTTTTGTGTTAAATTTTTTAAATGCATTTGCGGTAGGGTTTGATTGATTATCTTTAGTTAAGTTTCTCGCACATGTATCCTTGGCGCGTAGTCGAAGGTTTTGTATGTACATTTGTGTGTAGGTATGCGTGCCACATAAGTATGTATGTATATACCGACCCTCTTAACTAATTGTAAATAAAGGCGATTAAAAATTCCCCCTCTCCCAGTTTTTCAAAAATTTAGCCGGATGTGCTCTTAAACTACTCGTAACGTAGAAAACTACATTTACCGAACTTTGAACATCTACGTCGCGGAGCAGAACAAATATCAAGGACCGCCATCTCTAACACCATCAAACACTGGCTCACTCACACAAAGACACACACACACACACACTCAGTCACTCACATTTCTTCGCTATCTATTCACAAGTTGTGAAGGAATACTTTGAAGATTGTAATCAAAGTTAGAATTCAAGCAAATTCCACATCAAACATTCTTTGCTTCTTCTGATGGTTAGGTAGGGACGACAAACGTCACGTCACAACTTCAGGACGTAGCGGATGAGCCACCAGGTTGGCTGGATGCTGGGCTAGGCTGTGTGTGCTGTGCCTGGCACAACCAACTAGTGGGGGAAACTTTCAACAATGAAGACTGCTGCCATGGGGGGAAGGCAGTGAAAACTCTAAGCAACAATTGAACGGATGAACATCATTTTAAATTTTTTGGGGAATGATGGATGGATGTGCGTTTCACTTATTTGTTTTGTTTTTAAAAACTTTCACTTTCAATCACAATTTGAGAATCACCTTTTTGTTTGGCTGCTTACCGGAGGAGAAAAAGGTAGGAAATTTAGTTTTCACTTTTCACTAGAAATCGGATGTGTGACACTTGGGATTTTTTTTAAATTTTATTTTTTCTTAATTTTTCTGGTTTTAATTTTTCTTAACCTTGTATTTATTTTTCTTATTTTACACTCGATTTTATTTTTTGTTTTCTTTTTATTAATTAATTTTTTGATTATTTATTTTTGAATTTTTTTATTTTTATTTTCGTTTTGGATTTTTTCAAAACACGCTCCACATATAACATTTCAAAGCACCAATCGCATGTGCTTTGGGAAAAGTTTCACGCAGACAATGCTAAATCCGGAGTACTTGAGAATTGTACGTCTAAGTACGCGTAGTCCATTCGGCACACTGATGATAAACTCTAAATGTTTATCAGAAATAAGTGAACTACGGACTGAACTCCTTGGCAGGCACACTCGCACACACACACACACTCGGCTCGGCAGTGATTCTTGCTATTCCCCTTTGTTACTGGCGTTCCTTCGATTTACGCTTTGGTGTTCAGGTTCGCTTTTGGGGGTGGTAGTGGGAGGCAAAGAATAATTGTGGAAGGGAAAGGACAAAGGCTTTGCAAGCTGTGGTGCTGCTGTTTATCTGAGCCAGTCGTTGTTGTCGTTGTTCTGGTGTTCGAAAACTCCAAATTCATCTGAGAGAAAAATCGTCGTTGTCACTGTCCTCGTTCTCGTCGTCGTCATCGGTTTTATGGTGGTTGTTGTAGTCGTCCTCGTTGCCTTCGTCATTGTCATGGCTGGTTTTTGGAAGGAAAACAGCTTCCTGAAAAAAAACACAGAGAACAGAAAATCTCCCGTTTTGTGTAACAACGACGACAACAACGATTCTCTGGGGGATAGAGCAGCTACAACACTGTTGTTCATATTGTGTGCAAACTTTTGACAGGCCTTGAAAGCTTTCAAAAAAAAGCTTTCTGCCATAAATCTCTTACAATAACCAAAAAGCTAAATCTCTTAAATTCGAACATACGAATGCAAATAAGAGAAAATTCGAATTCGAATTAAACTCTACACACCGGCACACTTGTTGTTCGATTTATCTATTCGAAATTTGATAAAGGGTAGATAATATCAAATGCGTGGTGAATTTATTCATTCCTCTCGAATATATTCCATAGAGAAGGTGAACAAATGGGGGTCCAACCGTTTAATTTGAATTATGTTTTTCGTACGTTATCACATTTTATTAGTAAAACGTGTTTGGGTTTTTTTTTGCTTGTTTGTTTATCTATTATTGCAGAATTATTGCTAAATTCAATTATTTCAGCTGTACATTGAAATGTGGTTATCCTCTTTGAATCGCCCCCGAAATATATATTTTTCCTGGAGTGATATAACTAACTTTGTCGCACAAATTAATATAATTGTGTATGTGACTCTTGCAAATAAATGGTTCAAGTGACACAAAAAGGGATAAATTATTTTTTTTCTTATTTTATTGTGGTTAGAGAAAATGATTAATTTCACATTTTTAATTTATTTTATCACTTGAAACAAAGTCATAAAAAACATTTAAGTGAATAAAGTTACGACAGAAGTAGACATAGCGTTTAATTGAATAGTGAAAATTGGATATATAAAAAGTTCAACTTTGTATTATCGTTGTAATTAAGTGTCATTAGATGTCAGAGGGTATTTGAAAAATTTAAATAATATAAAATAGGTTGTCAAGTGAACTATGGGCACTGGTGAGAGGTAACGAAGTCGCCAATCGGACTGGGTGTTGTAAGCTCGATTCCCATAGAGTCTCTCGGCTGTCGCTGAGAGATGTGCACACATGGTCCTTGTTTGTCTTTACATTGGTGATATTTTACATTGATGGGAACGAGCAATATCTTTGGTGTAATTGATTTCATCAATGTAAATATTAGGATATGTGCATGTTTTTTGTCTATAGGGTAATTCCAAAGAAAATCGACCCAAAAATGACGATTTGAAAATTTTACATTTTTGATTTTGCTTAAATTTTGCATGCGCATACTGCAAGATGTTACGAAATAATGATAGTTTACCGTATGTCAAAATTTGTAGCGGTTTAGATTTTATAGGGTGCCAAAGTAGGACATCTACATTGTTTTGTAAAAAATTAAGCTATGTTCAAGTCGCCATAACTTTTGAACGGAAAGTCAGATTTAATTGAAAAAGGTACCATCTTAAAGATATTAACGTTATTTCTAAGTATTATACACATAAGAATAAGTATATGTGTATTAAGGATATCAAAAGGACGAAAATGTCCTTAATCCTTGATTATCCTGAAAATTGTAAAAAACTAATCAGTACTAACTTCAGTTATTACGATTCATTGTGTTCAATACAATACAAATAATTTTAATTGACCGAATTACAGGAAGCAGCATGTGTATGTTTGTATTTTTATTTTCATTACACTTATGAATTTGAGCGGAACGAAGTTCGCCGGGCCGGCTAAATAAAAAAAAGTAAAAAAAAACAAGTAAAAGTGTTAAGTTCGGCCATGCCGAATCTTATATACCCTCCACCATGGATAGCATGTGACCTCACAAAATAACTCAAACCTAAAGAAAATAACACCGAAAACACAAAAAATATAGTAGATGAGAACAGTATTAATCACAACAAGTTAGATGCTATATATGGGAGCTATATCTAAATATAGACCGATATGGCGCATTTGCAATCCCAGACAACCTGCAACTATAAGAAGTATTTGTACCAAATTTGATTAACCTAGCTCTATTATTGCGGTCTGTAGCGTGATTACCACAGACGGACGGACATGACTACATCGTATTAGAATTTTACGACGATTAAGAATATATATACTTTATGGGGTCTCAGATCAATATTTAGAGGTGTTACAAACGGAGTGACAAAATGAATATACCCCCCATCCTATGGTGGAGGGTATAAAAATTACCATAAACATTTTTTTTGTTTCATAAAATAGTATGCCTCAAGCTACACAAAAAAATGCTTAGGTCTCAGATACAGGGTTTTCCAACAAGAAGTGTTATTTTGAATCACCCGGTATTTCGGTAGCTGTCACTTTTGAAGCTTTTATTCTTTGACATTTGACAAGTACAAACTACGCCATTACTAACCAGTAAGGAAATACAGAAAGTCGGGTGGGCCGACTATATAATACCCTACACCTCCCTAACAATGCGAAAATGGGCATTGCAATAAGAATTTAGCAGCGTTCATACATGTAATAAAAAAACTCTCTCTGTCGAATTTCGTACTGATCGGATAAAAAATACGGTTTCTACAGCGCATACATGTACATAAAATCGGGTGAAAAATATATATATGGGGCTATATCTAAATCTGAACGGATTTTCTCCGAATTTGGTAGTGTTCATTCACGTAACAAGAAAACTCTCTCTGCCGAATTTCGTACAGATCGGATATAAAATACGGTTTCTATAGCGCTAACATGTCAAATCGGGTGAAACATATATATGGGGACTATATCTAAATCTGAACCGATTTTCCCCGAATTTAGCAGTGTTCATTCATGTAATTAGGGAACTCTCTCTGTCAAATTTCGTACTGATCTGATATAAAATACAGTTTCTACAGCGCTTACATGTCAAATCGGGGGTAACATATACATATATGGGGGCTATATCTAAATCTGAACCGATTTTGATCAATTTCAATGGGGATCGTCCTTGGGCCAAAAAAGAGCACTGTGCTAAATTTCATCACAATCGGACTCATAAATACGACCTGCACTTTGATTACAAGAATACATGGACAGACAGACGGACATGGCTAAATCGACTCAAAAATTGATTCTATGACGATCGGTATAATAAACTATGGTTCTATTTCTTCTCTTTTTGGGCGTTACAAACAAATGCACAAAGTCATAATACCCTGTACCACAGTGTGGCGTAGGGTATAAAAATGGAACGATATTCGATTCAACAACTCATTGAAATTAATAAAATTCGAAAATCATCGAAAAATCATCTTGACTGATGAGGCCCATTTCCACCTCGGTGGCTACGTCAACAAGCAAAATTGTCGCATCTGGGCTCGGAAAACCCAAGAGCTATTGTTGAGAAGCCTCTCCATCCTCAACGTGTGACTATTTGGTGCGGTTTATGGTCCGACGGGGTCATCGGACCTTACTTTTTCGAAAATGAGGTTGGATCAACAGTTACGGTGAATGGATTGCGCTATCGAGAGATGATTAATGATTTTTTATGGTCGGAGTTGGATGGTATTGATCTGAACAACGTTTACTTTCAACAAGACGGCGCTACGTGCCACACAAGCAACGAAACCATTGCTCTGTTACCGGAAAAGTTTCCGGACCGTGTTATCTCTCGAGATATTGTGATTTAACACCTTGCGACTTCTTCCCTTGAGGCCACGTGAAAGACAAGGTCTACGCCAACAGCCCAGCGTCGATTCAAGACCTCAAAGGTAGAATTCGTGAGGCTATCGAGGACATAGGGCAGCCACTTTGCGATTTGGTTATGGAAAATTTCATGAAAGGATATGGTCCTTTAAGCGTAGCCGTTGTGACCATTTGGCTGATGTTGTTTTTCATTATTAATGGCATACCTTTCTCTTTATTATGAAATAAACATCTGATCATTTATCTCAAAAAATTGAATTTTTCTTTGAATACCCAAATAACACCTCTTGTTGGAAAACCCTTTACACAAAAAATATTCTTGCGTATTGTGTATATAATATTATGTCTTTGTATATAGGGTAATTCCAAAGGAAATCGACCCACTCTGAAAATTTATGAATTTCGATATTGCTGAAATTTTGCATGCGCATACTGCAAGATTTTACGAAATAATGATAGTTTACCGTATGTCAAAATTTGTAGCGGTTTAGATTTTATAGGGTGCCAAATTAGGACATCTACATTGTTTTGTAAAAAATTAAGCTATGTTCAAGTCGCCATATCTTTTGAACGGAAAGTCAGATTTAATTGAAAAAGGTACCATCTTAAAGATATTAACGTTATTTCTAAGTATTATACACATAAGAATAAGTATATGTGTATTAAGGTTTTCCGAGCCCCAGAGGACGAAAATGTCCTTAATCCTTGATTATCCTGAAAAATGTATTTTCAATTTTTGTAATTTTATTTCTGAATATTACCCCCATATTGCTCCATAAAATATAAAATTTTCAGAATGGGTGCTCAATGGGTTCAAAAGATATGACTTATTTAATGTCCGTCTGTCTGTCCGTTTAACTGGTTTATGCCAATGATATCTCTGAAAAGGAGTGACCGAATGACTTACAAATTAGTATGTGGTAATATTTTCCTCAAACCTACTTAATGTTTTGAAGTGGCCCATTTCGGACCCCTCCTTGTGGTACCTCCCACACAAACGGTTAACATTTTATGACATATTAAAGCTGTTATAACTTCTGTACTACTCATGGGAATCCAATGAAATTTCATACATAGTAATTATTTCACCGTATTTATAAGCTGAACAAAAATGGGCGAAAATGTCACGCCCCTTTTGGTACCTCCCACACAAAGGGACCAATTTTTACAATAAGTTCACAGCTTATAACATTAATACCAGTGCATAAAAATACTTCAAATTTTGTGCAGTGTAATATTTTTATAGTACCTACAGGCCAGCACAAAGCGGGCGTTATTGCCCCGCCCCTTCTAGTACCTCCCACACAAATTCTAACAATTTTGTGAAATGTTGAAAAATTATAAGCTCATTAAAATAAACATATAAATAAAAAGCTCTAACATTTCATAAAATTATTAGAATTTGTGTGGGAGGTACTAGAAGGGGCGGGGCAATAACGCCCGCTTTGTGCTGGCCTGTAGGTACTATAAAAATATTACACTGCACAAAATTTGAAGTATTTTTATGCACTGGTATTAATGTCATAAGCAGTGAACTTATTGTAAAAATTGGTCCCTTTGTGTGGGAGGTACCAAAAGGGGCGTGACATTTTCGCCCATTTTTGTTCAGCTTATAAATACGGTGAAATAATTACTATGTATGAAATTTCATTGGATTCCCATGAGTAGTACAGAAGTTATAACAGCTTTAATATGTCATAAAATGTTAACCGTTTGTGTGGGAGGTACCACAAGGAGGGGTCCGAAATGGGCCACTTCAAAACATTAAGTAGGTTTGAGGAAAATATTACCACATACTAATTTGTAAGTCATTCGGTCACTCCTTTGCAGAGATATCATTGGCATAAACCAGTTAAACGGACAGACAGACGGACATTAAATAAGTCATATCTTTTGAACCCATTGAGCACCCATTCTGAAAATTTTATATTTTATGGAGCAATATGGGGGTAATATTCAGAAATAAAATTACAATAATTGAAAATACGTTTTTCAGGATAATCAAGGATTAAGGACATTTTCGTCCTTTTGATATCCTTAATACACATATACTTATTCTTATGTGTATAATACTTAGAAATAACGTTAATATCTTTAAGATGGTACCTTTTTCAATTAAATCTGACTTTCCGTTCAAAAGTTATGGCGACTTGAACATAGCTTAATTTTTTACAAAACAATGTAGATGTCCTAATTTGGCACCCTATAAAATCTAAACCGCTACAAATTTTGACATACGGTAAACTATCATTATTTCGTAAAATCTTGCAGTATGCGCATGCAAAATTTCAGCAATATCGAAATTCATAAATTTTCAGAGTGGGTCGATTTCCTTTGGAATTACCCTATATACAAAGACATAATATTATATACACAATACGCAAGAATATTTTTTGTGTAAAGGGTTTTCCAACAAGAGGTGTTATTTGGGTATTCAAAGAAAAATTCAATTTTTTGAGATAAATGATCAGATGTTTATTTCATAATAAAGAGAAAGGTATGCCATTAATAATGAAAAACAACATCAGCCAAATGGTCACAACGGCTACGCTTAAAGGACCATATCCTTTCATGAAATTTTCCATAACCAAATCGCAAAGTGGCTGCCCTATGTCCTCGATAGCCTCACGAATTCTACCTTTGAGGTCTTGAATCGACGCTGGGCTGTTGGCGTAGACCTTGTCTTTCACGTGGCCTCAAGGGAAGAAGTCGCAAGGTGTTAAATCACAATATCTCGAGAGATAACACGGTCCGGAAACTTTTCCGGTAACAGAGCAATGGTTTCGTTGCTTGTGTGCCACGTAGCGCCGTCTTGTTGAAAGTAAACGTTGTTCAGATCAATACCATCCAACTCCGACCATAAAAAATCATTAATCATCTCTCGATAGCGCAATCCATTCACCGTAACTGTTGATCCAACCTCATTTTCGAAAAAGTAAGGTCCGATGACCCCGTCGGACCATAAACCGCACCAAATAGTCACACGTTGAGGATGGAGAGGCTTCTCAACAATAGCTCTTGGGTTTTCCGAGCCCCAGATGCGACAATTTTGCTTGTTGACGTAGCCACCGAGGTGGAAATGGGCCTCATCAGTCAAGATGATTTTTCGATGATTTTCGAATTTTATTAATTTCAATGAGTTGTTGAATCGAATATCGTTCCATTTTTATACCCTACGCCACACTGTGGTACAGGGTATTATGACTTTGTGCATTTGTTTGTAACGCCCAAAAAGAGAAGAAATAGAACCATAGTTTATTATACCGATCGTCATAGAATCAATTTTTGAGTCGATTTAGCCATGTCCGTCTGTCTGTCCATGTATTCTTGTAATCAAAGTGCAGGTCGTATTTATGAGTCCGATTGTGATGAAATTTAGCACAGTGCTCTTTTTTGGCCCAAGGACGATCCCCATTGAAATTGATCAAAATCGGTTCAGATTTAGATATAGCCCCCATATATGTATATGTTACCCCCGATTTGACATGTAAGCGCTGTAGAAACTGTATTTTATATCAGATCAGTACGAAATTTGACAGAGAGAGTTCCCTTATTACATGAATGAACACTGCTAAATTCGGGGAAAATCGGTTCAGATTTAGATATAGTCCCCATATATATGTTTCACCCGATTTGACATGTTAGCGCTATAGAAACCGTATTTTATATCCGATCTGTACGAAATTCGGCAGAGAGAGTTTTCTTGTTACGTGAATGAACACTACCAAATTCGGAGAAAATCCGTTCAGATTTAGATATAGCCCCATATATATATTTTTCACCCGATTTTATGTACATGTATGCGCTTTAGAAACCGTATTTTTTATCCGATCAGTACGAAATTCGACAGAGAGAGTTTTTTTATTACATGTATGAACGCTGCTAAATTCTTATTGCAATGCCCATTTTCGCATTGTTAGGGAGGTGTAGGGTATTATATAGTCGGCCCACCCGACTTTCTGTATTTCCTTACTGGTTAGTAATGGCGTAGTTTGTACTTGTCAAATGTCAAAGAATAAAAGCTTCAAAAGTGACAGCTACCGAAATACCGGGTGATTCAAAATAACACTTCTTGTTGGAAAACCCTGTATCTGAGACCTAAGCATTTTTTTGTGTAGCTTGAGGCATACTATTTTATGAAACAAAAAAAATGTTTATGGTAATTTTTATACCCTCCACCATAGGATGGGGGGTATATTCATTTTGTCACTCCGTTTGTAACACCTCTAAATATTGATCTGAGACCCCATAAAGTATATATATTCTTAATCGTCGTAAAATTCTAATACGATGTAGTCATGTCCGTCCGTCTGTGGTAATCACGCTACAGTCCGCAATAATAGAGCTAGGTTAATCAAATTTGGTACAAATACTTCTTATAGTTGCAGGTTGTTTGGGATTGCAAATGCGCCATATCGGTCTATATTTAGATATAGCTCCCATATATAGCATCTAACTTGTTGTGATTCCTACTGTTCTCATCTACTATATTTTTTGTGTTTTCGGTGTTATTTTCTTTAGGTTTGAGTTATTTTGTGAGGTCACATGCTATCCATGGTGGAGGGTATATAAGATTCGGCATGGCCGAACTTAACACTTTTACTTGTTTTTTTTTACTTTTTTTTATTTAGCCGGCCCGGCGAACTTCGTTCCGCTCAAATTCATAAGTGTAATGAAAATAAAAATACAAACATACACATGCTGCTTCCTGTAATTCGGTCAATTAAAATTATTTGTATTGTATTGAACACAATGAATCGTAATAACTGAAGTTAGTACTGATTAGTTTTTTACAATTTTATCAAAACTTAAAACTTCAAGACGATTGGTGCAATGGTTTTCATATTTCGTTTTCAGTATTGGATTCATATGGGTTACGTGCTCGATAATTTGATATAATATTTTTTGTGTGGAAGGCACCACACGTGAAAGAACTGTTCTCGAGTAATGAGGTTGTGTTGACCATACCACGCACCTTTGCCCAATCCCAAATGTTCTTAAATAGTCCTCTTTGGGATAAAACGAATTCGTGAAGTCCAGAATCGTGAAAAACGAAATATCCGTTCTCGAAGTTATGAGATTATGAAATTTTAGTTGTATAGTACTACATATTTACAGAGATTTGGGTTTGTGTCCAATAAAATGCTTCTGAAAGGATAAAAATAACACTGATATTTGTTAAAGCGTGAGAACTGACCACTGCCCACTGGTTAAAATCAGATTCTGTGAAAAGTCCGACTTTTTGACAGCACTCGTGTCTATCTATCCATATGCAAAATTTAAGCTTTGTAGCTCGTATAGGAGACTCAGCAAATCCAGCGAGCATCCGCCATCTATACATATGCACATCTGTTTGTAGGCTCATATTTCTTAAAAGACATTTTAAGTACTGAAATAGTGACAATTGATTTTGTCACTGCAGTTTGACCTCAGTCTGGACATTGAAAAGTTGTTTTCGAATCCCTTTTGAGATATGTATGTACAGTCGAATTCGCTTAATAGAAGTGGAAATGTACAGCATTTGTTTCATTTATCCGAGGTTTTCAATAATGCGAAGTCCGGATACATGAAATATGCTTCTTTTATTCGAAGTTCGGATAATTGCAATTTTTTGCAACTAAGAGAAGTTCGGATAAATGAAAACTCTTTCAATTAAACGATCGAATTGAAATTCAAATGTATTATTATTAACGTAAGTGTACATTAAACCACATAAAGGATTTTAATTCAAAAATAAATATGTTTTAATTAAAATTGTCTACTATGTTCATTTGATTAAATTTGTATACCCTCCACCATAGTATGGGTGGAATATTCATTTTGTCACTCCATTCGTAACACCACTAAATATATATTCTTAATTGTCGCAAAATTCTAAGACGATTTAATTATGTCCGTCTGTCCGTCCGTCTGTTGTAATCACGCTACAGTCCGTAATAATAGAGCTAGGTTGATCAAATTTGGTAGAAAGAAATGTGCCATATCGGTCAATGTTTTGGTATAGCTCCCCTATAGAGTTCGCTGCAAAATAAGGGGTTTAAGCAATAGCCACATTTATAAAACAATTTTGCAGAAACTTTGCAGTTTGTATTCTATTTTGACATGGATTCATCACAACAAAAAATTTACAAATCGACTCATATTTTGTTATAGTCACTCTATAGAGGTCGCTCCAAAATATACGTATTTAAGCCATAAATACCACATTTTCTAAGCATTTTAACTGAACCTTTACAGTTTATATTTAATTAAGACAAGAATTCATCGCACTTAAAATTGTTTTATTTATCATATAGATGTCGCTTCCAAAAAGGCTTATTTAAGCCATAAACACCACATTTTCTAAGAAATTTAGCTGAAACTTTGCAGTTTATATTCTATTTTGGTAAGAATTGATGTCAATAAAATTTATACAAATACTTTTTTTTAGTCCCGTGTACGAGTAGATGTAGTTCTCAAAAAAGGGATTTTAAGCCATAAATACCACATTTTTCATTTAAAGAGTTTGGCTAAAGAATTTGCGGCCTAAAAATTGCAACGTTCGTTTTTTAAATAATTTACTTAAACAAAAATGATGTTTCATGATTTGCTCCATATGAGTCATTCCATGCCAAACGGGACGATTTTTGATATCACTATTTTTGATTGCTTCGAAATTTTGTGTATGCACGATTTACCTAAAAATATCTTATACGTAGTTCAAGAAAAATTTTTATAAAAATTTCTTTAAGAGTTATGAGCAATTTAAAGTTGATGAAATTACGTTTTTTTCTAAAAGGTGTGTTCATTCTTTTGCTTGTATCTCCTGAAATACGTGACCGATTTTAATGTGCTATAACTTTTTATACCCTACACCACACTGTGGTACAGGGTATTATAAGTTTGTTTCACGGCAGATGTTTGTAACACCTTAAAATAACACAGCTAGACCCACCTTAAAGTATACCGATCGACTCAGAATCACTAGCTGAGTCGATTTAACGATGTCTGTCCGTCCGTCCGTCCGTCCGTCCGTCTGTCCATGTAAAGTTGTTCGTCGACTACAGGTCGCAATTTCACTCCGATCGTTCTGAAATTTTGCAGTTTAGAGTATTTCGCGGCTGTTAAGATCGCTATTGAATTTGGTTGAAATCGGTTCAGATTTAGATATAGCTCCCATATATATCTTTCGTCCGATTTGGCCCTTTAGTCCTATCGAAGCTGTATTTTACATCCGATAGTTTTGAAATTTAGAATGGTAAAGTTTCTTGATCCATGAACCAACATTGCCGAATTTGAAGAAAATCGGTTCAAATTTAGATATGGCTCCCATATATATCTTTCGTCCGATTTGGTCCTTTAGTCCTATAGAAGCTGTATTTTACATCCGATCGTTTTGAAATTTAGAATGGTAGAGTTTCTTGATCCATGAACCAACATTGCCGAATTTGAAGAAAATCGGTTAAGATTTAGCTATAGCTCCCATATATATGTTTCGTCCGATTTGGCCCTTTAGTCCTATGGAAGCTGTATTTTACATCCGATCGTTTTGAAATTTAGAATGGTAGAGTTTCTTGATCCACGAACCAACATTGCCGAATTTGAAGAAAATCGGTGCAGATTTAGATATAGCTCCCATATATATCTTTCGTCCGATTTGGTCCTTTAGTCCTATGGAAGCTGTATTTTACATCCAATCGTTTTGAAATTTAGAATGGTAGAGTTTCTTGATCCATGAACCAACATTGCCAAATTTGAAGAAAATCGGTTAAGATTTAGCTATAGCTCCCATATATATGTTTCGTCCGATTTGGCCCTTTAGTCCTATAGAAGCTGAATTTTACATCCGATCGTTTTGAAGTTTAGAATGGTAGAGTTTCTTGATCCATGAACCAACATTGCCAAATTTGAAGAAAATCGGTTAAGATTTAGCTATAGCTCCCATATATATGTTTCGTCCGATTTGGCCCTTTAGTCCTATAAAAGCTGTATTTTACATCCAATCGTGTTGAAATTTAGAATGGTAGAGTTTCTTGATCCATGAACCAACACTACGGACTTTGAAGAAAATCGGTTAAGATTTAGCTATAGCTCCCATATATATGTTTCATCCGATTTGGCTCTTTAGATCCAATCGTTTTTATACCCTACACCACACTGTTGTACAGCGTATTATTTAAGTATGAAATGTCCCAAAAGTAAATTTATGTAAACAATTTATACATGAATTACAAAATTTATATATCAGAGTTATTCAATATTACGAGAGTGGTGTAGGGTATTATATAGTCGGCACCGCCCGACTTTAGCCTTTCCTTACTGGTTTTTAAGTTAATTTCAACTACTACAACTAACTGGATTAAGCACTGCAACAAATATACTAATTATACCCTACACCACACTGTGGTACAGGGTATTATAAGTTTGTTTCACGGCAGATGTTTGTAACACCTGAAAATAACACAGCTAGACCCACCTTAAAGTATACCGATCGACTCGATTTAACGATGTCCGTCCGTCCGTCCGTCTGTCCATGTAAAGTTGTTCGTCGACTACAGGTCGCACTTTCACTCCGATCGTTCTGAAATTTTGCAGTTTAGAGTATTTCGCGGCTGTTAAGATCGCTATTGAATTTGGTTGAAATCGGTTCAGATTTAGATATAGCTCCCATATATATCTTTCGTCCGATTTGGCCCTTTAGTCCTATAGAAGCTGTATTTTACATCCGATCGTTTTGAAATTTAGAATGGCAGAGTTTCTTGATCCATGAACCAACACTGCTGAATTTGAAGAAAATCGGTTAAGATTTAGCTATAGCTCCCATATATATGTTTCGTCCGATTTTGCTCTTTAGTCCTGTAGAAGATGTATTTTACATCCAATCATTTTGAAATTTAGAATGGTAGAGTTTCTTGATCCATGAACCAACACTACCGAATTTGAAGAAAATCGGTAAAGATTTAGCTATAGCTCCCATATATATGTTTCGTCCGATTTGGCCCTTTAGTTCTATAGAAGCTATATTTTACATCCAATCGTTTTGAAATTTAGAATGGTAGAGTTTCTTGATTCATGAACCAACATTGCCGAATTTGAAGAAAATCGGTAAAGATTTAGCTATAGCTCCCATATATATGTTTCATCCGATTTGGCTCTTTAGATCCAATCGTTTTTATACCCTACACCACACTGTGGTACAGGGTATTATTTAAGTATAAAATGTCCCAAAAGTAAATTTATGTAAACAATTTATATATGAATTACAAAATTTATATATCAGAGTTATTCAATATTACGAAAGTGGTGTAGGGTATTATATAGTCGGCACCGCCCGACTTAGGCCTTTCCTTACTGGTTTTTAATGTTTTTGCCCTTTTATACTTTCTATTGCGATTTTCAAAATGATTACACCCTTAGATTTTTTTGAAATTTTAATGTCGTGTTCTGAGATGTCTTTGTTAACTACTGTATGAATTTGGAAGTGGTGAATTGATGGGAACTATTTTTTACGATTTTTTATAAAAAAAAAACCATTTGCATAATTTCTGTGAATGTGCTTTAAATAATTACATAACCTTGTCAAAAGGCATTAACTTTTAATAATGATAAAAATGTTTCAATTACGTGGAGCTAATTTCATTGGAATGAGATTTTTTTGAGTAATTTTTATTCCAATTAAGCGATTTTTCAATTAATCGGAGTTTCAAATAACCGGACTGAAATGTATGAAAAATTATCCGAAATAATTTATTAAAATATTTTGTTTCAATTATGGTACTTTTCAATTATGCGGTTTGTAATTAAGCGGATTCAACTGTTCGTTTATATTTTTAGATTCTTAGCTTTTACATAACTTTTAAAATGACTGAAATACCAACAAAAATGTGATTACTGCTATACTGACCACAGTCAAAGAATTAAAAATTATTTTTCGCGTTTATAATTGATGTCTATATAACTTAATTTTTAAAATGTTAGCTTTTGATAATATAAGATGCTTCTTAAAGGACAAAGCGTTTGAACTGACCACAGGGCAAAAATGACTACGTAAAAAGTCCGCGGCTTATACAGCACTATGGTTGTGCACAATTTCAGCTTTCAAGCTTTTGCAAGAGCCTCAGCGGTTAAGTGGACCGCATTTTGGGGGATTTTTCGGGAATTTTCTTGGGTATTCTTCTGTTTGGCGGGAAACGAGTCCGAATTAGTGCGAATCATCGAAGGCGTTCCATTTTTTGAAAACTAGCATCGCACAATGGGAAAAAGTGCTAAATACGCGCGCATAGCAGTATTTTCTTTCTCATGGCTATACCGTTAGAAATAGAGTCCTACGGTTTGGACCATCTTCAAGCGAATTCTTTGAAGAAGAGCTACATAGCGTTACAAGTACACAACCGGTTAATGTTTTTGAAATTGAAACCAATCGTAATGCAATATTTTTGAAAGCTGAAGTTTTGCTCTAATGCACCTACACACTACAAACTTGCAACCGGACGTATTTATTACCGGATTTTGCCGAAATTTCGTAAAAGTTTTTTTTTGGACCAAGAAAATTGGTCGATGTGTTTCGGGAAAATCGGTTCATAAATAGATGTAGCTCCAATACATATTTTCTATATTTAAAGTAAAAAAGCACATATTTAGAGTACAAAAATCGGCCATATCTCTAATCCCTACACGAGGCAAAACCGCTTTTTTTGATATGTATGAATCGGAAGAAAATATATTTGGAACACAAATTTTTAAAAATTATATATGTCTGAGCAAATATGTTTTATTTGAAAATTAATAAAATATATTTGGAATCCATATATTAATATATTACAACAAAATTTATTTGCAAACTAAATTTCTCAAATAAAACATGTGTTTAAATACAAATAAAATTATTGTTTAGGAATTTCTCCAAATATATTTTATTTAAAAAAGATTTTCAAAACTTTGACTGACTTTCGAATTTCAGTTTTAATTTTTCCTTGTTTTAGAATTGTTCCTTCCAGTTATGATACCATATTAACTTCCGTTTTAAATCAGTCATTTCATAATTCTGAGTATTCCAAGCCATCATTAGTTGTCAATCCTCTAAGTAATTTATTTTAATCGAAGATTATACGATTTCAATTACACTGTGCTCGAAATGGACACTTTAAAAATGTAACAGAAAGGAGGCCCTATGGATATACCTATTTCGACCTTGCTGAATCCAATGGAGCTAACCGTTTTTCTAGGTTAGATCTTGTTTTCGCGATATTCGACCCCAAAGTTTGCAAAAAATCAGAGAGGTTAGTTATCTCGGAGGTGATTTTGAAGTGTAAGACTTCCGAAAACGCGCTTCAGTCAAAAGAACGAAATAAAGGGAACTCTTCGAGTATTATTTCTCTCAAAATAGTCAACCACGCTTCTCACCACTTTACCCCCGAAAAAGTGCAATCAAATCTTATCATGTGTCAAACGTCATACAAAACATCGACATTTTTAGTTTGTGTCTTTGAGAAAAATGTTCCTCGCGAGAAATTACTATGAGTCTCCTTTCAACATATTTATGAAAAATTAACAGGTTTCACAATTTAGCAGGTTTTGTTGGTTACCTTTGAAATTTCCATTAACACTAACGAAAAAATAATTTACAAAAATTTAAGTCAAAAAATTTTATTTCAAATATTTTCTGCTATGAGCAGAAAAATGCACAAATTATGTAATAACTCGAAATTTGCTTAATTCCCATAAAAAATTTGAGAAAGGACTTAAAGGACTACTTCGCGAGGAATATTTTTCTCAACGATGCCTACTAAAAATGTCGGCGATATGTATGATTTTTAACATATGATAAGATTTCATTGCACTTTTTCAGGGCAAGGGGGTGAGAAGCGTGGACGACTGTTTTGAGAAAAATAATTGTCCAAATGTTCCCTTTTTTTCGATCTTTGGACTGAAGCGTATATTCCGAAGTCTTCCACTTCAAAATAACCAAAGAGATAAGTCACCTCTCTGATTTCCCAACAAACTTTGTGGTCGAATTTCGCGAAAACAAGAGCTAACATAGAAAAACGGCTAATGCCACTGGATTCAGCATGGCCGAAATAGGTCTATCCATAGGGTCTCTTTTCTGTTACATTTTTGGACTAGCACAGTGTTATTATTAATTATTATTATTTTACGAACATTTAACATTTCTAAAAAAATAACATTGAATTACTGAAAAATTTAACAAAATTTATGTATTTTCCGAATACTTAAATGCAAATAAATATTTGTTTCGGATGATAATAGTCCCAAATAAAGCATAATGAGATGTAGGTTAGGTTAAGATTTGTTTAGAAAAATATCTTCCCAAATATATAATTTTTGTATGTACTATATATTATATGTTTAGAGTGTACCCTAAAAATGTATATGTTTCAAACCGAATATACTACAGAAGAGATTTTTTTCAGCGTGTTGTGATCCAAAAAAGTTGTATTCCATTTACTGTGGATATTTTTTTTTTAAACAAAAAGGGTGTATTTTTACTTTGAAATATCTCTTCATTTGAAGATGGTAAGAATAGGTCTTATATAAATTATATGTTACAATCCCGGTCGCATTTCACCAACAAACGAGAATTCTACAGCATTTTAATATATACATTTTATCATCGCAATGTTATTTGCATTTATCAGTAAAAAGATAAACTTTGAATGGTAATAACTCGAAATTGCCTGAAGATATTTTCATAAAATTTGAAGGTATTTATATTCAATGTTATCCACAATAAAACAGCATTCCCAAAAAAACTGATTTTTGGTAGATGTTTTCAAAGTCCTATGCGCGTATATTTCATAAAATTTTCCCATCGTGTATCGTTACGAAGAAAACAATGGCTATTTGCAAAAAATCTATGGATAAATTAGGATCCATATTGTAAAAGTAAGGGAAATTAAAAAAAAATCATTTTATACACTCACTTTTGTGATACGATGGTATATATCATTTGCTACGGCCAAAAGTGTAACACATCGAAGGAGTGACATAAGAACCTAAGTATGTTTGGCGAATATCCGTTTTAAGTCGAATGAGCAATGTCCGTCTGTCTGTCTGCTGGCTGATGCGAACGATAACCCTCGAAAAAAGTAACCGATTGACTTCAAATTTGGTATGTGGTAATATTTTTATCTATCTCCGGCTATCCATTAAGCCCTAAATTGTAAAAATCAAACAATCCGTTCCCGAGCCATTCTGCTGTGCTGGCTGTGTCGCGCCCCCTGACCAATGCAAAATTTTCCTCTATGGGGTTCTTTCTAAGGTCAGTAAAAAATATGTTAAGCCCAAAATCGGAAAATTTTAACGCTCCATTCTCGTTTTTGGATGATGTATTCGACAAAAAGATTCCTTGTAAAAATTCACTATCACTCCCCACAATACACTAATCCAACGGTTTTTTCAATATATCGTTTTTATTGGTTATTTTTGAACAATTGAAAATAAGGAAGCATTTCATGATCAAACAAAGGTAAATGCATTACCAATAACTACTAATAATAAAACTGAGTGTGCAAAATGCACTTTATAAGGCTTCGGAATAGATGTTCCATGTCAAAGAGCAAAATAATGGTGGCACTCTAGAAGTATTTTTCCTAAGCACCTCTAAAAATAATGATATATCAATACTCGTAGTCGTAGAAATCGATGGCTATTTTGAATGATGTATTCGACAAAAAGCGTAAAAAACCACTAAAGGTCCCCACAATGCACTTTAATGGCAAACAAGTGGTTTTTAACCACAGCGTTTGCTGGGTGAACAAAGAGGTTGGTAAATTCAGACACAATTATAGTATAAATGGATTTAGAATAGATGTTCCATGTCAAAGAACAAAATAAAGGAGACACTTCCAGAAGTATTTTCCCGACAACCCCGACACCTCCTTTCATCTTCTTTCCACCGAAATTCCCCCTTCAAAATCAATGATTTATCAAAAGCCGCAGAAATCGATAGATTTTTTGGATGATGTATTCACCAAAAAAATATTTCTTGTAAAAACTTACTATAGGTTCAGCCGTTTATGCGTGAACAAACAAACAATTGATTGGATAAAATTAATACGATTATTTATTTGTTTTATTACTTCTTAAACTTTCAAACAACTTTATATCTTTTTGCTGTCATTCCCCCACTCTTTATTACAACTTTATATAAGTATATTCTTTACTGATATGACAAATGCAATGGACCGAGTGAAGTAACGAACAAATTAAGAAACACCCCTATATTAAATTTTGAAATGATCAAATGGAAAATAAGTTTTATATGTGTATGTATAAATCTGAACTGATGTTTCACATTTTGGTGCACACAAATTTTTTTTTTATTTATTTAGTATTTTTGTTTCTCTTACAACAAGATTTAGAATCTTATAGTTAAAGTAAGAGATATCATGATGTTCAAAAAAAAAGTAAGGTACAATGTTTAAATATATCTTTAAAATAAAATAATAATAATACATCAGACTTAGTTAAAGTTACAAGGAATTAAAAATAAAAAAAAAAAAAACATTTAGAAACATTTTAGTCGCAATTTACCAGAACAGTTATACTTGACAAATCAAATTACTGGAAGTAATCAAAAAGTAGTTTTTTGAATAGCGGTGCTTTGTTTGTTCGTTGTAAGTTCACTGGCAATATGTTCCAAAGACGAATAGACGTTACAAAAAAGTGCCATTCAGATAATTGTGAACGGTATCTAGTAAATAGCAGGTTATTATTTCTTTCAGAATTTGTAAAACTGAGTTTACTAAAAAGGTACTCAGGTTCGCGAGAGTGGATGATTTTGTGCAATAAGGTTAATGTCCGAATTTTCATAATGTCTGAAAAAGCTTCACCAAATAATTTTGTTGAATAGCTTGTAATGTGGTCGTATTTCTTTAGACTGAATACATATCTTAGGATGGCATTGTAAGCTACTGTTCGTTTACGTTCGCTTGTTGAGTCGCAACACATAGTTAATTCACAGCCATACATCAGAGTAGGTAAAAGGTATGTTTTGGCCAGTAAAATTCGTATATGAGTTGGAGTATAGAATTGGGTGTTTCATAGCACTCGCAGTTTCGAATACGTTTGACCAACTGCCATGTTAATGTGATCTGACCACGTTAAGGAGCTATTAAAAACAATACCCAGATTTCTACATGTGGTGACGGTAACAATTTTTTGGTTATTAAGAATAATGTCTGAAGGAAGTATTATTCTACTTGTCTTTCGTCCTATGACCATACATTTCGATTTAGAGGGATTTAATAAAAGACCATTGGATGTGGCCCAGATATAGATACGGCGAAGATCATTGTTTAGCTTTAGAATGCATTCATTAAGTTCATCGACTCTGCTGCTTATGTAAATTTGTACATCGTCGGCATATAGATGAATTTGACAATGTTTTAGCTGTTGAGTAATGTCATTAACATACATCGAAAATAACAGCGGGCCTAGAATTGATCCCTGCGGTACACCTTTTTTTACAGGTAGTGGAACAGAGATATTTTCGTCTACAACAGTTGACTGAGTACGATCAGACAAATAGGAAAGAATCATGTTCTTTGCTGATGATGAGAACTTAAACATTTTGACCAACTTAACACATAGTAGTTCATGGTCCACAGTATCAAACGCCTTAGAATGATCTAGAAGAACCAATAAGGAGACAAGATTGATATCTGCGGATTTGCGTATTTCCTCGGAGACATCAAGAAGGGCAGTAATACAACTGTGACTCTTTCGAAACCCCGATTGTTTACTGCTAAGAAGCTTGTTCGCACGAAGATGGTGAGTAATTTGGCTTTGAAGTAATCTTTCGAATACCTTGGATAGGAATGGTAATATCGCGATTGGACGAAAATCATTATTGCTGTTGGGAATTGGTATTATTTTGGCATATTTCCAAGCAGACGGAAACTGGCTTTTTGTAATTATGGTGTTGTATATAAACGTAATGTGGGTTAGTAAATATGGCAAAACAATGCGTAAAAATTTCGGATGAATGCTGTCAAAGCCTACTGCATCTGACTTGACCTTGAGACAATTGTTAAGTACATCATTCTCACTAACACAGTCGAAGTAAAATTGGCTTTCATGTAAAGAATGGTCTGGAAATTGTTGATAATAGGAAAAGTTTGTAGGCACAGTGGGAAGGTTGGTAAATTGTCTATTAACTTTTTCGAATTGAATTATACAAAGGTCTTTGTCTTCCAATGCCAATTTCCTTAATATTTTTCCAGGTGTTCTTTGAGCCAATTGCAGATCGAAAACGTGTAGCATAATACCGAGATTTCGTTCTGGATATCATGTCTGTGACTATCTTCCTCGCATTGCGAAATTCGGCATGTAAATACTGACATTTATATCTTTTCCAACGCTTGTAAGCTTGATCACGAATAGCAATAGCAGCTTTTATTTCTGAATTGAACCAAGGTTTACCGTGTTGTTTTGTTCGAACCCTTTTCAGGGGGACTGTTTTATTAAAGATGTGAATAAGATTGTCGTTGAGAAAATCTAATTGAAGTTCAACATCAGGTAAGAAGAATATAGAGTCCCAATCTACTTTATAAATTTCAAAAAGCACTGCATTGTAGTCCACACATTTGAAATTGCGATAAAAAATTGGCTCATTTACTATATCCTTTAATTTAAAGTCTTATTCTAAGAAAATTAAGTCATGCCTCGAGAAGCATGATGCAGAAATTTGATCATATGTTAAGACATTGCGCATGTTATTGACAAAGAAGATGTCAAGTAGTGAGCTACATGTTTGTGTGAAATGTGTTGGTATTGAAGTGTTGGTTGCTTTGAGATCTAATCCAAGCAAAGCATTTATTAGGCTGGATTCAACGAGAATGTTTGAGTTAAAATCGCCACATAGAATAATGTTGTCGTACGAGATCGTAGCGAGTTCTAGTTGACTCAGAAAGTCAACAATTTCTATGTACCGATGAGGTCTATAAACACAACCTATTAAAATCTTAGCATTAGTGTTAGCAACTTCAATAATAATGTGTTCGATCTGTTGAGATTCTTCCGACTTGTGACAGAGTTTAGATGATAGACTATTTCTTATGTATATTGCTACCTCACCGCCACGGGTTTTCCTGTCGTTACGATAAGTTTTGTAACCATTCAACTCAATCAATGTGTCAGAAACCGATTCGTTTAACCACGTCTCCGATATGCAAATCACATCCATACTCGATCCTTCAAATATGTCCCGGAATTCATCGATTTTATTTCTTATACTTTGAGCATTGATGTGGCAGATTTTCATACCAGATTTCTGTTTGCAAAGAAGGTTTAGCAAAAATTTTGTAGTGTCTTTGGAACTGATTGCTGTGTTATTTAATGATAAAGGAGACATAATGTTTACTCGAAATGGCAAAGACCGCATAGCATATTAAACAACAGTTTTGTAAGTTATGTTTTGACTGTAATGTAAACACAGTGTTATTTGTGACTTTTCAAAGAGTGAAAATTGTTTTGGTCACTACTGATTTGACCACAATTCAAATCATGTGAATGTGAATATCGTATTCTAGACACACCTTTAATTCAAAACTTGATTACGTACCTACATAGTGACTATACTCAAAAATTAGCTAAATTTTTGTTAAATATATTATCGCTGTAATTAAAGAGCGATATATTTCGAAAAAAATATCTCTTCATACGAGTACATACGAGTATACATTTTTAGATTATTAGCTCTTAAGGAACTATAAAAGCAGGGATATAATGAACATTTTTCTAGTCATTGCTACACTGACCACACTCTGAGAATAAAAATTGTTTATCAGGTATTGTACTAAATTTTTACTAAGTTTTAGCTTTGTTTCTTATAGGATACTTCCGAAAGGACAAAAACAATACTTATGTTTTTGAGCCAGTGGTTTATACAACTCTCATATAAACCACTGGCGCCGCGTGCAAAACAGCGGACATCCGTTTTAGGATATTTTAAGTCATTTGAGCAATTGGTCCTCGCCTTCCTGTACCCCTCAAAGAGTTAAAATTTAGTGAAATATTGATTCTCTAATAAATTCTATACTTCTTATCCGAATCTTCTGTAATTCCAGGCATGGTTATAGTTTATTTGTCGCTATTAGCTTGAGAAAAATGGGCGAAGTGGCCCCTCCCCTTTTGGTACCTCCCACACACACGGAAAATTTCGTACAAAAAGTTAACAGCTAATAACGTTAATATCAGTACATATAAATACTTGAAATTTTGTGCGCTGTAATGCCTCTATTGTGTCCCCTTTTGGTACCTCCAACACAAAGAAACCATTTTGTACAAAGAGTTAACATATAAATACGTGAAATTTTGTTCAGTGTAATATTTTTATTGTACCTACTGCCCGGTAAAAAAAATGACCGTTATTGCAACCCCCTTTGGTTCCTCCCACACAAAATCACCAAATCATACCTAAGTTGAATGGCTCATAACGTTAATACCAGTGCACATAAATGCTTACAATTCTTTGAAGTATCTACTGTTAATCGCAAAATAGGCGTATTCGTTCAGCCACACGAATTGACAGATTCATTCAATCACAATATGCTCATAACTTCTGCAGCAATCATCTAAATATTTTCATAGACTGACAAAAAATAGAAAATTGTTTTCAACTTTCTGGCATCTCCCAGCCGTATTACATTACGCACAAAGTGAGGTTATCCTTTAGTTTACCTGGCGGAAATTTTCTTACTTGTTCTATAACTTCTTAATCCATCAAATACCTTTCCATCTATTTTCTTGTCATTCCTCCACTTAATTACAACTTTATATACTTATACTAGCTTACCCGGTGCGCTTCGCAGCCCCCATCTTTTATCTATTTTCTGTTTAGGGTACTGTAAAATATCTATACCTCTTTCTTTCAAAATGACATGATTATTACATATGGTGCAAAATGAAGAAGATTTGATTGCTTTTATATATAATATACGAACCCTCGTTTCATTTCTAGTGTGTGTTCCAAGAGTTACCCTGGCATCATGGTACAATATTTATCCCTTTTACGTTAGCAACTTTCCCCTAGTTTATATTGCACTAACTACATTCACACCCTGCTACAATATAAAACCATGTTTGTCCCACTGTGTCTATAAAGGTACGAATTTAAAAATCAAAAGTGAATAGCTCCATAGTACCACATTTAACCCTTTCTGTGTCATAATTAACCAATTTTGCACGATTGTACAATATTTTAAAATGATAATTGATATTTCAAGACCCAAATTCGCAAGCTTAGGGCGTATTTCAACATTTTTGTACCCTATCTGTGCCATTTATTAAACTTGTTTTCCCCCCACGGTTTAAGTAGAAGAACCAATTTGGAAAAACAATTTCTTAGCTTTGGCTTATGCTGTAAGATCTACCTTTGCACTCAGGGGCCACTTTCAACACCTTTTGCACCACTGTTCCATATTGAACACTTTTTATTACACTGTGCTTCTAAAGTACGAATTTTTATACATATCTGGGACTATTTTGTTTCCTTTTTCCCCACTTAGCACATTTAACCATTTTACCGTATTTAACTTTTTTGCTTCACCGTACAATATTTAACCCTTTTTGCTCCATTAAACCATATTTAACACATTTTTTCCACTCTGTAACATGTTGAACAATTTTTGCTTGCCCCAACTGCATCATAATTGTAACCTTTTTGCACCACAGTGCTACATTTTTGCAGTGCATCATAATTTTAACCTTTTTGCACCACAGTGCTACTAAAAGCATACATTTAGAAAAAAAAACATTCTTATTTCACATTTAACTTACCCTCTCTCCCTGCATCCATATTTTTACCCACTGTACTAAATGTACGTTTTTTGACCCACTGTGCTATATTTAACCTTGTGGGTCCACTGAATCAAATTTAACACCTTTTTGTCCTACTATATTTTGTCCACTATATTCAACCATTTTTGCCCTACTGTACCATAGTTAACACATTTTTGCCCCACTGTTCAGTCTGTCTCAATCAACTCATTCTAGTCGCGTCAGGAGTTTTCCTAGAAAGCTTTGTTCGCACTTTAGGCATAATGCACTTTTTAGATATTTAGAATTTAGATAGCGATTCCGTTCGCGGGCACAAAAAGAACTTACTTTTTATTACATACACATAAAATGAGCTTAATTGAAAAAAATTTTGATACTCTGCTCTGAAAAATAACGGCAAATAAATGTAAACGCATTGCAAGAAAATAGTAAAACAAAGGCAAAAATAAAATAAACTCAAACCAAACATAACATCACTGCAGCATGGTAATGTTTGGCTATATTTGTTTTTGCTAGCCTCTGTCTTTTTTTCACGTCACCGAGCATAGCGTACGACAAAAAAAAAACAAAAACAAAATACATTACCATTCTCTGTTGCTATCCATAGCACACACACGCTCGGCCATATGTAGGCAAAACAAAAACAAATCACATTGCTATTCTCAGCAAAGCAATACTCACTGTAGGATGGGAGAGTAAAATATTGGAACACTCGCATCGTATCGATGTGCCGCACACTGCTTTATTTTTCACTACCACAACTACAATTTTTATACGCTATGAGTCGTCCATGTCCGTTTGTGCTTGCAGGTGAATTTTACTTAGGATTTTGAAAACCATGAATCTCCTTTTCTAATAAACTATTTAATAATTTTTTTGGCCTAAAACCTTCACCAGGTCGAGAGCTTTTTATTATAAAAAATTTCATGAAAATCAGCCGGGCCTTTCTCAAGATTGTTCCGAACATAAAAAAGGCACTTCAAAATATAATATTAGTTAAGATAAGTATATTTTCTTACTGAGATGGCAAACACGACGGAACAGAATTGCTATCCGGGTGAAGTAAGTTGAAATGATCAAAAGGAAAAAATCTAATATATGTATATATAAATATAACAGATGTAAATCTGAACAGATTTCTTCGTTTCAGTGCCCAAAAACTCCTCTCGGCCTAATTTCGTAATGATAGGAAGCATAAAGGCCCAACTATAATATGCATAAGCAATTCCGTACGGAAAGTGCGTTCAGTTTCGCACCCTGCTTAAGCAAATGGGAACTGAGAGAGAGCTGAGAGAACTTAACGAAAAGTTTACTTAAGTACATTATAGTTTGGCACATACGATTTCATGCATTCGCACAGTTGCTTAAGCTAGCTTATGCATATTATAGTTGGGCCTTAATAAAGCTTCTATCATGCAAACTTCACATCAAAGCGTCATAAAAGCTTCGTAAAATTATACTCATACATTTTATGCAAATATTCTTATGTTGTATGACGTCTTAAAAATTTCGTAATTTTTGTGAGAGTAACATAATTTTAAAATTTTAGGTGTGTACTTTTTTTTGTTCTTATATCCGTATCAATTTCCAATAATTTCAAAAGCATTCGACCTTAGGACGAAAACGAAGATATATGCCAAATTGATCACCTACTTACAGTGTTCGGAGGAAAAGCTGAAAATTATTCAACAACTGTTTATGTGATATATATGTTATACATTTCAGATGCTGACAAGTTTGCTTTGCTTTGATTACAACTACATAATTTTATCCAAATTGTAAAAAATTTTGATAATTTCATACAAAATATGAAATGATGCCATACGAATTATGAAATAATTTCATACAAAATACGAAATAATTTCATACAAAATATGAAATAATTTCATACAAAATGTGAAATAATTTCATACAAAATATGACATAATTTCACACAAAATATGAAATAATTTCATAAAAATATTAAACCAAACAAGAAACGAGTACGCACGAGTTGGCGAATACATTACTTGATGTGACTATTTTTTTCCTTTGCTTTAATCTTCTTGTTCGTTTGCTTTAATCTTTTCCTGATAAGAGAGAGCAGCGTTTCGAACCGAATTAGAGGCAAAAACAGTCTAAAAGCAGAATAATACTTATAGACAATTTTAAAATAGCGTAGGTCGGGGGCATACAAAATATGAAATAATTTCATATTTTTATGAAATAATTTCAGATTTTTATGAAATTATTTAAAATTTTTATGAAATTATTTCATATTTTTATGAAATTATTTCATATTTTTTTTCATAAAAATTATGAAATAATTTCATACAAAATATGAAATAATTTCATAAAAAATATGAAATTATTTTTTAAAAAATATGAAATATTTTCCTAAAAAATATGAAATAATTTCATAAAAAATATGAAATAATTTCATAAAAAAGAATATGGAACAAATTCATAAAAAATATGAAATTGTGTCATAAATAATACGAAATAGTTTCATAAAAAGTATGAAATGGTTTCATAAAAAATATGAAGAATCTTCTTCGTAATATATATGATTTTTCATATATCGTATGAAACATTTCTTTGGCTGAAAAAATAAGACAGATTTCGTAATATATAAGAAACATTTCGTGATACTCACGAAGATAATATTTTCAGAGTGGATGTAAAACACCACTTCTAGAGCGCTTAGATGCCATCACGGAAGGAACATATACTCGTAAATTTTTCCACTTGATCTCGTGGAAAAATGCGTAAGATTCATGTATCAAAAGAAGATTTTACGCAAAATCTAAACATTGAATGACAAACAATCAACAAAATAACAACACCTTGTATTCAAAACATATTTTTTTAGAGAGAAAATCTAATAAAATTTTTCCAAAGGAATGGAAAAAACGACATCTTGAAAATCAACTTTTTAATTTAGAAATACAGTGCACTCGCGAAAATATGAACACCCTAAAATATGAAAACTTTTTCTTCCATTGACTACTCTAAAATACGAACTCAGTGCAAAAGCTTTAAAATATGAACAGCTTATTTTTGTATTTTTAACGGATTTTATTTACCTATACAGTGTTGAAATCTAAATCAACAGGGTAGTTGCTAAATTCTAACTCAACTGCATTATAATTTGGGGATTACCCTAGTTGTTTGCTTTTTAATTGTCTTCACCTGTCAATCAAAATTTCTTACATACACGTTTTAATCAGTGCTTACAATCAGCTAAAATTCCATATTCGTTTTGTAAAATATAAATCTAAAGTGAAAAGTTCCTAAATATGCACACAAAAAAGCATAAGTTTTTAACTTTAAAAGAAAAATCAGAATTCTTAGAGCATTTAGGAAAAGGTGCAAGTTTTACAAATTTAGCGAAGAAATTTGGGGTGAAAAAAACTTAAATATGTGGAATAAAAAAAAAATAAAAATGCTATTATTAAATGTGTTAAAAATACGTTTATTGGACCTGGAAAATGAAAAACTGAGCGGCCTTCCGAGTACCCAAAAATGGAGAATGTATTATACCGATGGGGTTTGAAAATGAGAGACAATATGATTCCTGTTAGCGGACTTATGTTAAAAGAAAAGGCGAAAGACCTTCATAATAAAATTAAAGAACATTGTTTGGAATTCAATGGCAGCGACGGATGGCTTCAACTGATGACTAAAAAGCCCCGCTGTTTTCAGAATTGTAGTTGCCCTGTTCATTATACATATTCTAAGTCAGCATGGATGACAAGTGCCATTTTTAAAGATTGGTTTCATCGTTTATTTGTTCCTGAGGTAAAATTTATTCACTTCTGTTAATTATGTACCTATAAGTTCTTTTGAACAATTTAGGTAAAACAATTTTTAACAAAAATAAAGCTGCCGCTGAAAGCTATTTTCTTAATAGACAACGCTCCATCTCATCCATCTGAGGACGAACTGAAGACGGCTGTATTTTTGCAATGTTTATGCCACCAAATGTATCCCCGCTCATACAATCCATGGATCAAAACGCCATCAAGTGCAAATGGGGTGCTTTTCTAGAGTCTATGAAGCAAATGTAACTAAAAGAAGCCATAGCAATTTTAGAATCTGCATGGAGAAGAGTAGGTGCAATTGTGTTATCTAAATGTTGGGAAAATGTTTCGAATATGGTGCTTAGTCGAGACGATCCCGAGGATGATATTCCTTTAAGTGTTCTTAGAAACAACTTGACAATAAATTTGGTTGATTTAGAAGAAACTGCAACTAATCTTTTAAGTATTGTGCTACCTGAGGTTTGTGTTTTAAGACACATTTAAATCTTTAATCCACTACAGGTTTAATTTACAGCTTTGAACGTTGAAGAATGGAACGACGATAACATAGGGTCTAAGAGAATGAAATGGAGGAAGAGCTATCCGATGAAGATGGTTATATGGAGGAGCCAAAAGAACATGGAAGCTGTCGTTTAATAATAAAGCTGTCGTTTAATAAAGCATTGGAATGGGCCGAAAGCGAAATGGTTGATCAACGAGATTTGAGTGTATTGAGACAGTTAAGAGAGCGTGCCGTTTTAAAATCCAATAAACAACAAAATAAGAAATTTAACATAAGAAACTCTTATTTTTATGGGAAAAACGTTTTTAAAGGGAAATTAGATGACATTCCCAAATATGAAAAATCTTGCAAAATTGAACTGGCTTGGTTTTAATTAGTTCATATTATCGCGAGTGCACTGTATTTCGAAAAACATTAAATGGGTCCGAATCCCGGAAAAAATTATTTTTTGTGTTTATTTTCGCTTTTATGAGGTCAGAAAAAGTCGGTAAGTAAATATGACAGCTATATATCTGAACCTATTTTCGCCAATTTCAATAGGGGTCATTCTTGGGGCAAAATAAACCATGTGCAATTATTCTTTGAAATCAGACTAATATTGAGACCTATACGTTGATGACACGAATACATGGACGGAGGGACATAGCTAAATCGATTAAAAAATGGGTTTCGAAGTAAAAAGGTATAATAAAAGATGGGTCTATCTTTTCTCGTTTTGGGTGTTACAAGCAAATGCACTGTAGCACAGTGTGATGTAGGGTATAAAGAATACGTTTTTATTAGCATTTAAATAGTCAAAGTAACTCGAAAATTTTTCCATTTTCATATGTATATTGATTTCTATTTGCTTACATTGCAAATGTAATGTAATCGTTATATAAATACTAACCATCAAAATAGTATTTAGTAATAAAAATAATAGAACGGACAAATACAATAACATAGTCCTGAAGCTATTAAAATACTTTTATTGTGTAAACAGTGTTGGTAATTATAATAAATACATTTCTAGGCAGTATTATGTGTACGGCAGGAATCGTAATGCTCAAATACTAATAAAATAAATCATATTTAATAGTTTAGCATTTACGAGGTAGCTATGCTAATTCTTAGGACACCACAGTAAACAAATATAATTATAGTATGCAAAAATATCTTTAATCTCTAACAGTCGTATTCATAACCAGTAAGGAAGGACAAAAAGTCGCGCGGGGCCGACTCTATAATACCCTACACCTCCCCAACAATGCAAAAAGGGGCATTGCGATAATAATTTTAAATATTTGGTTTCGTTTCAGTTAACAAAATACTTAGCTCCACCTCCTCATCAAGGCTTATTCCAAGGAGGAGTTGAAGATGTTGATCATAATAAACTAGATCTGAAACGATAAACTTAAAATGCGCAGTATTCATTCATAGATTAAGATTCGGAAGAAACAAATAGATGGGACTATACATAATCCAAACAGATTTTCATTATCTTGGATCAAAAACCTCATTTCTGCCACATTATATAAAGATCGGACGCAAAAAAAAGTTTAAATAGCACTTAAATAAATAGGCAGGAACCTATGTATGTGGCTATATATAATTCTTAACCGATTATCCCCAAATTAAGCAGTATTCGATTTTAAATTAAAAAACTTATTTTTGCTAAATTTGTAATGATGGGAAGTAAAGAGTAGCTTCTATAGCGATTTGATACCAAATCGGGAGCAATATAAATACGGAGGCTATATCTTAGTATGTACCGATGTTCCCCAAATATGACAGTGTTCATCAATGTAATAAAAAACCTCTTTCTGAAGAATTTCGCACTGATCGGATATAAAATACAGTTTCTACATCGTCTACATGTTGGGTGTAGCATATATGTATATTGGGGCTATATCTAAATCTTAACAGATTTTCCCCATATTTAGCAGCATTCATTCAGATCTTTCGGATGTATAATCAAAATAAACAGTTTCTACAGCTCTTTATGTCACATCGGGGGTAGCATATACATATATGGGGCTTTATCTAAATCTGAAGCGATTTTCCTCAAATTTAGTATTGTCTCTAAGTGTATCAAGAGACGTCTCTCTGTCGATTTTTATACAGATCAGTTAAAAAATGTTGCGTATACAGTACATATATGACAAATCGGAGTTACAAATACACAGTGTGGTGTAGGGTATACAAATTTAAAACAACTTTACAAACCTTTGTTAAGCTAAATTTGTTAACACTGTTTTCATAAACGATTACACTGTGTGTGCAAAATAATAATGTCGGGCCACTAGATTTAGGTTAGGGTGGCAGCCGTATTTTTTTACAAGCTCACATAGAACAGTTTAGGTCCCTAGTTTTACCACGGGCTGGAGTGCCCCTCATCGAAACCAACCTGTTTTATATACAAATTTATCGATAGTGCTGGTGACTGGTATGTCCAGTCGTCGTTTACTCAGAGTGGGGCGGTCGCATAACAAATGATCAATGCTCTCCACTTCTTCCTCATTGTCACAGCTTCTGCAGAAGTCATTGGAGTCAATACCCAATCTTTTGGCGTGTTCGCCGATCAAGCAGTGTACCGTCAGAACTGATACTATCGTTGAGAATATTTGCATCTCTAGAGCGAGGAGATATTTTGATCTTCTTAGGTCATACCTTGACCAGATTTGTCTAGCTACCCTGTTTCGTTGGACTGTCTGATTGCCTCTTGCCTAAGCCACAGCTTGCACGTGGATAGTGGCGCACCAATATATGCAAATTCTTCGAGAATTTGTAATGCCGTCCCTTTCCTAGCAAGTTCATCGGCTTTGCAGATTCCCGGGATATCCCTATGCCCAGGCACCCATATGAGGTGTATATTAAACTGCTCAGCCATCTCGTTAAGAGATCTGCGGCAGTCGAGGACTGTTTGTGAATTTAGGGATGTTGCCTCCACAGAATTGATGGCAGCCTGGCTGTCCGAGTAAATGACAACGCCAGTGTTGGTTACTATATTGCGACGCAGCCACTTGGCGACTTCCCATATTGCCATTATTGCGGCTTGATAGACACTACAGGTATCTGGTAGTCTGTAAGCTATATCCAAACAAAGTTCTTCACAGTGTACTCTGAAACCGACCTTTTCACCAAGCTTCGAACCATCCGTGTAAAAGTGGAGATGGTTTCTTTTACCTGGTATTCTGCCAACCCATTCATCTCTGGCGGGAATCATAGTGATGTAATTTCTCTCGAAGGTATACACAGTTCACTCACTCGGTCGGTTACCATAGCACTGATACAATTCTTGGGAGTAATCTTGGATCAGAAACTGTACTGGAAAGATCATATTGAAGAAAGAGTTACAAAGGCCCACAGATGTTGGTCGTTGTGCAGAAGAGCTATAGGTTCAAAATGGGGACTACGTCCAAATATGACACACTGGCTTTACATGAGCGTGATTAGACCAATAATAACCTACGCCTCTGTAGTGTGGTGGACATCAACGGACAAAAAGTACAACGTAATACCATTGCAAAAAGTGCAACGTATGTGCTGTCTAGGCATAAGCGGAGCAATTAGAACCGCACCAACAAGAGCGTTGGAGACTATACTGCACATCCAACCAATAGATATCCGTATAAAGTATGAGGCAGCCCTCACATCAAGACGTCTACACGTGATTGGTGAATGGATAAATCGAGACCACAAGTCGTACCATCAGAAGATATTACAATCACTGGTCGGTCATATTCAAACAACGGAAATCTCCGACCGCATTCCTGAAGTGCGGCTTACAGCTATTTGTGAATCGTTCGTGCCAGACAGACGCTCCTGGGAAAACGGAACACTAGCTCATGCGCCAGTGGGAACCAGTTGCTAGGAGGAAGGACGGGTCTGGGACTTTTTATTGATGAACCAGAAGTCGAACTTTACTTCCGCCTCCCAGACCATAACACAGTATTTCAAACATAAGTTCGAGCAATCACGGAGTGTGTTAACTGGCTAAGTAATACCACAAAGCCTAAATATGCCAACATATTCACAGATAGCCAAATGGCGATCAAAGCAATAACATCGGAAAAGGTCAAATCCAGAACAGTGTTAGACTGTAAAAGAACGATAAATAATTACTCAGTCCATGGTCAACTGCTTATTTTCTGGGTACCGGGACACAACGGAGTTATTGGAAATGAACGAGCAAACAGCTTGGCTTCAAAGGGCAGAGAACTTCGAGTAACAAACTTGGAAAATTGGAAACCTTTCGAAGCCACGAAGGATGAGTTGAAGCACTGGGCAGTGATGGCTCACAAAACTGTGTGGAATAGAGCTACTGTAGGAGCAACTGCAAAGATACTGTGGGGTGACCCAAATGAGAAGAAAACCAGTAGTTTTCTGAAACTAAACAAGATCGAGATTAGTAAGATGATAAGTGTTCTAACAGGACACTCAAGCTTACAGGCACATCTTCATCGCATAGGACTAGCAGAAAACGACGATTGCAGGGCATGCAGGGAAAACATCGAAACGATAGAACATTTTCTGTGTCACTGCCCTGCTTTCACACATGCAAGATCCCGATATTTCGGTTCCGACATATTGCCAGACTTGACTCATCTCAGAGGATATGACTGGAAGATACTGAGAAAATACGTGTCTAGTACCGATTTTCTGTAACCCATGGGGTATAAAAATCATAAATAAGGAGCGCACAACAGGCCGAACCACTGGCTTAAGTGTATGTCCATGGACATGAGACGTTTTAAACGTCTCCTCTATCCAACCTAACCTAACCTAACCTACCATAGCACCTACCTCCACATTGATAGGCAGTTTAATCTTATTACCGCTTTGGTTGCAACTTCTGTCGCCACACTATTAATCGGCAGTATGTGGTGTAGGGATTGTAGAGACTCGGTCGCTGTAGTCCTTAGGGTTCCGCTTATGCTCAGGCAGGCTGTTCTCTGAACCTTTTTTAGTAGATAGGTGATGGTTAGTTTGTCAGTTGCCGTCCAACATACCACAATGCCGTATAACAGTATTGGACGAACTACAGATATATATATCCAGGGGACGAGTTTATTAGAGAGGCCCCACGGCGACCCTACAATCTTTTAGCATGAATATAAGGCGACGTTGGCCTTCCTGAAACGTTTCAATACTTACGTTTTAATACTAGAAGAGACTAGACCTGTTCTATTTCTCCGAGTTGGAGGGTGCACATGTGGGACATAATTTATCCTAGTAAAGAGAACCAATTCTGTCTTGTTTGGGTTAACGCCCAGCCGCTGCTTCTGGCCCATCTTACCAACTAGTTCAGAGCCACCTGTAGGACATCTTGATTGCCACGTGATACGCATACTCAAACTTGAGTTAACTTTTAGATGTGACAGTGCCGCAATTACTGCATCTGAGTGAATGTTGTTAAAAGCCCCTTCTATGTCAAGAAATGCCACCATGGTGAATTCCTTGAAATGCAGGTCACAAGTTCGTGCAGGGCTGATTCTGTAGACTTCCTCTTATTGTAAGCATGTTGGTTCACCGAGAGGAGTTTTGTATCCAGGTTTTCCCTAATGAAATATTCTAAAAGTCTTTCCAGACCTTTCAATAGGAAGGAGGATAGGCTAATTGGTCTGAAGTTTTTTGGCCTAGTGTGTGATATCTTCCACGCTTTAGGTATGAATACCACTTTGGTATCCCTCCATCGATTCGGGATGTATGAAAGCCTGATACAGCCTACATAAATTTTCTCTAGCCATGGGATAATGTACTTCAACATTTTCTGCATTTCTGCTGGAGTGATGCCGTCTGGTCCAGGTGACTTGAAGGGATCAAAGCTATTAATATCCCAGCTTATCCTGGATCTCTCAGTCCACAAGCTAGCGACGCTCGCAGTCCACTCGCACTCTTGTTGGTCCTGCTGATCCTCTGGTTCTGTTAGAGAGTTCCCCTGGAAATGTGTGTCGAGCAATACATTGAGCGACTGCTCGCTGCTTTTGGTCCAATTATTTGCCTCATCCTGCAAGTAACCCACTGTACAGGGTGAAGCTGATAGTATTTTCCGCAGCCTTGCGGCGTCGGAGACCTTTCCCACTTCGCCACAGAAGGTATACCAAGAGCGTCTTTGCGCATTTCTAGGCTCCTTCTTATAGATCATGAGTTGCTCTTTAAAGGCAACGCAAACATTAGCGACCCTTGTAGATTTAGCCTTGTTGAATAGCTTGTTGCAGGTCTTTTTCATAGCCGTTAGCTCAGAAGTCCACCATTGGGGTTTAGTTTTACCCTTGTACCTTGTTTTTCATAGTTCAAGGGAACTATTGAATGATGTGTTGATATGCTCGACTAGATTATCCAGACCGGCTTTGTCATTCGGTTCGTACAGTAGTTTGGAGTTGAGGACTTTTTTGAAATTCTTCTCATACAGGTGCCACTTTGTCTTTCTCACATTTCTGTGGACGGCAGGTTCAGGCGCTTTTTCAGTGAGTTTGAACTCAATATCAGGGACGTATCTAGAGGGGGGGGGCCGAAATGTTTTAAGCATAGGCATAAACTGTTTACAGTTTTCAAAATCACTCAAAAAAACACGAAAAATATTTGGAAGGCCGTTAAAAAAAAAAACAATACAAAAGCGTAAAAAATGGTAACAGTAAAAGTAATAACAACTAAAAATAAGAAAAGTGCATGGTTTCCTCGCTAAAACTTTTTAAATTGTGCATCGATTTTCGGAATGGTCTCAATTTATTCAAAACTTTTCAGAGTTTACGATAAAATCACAAAAATATGACAATTATGCGTTTCTAGATGTTTCTATGACGCTTTTATTTAAAAATTATTAAAATTTTCTCAAAAAATATGATTTTGTGCAATACTTTGTAAGATATCGTCGAAACCGCTGAAGGGATGGAAAATTGTATTGTGCGAAGTTGAAGGCTACTTAATTCTGAAGTTTGTAAACCAATTCGGATGAATGGTTCTCTAGTTAGTGGCATAACTCGAGAACCATTTATCCGATTTGGTTGAGGAAAGTTTTAAAGAATTAAATATTAAGTAGCCTTCAACTTCATATAATACCATTTTCCATCCGTTCAGCGGTTTCGACGATATACGAGTATTACAAAATATTGCCAAAAAATGTGATTTTTTGATAAAATTTTAATATTTTTAAAATACAACTCCCATAAAACAATCTAAAAATTAACAAATGTTATATTTTTATGATTTTATCGTAAAGTCTGTTCGGTCATGAATTAAACGAGCCCATTCCGAAATCGATGCATAATTTAAAAAGTTATAGCTAATTTAGTAAGGTTTTAACTTTAAAACTTTCTTATCGATGTAAAGTTTACAAAAACAAACTTTAAAAGCTAGGATTGGAGACGTTTTTTGACGTCTAGAATCAGAATCTATGCATTGAAACAAAAACCCAAGAAAAAATGTTGTTTTTGTCGACCGGTGTAATTATTGGTTGGCTTTAAATTTATGATAACCAGATATGGCGAAAATTAAGTTAAAATTACATTTATGATTTCTTATCTACCTACCTTTTTAACATGTAGGTTGCAGTGATGGAATGAGTTTGTAAATTTGTGTATGTAAATTTGACTTTATATTGGGTGTGGTAATAACTAGAACGGGTTTGGCCATTACACAGAACTTATTACGGTATTTGCAAACGATTAACCTAGATATAATAAAGGCTTACGAAATCATAAAATTGGCAACGACTAAATTAAGTGACATGCGTAGAAATTCAGATGCGGAGTTTGATAAACTGTTTGAAGAATCCACACAACTTGCAAGAAGTTTTGGAATAGAAGCTGCACGAACTAGAAGAGTAGGCACTCAAAAGTATAGGGCTAATATTCCTGGTTCAGATGCCAAGGCGTATTTTAGGACAACATTGTTCATACCATATCTGGACGAATTAATATCACATAGATTTTCCGAACATGAAGCTATAATTACAAGTCTGTTTAATATCGTTCCGATACGAGTTGTAAATCTAATAAAGGAAGATTTCGAAGAAGTCACACTTTTTTAAAAAAACGATTTAAAAAATTCAGCAAAATCTGTTTTAGCTGAAGTAAGTATATGTATTGATTATTGGAAATGCATTAGATGCTATTTCAGTTTGTGATGAGGACATGTTCCCAAGCGTTTTTAACCTTTTGCAGATACTGGCCACAATACCTGTGACAACGGCATCTGCTGAGCGAATTTTCTCGACGTTAAGAAGAATAAAAACTTATCTCCGGAACAGAATGGAAGGAGAAAGACTATCTTATCTGGCTTTGATGTCTATATACAAAGATGAAGTCAAAATCGATGAAATAATTGATATATTTATTTCAAAAAAACGAAGATTACATTTTTAACTCTAACGTATTTTATTATAAAAAGTTTTACTGATCTCGTACTAACGTACACATTTATATTTGGGAATAAAAAACTAAGGAACTTAACTTCCATTACCTACACAATAAACGCAATTTTTTAATTGTTTATCTTTGTTATGGAAAAAAAGGTTGGGCCCCCCGAACCAAAATCCTGGATACGTCCTGCTCAATATAATGGTGATCTGAGAATGAGTGGTCGTCCAGTACATTCCACCCAATAATTTTGTCTGACAGCCGGTCAGTAGCAAACGTTACGTCTAGTACTTCTTGTCTGTCTTTAATTGTAAAGGTCGGTTTATTACCTATGTTACAAATACTTAGGTTGGTAGTTAGAATAAAGTCAAGAAGCGAATCACCCCTATTGTTTATATCCTTACTACCCCAGATAGTATGATGAGCGTTCGTGTCTGCGCCAATAATCAGCTCGACCTCGTCAGACGTTGCTTCTTCTACTACTTCCCTGAATAGAGCACCCAATATATGCGATTACCGATCTCCAGCAGATGTTTGGTCTTTACCACTTAAATTAGCCAGGAGAAAGATACTTAGATCTTTCCTGGCCAAAATGCAGGTTCTTGGAGTGCCTTCACAGTTGGCCACAAGCAGTTTAAAGTTGGGTGTCCTGATACCGCACACCCTTCCTCCCACTGCGTAGGGCTCCTGTATCAGGACGATGTCTGCTGCACCTGTGGATAAGCGCAGCAATGAGTCGCTGAGGCTGCTTTAGCGTGATGGAGGTTAATCTGTAGAATTCTTACCATCATTGGTAATTAACAGAATAACATCCACCCCGATAAAGGTGTTCTCGAACTCTTCGTCCGTATCATCGAGAAGCGTGTCCCCGCCAAATGCGTCAAAGAGTCCGGAGACTCCCCTCAGCCCCTCTGTGTCAGAAGTAGAGCTTTGTCCTCAGAGAAGGACGTTACAGATCTTCTGTTAGAGTTGGAGTCACCAGAAATAATGGGCGTGGGTACCTCCGCAATTGCAGAAAGCCGTGTATCAACCACGGTGGACGACTCACCTTCCGCAGTGGGAGCAATATCCTGCTTGTATACCTTCAAGACTATAGTCTCGAAGCTATATTGTAGGGTTGCACTTGCACGTTGTATGTGGGAGGTGGATTCAGCGTTAAGGATCAAATTGACCTGTCGCTTTTTACCATCCGCCTCACCCACCTTGCTGATTCTCCAATTATGGGCGGGCAGACCAGGGTTGGAATCTTTTATTATTTCAAATATTTTTGGCATCACCGAAATATAAGAGCTTTACTCTCCCCTGATGCCATCCTGCATCGTTGCAGATTGGTGGTTTGCCCGATTGTAAGATTTTGACCAGATTTATGGATTTCTATACTATAAAGTCGAAATCACATAACAAATCTAGTTCAATTAGTAACGTACATTTTAAATAAAAAAAATAAAATGTTATGAATCTTTTGGCTTTTTTAATGACCTTGTTCGCTGTTACGTCATTTTGAATTTCATTCATAAAATGTTCAATTTTATATATTAAATTCTGAATTTTTTTTAGGAATGTGCCTATTAGTCTAATAGACTATAATCAATCAAAAAATTGGTTTTTATTTTTTCATGTTACTTCATTTTTGATTTCAGATGACGATATGTTTAAAATCAAGGTTTCGTTTTTTTAGAAATTTTATATGTTTTTAAAATTCTATTAAAATTTAAATCATATAATCTTGGGTAGCGAAATTGCATTGTTGGATTGACAATTTCGTTTTTAATATAATGTATTTGGAAAAATTCTTTAACAATATCGTTGTTTTTTATAAAGACCTATGTTATTTGTGAAATCCAGCTCGCAAATATTTGTTTCCTTTATTTCATCCTCAGGGGAACATAGGGCTTCAACAATACATTTATAATACGATTTATCGTATGCGTTTATTTTAATTAATTCCCAAGTTTTTATTATCTTGTAATTTAATTGTATAATTTTTCCTGAAAAATTCAGGATAATTCAGGAGACTTGGCAACCTGAAATAATGTATCCAATGATTACCAGGAATACTTTACATGTGTTCATGTATTTATGAAATGCATGAGTATTTTCAACCAAATTGGGCAGACCACTATCCTAGTCAAACATAAATATGCTCCCGTATACCATATACGAATATGTACGTACATATAAATATATACAATGCCCATTTATCGCATACTTGTATATGTTTGTTCGATGATATAGTATTTATATGGGACTGTCGGTCATTTGGCCCAATCGAAACAAACTCTAGTTATAATTAGAAAACGCACTGAGGAAACGTGTAAACAAATACAATATTCAGAACCATAAAAATGCATAAATTTTTATTAATTAGTGCCAATGTCTCATCAACGTGTGAGCTCATTGGCGAAGGGGAGGAGATTGGAATGTGCATATGTATATGTACTCGTATATTATGAGGCAGACAATGATGTTCAGTGGTTGGCCACAAGCCACGCGGAATACCGGGGATGGACTTTTGTACTGATGATGTGAATGGTAATAATTATGACGCAAATGATGACTATGCTGATGATATATGTACCAGAGATGCTAACTAGCTTTTTGACTTTTGTACTTTTCGGTTGAACAAAATGTACCCTTTCGACACCCATGGTACTATTATGTATTTATTTTTTAAACTACATGATATATTATTTCATTATTCATTTATATATTTTTTTAGAGGTATTGTTCACCTTTAATTTGTTCCTACTTTGGAATAATAAAAAAGCAAATTCACACTTTCGCTAGTTTCTTAAATACTATAACTCCCAATTGGATCCCAGCTGCAGAAAATATTTAATTTTACATATATATATTTTGCTTTGACAAATAATCGCAATTGAACGCCAACTTCAGAAGATATGTAATTTTACATTTATATATTTTGCTTTGGCAAAAAATCGCATTTTTGGTCTGATAAAACATATGAAATTGATTGCAAAAAAATGATCCGGAATTTTTTATTTTTAAATATTTTAAGTATAAATCTTTAAAGGAAATAAATTCATGTTTTCATCATTTTCCTATAAGTTATTATAACTCCAAATTGCTTGGAATTAAATTTATTTAATTTACATTAAAAGTTTGTTTTATAATGAAAATATAGAAAAATGGTAAAGTTTAAAGTTCAACATTTTCGGTATGTATTAATTTGCAATAATGGTTGATTTTTTTTATATATTATTGGAGTTTCTTTAAAACTTATATCAATTTTAAAAGAGGTAGCGGGTGTATCAACTTAAGCTTATGAATAAACTAGAGACATTTTTTCTATGTTTTTATATTCACATTTTTTAATCCCAAACATAGGAGAATTTCTTCAAATTACACATATTTTACTATTATACCCTCACTTTAGTTATACATACCCTCCTTTGCTTTGGCAAAAAGTGTAACACATCGAAGAAGTGACCTAAGACCCTAAGTATGTTCGGCGGATATCCGTTTTGAGTCATTTTAAGTCGAATGAGCAATGTCCGTCCGTCCGTCTGTCGGTCGTACATACTCAAAATTTTTGCATAGTGCATAGCTTTTAATATTCCTACAGTACAGTTAAAAATGGGAGTTATGGCCACACCCGTTTTAGCACTTCCCATACAAAAAGTGCCGAGATATACCAAAATTAAATAGCTCATAATATTAGTACATATACCAGTGCATTGTTACATTGCTCACAAAGTGAGGGTATACCTTAGTTGGTCTACCCGGCTCAAATTTCTTACTTGTTTATATTATTATTCACGATCAAGTCTTCCAGAGGCATTGTGCAATTGATATTTTATACAATTTATGTATTTATCACATCCCAGCCTTGTAATATTTTTGTTATCAACATTTTTTTTATCCATTCCACCCGACATTAATATGAATGAGAAACGTGTACAAATGTACCAAATTGGTCGTGGTACAGTACAGTACAATTGCACCAACTTTTACATCCCCGATATATACATTTGTATATATACGAGTATATTCATATCGGTGTTGTTTATGATGCAGTAATACATACAATAGCTTTAAATGAACAAATAATTGTGATGAGATGGGAAAAATAAACACAGCGTCAACGAATAAATCAATTCAGATTGATTCAATTCCATTTGATTCGGTTTGTAAAATTTCACTCTCCGCTCGAATAAAATCATTTGAAATTAAGTGCCAATAAAAACGTTTCCATATTTGTTTTTTGTTTTTGTTGCTGCTGTTGTTGTTGTGTTCACAGATGACTATTTGCACACATTGCGCCACATTCAAAAGTATTTAAGTGTTGAAATATAGAGACGCATCAATGGATTTTTGCCAAACGCCACAGCATTGAAATCGAAATTGAAAGTGAAAAATCAATAAATACTAATTAATGAAAAAATGCGGTTGTTTATTTCCAAATTAAAAATAACGATTCGGCACTGATAAAAGTGTGTAGTGTGTACGATGAGTATCACCTAATTATTTCGAACAATTATAAGTTTGGTTGTTGATAAATTAAATATACATATTTTTGGATATTTATAACACAATTCAACACAATTATTTAATATTCATAGATGTTTTTATAGGTTACGTTAGTTTAGGTTGAGAGTGGCAGCCTGTATAACAGACTCAGTTAGACTACACAGTCCATCATGTTACCACAGGGATGTAAAGAAAATCATAAGTTATCCCTAGAACTTTTTCAAATATATTTTATTTAAATATAATTTTTAAAACTGATGACTTTTTCGAAATCAATGGTGATTTCGTTTGTGCAAAAAATTTAAAATTTTTTATACATTTTGCCTGAAATCGAATTTTTAGGTTCGTTTGTAAAAATGGTGCAGCCGTATGAATGGGTTTTGATTTCGTTTGTAAAATTATTACACTCCGCTAATGCGAAAATATCACATTTTCCACACTCAGCCCAGTCCACGGTCTGGAGTATTGCACAGTCAAAAAGCAAACTTCAGAACCAAACCTAATTGAAAGCGTACATTCGTAATGCACTATCAAATGGATGCGCCATAATGTAGGTATGGGTTTTACTCACCGCACCATTGTTGTTCGATTGTTCGCATGCAAAATTAGCAGTGGGTGCAGGGGGAATTTTATTTCATATTATATTATATTATATATTATATTATATTTCAGAAACGAAATCACAATAAGTTTATAATTTTCCTAGATTTTGAGTTATACTTTATGGTTAAACATGGCAAAAGCGGCATTAGCTTTTGTTTTACAGCACGAATTTTTAATTTATAAATAGTTAACACTATTTGTCAATCCATCAATGTAAATTATAGTTACGAAAGATTATATATTTTAAAATGGTAATCAAATTTTACAAACAATTTCTATAAAATTGCACCTTGATCTTCTGAAAAACAGAAAACTTTAAATGAATCATTAATACATTTCGAAACAAATAATTAAATACAAATAAATCGTTGTTTCGGAAATATGGGTTTTCCAACAAGAGGTGTTATTTTGAAGCACCCGGTATTTAAGTAGCTGTCACTTTTGAAGCTTTTATTCTTTGACATTTGACAAGTAGAAGCTACGCCATTACTAACCAGTAAGGAAAGGCTAAAGTCGGACGGTGCCGACTATATAATACCCTACACCACTCTTGTAATATTGAATAACTCTGATATATATATCTGATATTGAATAACTCTGATATATATAAATTTTGTAATTCATGTTTAAATTGTTTACATAAATTTACTTTTGGGAAATAATATACTTAAATAATACCCTGTACCACAGTGTGGTGTAGGGTATAAAAACGAATGGATCTAAAGAGCCAAATCGGATGAAACATATATATGAGAGCTATAGCTAAATCTTTACCGATTTTCTTCAAATTCGGTAGCGTTGGTTCATGGATCAAGAACCTCTACCATTCTAAATTTCAAAACGATTGGATGTAAAATACAGCTTTTATAGGACTAAAGGGCTAAATCGGACGAAACATATATATGGGAGCTACAGCTAACTCTTAACCGATTTTCTTCAAATTCGGCAGTGTTGGTTCATGGATCAAGAAACTCTACCATTCTAAATTTCAAAATGATTGGATGTAAAATACAGCTTCTACAGGACTAAAGGGCCAAATCGGACGAAACATGTATATGGGAGCTATAGCTAAATCTTAACCGATTTTCTTCAAATTCGGTAGTGTTGGTTCATGGAACAATAAACTCTACCATTCTAAATTTCAAAATGATTGGATGTAAAATACAGCTTCTATAGAACTAAAGGGCCAAACCGGACGAACCATATATATGGGAGATATAGCTAAATCTTAACCGATTTTCTTTAAATTCGCTAGTGTTGATTCATGGATCAAGAAACTCTACCATTCTAAATTTCAAAACGATTGGATGTAAAATACAGCTTTTATAGGACTAAATGGCCAAATCGGACGAAACATATATATGGGAGCTATAGCTAAATCTTAACCGATTTTCTTCAAATTCGGTAGTGTTGGTTCATGGATCAAGAAACTCTACCATTCTTAATTTCAAAATGATTGGATGTAAAATACAGCTTCTATAGAACTAAAGGGCCAAATCGGACGAACCATATATATGGGAGATATAGCTAAATCTTAACCGATTTTCTTTAAATTCGGCAATGTTGGTTCATGGATCAAGAAACTCTACCATTCTAAATTTCAAAACGATTGGATGTAAAATACAGCTTATATAGGACTAAAGGGCCAAATCGGACGAAAGATATATATGGGAGCTATATCTACATCTGAACCGATTTCAACCAAATTCAATAGCGATCTTAACAGCCGCGAAATACTCTAATCTACAAAATTTCAGAATGATCGGAGTGAAAGTGCGACCTGTAGTCGACGAACAACTTTACATGGACGGACGGACGGACATCGTTAAATCGACTCAGCTAGTGATTCTGAGTCGATCGGTATACTTTAAGGTGGGTCTGGCTGTGTTATTTTCAGGTGTTACAAATATCTGCCGTGAAACAAACTTATAATACCCTGCACCACAGTCCACCACAATCATCTTGACTGATGAGGCCCATTTCCACCTCGGTGGCTACGTCAACAAGCAAAATTGTCGCATCTGGGGCTCGGAAAACACAAGAGCTATTGTTGAGAAGCCTCTCCATCTTCAACGAGTGACTGGTTGGTGCGGTTTATGGCCCGGCGGGGTCATTGGACCTTACGTTTTCGAAAATGAGGTTGGATCAACAGTTACGTTGAATGCATTGCGCTACCGAGAGATGATTAATGATTTTTTATGGTCGGAGTTGGATGGTATTGATCTGGACAACGTTTACTTTCAACAAGGCGGCGCTACGTGCCATACAAGCAACGAAATCGTTGCTCTGTTACGGGAAAAGTTTCCGGCCAGATAAGGTCTACACCAACAGCGCAGCGTCGATTGAAGACCACAAAGATAGAATTCGCTATCGAGGACATTGGGCAGCCACTTTGCGATTTGGTTATGGAAAATTTCATCAAAAGGTTATGGTCCTGTGAGCGTGGTCGTGGCATACGTTCCTCTTTATTATGAAATAAACATCCGATCATTTATCTCAAAAAATGGAATTTTTCTTTGAATACCAAAATAACACCTCTTGTTGGAAAACCCTTTAAATATAAAATAAAAAAATATTTGGTTGAAAACATACTTTTGTTTAGATCAACATCCTCCCAAACATATAATATTTGTGTGTGTCAAATATTATATATTTGGAGTGTACCCTAAACATATGCATGTTTCAAGCAGAATATATTTGGGACAATATACGACAGGAGCTATTTTTTCAGCGTGTGAAGCCTCTAAGGTAGTTCTTAGTCCTGTAAGTTAATCTGCTTTGCAGTTCCCAGATGAATATTGGACTGTTCAGCCACCTCGTTAAGAGATCTTCGACAGACGAGGACAGTTTTTGAATTTAGGAATATAGTTTCCAGGAACTTTATAGAAGCCTGACTATAAAAGAAAATATTGATACCGACTTTTTTCAGAACACCAATTTTCTGCCTTTCCGCTACCTCTTTAATAGCTAAGATTTCTGTCAGTTAAACGCGACAGCGATCAGGCAGTTTTTTTGCCAGTGAAAGCTTAAGTTCCTCTGAAAAGACGCCAAAGCCCACTTGCTTATTGAGTTTGGAACCCCCTGTATGGAAGTTAGCAAATCTCCTATGTCCTGGGATACGACCATTCCATTATGATCTATCAGGTATGCGAGTGAGATACTTCTTTTAGAAAAGGGAATTTCAATACGCCCACGGAGAAAATACATATCTGCTGCTGAAACAAACCATTTCCATATTGTTATTTTGAGTTTCAGAAAAGGGAATCTCAATACCCCCAAGGAGACGGGTGCAACTGTCGATAATATATATCTCCTGCTGAAAAGACCCATTTCCATCTTGTTATTTTAAGTTTTCTCACTGTCGGGTTAACACCAAAAATACAATGAAATGTGGCTTCGACTTGTGGCTACAATGAAAATAAATGTGGCTGCAACAGACGGACAGACATGGCTAAATCGTCTTAGAATTTAAAGACGATTAAGAATATATATGTATACTTCCAAGATCATTAAATAGAGGTGTTGTGGCCAAGTTTTGAAACTTGTATGAAAAATAGTGAAAACAAAATTTTTTGAAAACATAAATTAAAATTGTCGTATCTTTTATTCTATTAGGTTAGATTTTAAAAAAAGAATTATTCAAGCATTATTCGAAAGAAACGACAAAAAAAAAGTTACACGCGCTTAAACTTGAGGGCCAACTTTGAGGCCCTGTAGCACCGCTTCTGTATACCATAGGGAGCCCGCTGTAAATTACAATTACAATACATACGTAATTGTATTTTCTCCTATGTCGATCTTCAGACGTTCTTTACTATTGTTTTGGTTAAATACACAGTTTTCCCACTTTAAATTATTTTAAAACTTAAATTGTTTTTTTAGTTTTGAAGGAGTATTTTGTTCTCCATATTTAAAAGTGGGTACAATTTGAATTACAATTTAGTTGTGACCTCGCCTTCGGACAGAACAGTTGAAATATTGTGATGTCCTTTGCAAAACTCCCCTTTTTCATACATATTACTCTTGATATTAAATGGTTCATCGTTTCCAGAACATTGTTAATGGTTCAGGGTACCACCCACGCCAAGGACTTCTATTGTAGCTCACATGAAAGATGGAAGTAAAACATTAAAATCTCATAAAATGTACAATAAAAGATTATGTTTTCTGGCACAAAGCGAAATAATGACAAGCGAATTTCATGGAATAGCATGGAGCACAGCCAAAGGATATGACAACCGGCAACCGCAAAAATGCGTTGTCTATTGTGGCTGCACTTAAATGTAATAAAATTCACAACTTTTTGCATAAAAAGCCCTTCCTAGAAAGAAGCAGTAAAAACAAGTAGCAGGGATGGGAATGAAACGTTGTGTGTAGAGACAGTGTAACCTCGACATAGAATATGAGACATGGGGCTGCAACAAGTCGGTGTTCTTTACCGCATCGGAATTTTGAAACTGCACTTGACTACACAGCCTTGGCCATCAGCAGATGAATACAAAGTACATTAAATTGTATAATAAAGCATAAGCGAGGAAAATGTTCGTTTACGAAGAGGAATTATCCCCGTACAACGAATGCAAGTTGCGACACAATGAAATGGCAGTAAAGAGGATTTAAGTCCTAGAAAAAATCTTTAATCCCGGCTGAAGGCCGTACACACGAATTCACTTTGGTCCGCGTAGCCGCATTTTGACAAAGCCCAGATGAGACATATTTACATAATCCCGGCCAAAAGCCGGCAACCCAAAACCCTTTGGTCCGCGTAGAAGGCTTTGGGTTTTACGGGTTTTACGGGTTTTACATACTACGGGTTTTAGATCACTCTTTCGATGTGTTACATTTTTGGCCCATAGCAAATGATATACGAGTATACCGTCGCACTATGGACGGAAATGGGAAATTGAGGCCAAAATGCTGTAAAATCTACAAAAATGCTTGGATTTTGATGAAATTTGGAATAAAGTACCCCTTATTTAAATATACCGCAAATTTTTTTTTCTCAGTAGGTCAACCATAACCAACAATAATTTTTTAATTTTTTTATTTTTACTTCTAAAATTTTCATATTTTTTAAAAAAAAAAAGCGACGTAAAAACATCGGAAAAAGCACTATCATTAATTTTTTATCGTAAAGTCTGATTGGTCGTATACCATAAATATTTCCATTCCTATGAAAATCGATGGATAATTTAAAAAGTTGTATATAATTTAGTAAGTCAACTCAATAACATTTTAAAACTTTCTAGTTATACGAAACATAATGTAAAAAAATAAAAATTTTCTTTCAAAAAGGACTGTATTTTTCCATGTAAATTTTAAAAACGAAAACAAAAAAAATCAAGTGTCTTTAAATGATTTCATTCCTGATAAAGCACGGGTTAAGTTGATGTGTATTGTGGTCCAATTAGTTTTTCATTTCTATCTTCTCAACAATTAAAATTTCAGCAAACTGTGCTCAAAATGCAGGTTCACATATGGGCAAATCCCATAAACAGGCCACCAACCAAATAAATTTTAAATTGATCTTACTTTAGTTTGGTTAATGGAATATAAGACTAGATGTTAAAAAATATTTGTGGGTTTCCGTTAATACAAAAAGAATTAAAAAATGGTTACTCACATCATATCTCTTAATTTTATTAGAAAAAAGTACCTTTTTAAGGTGTTTTTATCATTACTTGTAGTGGTAAAAAAGATAACCCATAACATTCATCCATAAACATATATTCATTTATAAATACTTTTATAAATATAAAAAAATATTTTACAAAATGTTATTAAAAATATTGTAATTTGATTTTTTAAATTAACAAAATTTCTACTATAAAAAGTTTGACGGGAAAAAATTTAGCGTGCGTCACGTAGCGTGCGTCACATAGAGTTCACGGCTTTTGATAAAAAACTACAAAATTTTTTGGCTGCAAATAATTTTTTATAACTCTCTTATATTCATCTTTCTTATAGGTATTTCATTTTGGGTGCTTTATTAAAATTTGCTAAAAATTACTGAAACATACCTTACCTTCAAAGCTACTTCCATTTTTTGTAGCTTGCGTCACAATAATTTGTGATACATGTTTCGCAACTTATACCTGTTACAAAAAATTTTTTTATGGCATTCGAAAGAACACTTATATCCCATTAAACACTATGTATAAGTTGAAGGTATCTCTTTTGAAAGACCAAAAAATTGTTATATTTTAATCTGAAAACGCGTACGAATGTAGCGTTCGTCACGCAGGATTTGCTTATATGTATATAATATAGGTATACCTAACTTTGGACAAGCATTTGATCATCTAAATATCAATATATTTTGTATATATGCGCTGTATTTCTACCGATCTTTTATAATTTGGCAGAAATGAGGTTTTTGATTCAAGTTCCCATATATTTCTTCCATATATTTGTTCCTTCCGTTTCTTGATCAATAAAATAATAGCGAGCGTTTTGAGATTATCGTTTCAGATCTAGTTTATTGGAGGCGGTTCTTTCTTAACTAAAACAAAACCAATTATACCAAATTATTATCGCAATTTTCCTTTGCGGATTGTAAGGGAGCAGTAGGGTATTATATAGTCGGCCCCGCTAGACTTTCTGTTTTTCCTTACTGTTTTTTTTTATTACTTTTTTAACAAAGCTATACACAGAAAAAACAAAATTTTCAATTCAACAACAATTTTCAAAACCTCAAATACAAAAAATTTAAAAATTCCTGTGATAAAGAAAATTCAAGTTCCAAAAACGGAAATTGTGACTCGTTCATTGGGTATTTTTTCTTTTTGTAATCAACAAACATATTTTCATTTCAACTACAACATTTGTAATTTGTTTATTAAAAATATTTTTTATTTTGCTCAACAAATATATTTTCAAATAATTTATTGAAAATATGTTGCCTTTAAATTCAACAAATATATTGTCATATTAACAACCAAATTTGTTATTTCTCCTGAAAATCAGTGGATTTATGCAATTAATAAATAATAACATTATTGAATAAAACAGTATCTTTATCCGCATCGTTGTAACGACATTTATTTATATTAAAGGATACATTTAAAAGTGAAAATAAACTAAAGAACAAATGATGGAATGTTTATAAGTATTAAATTTATTTATTAAAAATCTTACCGCCGACTTCCTCACAATAAATCCAATAACTCGGACTCTACTGAAAATAATAGACGAAAGTACAAACAAAATACAAAACATTATTTTAATAAACAATAATATTTGATGCAATACTTTACCTTCGTCACAAGAATATAATTTAGAAAACTGATCTCTTATAACACATTTTGGAAATTTGAAATTGGATTTAAGTTTATGTATAGGGACCGCACCGCACCACTTCAATTCAAAAGGGTTACATATTTTCTAGTATTTGACGTCGACGGGCAACATTTTTCCAGAAACGAAAACACCATTATGTAGAGATAAGGAGGATGTTTTTGACTTTATTAAATATAAAATCTTGGTCCCATAAAGATGGCACACAGGTAAAGCATAATTTGCTTTAGCACTTCCTCCAAAAACAGGTCCACGGCATTTGCTGTAATACATATTTTCTGAACGCATATATTTCACTGCCTCCACTGTATGTGTCTCTGGAACTGAGTAAATAAATTTTAATTTAAAACCAGTAAAAAAATCAACCAGAGCCGGGTATAATACACCATAATATACTTAAAGAGCTCAAAAGAATTAGTGTCAAGTTTTATCGATGCTGTGTTTCTAATGATTTTTCTAATTCTATCGCCTTTAATGTGGGGCTACATCTAATTCTGGATCAAAATTACACAACGTCCGTTTTTGGTTCAATAAACAGTTACCTGTTGAATCTTTCAAAGATCTGCTAAGAAACGCGAAATGCAGATGATAAAAGTAGGTATGTGGACTATATCTAAATCTGAACCGATTTACATTACAATCTCCCAAATTTCGGAATGAGTTGATGTAAGATACAGCTGCTATAGCGCTAAGACGCAACTCGGGATGAAAATATATATGGGAGCTATATCTAAATCTGAGTCGGATTGCTTGAAATTCGAATGCATCTATGCTTTGGCCAAAAGTTTTCTTTGGGTCGAATTTTAGAAACATCGGTTGAAAATGTGGATTCTACAGCGGTGCTTTCTGAAATTTTCATTAACATCGGCGTGAAATTACGACTTGTAATTGGCGAATAATTTAAGATGGACAGACAGACGGACGGACATAGTTAAATCGCATTAGCTAGTAATTCCTAGTAAATCTATATATTTTAGGATGCGTCTACCTTCAACATTTTTATGTGCTACAAACTTCAAAAGCGAAACAAACTTATAACACCTAGTACCACATTGTGACACTTAATACCACTTACCTTTTTATCCTCATTTATGTTATCACTTTCGCACTTTTCAGTTAATGTACGCACTCCTTATATTTCTTTAAAATTATTTAAAAACGCATTTGTTAGCGACGGTAAAGGCACGACAAAAAATCTATTTTATTTGAATATTTGTATTGACATTTTTAATGTACATACGTATGTATTGTGTGTATAGTAAAGTTTGAATAACAAACTCAAAATACGAAAAAATATTAACAAATAAATAAGATATTGACAAATTTCTCATTTGAGAAGTTTTGGATATTTATGAAACTTATTTTCCAAATTTCAATAACAATATTTGTTGAACTCCAAAAATTGTAACATACAATAAATTTGTTGACATTTTTATATTGTGTATTTTTTCTGTGTATCTGATTTGAAATGAACTCAGTCTTCGTAGAAACATAATTTCAGAAATTATGTTATTTAACTGCCCCAGTCGTTGTCGAAACATTTTAAAATACGACTCCGGGAGTTATAATGGAGTAGTTTTGGCTCGACTCCACAGCCCTGGTGTTTATATAGCTCTCCGACAGATGTCGTTGGTCAAAATATTTATCCAAGCCTTGCACGCCTTATTGTCGGCTATGCGAATAATCGCTCATGGGAAAATTGCTCAAAAGTTAACAATCACCAAACAAATTATAACATTTATTTTTTGCCGTTTCTTTAATTGTTTTTGGAAATTTTTTCACATATAAGTATTACGTTATGGGTATTTATTTATAATAAATAATAACCGAAATATATAAAAATGTAAGAAGACCTAAAAAGTTTTAGGGCCATTAATTATTTAGCTTTTTAATAATAACGTAGAAATTTTTCGTCAGTGCTGTACTTAGATACTTATAAGTTTGATTATCTTTGAATATTGATATTAAAAATCGAGCTATACATACTAATTAAATACTCTTTTTAAAATTACTTTATTTGCGTGACATAAACACTTTGGTCCGCGTAGCCGTCTTTGGAATTTTCCCGTTTTCAATTGTTATGTCTTGTTCCGACTTAAATTTTTCGATCAATTGCTAAAAGATATAATGATTCCAAATAAAAAATCACATAGCCAATAATAGTATTAGTAGTAGACTCTTCTTTATTTACAAAAACATTTTAGCGTATAAATTTTATTTTCGTATGAAAGAAGCTTTGAGTTAAGCAATTTTAACGACATTGTTCACTAGAACATCTGTCACAAAATATACTTTTAAACTATTAAATTTAAATTAAATTAATTAAATGATATTTAAGATGTATTATATTCTACTGTTAAATGCTTTCTATATTTTAGCGTATATGTTAAATATTTAACTAGATTTTGCCATTCGCATTCAATATTTCCATCCAATACTGATACCATTTCTGTTTCGTTTAAAGTATACCTTTGAAAATATTGATATCTAAATTCCTTTAGAACTGCACATATGCCGAGAAAATGCTGAAAAGTTTCTATTTGGCGAAGGTTACATAGGATGCATTGCTTTTCATCATTACTTGCATTGTACTTCATGCCGTTTAGAGGAAACATTTCGCTGCGGCCTTTCATGATCAAAGTAATTTCATCTGTATTGAAGTGTTCAGTCATATAGAAGTAGGCTCTATTGGGATCTAGAATTCGATATATACGATCTGTTTGATGTTTTCTTTGCAAGTTTCTGGTAGCATCAGCTGTTTTCATTGCTTGTATTAATTCAGTGCTAAGGATTTTTCCATTAGTCTTCTGTAGCTGAAAATCCTGGCCAATTTATATTGCACTTCAGGCCTAAATGCCTTATATCTTTCACCCAAAATAATTCCTTATGCAGAAGATTGGCCGTTAATACGTTTGGTAAACGATGTTGCCCGTGTTTATATAGAATTGTGCCAACATGCCTATGTTAAAGGGCGATCGGTGGACACCGCCCTACACGATGTAGTACACAATATAGAAGAATCATTCAATGGAAAGATGTATACACTTGCGGTAAGTATTGACATTGAAGGGACCGACACACTCATCCAATCCTTAGACCAGTTTCAGGTGGACCGGGCTCTCCGAGACTGGATAAGCCATATGCTAAGGACTACGTCATAATAAGGACTACGTTATAATAATAAGTAGCACAGGGAACACCATAGGGCGGTATATTATCACCACTCCTGTGGGTCACTACTGTAAATAGTCTCCTAAGGATACTAACGGATGAAGGACTTAAACCAGTATGTTACGCAGACGACGTTGTAATACTTCTGAGGGGGAAGAATTCCAATCAACTTTGTAGAAGGGCCGAAACGGCTCTAAAAATTGCATATGACTGGGCTCGACCGAGAGGTCTAAATGTAAACCCAGAAAAGACAGAGATATATCTGTTCGCAAGGAAAACGAAGATTGGTCAATATGATGACCCACATTTCGTAAACAAAACAATTCCAGTATCCAACAGGGTTAAATACTTAGGTGTAATCCTGGACAGGAAACTAAATTGGAAGTTCCACATAGAAGAACGAGCTCAAAATGGGGCCTTAATCCAAGTATGACACACTGGCTCTACAAGAGCGTAATCAGACCTATTTTGACTTACGCATCAGTAGTGTGGTGGACATCAATGACGAATAAGTGCAACATAATGATATTACAAAAGGTCCAACGAATGTGTTGTCTCGGAGTAAGCGGGCAAATGAGGACCACATCCAGAATGGCATTGGAGACGATATTGAATATCCAACCAATAGAAATACAGATTAGATATGAAGCTGCCCTCACGGCGACGAGGCTCAAAGTGATGGGCGAATGGATCGAAAGCGATCACAAGTCATATCATCAAAAGATAGCTGAGGTAGTGACGGTGGATTTAACTGACATATCATCAGTATCCGACAGAATACCTGAAAGATCAATGGTTGCTGAGTGTGAGACCATGATACCAGACAGACAATCCTGGATTGATGGAACCGTAGTACAGACAACATCTGGAAATTGCTGTTATACAGATGGATCGAAACTAGGGGAGAGAACGGGGCTAGGTCTTTATATCGAGGAACCGGAAACCGAACTCTTATTCCGTCTGCCAGACCGTAACACAGTCCTGCAGGCGGAAGTCCGAGCAATTACAGAATGTGTGAGCTGGCTTGGGGCTAACACAAGACAAACAAATGTGAATATTTTCACAGATAGGCAAATGGCTATCAGGGCGATAACGTCTGAACGGTGAAGTCGAGGACAGTTTTAGATTGTAAAATGGCGATTAACGCCTACTCCGAACACGGCACTATATGGGCGCCTGGTCATTGCGGAGTAAGGGGTAACGAGAAAGCAAACGCCTTGGCATCTAGAGCCAGAGACTTGCAAACAACAACACTAGAGAACGAAAACCCTTCGGAGTTACGCGTTCTGAACTAAAAATATGGGCGAAGAACGCCCATATCACGCTATGGAATAGTGAAAACGTTGGGAAGACAACGACAGTCTTGTGGGGTGACCCAAACGAGGACAAGACCAAGACCTTACTGAGATTGAGCAAGGTAGAAACTAGTAAGATCATGGGTGTCCTTACAGGACTTACAAGCACACCTACATAGGATAGGAATTGTAGATGACAGCATATGTAGGGCATGCGGGGAGGATGACGAAACGTTGGAGCATTTCCTCCGCCATTGCCCAGCGTTCGCGAACAATAGATCACGTTTCTTAGGAAATGATACTATACCAGACTTGACCTAGACTCTGCTCACGTTTCCAACATTATGAAGTAATTCGGCATATTGCTTGGTAGTTTGAGTATTTTCTTAATGAAATACCTTTGCAGACTGTCTACCGCTTCAAAGCATGCAAATCCCCATACCTGTGCAGCATACGCTTGGATTGATCTGCAAACTGCTCAGAACAACTTCCACTTTAATTGTATATTGATATCTTTCCTTCCAAGAAATGTTTGCCACGTTGTATTCATTGCTTGTTTTGCCTGTGTATTTCTCATTTCGATGTGCTTTTCGAACTTCATTCTTGGTGTAAGCTGTACTCCCAGATATTTGAAAGTTGATGCAATATTTACTGGCTCTCCTTTAAAAATCCATTTTTCTTGTTCTCCAATTCTTTCACCAGATCGAAATATGAGGATCTCCGACTTATTTAGGTTTACCTCATTTATTATCATTTTTTGCAGAACATTTATATCATTTACAAGAATCACTATATCATCTGCGTACAACAATAACCTTTTGTTTTGATGTGCAACGTATAATCCTCCTTCCAGCCAATCGTGAAGATCAGTTATGTATAATGCAAACAAAAGCGGGGACATTAGACATCCTTGTTTCACACCTGAATATGTTTCAAAATATTCGGAAAGTTCTTCATCTGTCCACACGGGAGACTTGACTATATATGGTTTCAATGATTATCAGGAATTTATATGATACGCCCATTGTTGATAATTTGTAGATTAAAGCCTGTCTAGACACTTTGTTAAATGCTGCTTCGAAATCAACAAAGAAAGCGACAACTTTTCTTCTTTCTGCCATATTTATGTTTACGATTGCTGCTAAATTGTAAATATTATCAGATGTAGTATATTGTTTCCTAAAACCCGCTTGATATTCATTTAATATCTGGTGTTCTTCTACCCATTTATAAAGTCGATCATTAAGCATACCCATCATTATTTTCACGACACAATTCATAAAAGATATCTCTCTATAATTTGATGGTTGTTTCATATCACCTTTCTTGTGTATCGAAAAATTATAGTTTTTATAAATGATTATTCAATGTTACCAGTTATGAAAATTTCATTGTATATTTTTACTAGATAATGTACGAATTTGTCTGTGGAATTTATAATATATTCATAAGGTATTCTATCTTCTCCAGGAGCATTGTTGATTTTAAGATAGCGCACAAGGTTAGGTTAGGGTGGCAGCCGTATTTTTTTATACAAGCTCACATAGACCAGTTTAGGTCCCTAGTGTTACCACGGGCTGAAATGCCCCTCATCGAAACCAACCTGTTTGATATACAAATTTGTCGATATTACGAATATCGGTACTGGAAAGATCTGTTAGGCTGCCTAGAACAGCCGACCCCAGTATGTCCAGTCGTCGTTTACTCAGAGCGGGACAGTCGCATAGCAAGTGCTCAATGCTCTCCACTTCTTCCTCATCTCCACAGCTTCTGCAGAAGTCATTAGAGTCAATACCCAATCTTTTGGCGTGTTCGCCGATCAAGCAGTGTCCCGTCAGAACTGATACTAACGTAGACAATCTTTGCCTCTCTAGTGCGAGGAGATATTTTGATCTTCTCAGGTCATACCTTGGCCAGATTTGTCTAGCTACCCTGCAGGTGCCGATTTCTGTCCATCTTTCGTTGGACTGCCTGATTGCCTCTTGCCTAAGCCAAAGCTTGCACGTGGATAGTGGCGCACCAATATATGCAAATTCTTCGAGAATTTGTAATGTCGTCCCTTTCCTAGCAAGTTCATCGGCTTTGCAGTTCCCCGGGATATCCCTATGCCCAGGCACCCATATGAGGTGTATGTTAAACTGCTCAGCCATCTCGTTAAGAGATCTGCGGCAGTCGAGGGCTGTTTGTGAATTTAGGGATGTTGCCTCCAGAGAATTGATGGCAGCCTGGCTGTCCGAGTAAATGACAATGCCGGTGTTGGTTACTATGTTGCGACTCAGCCACTTGGCTACTTCCCATATTGCCATTATTTCGGCTTGATAGACACTGCAGGTATCTGGTAGTCTGTGAGCTATATCCAATCTAAGCTCTGCACAGTGTACTCCGAAGCCAACCTTTTCATCAAGCTTCGAACCATCCGTGTAAAATTGGAGATGGTTTCTATTACCTGGTTTTCTTCCAACCCATTCATCTCTCGCGGGAATCATAGTGATGTAATTTCTCTCGAAGGTGTACACCGTTGGTATATAGTCCACTCGGTCGGTTACCATAGCACTACACTTTGATATTCTCATGTGACCGTAGGTTTTGTACCTCCACATTGATATGCAGTTTAATCTTATTGCCGCTTTGGTTGCAACTTCTCTCGCCACAATATTAATCGGCAGTATATGGAGTAGGGCTTGTAGAGACTCGGTCGCTGTAGTCCTTAAGGCTCCGCTTATGCTCAGGCAGGCAGTTCTCTGAACCTTTGTTAGTAGGTTGGTGATGGTTAGTTTGTCAGTTGCCGTCCACCATACCACAATGCCGTATAGCAGTATAGGACGAACTACTGCTATATATATCCAGTGGACGATTTTAGGAGAGAGGCCCCACCGCGACCCTACAGCCTTTTTGCAGGAATATAAGGCGACGTTAGCCTTCCTTACACGTTCCAATACATTAAGTCTAAATAACAGTTTTCTATCTAGAATTATTCCTAAAAATTTTGCACTTTCAGAAAAGACTAGATCTGTTCCATTTATCCGAGGTGGAGGGTCCACATGTGGGACTTTATTCATCCTAGTAAAGAGAACCAATTCTGTCTTGTTTGGGTTTATGCCCAAACCGCTGCTTCTGGCCCATCTAGCCAATTTGTTCAGAGCTACCTGTAGAATGTCTCGGAGGACGTTTTCGAATTTGCCACTCACTGCGATTGCAACGTCGTCCGCATATGCCACGACCTTGCAGCCACAACGTTCTAGATCTAGCAGAATTTCATTCAACGCTAGGTTCCAAATTAGTGGAGATAGTACTCCTCCTTGTGGGGTCCCTCTGTTTACAAACCTTGTTAGAGTTGTGGACCCAAGACATGCTGTTATGCGTCTTCTGTTGAGACTTTGAATTAGTCTAATCAAACTAAAGTTAACATTAAGATGTGACAGTGCCGCAATTACTGCATCTGAGTGAATGTTGTTAAAAGCCCCTTCTATGTCAAGAAATGCCACCATGGTGAATTCCTTGAAATGCAGGGACGATTCGATAGTGCTCACAAGTTCGTGCAGGGCTGATTCTGTAGACTTCCCCTTATTGTAAGCATGTTGGTTCACTGACAGGAGTTTTGTATCCAGGTTTTCCCTAATGAAATAATCTAAAAGTCGTTCCAGACCTTTCAATAGGAAGGAGGATAGGCTAATTGGTCTGAAGTCTTTTGGCCTAGTGTGTGATATCTTCCCCGCTTTTGGTATGAATACCACTTTGGTATCCCTCCATCGATTCGGGATGTATGAAAGCCTGATACAGCCTACATAAATTTTCTCCAGCCAGGGGATAATGTATTTCAACATTTTCTGCATTTCTGCTGGAGTGATGCCGTCTGGTCCAGGTGACTTGAAGGGCTCAAAGCTATTAATAGCCCAGCTTATTCTGGATCTTTCAGTCAACAAGCTAGCGACGCTCGCAGTCCACTCGCACTCTTGTTGGTCCTGCTGATCCTCTGGTTCTGTTAGAGAGTTCCCCGGGAAATGTGTGTCGAGCAGTACATTGAGCGACTGCTCGCTGTTTTTGGTCCAATTATTTGCCTCATCCTGCAAGTAACCCACTGTACAGGGTGAAGCTGATAATATTTTCCTAAGCCTTGCGGCGTCGGAGACCTTTTCCACTTCGCCACAGAAAGTATACCAAGAGCGTCTTTGCGCCTTTCTAAGCTCCTTCTTATAGATCTTGAGTTGCTCTTTATAGGCATCCCAAACATTAGCGACCCCAGTAGATTTAGCCTTGTTGAATAGCTTGTTGCAGGTCTTTTTCATAGCCGTTAGCTCAGAAGTCCACCATTGGGGTTTAGTTTTACCCTTGTACCTTGTTTTTGGACAGGCTTCTTCAAGGGAACTATTGAATGATGTGGTGATATGCTCGACCAGATGATCCAGACCGGCTTTGTCATTCGGTTCGTACAGAAGTTTGGAGTTGAGGACTTTCTTGAAATTCTTTTCATACAGGTGCCACTTTGTCTTTCTCACATTTCTGTGGACGGCAGGTTCAGGCGCTTTTTCAGCGAGTTTGAACTCAATATAATGGTGATCTGAGAATGAGTGGTCGTCTAGTACATTCCACCCAATAATTTTGTCTGACAGCCGGTCAGTAGCAAACGTTACGTCGAGTACTTCTTGTCTGTCTTTAATTGTAAAGGTCGGTTTATTACCTATGTTACAAATACTTAGGTTGGTAGTTAGAATAAAGTCAAGAAGCGAATCACCCCTATTGTTTATATCCGTACTACCCCAGATAGTATGATGAGCGTTCGTGTCTGCGCCAACAATCAGCTCGACCTCGTCAGATGTTGCTTCTTCTACTACTTCCCTGAATAGAGCAGTCGGTACTACAGCTTCATAAGGCAAGTAACTGGAGACCACCCAATATATGCGATTACCGATCTCCAGACTAGCAGATGTTTGGTCTTTACCACTTAAATTAGCCAGGAGAAAGATACTTAGATCTTTCCTGGCCAAAATGCAGGTTCTTGGAGTGCCTTCACAGTTGGCCACAAGCAGTTTAAAGTTGGGTGTCCTGATACCGCACACCCTTCCTCCCACTGCGTAGGGCTCCTGTATCAGGACGATGTCTACTGCACCTGTGGACAGGCGCAGCAATAGAGCCGCTGAGGCTGCTTTAGCGTGATGGAGGTTAATCTGTAAAATTCTTACCATCATTTGTAATTGACAGATTAACTTCCACCCCTACAAGGGTGTTATCGAACTCTTCGTCCGTATCATCGAGAAGCGTGTCCCCGCCAGATGCGTCAAAGAGTCCGGAGACTCCCCTCAGCCCCTCTGTGTCAGAAGTAGAGCTTTCGTCCTCAGAGTAGGACGTTACAGATCTTCTGTTAGAGTTGTAGTCACCCGAAATAATGGGCGTGGATACCTCCGCACTTCCAGAAAGCTGTGTTTCAACCGCGGTGGACGACTCACCTTCCGCAGTGGGAACTATATCCTGCTTGTATACCTTCAAGACTATAGTCTCGAAGCCATACTGTAGGGTTGCACTTGCACGTTGTATATGGGAGGTGGATTCAGCGTTAAGGATCAAATTGACCTGCCGCTTTTTTACCATCCGCCTCACCCACCTTGCTGATTCTCCAATTATGGGCGGGCAGACCAGGATTGGAATCTATCCTGGTCTGCCCAATATTTTTCAGCTCTATGTACCTCTGATATTGATCTATCAAGAATAGTATCATAACACATTAATAGTATTACTCTCGAGGAATTCATCAGATTTGGTGAGGCAGCTACTCAGGTTATGGTATAGTACATTGCTTTCATGCATATCCAAGATGTACATGGAAATTATATTTGAAATTCCTGAAGTGCGGTGACCGCATTCCTAAAGTGCGGCTTACAGCTACCTGTGATTCGTTCGTGCCAGACAGACGCTCCTGGGAAAACGGAACACTAGCGCATGCGCCAGTGGGAACCAGCTGCTACACTGATGGCTCCAAGCTAGGAGGAAGGACGGGTCTGGGACTTTTTATTGATGAACCAGAAGTCGAACTTTACTTCCGCCTCCCAGACCATAAAACTGTTAACTGGCTGAGTAGTACCACAAAGCCTGAAGCACTGGGCAGTGATGGCTCACAAAACTATGTGGAATACAGCAACTGCAAAGATACTGTGGGGTGACCCAAATGAGAAGAAAACAAATAGTTTTCTGAAACTAAACAAGATCGAGATTAGTAAGATGATGAGTGTTCTAATGGGACACTCAAGCTTACAGGCACATCTTCATCGCATAGGACTAGCAGAAAACGACGAGTACAGGGCATGCAGGGAAAACATCGAAACGATGGAACATTTTCTGTGTCACTGCCCAGCTTTAACACATGCCAGATCCCGATATTTCGGTTCCGACATATTGCCAGACTTGACTCATCTCAGAGGATATGACTGGAAGATACTGAGAAAATACGTGTCTAGTACCGATTTTCTGTAACCCGTGGGTATAAAAATCATAAATAAGGAGCGCACAAAAGGCCGAACCATTGGCTTAAGTGTATGTCCATGGACATGAGACGTTTAAACGTCTCCTCTATTCAACCTAACCTACCCTACTTGCCCAGTTGGATGTTGTCGAAAAAAAACAACATCCCTAGTCACCCTAGAGCCATCACCTGGGTTACAGAAGAGCCCTCCAACCCGGCTGACATCTTAGAAATAATAAAAGATTCCATTCCTGGTCTGCCGGCCCATAATTGGAGAATCAGCAAGGTGGGTGAGGCGGATGGTAAAAAGCGGCAGGTCAATCTTATCCTAAACGCTGAATCCACCTCCCATATACAAGGTGCGAGTGCAACCCTACAATATGGCTTCGAGACTATAGTCTTGAAGATATACACGAAGGATATAGCTCCCACTGCAGAAGGTGAGTCGTCCACCGTGGCACTTCCTGGAAGTGCGGAGGTACCCACGCCTATTATTTCTGGTGACTCCAACTCTAACAGAAGATCTGTAACGTCCTTCTCTGAGGACAAAAGCTCTACTTCGGACACAGAGAGGCTGAGGGGAGTCTCCGGACTCTTTGACGCATCTGGCGGGGACATGCTTCTTGACGATACGGACGAAGAGTTCGATAACACCCTTGTCGGGGTGGATGTTAATCTGTCAATTACCAATGATGGTAAGAATTCCACAGATTAACCTCCATCACGCTAAAGCAGCCTCAGCGGCTCTATTGCTGCGCCTGTCCACAGGCGCAGTAGACATCGTCCTGATACAGGAGCCCTACGTAGTGGGAGGAAGGGTGTGCGGTATTAGGACACCCAACTTTAAACTGCTTGTGGCCAACTGTGAAGGCACTCCAAGAACCTGCATTTTGGCCAGGAAAGATCTAAGTATCTTTCTCCTGACTAATTTAAGTGGTAAAGACCAAACAGCTGCTAGCCTGGAGATCGGTAATCGCATATATTGGGTAGTACCGACTGCTCTATTCAGGGAAGTAGTGGAAGAAGCAACGTCTGACGAGATCGAGCTGATTATTGGCGCAGACACGAACGCTCATCATACTATCTGGGGTAGTACGGATATAAACAATAGGGGTGATTCGCTTCTTGAATTTATTCTAACTACCAACCTTAGTATTTGTAACATAGGTAATAAACCGACCTTTACAATTAAAGACAGACAGGAGGTACTCGACGTAACGTTTGCTACTGACCGGCTGTCAGACAAAATTATTGGGTGGAATGTACTGGACGACCACTCATTCTCAGATCACCATTATATTGAGTTCAAACTCGCGGAAAAAGCGCCTAAACCTGCCGTCCACAGAAATGTAAGGAAGACAAAGTGGCACCTGTATGAGAAGAATTTCAAGAAAGTCCTCAACTCTAAACTTCTGTACGAACCGAATGACAAAGCCGGTCTGGATAATCTGGTCGATCATATCACCACATCATGCAACAGTTCCCTTGAAGAAGCCTGTCCGAAAACAAGGTACAAGGGTAAAACTAAACCCCAATGGTGGACTTCTGAGCTAACGGCTATGAAAAAGACCTGCAACAAGCTATTCAATAAGGCTAAATCTACTGGGGTCGCTAATGATTGGGATGCCTATAAAGAGCAACTCAAGATCTATAAGAAGGAGCTTAGAAAGGCGCAAAGGCGCTCTTGGTATACCTTCTGTGGTGAAGTGGAAAAGGTCTCCGACGCCGCTAGGCTGAGGAAGATATTATCTGCTTCACCCTGTACAGTGGGATATTTACAGGATGAGGCAAATAACTGGACCAAAAACAGCGAGCAGTCGCTCAATGTACTGCTCGACACACATTTCCCGGGCACCTCTGTAACAGAACCCGAGGATCAGCAGGACCAACAAGAGTGCGAGTGGAGCGTCGCTAGCTTCTTGACTGAGAGATCCAGAATAAGCTGGGCTATTAACAGCTTTGAGCCCTTCAAGTCACCTGGACCAGATGGCATCACTCCAGCAGAAATGCAGAAAATGTTAAAGTACATTATCCCCTGGCTGGAGAACATTTATGTAGGCTGTATCAGGCTTTCATACGTCCCTAATCGGTGGAGGGATACCAAAGTGGTATTCATACCTAAAGCGGGAAAGATATCACACACTAGGCCAAAAGACTTCAGACCAATTAGCCTATCCTCCTTCCTATTGAAAGGTCTGGAAAGACTTTTAGATCATTTCATTACGGAAAACCTGGATACAAAACTCCTGTCGGGGAACCAACATGCCTACAATAAGGGCAAGTCTACAGAATCAGCCCTGCACGAACTTGTGAGCACTATCGAATCGTCCCTGCATTTCAAGGAATTCGCCATGGTGGCATTTCTTGACATAGAAGGGGCTTTTAACAACATTCACTCAGATGCGGTAATTGCGGCACTGTCACATCTAAAAGTTAACAATAGTTTGATTAGACTAATTCAAAGTCTGCTCACCAGAAGACGCATAACAGCATGTCTAGGGTCCACAACTCTAACAAGGTATGTAAAAAGAGGGACCCCGCAAGGAGGAGTACTGTCTCCACTAATTTGGAACCTAGCGGTGAATGAAATCCTGCTAGATCTAGAACGTTGTGGCTGCAAGGTCGTGGCATATGCGGACGACGTGGCAATCGCAGTGAGTGGCAAATTCGTAAACGTCCTCAGAGACATCCTACAGGTGGCTCTGAACATGTTGGTTAGATGGGCCAGAAGCAGCGGTTTGGGCGTTAACCCCAACAAGACAGAATTGGTTCTCTTTACTAGGATGAATAATGTCCCACATGTCGACCCTCCACCTCGGATAAATGGAACAGATCTAGTCTTTTCTGAAAGTGCAAAATTTTTAGGAATAATTCTAGATAGGAAAATGTTATTTAGACTTAACGTATTGGAACGTGTAAGGAAGGCCAACGTCGCCTTATATTCCTGCAAAAAGGCTGTAGGGTCGCGGTGGGGACTCTCTCCTAAAATCGTCCACTGGATATATATAGCAGTAGTTCGTCCAATACTGTTATACGGTATTGTGGTATGGTGGACGGCAACTGACAAACTAACCATTACCAACCTACTAACAAAGGTTCAGAGAACTGCCTGCCTGAGCATAAGCGGAGCCTTAAGGACTACAGAGACCGAGTCTCTACAAGCCCTACCCCATATACTGCCGATTAATATTGTGGCGAGAGAAGTTGCAACAAAAGCGGCAATGAGATTAAACTGCCTATCACTGTAGAGTTACAAGAACTTTGGTCACATGAGGATATCAAAGTGTAGTGCTATGGTAACCGACCGAGTGGACTATATACCAACTGTGTACACCTTCGAGAGAAATTACATCACTATGATTCCCGCCAGAGACGAATGGGTCGGCAGAATACCAGGTAATAGAAACCATCTCCACTTTTACACGGATGGTTCGAAGCTTGATGAAAAGGTTGGCTTCGGAGTACACTGTGAAGAACTTAGTCTGGATATAGCTCACAGACTACCAGATACCTGCAGTGTCTATCAAGCCGAAATAATGGCAATATGGGAAGTCGCCAAGTGGCTGAGTCGCAACATAGTAACCAACACTGGCGTTGTCATTTACTCGGACAGCCAGGCTGCCATCAATTCTCTGGAGGCAACATCCCTAAATTCACAAACAGCCCTGGACTGCCGCAGATCTCTTAACGAGATGGCTGAGCAGTTTAATATACACCTCATATGGGTGCCTGGGCATAGGGATATCCCGGGGAACTGCAAAGCCGATGAACTTGCTAGGAAGGGGACGATTCTCGAAAAATTTGCATATATTGGTGCGCCACTATCCACGTGCAAGCTTTGGCTTAGGAAAGAGGCAATCAGGCAGTCCAACGAAAGATGGACAGAAATCGGCACCTGCAGGGTAGCTAGACAAATCTGGCCAAGGTATGACCTGAGAAGGTCAAAATATCTTCTCGCACTAGAGAGGAAACGATTGTCTACGTTAGTACAGGTTCTGACGGGACACTGCTTGATCGGCGAACACGCCAAAAGATTGGGTATTGACTCCAATGACTTCTGCCGAAGCTGTGGAGATGAGGAAGAAGTGGAGAGCATTGAGCACTTGCTTTGCGACTGCCCCGCTTTGAGTAAACGACGACTGGACATACTGGGGTCGGCCTTTTTAAGCAGCCTAACAGATCTTTCTAGTACTGATATTCGTACTATCGATAAATTTATATATCAAACAGGTTGGTTTCGATGAGGGGCATTTCAGCCCGTGGTAACACTAGGGACCTAAACTGGTCTATGTGAGCTTGTAAAAAAAAAAATACGGCTGCCACCCTAACCTAAACCTAAACCTACCCTACTTGAAATTAAAACAACTACATCTACAAACTCGGTGACTTGTATTTATTGCATAAAGCAATGATAACGTCAAACATTTCTGGTAGTTACTGCAGTAGCGCAGCCAACGGCTAAAATGTTTACGTTTCCTCTGACTTGCACTTCCCACCCCATCTGTTTCATACTTATAGCCCTTTTCCGCTTATCTTTTGCTAAATTATTATGACACAAATTAAAATGTGCTTAATAATGGTTTTCATAAATACCGCATTTTATGACTGCATATACGCTAAAGTACCTATCATATCCTTTCATGTCCGTGAGCGTTTGGGGCGAATTTCAGAGATACTTTTGTTCTGATGGATGCGTGCATGGAGTGTATATAAGGACGTTTCATATGAATGGGAAAAATGTCCCTAACAATCACAAGTTTTTCCAGAAATAAGCTTGTTGTTTGAAAAATACGTATACTAAGTACTATGTATATTAATGCAAAAGCACAGTGTGTAAAAATTGACATTTATCAATGTTGATTTAAAATTAAGTACCTTAATTCACAGTAAATTAGCATTTAGTATTATACTTTTATATTACTGATACACGCGACAGCGAGCGAATTCGCGGCGGACATGTGCACGTTGTTATATTCCATAAACAATGACATCGATATAGGCCTTTCAAATGAAATGAATGAAGTTCGATGATATCTTACACACACTTTGTTTTATCTAATGGTGTTTTCTTCTCTAAAACTGATGTTGCCTTGTCAGAGAGAAGCACTTAAAAATGGCCTCAGCCTCACTATAAACAAAGTATACTCACCTAAATAAAACATCTGTCCAAAGTTCACAAAAAACACTTTGGCACCACGCAAATACACACACAGGTATTTGGGCTATTCACTTGACGCTGACAACATCTGTTTTGTAGGGCAGCAATCCCCCTTTGATTTCGTACAGGGCAGAAAATGTAGAATTTTTTCACAGTGCGACACTTTTTAGTGCAACATATTTTCACAAACGAAAACAAAAAGGCGTTTCTAGGGTGAAAGGAAGAAAGAATGTAGCATTTTTGGCACAAAACAAAACACCATAAATTTAAAGATATGAAACGCTTAATGAAAAATCCTGTATATCAATGACTGCGGCATCTTCTCCCTAGCTTACGGTAATTGGAACTGATTTTTGTGTTGCGGTATCCGATGGGGCCTGACAAATGCTCATTTATTAATTGAAAAGTAGACCCTTGAACAAGTTGCGTAGTACTAAATTTCTCATATTTTTGTGTTACATATTTTGTAATTAAAATCCGGGCGCATATTTTGTGCCATATCGGAGCTATTTAAAATCCATTTGATCTACAGTACACTAATTGTTGTAAATATTACGTCGTGAAAGATGCTGAATAATACAATGTTGACTTACATCCCAAAAATGAACCCAATGAAATATTGTGGCACAATTAGATTAACGGTAATTGATTTACATTAGGCGTGTTTTCGTTACACCATAAGTGCTTAATTTGTATGGGGAGCTAAGCACTTTTAAGCACTATTAGTTCCCGATGAAGTTTGGTGCTTGTGTTCATGTCTTAATCGAGTATGATGTTGCCAGATTGGGCACCCTATATTTAGCAATATGGCATCCAATTTTTGGAGAGATTTTATCAATTATAGTGAATTAACGGGAAGAAGAAGAAGAACAAAAATGGGAAATTATTTTAATATTTGCAAAAGAGTGTAAACAATTGAACATAGATTAGTAAATATATGTTTTATAAATACTTTTCACGAATTGTTTGTCTGTTTCGCACTGTTCTTTCTTCGCAACTCATGACACTATTGCTACCAGATAGTGAAAATCCGCCACTTATTGCCTATGTGCCAGTTAGTGGAGGTCAGTTGTTTTCGTTGCAAAGTGCTAAACTAAAAGTGCTAGCTTGTAACGAAAACATGCCTATTGTAATGTGCTTAAACTCACTAGAAAGTTAAATATTGCCTATAAAAGTGTTTTATTGAGGAGTACAATAGCGCTGATCAGTAAATTTATTTGGTCTATGCGACTTTAAGTCAGTCCATTATTGTGCAGACATTTATCGTTTACAAGCAAGCCTATAATAAAATCTAAAGTCCATCCGACGGCAGACTGTTCAAAACCATTTTTGCTAGAAAATGTTATAGGTTAAATTGTGTCATTTACGGGGTCAGAAAGTCAGATTTGTCATATTTCAGCCCTATCGGGCTAGTTTTTATAAAGGATACCTGTCAATTGAGTTATATCTCTCACAGAAGGCGCAGTTTACTATTAATTCGCATGAAATAAGTCCTAGGAATAATCGGTCTGAAAATCCGGAAATAACCTCATTCGTTGGAATCCCATTCGTTGAAATTCCTATTCGTTCGTACTTGACACTTATTCGCTTGGGGATGACTTATCTTACCAATCCATGGTATATAAATATAAGATAAATATAAGATAAATATAAGGCTGTAAAAAAATTATTTGTCCACTTTTAATCCCAAAAAGTATGAAATTCTATAATCTATTATTGTTTGATCGCTAAAACAGGGTACGATTTCTGGACCCATGTTAATCTTGCTATTGCATTTTGAAGATGATAGAGTGGTGTCTATCGAAACTGCAGTCCATTGTTGCAATAGACAGAATGTAACCGAAACATATAATACCCTACTATATAATACCCTACACCTCCCTAACAATGCGATAAGGGTCATTGCGATAATAAGTTGGAATAATTGGTAAATGGTTACGAACATATTATCAAATTCTGAACCGATAATCGCTAAATTAAGCAATATTCTTTCCTAAATTGAGAAACATCTTTCTGGAAAATTTTAATGATCGGAAGTAAAGTACAACTTCTATTGCGCTTTGATACCAAATCAGGAGGAACATATATATGGAGGTTCCCCTGAATACTCATTCATGTAAAAAGACCTCTTTCTGTCGAATTTCGTACTGATCGGATATAAAATACAGTCTCTACAGCACTTACATGTCAAATCGGGGGTAACATATATATGGGGGCAATATCTAAATCTGAATTGTTTTTCCCCGAACTTGGCAGTATTCATTCATGGAGAAAGAAAGCTCTTTTTGCCGAATTTCGCACTGATCGGATATAAAATAAAATGTTTATAGCGCTTACGTGCCAAATCGGGGATAACGTATATATGGGGACTATATCTAAATCTGAACCGATTTCTTCCAAATTTAAAAGTGTTTATTCATATAATAGGAAACCTCATTCTGCCGAATTTCATACTGATCGGATACAGTTTTACTGCGCTTACATGTTAAATCGGGGGTAACATATATATTTGGGGATATATCTTTACTACGCTTACATGTTAAATCGGGGGTAACATATATATTTGGGGCTATATATAAATCTGAACCGATTTTTTCCGAATTTGGCAGTATTATTTTATGTAATAAAAAACATCTTTCTGCCGAATTTCGCACTGATCGGATATAAAATACAGGTTCTACAGCGCTTACATGTCAAATCGGGGGTAACGTATATATGGGGGCTATATATAAATCTGAACTGATTTCTTCCACATTTAGCAGTGTTCATTCATATAATAAGAAACCTCTTTCTGCTGAAATTCGTACTGATCGGATACAGTTTTACTGCACTTACATGTTAAATCGTGGGTAACATATATATTTGGGGCTATATCTTTACTACGCTTACATGTTAAATCGGGGGTAACATATGTATTTGGGCTTTATCTAAATCTGAACCGATTTTTTCCGAATTTGGCAGTATTATTTTATTTAATAAAAAACATCTTTCTGCCGAATTTCGCACTGATCGGATATAAAATACAGGTTCTACAGCGCTTACATGTCAAATCGGGGGTAACGTATATATGGGGGCTATATATAAATCTGAACCGATTTCTTGCACATTTAGCAGTGTTCATTCATATAATAAGAAACCTCTTTCTGCTGAATTTCATACTGATTTTAATAAAATAAAGTTTTTACAGCGCTTACATGTCAAATCGAGGTAACATATAGAGGGTGGCTGATATGTAATGTAACAAAGTAAAGCGCTATATTTTTTTAAATTTTATTGTTCAAAAGCAAAAAATGTCGGAAATAACATAAAATTTTAGAAACTGTTTAGATTTGTTCGAATTGGATACCTTTGGCACGAATTATGGCCTTCAAACGGCCGACAAAGCCATCACACGCTGCACGAAAGTGGCTCTGCGGTATTTTGGCCCATTCCCGGCGAAGCGCCGTCTTGAGATGATCGATACTTTGGTATTTTTTAGTGCGAACCTTAGTCTCTAAAATGCCCCAGGCGTAAAAGTCCAACGGATTGAGATCCGGCGATCTTGGTGGCCATTGTGCGGTAGAAATGAAGCGAGGAACCTCCTTTTAAGCCATTCTTGGTTGACGCGTGCTGAGTGCGATGGTGCTGAGTCCTCTTGGAATGTCCATGGTCTGCGCCCGAAATGTTTGTCTGCCCAGGGCTTCAATACTGTCTTTAGGACATTTTCCCGATAATATTCGGCATTTATTTTGACCCCATGGTCGATGAATACGAGCGGGGAGCGACCATCGGCCGTTACGGCGGCCCACACCATTACCATCGGCGGCGCTTGAGTTCTGGTGGCCAATCGAACGTGTCATTTTGTTTGTTCACAAACAAAATGACAATTTGGAATGGCTTCTCATCGGAGAAAACCAAATTCGGTAACTGGCCATTTTCGTGCAAGCGAAGCAACTCCTTGGCTCTTTCCAGTCTAACTTTTTTTTGTGCATCGGTGAGCTCTTGCACTTTTTGGAACTTCAATGGCTTTAGTCCAAGCTCATTTTTTAATATGTGTTGTATCCGTTCTCGCGATATGTTCAGCTCACGAGCAATTTTTCTACCACTGCGGCGTGGAATTCGATCAAATCTGGCCTTCACTTTTCGGATCATTTCTGGTGTTGTTACCGTTTTTTTCGTTTACTTTTTGGACGCGATGCCAGTATCACGGTAACGATCAATGGTACGAGAAACAAAAGATTTATTCACATTTAAATGCTGGAGGGCTCTAACGATAGCCACTTGTGTTTTTCCACCCAAATATAAAGCAATCACACTATCACGCTTGAATTCCAACACGAATAACTTTTTTCTGAATGCTTTTGTAAGCTTGTAAACAATAAAATGAACTGTCACTGAAATAAATCTGTCAGCTATCAGACTAGCGGTTTAGAAATGATAGCAACCTGAAGTTGGTTGCAATACATATCAGCCACCCTGTATATGAGGGCTATATCTAAATCTGAACCGATTTTAACCAAATTCAATAGGGATCGTCCTTGGGCCAAAAAAGTATATGTTTAAAGTTTCGTCGAGATCGGAGCCTGTACTTTGATTACAAGAATACATGCACAGACAGACAGACGGACATAGCTAAATCAACTCAGAAAGTGATTCCAAGTCTATCGGTATAATAAACGATGGGTCTATTTCTTCTCCTTTTGGATGTTACAAACAAATGCACAAAGTTATAATACCCTGTACCATAGTGTGTATACCAACAACAAGGTATACTATTTTCACATTAAATGTCATGATTGTGGCATCTGCCGCGAGCACCCAGCGAACTTGCCCATAAACCATCTAAATACAAACCTCCCATTATAGATGCTTAAAGTCTGCCTGTCTATTTAGAGATATTCCGCGTAATAATAAATTCCACACTTATCAGTCAATATTTTCAAGTGAGAAATTATGCAGTCAAAACATAGGATTGATAGCATTCTATAGATTTATTTCAATGGATAACGGATGCGTTTGATTAATTCAATCGTGTCAATTCGGAGAGCCATTCATTTTTCTGTTCAAAATTCTTCAGAAAAAAATGACGTATGTTGGGGTGAAAATACCAAATTGGCGCTTAAATAATTTCCGTCAAATGAAGTAGAAAAAAGATTCGTTGCTGATCATTCGCAGTGAACGGACGTGTTTATCACATAGCGGATAGTTACCAGTACCTATTACGCAATAGCAAAAATCTGTACAAAGTCTGTAAGGCCTACATCGTAGTACCTATTACGGTCTAATACAGACAAAATTAAAATAAATTCTCTTGACGGGGATGCCTTCGTGTTCCGATGGAGCGCGGTTCCCCAATCGTCCGACTGTCCGTCCGTTGGTCTTGGCCAAAGCCGACCACACCAAAAATGGTGAAAATCTCCCCCAAGTACTCACAACAGGTGGTGCGGTGAGGGGAAAACGTCATGTCCGACCGTCAAAACGGAAGCACAATGAGCATCGTGTAGCGCTCAGAGTTTTGACGAAGTTGGAGGCTGTTGAGGTTTCGGCTCTTACCGAAAAACAAAAAGAGTCACTTACCTGGGCTAAATGCGTCATAGATGCTTCTAAGGCCAATGAGTCGGCTGAAAGAGCCACAAATTCAGCTGTGTTAACGGCTAATAAAGTAAAACGAATCAGATCACCTGATGAACCCCTGCCTTCGAAAAAGGCAAGAGGCCCTAATGTCACCATCAACAGGACACTCACTAAGCCCTTCAATGAAGTGGCGAAGGAGAGTCTAGTGATGGCTGTTATAGACAGAAGTAGTGAGGATGGATCCATCCTCAAGGACAAATGGAGTCATGTACAATCAGCCATTATGGCTCATTACCTCGATGTCCGTAGAGAAATGCCGGGCAAACCACCAATCTGCAACGATGCAGGATGGCATCAGGGGAGAGTAAAGCTCTTATATTTCGGTGATGCCAGATCAGTAGACCTTTATAAGGCTGCTCTGAGTCGAGCGGGTGAGGTGTGGCCGGGTGCCCAGTTGGATGTTGTCGAAAAAAACAACATCCCTAGTCACCCTAGAGCCATCACCTGGGTTACAGAAGAGCCCTCCAACCCGGCTGACATCTTAGAAATAATAAAAGATTCCAATCCTGGTCTGCCGGCCCATAATTGGAGAATCAGCAAGGTGGGTGAGGCGGATGGTAAAAAGCGGCAGGTCAATCTTATCCTAAACGCTGAATCCACCTCCCATATACAAAGTGCGAGTGCAACCCTACAATATGGCTTCGAGACTATAATCTTGAAGATATACAAGCAGGATATAGCTCCCACTGCAGAAGGTGAGTCGTCCACCGTGGCACTTTCTGTAAGTGCGGAGGTAGCCACGCCTATTATTTCTGGTGACTCCAACTCTAACAGAAGATCTGTAACGTCCTACTCTGAGGACGAAAGCTCTACTTCTGACACAGAGGGGCTGAGGGGAGTCTCCGGACTCTTTGACGCATCTGGCGGGGACATGCTTCTCGACGATACGGACGAAGAGTTCGATAACACCCTTGTTGGGGTGGATGTTAATCTGTCAATTACCAATCGTCCTGATACAAGACATCGTCCTGATACAGGAGCCCTACGTAGTGGGAGGAAGGGTGTGCGGTATTAGGACACACAACTTTAAACTGCTTGTGGCCAACTGTGAAGGCACTCCAAGAACCTGCATTTTGGCCAGGAAAGATCTAAGTATCTTTCTCCTGACTAATTTAAGTGGTAAAGACCAAACAGCTGCTAGCCTGGAGATCGGTAATCGCATATATTGGGTGGTCTCCAGCTACTTGCCTTATGAATCTGTAGTACCGACTGCTCTATTCAGGGAAGTAGTAGAAGAAGCAACGTCTGACGAGCTCGAGCTGATTATTGGCGCAGACACGAACGCTCATCATACTATCTGGGGTAGTACGGATATAAACAATAGGGGTGATTCGCTTCTTGACTTTATTCTAACTACCAATCTTAGTATTTGTAACATAGGTAATAAACCGACCTTCACAATTAAAGACAGACAAGAGGTACTCGACGTAACGTTTGCTACTGACCGGCTGTCAGACAAAATTATTGGGTGGAATGTACTGGACGACCACTCATTCTCAGATCATCATTATATTGAGTTCAAACTCGCGGAAAAAGCGCCTAAACCCGCCGTCCACAGAAATGTAAGGAAGACAAAGTGGCATCTGTATGAGAAGAATTTCAAGAAAGTCCTCAACTCTAAACTTCCGTACGAACCGAATGACAAAGCCGGTTTGGATAATCTGGTCGATCATATCACCATATCATTCAATAGATCCCTTGAAGAAGCCTGTCCAAAAACAAGGTACAAGGGTAAAACTAAACCCCAATGGTGGACTTCTGAGCTAACGGCTATGAAAAAGACCTGCAACAAGCTATTCAATAAGGCTAAATCTACTGGGGTCGCTAATGATTGGGATGCCTATAAAGAGCAACTCAAGATCTATAAGAAGGAGCTTAGAAAGGCGCAAAGGCGCTCTTGGTATACCTTCTGTGGTGAAGTGGAAAAGGTCTCCGACGCCGCTAGGCTGAGGAAGATATTATCTGCTTCACCCTGTACAGTGGGATATTTACAGGATGAGGCAAATAACTGGACCAAAAACAGCGAGCAGTCGCTCAATGTACTGCTCGACACACATTTCCCGGGGAACTCTATAACAGAACCCGAGGATCAGCAGGACCAACAAGAGTGCGAGTGGACTGCGAGCGTCGCTAGCTTCTTGACTGAGAGATCCAGAATAAGCTGGGCTATTAACAGCTTTGAGCCCTTCAAGTCACCTGGACCAGATGGCATCACTCCAGCAGAAATGCAGAAAATGTTAAAGTACATTATCCCCTGGCTGGAGAAAATTTATGTAGGCTGTATCAGGCTTTTATACGTCCCGAATCGATGGAGGGATACCAAAGTGGTATTCATACCTAAAGCGGGAAAGATATCACACACTAGGCCAAAAGACTTCAGACCAATTAGCCTATCCTCGTTCTTATTGAAAGGTCTGGAAAGACTTTTAGATCATTTCATTAGGGAAAACCTGGATACAAAACTCCTGTCGAGGAACCAACATGCTTACAACAAGGGCAAGTCTACTGAATCAGCCCTGCACGAACTTGTGAGCACTATCGAATCGTCCCTGCATTTCAAGGAATTCACCATGGTGGCATTTCTTGACATAGAAGGGGCTTTTAACAACATTCACTCAGATGCGGTAATTGCGGCACTGTCACATCTAAAAGTTAACACTAGTTTGATTAGACTAATTCAAAGTCTGCTCACCAGAAGACGCATAACAGCATGTCTAGGGTCCACAACACTAACAAGGTATGTAAACAGAGGTACCCCGCAAGGAGGAGTATTGTCTCCACTAATTTGGAACCTAGCGGTGAATGAAATCCTGCTAGATCTAGAACGTTGTGGCTGCAAGGTCGTGGCATATGCGGACGACGTGGCAATCGCAGTGAGTGGCAAATTCGTAAACGTCCTCAGAGACATCCTACAGGTGGCTCTGAACAAGTTGGCTAGATGGGCCAGAAGCAGCGGTTTGGGCGTTAACCCCAACAAGACAGAATTGGTTCTCTTTACTAGGATGAATAATGTCCCACATGTGGACCCTCCACCTCGGATAAATGGAACAGATCTAGTCTTTTCTGAAAGTGCAAAATTTTTAGGAATAATTCTAGATAGGAAAATGTTATTTAGACTTAACGTATTGGAACGTGTAAGGAAGGCCAACGTCGCCTTATATTCCTGCAAAAAGGCTGTAGCGTCGCGGTGGGGACTCTCTCCTAAAATCGTCCACTGGATATATATAGCAGTAGTTCGTCCAATACTGTTATACGGTATTGTGGTATGGTGGACGGCAACTGACAAACTAACCATTACCAACCTACTAACAAAGGTTCAGAGGACTGCCTGCCTGAGCATAAGCGGAGCCTTAAGGACTACAGCGACCGAGTCTCTACAAGCCCTACTCCATATACTGCCGATTAATATTGTGGCGAGAGAAGTTGCAACCAAAGCGGCAATAAGATTAAACTGCCTATCAATGTGGAGGTACAAGAACTATGGTCACATGAGGATATCAAAGTGTAGTGCTATGGTAACCGACCGAGTGGACTATATACCAACAGTGTACACCTTCGAGAGAAATTACATCACTATGATTCCCGCCAGAGATGAATGGGTCGGCAGAATACCAGGTAATATAAACCATCTCCACTTTTACACGGATGGTTCGAAGCTTGATGAAAAGGTTGGCTTCGGGGTACACTGTGAAGAACTTAGTCTGGATATAGCTCACAGACTACCAGATACCTGCAGTGTCTATCAAGCCGAAATAATGGCAATATGGGAAGTCGCCAAGTGGCTGAGTCGCAACATAGTAACCAACAATGGCGTTGTCATTTACTCGGACAGCCAGGCTGCCATCAATTCTCTGGAGGCAACATCCCTAAATTCACAAACAGCCCTCGACTGCCGCAGATCTCTTAACGAGATGGCTGAGCAGTTTAATATACACCTCATATGGGTGCCTGGGCATAGGGATATCCCGGGGAACTGCAAAGCCGATGAACTTGCTAGGAAAGGGACGACATTACAAATTCTCGAAGAATTTGCATATATTGGTGCGCCACTATCCACGTGCAAGCTTTGGCTTAGGCAAGAGGCAATCAGGCAGTCCAACGATAGATGGACAGAAATCGGCACCTGCAGGGTAGCTAGACAAATCTGGCCAAGGTATGACCTGAGAAGGTCAAAATATCTCCTCGCACTAGAGAGGAAACGATTGTCTACGTTAGTACAGGTTCTGACGGGACACTGCTTGATCGGCGAACACGCCAAAAGATTGGGTATTGACTCCAATGACTTCTGCCGAAGCTGTGGAGATGAGGAAGAAGTGGAGAGCATTGAGCACTTGCTTTGCGACTGTCCCGCTTTGAGTAAACGACGACTGGATATACTGGGGTCGGCCTTTTTAGGCAGCCTAACAGATCTTTCCAGTACTGATATTCGTACTATCGATAAATTTATATATCAAACAGGTTGGTTTCGATGAGGGGCATTTCAGCCCGTGGTAACACTAGGGACCTAAACTGGTCTATGTGAGCTTGTAAAAAAATACGGCTGCCACCCTAACCTAAGTAGAAAAAATACTTTATTTGGATATTCTGGGTAATGATAATATAAACTCGAGGAAAAAATAGATTCATCATTCTTAACAAACGATGAACTGTGGTTCGAGGTATTATTATTATGAGTTTGTTTTGGAGCCAATGTTTGTAATTCCTGGGTACACTATGGACGAAATTTGTCCTTTCCTCAATCAGTTATATATTCACCGTTTATTTCCATAATTGTTAATTTTATTAATAACACATCCGACTGCGTGTTTAACATGATGCCAACAACCTTTTTATAATAATTTCATTGAATGATATAAACTTAAATAATTAATATCTTACTTAAATATACAAAGTGTGCTATATAATTTTTTTTCGAGCGTAATATTGGCATACACATATGTGGTAGCATGGATGATTTGGTGTGATAGAACGTGCGTATGGTATTGCTCATTCGATGAAATGAAATAATTCTTCAACCTTTTTATACCCTCACTTTAGTGTGACGAGGGTATATATCATTTGCTACGGAAAAAAGTGTAACACGTCGAAGGAGTGACCTAAGACCCCAAGTATGTTCGGAGGAAATCCGTTTTGGGTCATTTTAAGTCGAAATAGCAATGTCCGTCCGTCTGTCTGTCTGTCTGTCTGTCTGTCTGTCTGTCTGTCTGTCTGTCTGTCTGTCTGTCTGTCTGCTGGCTGGTGCGCACGATAACTCTCGAAAGGAGTAACCGATTGACCTCAAATTTGGTATGTGGTAATATTTTTTTCTATCTCCGGCTAAGTTCGAAGATGGGCCATATTGGTCCACTCCTTGTAGTACCTCCCCCACAAAGGGTTAAAATGTTGTGAAATATTGATTTTATAATAACTGCTATACCACTTATTCGAATCTTTTGAAATTCCGCACATAGTATTAGCTTATTAGTCGTTATCAACTCGAGAAAATTGGGCGAAGTCGCCACGTCCCTTTTGGTACCTCCCACACAAATGCACCATTTTGCATCAAAAGTTAACAGCTTATAACATTAATAACAGTGTATAAAAATACTTGAAATTTTGTACAGTATTATGCTTTTATATTGCCTACAGTCCAGGGAAAAATGGGTGTTGTTGTCACGCCCCTTTTGGTACCTCCCACACAAAGGTACCTTTTTGCACCAAAAGTTAACAGCTTATAACATTAAAACCAGTGTATAAAAATACTTGAAATTTTGTACAGTGTAATGTTTTTATAGTGTCTATATCCCTGTGAAAAATGGGCGTTATGGCCACGCCCCTCTTTGTACCTCCCACACAAAATGCCCAAATCATACCACAATTTAATGTCTCATAACGTTTATACCAGTGCGCATAAATGCTTATAAGTCGGCACAGTGCAATGAATTTAAAGTATCTAATGTTCAGCAAAAAAAAGGTGTAGTTGATAAACCCCTTCTGGTACCTCTCACACAAATTGACAGAATAATTCGAGTAATATTCAATATTACATTACTCACAAAGTGAGGGTATACCTTAGTCGGTTTACCCGACTGAAACTTTCTTACTTGTTAAGTTTTTATTTATAAATTATATGTAGTTCACAGTGGTATAATAAATGTATCAAACTGTTTGTGATTTAATTCATATAAAATCTGACAGATAATGGTTTTTAAGATCGAAACAAAATAGATTACTGGCAAAATTCAAATACTAAATTTGATTTAACGTAAATAAAGGCAGGGTTCATGTTGCTTTGGTCCAGGAACCGTGGACTACTAGTAACAGAATTAATTTACTGGATTAAACCATATGAACTACAATCTTTTCTACGCTAACACAGGTACTCGTCCAAGGACATGTATTCTGTGCCATAAAAACGTATGCTATCTTTTCTCTCCAGAGTTGTCAACATCGGACGCAACTGTACTGATGCAAGGTAATGGAAGTATGTAACTGGCGTCAGTATACCTGCCATTCGATGCGCCAACATTGCCACCTACGTCGGAATTACAACGTCTGGTAAGGGAATCCAAAAATACAAGTAATGTGTTACTAGCTGGTTGTGATGCCAACTCACACCATATTTCTTGGGGTAGTACTGACACCAATAAAAGCGGACAAGCCCTTATAGAATCTTTGAATACGATCTCCCAACTCTCAACATAGGTAACAAGGCGACCTTTGTTAACAAATTAGGGAAGAAGTATTATATATAACGATATGCTCAGATGAACATTCCTATTCGGACCACCGTTATATAACCGAGTTATACGATCCCAAAGGCTTATCGACCTATTAGCCTAACTTCTTTCCTGTTAAAAACAATGGAGCGAATAATTGACGACATGGTCAAAAGTAAGGTAGCCAATGACAAGCTAAAATGCAAGCAACACGCATATGTTAATGGAAGATCAGTGGAAACAGCTCTACATGAGGTAGTACACCACACAGAACAGAAATGTACACACTTGCCGTTTGTATAGACATTGAGGGCGCTTTTAACAACGTTCAGACCGATACACTTATCCAGTCCTTAGACGAGTTTCAGGTTGACCGGGCGTTGATAAACTGGATCAACAATATGCTAAGGAATAGGTGGATTATTTGTGGGTCATATGACGTAAAAATCAGAGACAAGGTAAATCATTGTATACCTCAGGTGGGCATTTTATCGCCTCTCCTATGGGTTACGACGATACACAGTCTCTTTAAAGCCCTCACCAATGAAGGACTTAAACCAGTCTGTTATGCAGACGACGTTAAAATACTTCTAATGGGCATACATACAAACCAACTATGCAGAAGAGCTGAGGAGGCACTTTACATAGCATATAACTGGGCACAACCAAGGGGATGAAATGTCAACCCAGACAAAACAGAAATATGTCTATTTACAAGAAAATGGAAGATTCATCATTTTACCGTGCGTCGATTCCTGGATAAGAATATTTCCATATCTAAACCAGTAAGGAAAGGCAGAAAGTCGGGCGGGGCCGACTATATAATACCCTACACCTTCCTAACAATGCGATAAGGGTCATTGCCATAATAATTTGGAATAATTGGTAAATGGGTAGAAACATATTATCTAATTCTGAAACGATAATCGCTAAATTAAGCAATATTCGTTCCTAAATTGAGAAACATATTTCTGGAAAATTTTAATGATCGGAAGTAAAATACAACTTCTATAGCGGTTTGGTACCAAATCAGGAGGAACATATATATGGAGCTTTAATATAAATCTGAACCGATCTTCCCTGAATACTCATTCTGTCGAATTTCGTACTGATCGGATATAAAATACAGTCTCTACAGCGCTTACATGTCAAATCGGGGGTAACATATATATGGGGGCTATATCTAAATCTAAACCGAGTTTCTCCGAATTTGGCAGTATTCCTTCATGTAGAAAGAAACCTCTTTTTGCCGACTTTCGCATTGATCGGATATAAAATAATATTTTTACAGCGCTCACATGTCAAATCGGGGGTAACGTATATATGGGGGCTATATATAAATCTGAACCGATGACTTCCAAATTTAAAAGTGTTCATTAATGTAATAGGAAACCTCTTTCTGACGAATTTCATACTGATCGGAAATAAAATACAGTTTTTACAGCGCTTACATGCCAAATCGGGGGTAACATATATATGGGGGCTATATCTAAATCCGAACCGATTTTCTCCGAATTTGGCAGTATTCCTTCATGTAATAAGAAATCTCTTTCTGCCAAATTTTGCACTAATCGGATATAAAATACAGTTTTTACAGCGCTTACATGTCAAATCGGGGGTAACATATATATGGGGGATATATCTAAATCATAACCGATTTTCTCCGAATTTAGCAGTATTCCTTCATGTAATAAGAAACCTCTCTTTGCCGAATTTCGCTTTGATCGAATATAAAATAACATTTTTACAGCGCTTACATGTTAAATCGGGGGTAACGTATATATGGGGGCTATATCTAAATCTGAACAGATATCTTCCAAATTTGAGAGTGTTCATTCATATAATAAGAAACCTCTTTCTGCCGAATTTCATACTGATCGGATATAAAATAAAGTTTTTACAGCGCTTACATGTCAAATCGGGGCTAACATATATATGGGGGCTATATCTAAATCTGTACCGATTTTAACCAAATTCAATAGGGATCGTCCTTGGGCCAAAAAAAAGATATGTGTACAGTTTCGTCGAGATCGGACCATAATTGCGACTTGTACTTTGATTACAAGAATACATGCACAGACGGACAGACGGACATAGCTAAATCGACTCAGAAAGTGATTCTGAGTCGATCGGTATAATAAACGATGGGTCTATTTCTTCTCCTTTTGGGTGTTACAAACAAATGCACAAAGTTATAATACCCTGTACCACAGTGTGGTGTAGGGTATAAAAGGTAAAATACTTGGGAGTAATCTTGGATCAGCAACTGTACTGGAAATATCATATTGAAGAAAGAGTTACAAAGGCCCACAGATGTTGGTCGTTGTGCAGAAGAGCTATAGGTTCAAAATGGGGACTACGTCCAAATATGACACACTGGCTTACATGAGCGTGATTAGACCAATAATAACCTACGCCTCTGTAGTGTGGTGGACACCAATGGACAAAAAGTACAACGTAATACCATTGCAAAAAGTGCAACGTATGTGCTGTCTAGGCATAAGCGGGGCAATTAGAACCGCACCAACACAAGCGTTGGAGACTATACTGCACATCCAACCAATAGATATCCATATAAAGTATGAGGCAGCCCTCACAGCAAGACGTTTACAAGTGATGGGTGAGTGGATAAATCGAGACCACAAGTCGTACCATCAGAAGATATTACAATCACTGGTCGGTCATATTCAAACAACGGAAATCTCCGACCGCATTCCTGAAGTGCGGCTTACAGCTACCTGTGATTCGTTCGTGCCAGAAAGACGCTCCTGGGAAAACGGAACAGTAGCTCATGCGCCAGTGGGAACCAGCTGCTACACTGATGGGTGCAGGCTAGGAGGAAGGACGAGTCTGAGACTTTTTATTGATGAACCAGATGTCGAACTTTACTTCCGCCTCCCAGACCATAACACAGTATTTCAAGCAGATGTTCGAGCAATCACGGAGTGTGTTAACTGGCTCAGTAATACCACAAAGCCTAAATATGCCAACATATTCACAGATAGCCAAATGGCGATCAAAGCAGTAACATCGGAAAAGGTCAAATCCAGAACAGTGTTAGACTGTAAAAGAACGATAAATAATTACTCGGTCCATGGTCAACTGCGTATTTTCTGGGTACCGGGACACAACGGAGTGATTGGAAATGAACACGCAAACAGCTTGGCTTCGAAGGGCAGAGAACTTCGAGTAATAAACTTGGAAAACTGGAAACCTTTCGAAGCCACGAAGGTTGAGTTGAAGCACTGGGCAGTGATGGCTTACAAAACTGTGTGGAATAGAGCAACTGCAAAGATACTGTGGGGTGACCCAAATGAGAAGAAAACAAGTAGTTTTCTGAAACTAAACAAGATCGAGATTAGTAAGCTGATGAGTGTTCTAACGGGACACTCAAGCTTACAGGCACATCTTCATCGCATAGGACTAGCAGAAAACGACGAGTGCAGGCCATGCAGGCCATGCAGGCCATGCAGGTTTCGGATATTCCTGTGTGAAATGTTGTTGCTTCAAAGTGCGAGTGAAAAACACAGAACGTTTAGCCCGATAAGCCCGAAGTACAGGAGAGTTCCAACCCCCCCCCCCCCCCCTCTTGACGACTGCCTCACTATCCTACAAAACGCCGATAATCGCCGGAAACCACCATAAGAATGGATATCAATTTTGCGTAAATGCTAAAGTTTGGCGGTGCCGACTATATGATACCCTACAATGGGCGTTGCCCCGTCCGTATAAGCCAAATTTTGAAATTGAAATATTTTGCTCAATATATTAGCGAGAGTTCGGTAATTTTGTGTATATATATCTGGTGGTATTCTACGTGATTGGGCCAAAAATGGACGGGATAAGATATTTTTCGAATATCAATTAGGGTATTAAAAATTTTAAACGGAAAAAATTATAATTTCAATTAATGTATTTTGAATTTCAATTGAAGTTTTTCGAATTTCAAGTGATATGTTTCGAATTTCAATTGACGTGTTTCGAATTTCAATTTATGTTATTCGAATTTCAATTGATGTTATTTGAATTTCAATTGATTTTGAATTTCAAATGTAATCTTAGAATTTCAATTGACGTTTTACGAATTTCAAATGGTATATTAGAATTTCAATTGATGTTTTTCGAAATTCAAATGGAATCTTCGAATTTCATTTGTTTTTTTTTTCGAATTACAATTGAAAATTTGGTATTATTTACTATTTAATAAAATTTTCTTATTACTGTTATTTTTCTCTTCCTTTTTTATATGAATATGTCAACCGTTTGACTCAAAGTTTTTCACAGAATTGATTTTCTAGTTAATTTTCAAATGTGTACAAATTACTTTCCAAATGTTAGTCTTCCATTAAATATAGTTTCCAAAGTTAGTATAAAAAACAAAGCATATTTACTGTCCTCAAAATTACATAACGCAGCAAAAAAAAAAATACTATATATCCTTGGCGTGATATGATGCCACAGTCTTGGTTTCAATATTCTCGTATTCATAGATGCGGTTGCAAATGCTCTCTATAACTGTCGTTTTGATTCCCTCCGGAGCCAATTTTGAGTTAAAGTGATTCGCCAAATTACTTTGCTGGAAATTTCTAGTAAAGTAAATTCTGAGTAAATTTCAACCATACGATTCATGCAGGGAACACAACATTCGATGCTGCTGAACCCAATGTCTTCGGATTCTTGTCGTTCTTTCCATTGGCTCTTGTGCCTGTAATGAAAATCATTAGGCCCATGCATATCTGTATACATATGCATATGTATAAGTATATATGTATACAAAATTCAGTTGCATGTCTGTACATACATATATCTGTATATAAATATGTATGTATACAATATACGGTCAGTACTCGTAAATAAGAGCAAACACATTTCAAAATAATTAATGTTGATTTCTTGTTGTCAGAACGATGCAGAAGAAACGTTTCTTGAAATTAACACAATTTTCTCTGACGTCTGAATGGGCCGGCATCAATCATTGGACATGTGCGTCCGTCCGTCGGATTCGGCGTGTGTCCAGATTTCTTCGCATTATTCGCATGGCGTGTGAGTGATTCGAATTTGAATTATTTATGATAGGATTAAATAGAGTGCAACAGATTATTTTTAGTAATGAAATGCAATTATTTTAACGGATAATGTTTGGCACTTTGACGCACAATATTACAGAAAATATATTGAGGATTTCCATATGTGAAACTACATTTTGAAGACTTATGTTTTCATTTGAGAAAACTCTAAATTGGCCCATGATTCAATTATACAAGGTTGTGTTACTACCACAACAACAACAATTTAACAACAACCACAAGGAATTTTGTTGTTGGATTCGTAGTTGAAATGTCAATGTCAGTTGAATTTTGAAATATACATACAATTTTGAAATGACATTTGTTTACAAATAAGCAAAATCTGTATTATTTTTTTAAGGTTCGTGCATATATTTATTATGAAATTGTGCCATTTGTCTCAACCAATTCGACGGAATGTTTCATTTGTATCCTCTTTTTATATTATTATATCCTCTTTTTTCTCTCAACCAATTCGACGGAATGTTTCATTTGTATCCTCTTTTCAGTGGATGAGGGTTTATTTAATTGGCTGTTAGTTTTAGGACTTTTTCAGTAATTTGAGCTATATCCGTCCAATTGCCTGGCTGGTGCGCATGACAAAAAGTGTAGCGGCTGCACAAAAGCACTAAAAAGTACCAACACTTATAGCTCATAACTTGAAAACCAGTCCATATATACCTTAACAATTTGTGCAGATTGGGCGCCCAATATTTCCGCTTTTTTGTTCATTTGATTTTTGGTTTTCGCATCTGCAAAAATTTTGCTGATTCAATTGGATTGCGGATTTGGCAATTGGCTTTTTCTCGCAAATCACACATATTTCAGATTTCAATTTCTTAGAAATGACACTTGCAAGCACTTTGAATATGGACAACGTTGAATCTCCTATGAACTTGATACATAAATCAAACAGCATTTTTTAGCGTTCTATTTTATGATGGAATTCTGCACATAATTTTCGCTATAACATGTATTTTTGAGTCTTTCCTCGTGCAATTGACAAAAAATAATCCTCACATACGCAGCCTTTCACCAACAAATAAAAATCATTGGTATTCCATTTCTGCCTCCATGGTTCATCATTCGAGATACTAAAGACAAAATTTTTCGTCGTTCATCATTCGGAATTTATAAAAATTACCTTTTATCAATCCTTTTTTTTTGGCAAAGCTTATTTTTAAATTTTAAAGATTTACTTGCTATTTGAAATGTAACCGATTTGAATTTATTTTTTTTTGACAACCAAAAATTAAACAAAATTTTAAATTCAAACAATAACATGACATTTCAACTACAATTAAAATTCAAGAGAACTTCTGCTTTTTTCGGTACAACCAATCTATATAAGACTTTTGAAGTAGAAGGCATGAACGCATCAAGCGACGAAGAAGGTGAAATTCTACCCCAAAGGAAAAGTTTCCGCCGATTGTAGCAGATGAAAGTTTAAGCTTTACTACAGTATTCAAAATAAAAATAATGGGATCCCAATACAGATCCCAGAAAATGTCGATTGGAACTATAATACTACGCAAAAATTTTTTTTTGTTTCCTTGACCTAAAAATTATGTTTTTGTATAGATTGTGGCATACTGTTATATAAAATCAAAACCAAAAATGTTTTTATGCATAATTTTTTTAAAAAAAATTTTATTAAAAATACTATTATCTTCGAAGGTACCCTTAGTATTTGCACTATAATTTTTGGAGTATATACCCGATCAGGTCGACTTATACGTAAAATTGAAGCTATTAATGTGGGCTACCAATATTGGAAACATCTCTTTCCCTTAGAAACAGTGGTTTAGTAACAGTCTTTAAACAAATTGGAAAAAGCAGATTTTTTTAAAAAAAAAATCCTGGGACCAAAAAGATAAAAAATAGAAAAAAAACGAAAAAAATATTTTATTTTATTTTTTAAAAGTTTGCATCCTAGCGAAGAAAATAATGCCTATTTGAAAAAAATCTATGGACAAATGTAGAAATTATAGCCCTTTTGGTAGAGGTAAGATAATTTCAAAATTTTTTTTTTTTAAATTTCTGTTTAAATAGCTATTTTATTTATTACTTTTATTTATATTATGTACATTTGAGTTTGTTTACATGAACAAGTTGCATTAGAAGTAATTGTGAGTTCTTTGTTGACGTTTGTACACGCTGAAAAAAAATCGCTTTTGTAGTATATTGTCCCAAACATATTCGGCTTGAAACATATATATCTTTAGGATACACTCTAAACATATAATATTTGGTACACACAAAAATTATATATTTGGGAAGATGTTGTTCTAAACAAATCTTTGTTTACATCCCAATTTGTTTATTTTGGACTATTTTTTTCCGAAACAAATATTTATTTTCATTTAAGTATTCAGAAAATATCTAAATTGTGTTAAATTTTTCAGTAATTCAAAGTTAATTTTTTCAAAAATTTTAATAAACCAGTAAGGAAAGGCTAAAGTCGGGCGGGGCCGACTATATAATACCCTACACCACTCTCGTAATATTGAATAACTCTGAAATATAAATTTTGTAGTTCATGTATAAATTGTTTATTCTAAATTTCAAAACGATTGGATCTAAAATACAGCTTCTATAGAACTAAAGGGCCAAATCGGACGAAACATATATATGGGAGCTATAGCTAAATCTTAACCGATTTTCTTCAAATTCGGCAATGTTGGTTCATGGATTAAGAAACTCTACCATTCTACATTTCAAAACGATTGGATGTAAAATACAGATTTTATAGGACTAAAGGGCCAAATCGGACGAAACATATATATGGGAGCTATAGCTAAATCTTAACCGATTTTCTTCAAATTTGGTAGTGTTGGTTCATGGATCAAGAAACTAAACCATTCTAAATTTCAAAATGATTGGATGTAAAATACAGCTTCTACAGGACTAAAGAGGAAAATCGGACGAAACATATATATGGGAGCTATAGCTAAATCTTAACCGATTTTCTTCAAATTCAGCAATGTTGGTTCATGGATCAAGAAACTCTACCATTCTAAATTTCAAAACGATTGCATGTAAAATACAGCTTCTATAGGACTAAAGGGCCAAATCGGACGAAACATATATATGGGAGCTATAGCTAAATATTAACCGATTTTCTTCAAATTCGGTAGTGTTGGTTCATGGATCAAGAAACTCTACCATTCTAAATTTCAAAATGATTGGATGTGAAATACAGCTTCTACAGGACTAAAGAGGAAAATCGGACGAAACATATATATGGGAGCTATAGCTAAATCTTAACCGATTTTCTTCAAATTCGGCAATGTTGGTTCATGGATCAAGAAACTCTACCATTCTAAATTTCAAAACGATTGGATGTAAAATACAGCTTCTATAGGACTAAAGGGCCAAATCGGACGAAACATATATATGGGAGCTATAGCTAAATCTTAACCGATTTTCTTCAAATTCGGCAATGTTGGTTCATGAATCAAGAAACTCTACCATTCTAAATTACAAAACGATTGGATGTAAAATACAGCTTCTATAGGACTAAAGGGCCAAATCGGACGAAAGATATATATGGGAGCTATATCTAAATCTGAACCGATTTCAACCAAATTCAATAGCGATCTTAACAGCTGCGAAATACTCTAAACTGCAAAATTTCAGAACGATCGGAGTGAAATTGCGACCTGTAGTCGACGAACAACTTTACATCCACAGACGGACGGACGGACGGACGGACGGACATGCTTAAATCGACTCAGCTAGTGATTCTGAGTCGATCGGTATACTTTAAGGTGGGTCTAGATGTGTTATTTTCAGGTGTTACAAACATCTGCCGTGAAACAAACTTATAATACCCTGTACCACAGTGTGGTGTAGGGTATAAAAATAATAATAATTGAAATCATATAATCTTGGATCGAAATATATACTTGGAGGATTGACAACCAATGATGGCTTGGAATACTCAGAAATTTTAAATGATTGGTTTAAAACAAGATATTGCTGCATTTGGTATCATAACTGGGAGGTTCAAACCAAAATAAAAATAAAATTTAAATTCGAAAAATTCAACAAAAGTTTCGAAAATATTTTTTAAATAAAATATATTTGGAGAAATTCCTAAACAATGATTTTATTTGTATTCAAATACATATTTTATTTGAGAAATTTAGTTTGCAAATATTATATGTTGTAACATATTAATATACGAGTTCCAAATATATTTTATTGATTTTCAAATAAAATTTATTTGCTCAGAAATATATAATATTTAAAAATTAGTATTCCAAATATATTTTCTTTCTATTCAAACATATCAAAAAAGGCGATTTTGCCCCGTGTAGACTTTTGGAACCGGTTTCTCTAATGAGGAACCAAATATAATCTCCCATCATTCTTTAATCCAAGTAACGCCGCTCGATGGACTTCAATTCTTGGTGAAACTTTTCGCCATATTCGTCACTTACGTCGCCAAGATTCTCGGGGAAAAAGTTTAATTGAGAATGCAGAAATGAATTTTGAGGGACATATTTACACCTGTTGGAATACATAAAGCGAAAAATAAGTTGGAAGAATACAGACGTATGTGTTATATACATAAATATAAAAACATATATTTCTAACCAATTTTTTCATAATTTTTTAACAAATCATTAATAATAGTTTCATATTGGGGGCTTTTATTGGATCCAAGGAAATTTGAAACTACAAGCGTAAACGCCCTCCATGCAATTTCATCCCACGTCAATTATGATTCGAAATTCACATCTTTCATTAGTTTCCTTATTTTAGTCCCATCTTCGATTTTTTGAAAAGAAAGACTTTTAAATAAACTTTTTAAATATGAGAGTGAATTGCCATCTTTTCTTAAGGCTTTTACAAAATTTTTAAAGAGCCCCAGCTTAATATGCAGTTGTGGCAAAATATCGGCTAACCCAGAGGCATAACATACCAACTACTTTTAAATCGCAACAAATTTTCCTGTCATGTTCATATTTTATGTATTTTATCAATTTAGCCATTGTTTCGTATGATTCCTTAGTGTTGACAGCATGAGCATTGGGAATCGACGGTTCCTGATTTCAGTTTCTTTTCTTTACTGCTGTCAACAAGTAACCGCCATTCCTTTGAATTGTATATTTGATTAAGTTGCTCGAACAATCCGGGAATGTCCTTGCGAAAGCATCTGTTATCCACAGTTGTATAAAATTGTTTGTAAGGTATATCACGGACTCTATAATATGATATGTTAACATCTGGGGCCACAATATTGAACTGTTTCATCCCAGATGCAAGTAGTTCTGCCTTATCTTTGGTCAGTTCCAAATCTCTCACTAGATCAATGAGTTGAAACTGAGTTAAAAGCGATGACTTCTGACTCAAACTTGAATCGCTCAGAGTTGAGTACTTGATGATGTTTCCGTTATTAGTCTGTTAGCTATACTTGGACACTTCCTACTCCAATCTATTAACTTAGACAAAAATAGCAGTCCGCATCGTGAATGCATGGTTGTCTCCAAATCATTGGCATTCCAAATTGCACGTGAAGTCAAAAATTAAAACGTTTTTTTTTATATATAATTCTTTATTTCAATGTTATTTACAACATATACATTTGTGTGTCTCAGCGCCATGTGCGGCTTTTTAGAGGCTTACAAGTTGGCAATATTCATAATTACATTATTATACATTTAGTGCAATATAAGTTTCTACAGATCTACAGATTCAATTATTTATGCAATCTACAGATTCAATTATATATGCAAGAAGTGTTTCCAAATTAGCGAGTAAATATTTTTTAACATTGATCTTGAATGTGGACAAAACCGAAATGTTTTTCAACTCGTTTGACAATTTGTTGAATTCGCTTGGACCAGCAAATTGTATTCGTTTGTTTTGTTAATTCTAGACGGCATCTTACAATATTTAAATTTGTGGCTTGCCTAGTGTTTCTTCCCGAATTTAAAATATTTTGACTAAATTTTATGGTATGGGAACCAATGTTCCTTAAACACTTAAATACGTAAATGAATAATCTTTGTTTATATAGTCCTCTTATGGGAAGGATAGTTTTGGCAAAGTTCTTGTATAAATCAATCGTACTGTGCCTAAACGGTAAGTTGAATACAATTTTAAGCGCCTTATTTTGTACAGATTGCAGTAAGCTGACTGCAGTGCTTGTTTTACTTCAAAAGATTACAGGAAGATAAGACAAATGCGAATGGATTAGGGATTGATATAGTAACATTTTTGTGCTGGAATCAAATTTATTCCTAAATTTATATAGGATACCAATACCTGATGAGAGTTTCCCTTTTAATTTACTAATATGGTTATCCCACAGAATGTTATGACTTACTTCAATGCCTAAATACTTAACACTTTCCGATTCCCATATTAAATTTCCATCGATATGTACGCCCATTTTAGCATAATTTTTTGAAATGTGTGGTTTGAATCGAACAAACCTAGTTTTACTGGCGTTTAGTATTAACATATTCAATCTCAAAAAATCGGATAAAATAGCAGAGTCGTATTCAATTTGTGTTTTCAAAACTTCTTCATATTTATAATTATATAAGAGACAAACATCGTCGGCGTACATAAACAATTTTCCATGAAATTTTATGTTTTTCATATCATTTATATACAGTTTAAATAATAGGGGGCCAAGAATGCTGCCTTGTGGAACTCCACTAAATACATCTAAGCTCCTGCTTCTAAATTCACCAATTTGAACAAATTGTGTCCTGTTTCCTAAATAATTCCTTACAATTTCTATAGAATTCGGATAGAATCCATAATACTGTAGCTTTTGTACTAAAATAGTATGATCCACCAAATCAAATGCCTTCGATAAATCAAAAAAAAAACACCTACCACCCCCTTGTACCCTTCATCAATACCGTTACAAATAGAATTTTTTACCACAGCTTCTTCAGTTCCTGTTCCTTTTTTGAAACCATATTGCCGATTAATTAACAGATTGTTTGCATCGAGATACTCCGAAATCTAATTAAACATAATTTTTTCAAAAGCTTTACCAATCGTCGGAAGCAGTGATATTGGGCGATAGTTCTTAACTCTGTTAGCATTCAAACATTTTGGAATGGGGACGATTTTGTGAACCTTAAGTATATCCGGATACCGGGCTTCTGTTATCATATTACTAAATATCATTGTAATTGCTTCCGAAACAGCTGACTTACGTACCAGTAACATCTTAGGCGTAATATTGTCATATCCTGGACTTTTATTGGTCGCAAAACTACTTAAAACATCATCAACGACTACTTTCTCAGTGGGCTGTAAATCGAATCTAGTTGGAACACGAACTAACGTACGATAACTGTTTATGTCATCATCCAACATTTGAGTTATGTTCGTCCTCATATTCCTCACTGAATCGAAGAAAAAACTATTAAACCTCTCAGATTTTTCAGAATCCAACATTATTGCAGTACCATCACTATTCATTATTTCCCTAGATGATCCTACATCTTTTCCAATTTGTTTGTTTAAGAATTTCCAAGTTTTCTTTGGATCCCCCTTATGTTTCTCTATATTATAAGAATAATAATCATTCATTGATTTCTTGTTGCAATATTTTATAATTTTGCTTAATCTCTTAATGTTATCTTCAACATTCTGTTTTGACGTATTTTTTCTTCTTCCCTTTAACAGTTATTTTTATATGATATTAACATTGTGATACATTAATTGTAAAGTCCTTACCGCATTTTTCCACTTGAGTAAGATTTACATGGCACGAATTACACAAAATACTAGGTGTCAACGGTTCGTTCATATTTTTAACTCGTATACCAAAATAATATACATATATTTCTTCTATTATCTTACTAAACGCACGTCGATTTTTTTAATTAAATATTTTCCGCAGAAATTGTCGGGATCATTTACACATTAAAAACTTCTTTGCCTTTTACTCATACTTCGAAATATAACTTTGTAATATTTTTCAGAAAATCGACTTATCTCTTTAAGCCGCTGAATTACACTAATTTATTAATAAGAAATTTCATTCATAAATTCTGGGTCATAAGTTGCAGTACCTGTCGCTGACATATAGTTTGCTTCGAAAGTAGACTCCCAATATTTGCAAGGCTACCGCGTACTACTTTGTATTGCGTACATAGAATTTTACTACCTATATATAAGACATGCCCCTAAAAGGCGTAACTGAATGGAAACCTCATAAGCAAAAAACCACAAATATTGCTGAATGACACTCTATCTGAGCGGATCTCATCCAGTATAGCTCTCACATTGCATATCATGTTTTATGGAGGGTTACGAACGGCCATAAAACCTCGTCCTCTCTATAATTTTATAATGTCTGACATCAATCCTCATAAAATAAAATGCAAGTGCAATGTCTCTTATATGTCTATCTCACATATGGCGAATTCAATATAAGCAAAAACATAATTTAACAACAAAACCAGTAAGGAAAGGCTAAAGTCGGGCGGGGCCGACTATATAATACCCTACACCACTCTCGAAATATTGAATAACTCTGATATATGAATTTTGTAATTCATGTATAAATTGTTTACATAAATTTACTTTTGGGACATTTTATACTTAAATAATACACTGTACCACAGTGTGGTGTAGGGTATAAAAACGATTGGATCTAAAGAGCAAAATCGGACGAAACATATATATGGGAGCTATAGCTAAATCTTAACCGATTTTCTTCAAATTCGGCAATGTTGGTTCATGGATCAAGAAACTCTACCATTCGAAATTTCAAAACGATTGGATGTAAAATACAGCTTCTATAGGACTAAAGGGCCAAATCCGACGAAAGATATATATGGGCTTAAACTTGAAAAATTATGGTCCAACTACTGAATGTACTTTCCATGAAAGCTGGAATTTTAAAAAAAATTTAAAAAAAAACCAGTAAGGAAAGGCTAAAGTCGGGCGGTGCCGACTATATAATACCCTACACCACTCTCGTAATATTGAATAACTCTGATATATAAATTTTGTAATTCATGTATAAATTGTTTACATAAATTTACTTTTGGGACATTTTATACTTAAATAATACCCTGTACCACAGTGTGGTGTTAGGTATAACAACGATTGGATCTAAAGAGCCAAATCGGATGAAACATATATATGGGAGCTATAGCTAATAACCGATTTTCTTCAAATTCGGTAGTGTTGGTTCATGGATCAAGAAACTCTACTATTCTAAATTTCAACACGATTGGACGTAAAATACAGCTTTTATAGGACTAAAGGACCAAATCGGACGAAACATATATATGGGAGCTTTAGCAAAATCTTAACCGATGTTCTTCAAATTTGGCAATGTTGGTTCATGGATCAAGAAACTCTACCATTCTAAATTTCTAAACGATCGGATGTAAAATACAGCTTCTATAGGACTAAAGGGCCAAATCGGACGAAACATATATATGGGAGCTATAGCTAAATCTTAACCGATTTTCTTCAAATTCAGCAATGTTGGTTCATGGATCAAGAAACTCTACCATTCTAAATTTCAAAACGATCGGATGTAAAATACAACTTCTATAGAACTAAAGGACCAAATCGGACGAAAGATATATATGGGAGCTATATCTAAATCTGCACCGATTTTCTTCAAATTCGGCAATGTTGGTCCATGGATCAAGAAACTCTACCATTCTAAATTTCAAAACGATCGGATGTAAAATACAGCTTCTATAGGACTAAAGGGCCAAATCGGACGAAACATATATATGGGAGCTATAGCTAAATCTTAATCGATTTTCTTCAAATTCGGCAGTGTTGGTTCATGGATCAAGAAACTCTACCATTCTAAATTTCAAAACGATCGGATGTAAAATACAGCTTCTAATGGTCTAAAGGACCAAATCGGACGAAAGATATATATGGGAGCTATATCTAAATCTGAACCGATTTTCTTTAAGTTCGGCAATGTTGGTTCATGGATCAAGAAACTCTACCATTCTAAATTTCAAAACGATCGGATGTAAAATACAGCTTCTATAGGACTAAAGGGCCAAATCGGACGAAACATATATATGGGAGCTATAGCTAAATCTTAACCGATTTTCTTCAAATTCAGCAATGTTGGTTCATGGATCAAGAAACTCTACCATTCTAAATTTCAAAACGATCGGATGTAAAATACAGCTTCTATAGGACTAAAGGGCCAAATCGGACGAAAGATATATATGGGAGCTATATCTAAATCTGATCCGATTTCAACCAAATTCTATAGCGATTTTAACAGCCGCGAAATACTCTAAACTGCAAAATTTCAGAACGATCGGAGTGAAATTGCGACCTGTAGTCGACGAACAACTTTACATGGACGGACGGACGGACGGACATCGTTAAATCGACTCAGCTAGTGATTCTGAGTCGATCGGTATACTTTAAGGTGGGTCTAGCTGTGTTATTTTAAGGTGTTACAAACATCTGCCATGAAACAAACTTATAATACCCTGTACCACAGTGTGGTGTAGGGTATAATTACGTGTTGTTGTTATTTATTGTTGGTCTGTGTTTTTGTTATTCAGTCAGAATTTATCTTTTGGTTTGAGACCATATGTTCCATTTACTTTCTGTCTATTCCAAGAAAGTAATAGAAACAAATACAAAAATTGGTAGAGAGTTTTAATTGCTTGGTAGAATTGACTGCAGTTTCGATAGACCCACTCTATCATCTTCAGAATTACCATAACATTTTTTTTTAAAATTTTTTTCGTGTTTGTGTCACCTAATTGCACCACTGTTATCCACATCGCTTGGACAAAAATTTTGTTGCATAGCGTATTTATTTTCAGCACTTTATTTTTTACGAAGAGAAGAAGCTCTCTCAAGTCGCTTTTAAATTCTAAACACACCAATTGAAGAACCACAAAATCTTCAACATTGTTCTTTTTGATTTACCTAAACTAGAATTTAAGATAATAGTGAATGAAGGATGAATTCAAGGAATCTCAGAACATTGTCCCGGTAAGTGTGAAAGAAATCAACACCAAACTTTCCAATATTGACGATGCTACATATTTATATACATGATAGAGTTCGATTCTCAGTAGTATACAAATGTTTTAATTGTGTCAAAAAGAATCTGAGTAATGATAACCATAAGACTTATGATCCACATGCCCACGACAAGATTATTTAAAAATGCATGCAATAACTCAAATAGTAGTATAAGCAATATTTATGAATACCAATTTCATCGAGATGATTTCACTAAAGATGTTTACAATAATAACGCACCAGGTACGTCTAAATCACGTGCTATTATTAGAATATCCGTTATGCCTAGGACACATCTTCAAGAAATGGGTAATTTTACAATAGGAAAGTGTTACATTGCAATATAACAAATCAGAATCCGAAGATATATCAAACGATAAATTTCTTGATATTTATTTCAAAGCTATTAATGCCCTACAACAGTGGAAAAATAAGTACGATAAGTTACGAGTTTTAGGAATGATGTTGAAACATGCCTTATAACTCATTCAACTTAAACGAGATGCATGTTATATACGGGTATTGTATATGCATAACGACAAATTCAGCAATTACGCAATTGGAACTTTTTTTAAGACAAAAATTAATTGGTTTAATTCTCCTGAATGAAACGTTTCTCAAACCATATCACAAATCTTAGATAGGCGGTTACAAAATGTATAGACGATTTTATGAGGATTGATGTCAGGCGTTATAAAATTATAGAGAGGACGAGGTTTTATGGCCGTTCGTAACCCTCCATAAAACATGATATGCGATGTGAGAAATATATTGGATGAGATATGCTCAGATAGAGGGTCATTCAACAATAGTTGTGTTTTTTATTTATGAGGTTTCCATTCAGTTACGCCTTTAAGGGGCATGGACATCCCAATCGTATATACAGGTAGTAAAATTATATGTACGCAATACAAAGCAGTACGCGGCAGTCTTGAACATATTGGGTTTCTACGTTCGATGCAAACTATATGTCAGCTACAGGTACTGAAACTTATGTACCGGAATTTATGAATGAAATTTCTTATTAATAAATTAGTGTAATTCAGCGCCTTAAAGAGATAAGTCGATTTTCTGAAAAATATTATAAAGTTATACTCGTATTTCGAAGTATGAGTAAACGGCAAAGATCTTTTCAATATGTAAATGATCCCGACAATTTCTGCTACATCTGTCAGAAATATGTTATTAAAAAAATCGACGTGCGTTTAGTAAAATAATAGAAGAAATATATGTGCAATATTTTGGTAAATGAGTTAAAAATATGAACGAACCGTGGACACTTAGTTTTTTGTGTAATTCGTGCATTGTAAACTAGTGGAAGAATGCGGTAAGTACTTTAAAATTAATGTATTACAATGTTTTGTGGAATAAAACGTTTTTATTTTAGACTTCACGTGCAATTTGCAATACCAATGATTTGGAGCCAACCATTCATTCACGATACGGACTGCTATTTTTGTCTAAGTTAATAGATTGGAGTAGGAAGTGTCCAAGTAGAGCTAACAGCCTAATAACGGAAACATCATCAAGTTCAACTGAGTACTCAACTCTGAGCGATTCATGATTGGGTCAGAAGTCATCGCTTTTAACTCAGTTTCAACTCATTGATCTAGTGAGAGATTTGGAACTAACCAAAGATAGGGCAGAACTACTTACATCTGTGATGAAACAGTACAATTACACTTTTACACAACGGAAATCAGAAACCGTCGATTCCCAATGCTCATGCTGTCAACACTAAGGAATCATAAGAAACAATGGCTAAATTAATAAAATACATAAAATATGAACATGACTGGACAATTTGTTGCGATTTAAAAGTAATTGGTATGTTATGCCTCTGAGATAGCCGATATTTTGCCACGACTGCGTATTAAGCTGGGGCTCTTTAAAAATTTTGTAAAAGCCTTAAGGAAAGATGGCAACTCACTCTCATATTTAAAAAGTTAATTTAAAAGTCTTTCTTTTCAAAAAATCGAAGAAGGAGTTTTTGATGGGCCTAAAATAAGGAAACTGATGAAAGATGTAAATTTCGAATCATATTTGACGTCGGATGAGATTGCAGCATGGAGGTCGTTTAAGCTTCTGGTTTCAAATTTCTTTGGATCCAATAAAAGCCCGCAATATGAAACAATGGTTAATGAAATGTATGTATTTTTCTATATTTATGTAAAGGATCCGCCATCTAACGTTTTTTTTCAACTAGTGCTTATTTCGTGAATGGTAACACTTAGCTCATGTCTGATTTGACTTATTAATTAGTTGTATCCTTCCGCTGAACGAATATGGTTGTGTATTGCTTGAACAACGCTGGGAGCGATCGCCTTACAGAAGACGCCGATTTTGCCAAAAAAATCATCTTTTCAGATGAAGCTCATTTTGATCTTGGCGGGTATGTAAACAAGCAAAATTGTCGCATTTGGGGCACAGAAAACCCGCACGCATACATTGAAAAGCCGATACACCCAAAACGAGTCACTGTTTGGTGCGGATTTTGGTCCAGAGGCATAATTGGGCCATGATCAAGGAGTGGCCGTTACAGTCAATGGCGATCGTTATCGGGCCATGTTGAACGAATTTTTGTTCAAAAAAATTGAAGAGGAGGATATTGGCAACATTTGGTTTCAACAGGACGGCGCTACGTGCCACACAACCGAATCTACACTCGATGTTTTGTGCGATGTTTTCAAAAAAAAAAGTTATTTGGCGGACCCTTTATTAGCACGATCAGACAAAAAAACAATACAACGAAAGTGTCAGTGATGTTCTGACCCAAGGAGGAGAACACACTTGGAACTATTTATAGAAGGCTCAAAAGACTTATTGACCACCATCTGGACAAAGACAAAGCCAAACTTTCACTAGGTAGCAAAAAATTCTGGAAAATATCAAAAGTTATCAAGGGAAAACATGCGTATATTGCAACACTGGACGCCAATGGAGTTGAAATATAGTCCCCTTAGGTTTAGGTTTAGGTTTAGGTTAGGGTGGCAGCCGTATTTTTTTTACAAGCTCACATAGACCAGTTTAGGTCCCTAGTGTTACCACGGGCTGAAATGCCCCTCATCGAAACCAACCTGCTTGATATATAAATTTATCGATAGTACGAATATCAGTACTGGAAAGATCTGTTAGGCTGCCTAAAAAGGCCGACCCCAGTATGTCCAGCCGTCGTTTACTCAAAGCGGGACAGTCGCAAAGCAAGTGCTCAATGCTCTCCACTTCTTCCTCATCTCCACAGCTTCGGCAGAAGTCATTGGAGTCAATACCCAATCTTTTGGCTTGTTGGCCGATCATGCAGTGTCCCGTCAGAACCTGTACTAACGTATACAATCGTTTCTTCTCTAGTGCGAGGAGATATTTTGACCTTCTCAGGTCATACCTTGGCCAGATTTGTCTAGCTACCCTCAGGTGCCGATTTCTGTCCATCTTTCGTTGGACTGCCTGATTGCCTCTTGCCTAAGCCAAAGCTTGCACGTGGATAGTGGCGCACCAATATATGCAAATTCTTCGAGAATTTGTAATGTCGTCCTTTTCCCAGCAAGTTCATCGGTTTTGCAGTTACCCGGGATATCCCTATGCCCAGGCACCCATATGAGGTGTATATTAAACTGCTCAGCCATCTCGTTAAGAGATCTGCCGCAGTCGAGGGCTGTTTGTGAATTTAGGGATGTTGTCTCCAGAGAATTGATGGCAGCCTGGCTGTCTGAGTAAATAACAACGCCAGTGTTGGTTACTATGTTGCGACTCAGCCACTTGGCGACTTCCCATATTGCCATTATTTCGGCTTGATAGACACTGCAGGTATCTGGTAGTCTGTGAGCTATATCCAGACTAAGTTCTTCACAGTGCACTCCGAAGCCAACCTTTTCATTAAGCTTCGAACCATCCGTGTAAAAGTGGAGATGGTTTCTATTACCTGGTATTCTGCCGACCCATTCATCTCTGGCGGGAATCATAGTGATGTAAGGTGTACACAGTTGGTATATAGTCCACTCGGTCGGTTACCATAGCACTGCACTTTGATATCCTCATGTGTCCATAGTTCTTGTACCTCCACATTGATAGGCAGTTTAATCTTATTGCCGCTTTGGTTGCAACTTCTCTCGCCACATTATTAATCGGCAGTATATGGAGTAGGGCTTGTAGAGACTCGGTCGCTGTAGTCCTTACGGCTCCGCTTATACTCAGGCAGGCAGTTCTCTGAACCTTTGTTAGTAGGTTGGTGATGGTTAGTTTGTCTGTTGCCGTCCACCATACCACAATACCGTATAACAGTATTGGACGAACTACTGCTATATATATCCAGTGGACGATTTTAGGAGAGAGTCCCCACGGCGACCCTACAGCCTTTTTGCAGGAATATAAGGCGACGTTGGCCTTCCTTACACGTTCCAATACGTTAAGTCTAAATAACATTTTCCTATCTACAATTATTCCTAAAAATTTTGCACTTTCAGAAAAGACTAGATCTGTTCCATTTATCCGAGGTGGAGGGTCCACATGTGGGACATTATTCATCCTAGTAAAGAGAACCAATTCTGTCTTGTTGGGGTTAACGCCCAAACCGCTGCTTCTGGCCCATCTAGCCAACTTGTTCAGAGCCACCTGTAGGATGTCTCTGAGGACGTTTACGAATTTGCCACTCACTGCGATTGCCACGTCGTCCGCATATGCCACGACCTTGCAGCCACAACGTTCTAGATCTAGCAGGATTTCATTCACCGCTAGGTTCCAAATTAGTGGAGACAGTACTCCTCCTTGCGGGGTCCCACTGTTTACAAACCTTGTTAGAGTTGTGGACCCTAGACATGCTGTTATGCGTCTTCTGGTGAGCAGACTTTGAATTAGTCTAATTAGTCAAACTAGTGTTAACTTTTAGAGTGAATGTTGTTAAAAGCCCCTTCTATGTCAAGAAATGCCACCATGGTGAATTCCTTGAAATGCAGGGACGATTCGATAGTGCTCACAATTTCGTGCAGGGCTGATTCTGTAGACTTGCCCTCATTGTAAGCATGTTGGTTCCCCGACAGGAGTTTTGTATCCAGGTTTTCCCTAATGAAAAGATCTAAAAGTCTTTCCAGACCTTTCAATAGGAAGGAGGATAGGCTAATTGGTCTGAAGTCTTTTGGCCTAGTGTGTGATATCTTTCCCGCTTTAGGTATGAATACCACTTTGGTATCCCTCCATCGACTCGGGACGTATGAAAGCCTGATACAGCCTACATAAATTTTCTCCAGCCAGGGGATTATGTACTTTAACATTTTCTGCATTTCTGCTGGAGTGCTGCCATCTGGTCCAGGTGACTTGAAGGGCTCAAAGCTGTTAATAGCCCAGCTTATTCTGGATCTCTCAGTCAAGAAGCTAGCGACGCTCGCAGTCCACTCGCACTCTTGTTGGTCCTGCTGATCCTCTGGTTCTGTTAGAGAGTTCCCCGGGAAATGTGTGTCGAGCAATACATTGAGCGACTGCTCGCTGTTTTTGGTCCAATTATTTGGCTCATCCTGCAAGTAACCCACTGTGCAGGGTGGAGCTGATAGTATTTTCCGCAGCCTTGCGGCGTCGGAGACCTTTTTCACTTCGCCACAGAAGGTATACCAAGAGCGTCTTTGCGCCTTTCTAGGCTCCTTCTTATAGATCATGAGTTGCTCTTTAAAGGCAACACAAACATTAGCGACCCCAGTTGATTTAGCCTTGTTGAATAGCTTGGTGCAGGTCTTTTTCATAGCCTTTAGCTCAGAAGTCCACCATTGGGGTTTAGTTTTACCCTTGTACCTTGTTTTAGCACAGGCTTCTTCAAGGGAACTATGGAATGATGTGTTGATATGCTCGACTAGATTATCCAGACCGGCTTTGTCATTCGGTTCGTACAGAAGTTTGGAGTTGAGGACTTTTTTGAAATTCTTCTCATACAGGTGCCACTTTGTCTTTCTCATATTTCTGTGGACGGCGGGTTTACCCCTACCCCAGATAGTACTACTACCCCAGATAGTATGATGAGCGTTCGTGTCTGCGCCAATAATCAGATCGAGCTCGTCAGACGTTGCTTCTTCTACTACTTCCCAGAATAAAGCAGTCGGTACTACAGATTCATAAGGCAAGTAGCTGGAGACCACCCTATATATGCGATTACCGATCTCCAGGGTAACAGCTGTTTGGTCTTTACCGCTTAAATTAGTCAGGAGAAAGATACTTAGATCTTTCCTGACCAAAATGCAGGTTCTTGTAATGCCTTCACAGTTGGCCACAAGCAGTTTAAAGTTGGGTGTCCTAATACCGCACACCCTTCCTCCCACTACGTAGGGCTCCTGTATCAGGACGATGTCTACTGCGCCTGTGGACAGGCGCAGCAATAGAGCCGCTGAGGCTGCTTTAGCGTGATGGAGGTTAATCTGTAGAATTCTTACCATCATTGGTAATTGGCAGATTAACATCCACCCCGACAAGGGTGTTATCGAACTCTTCGTCCGTATCGTCGAGAAGCATGTCCCCGCCAGATGCGTCATAGAGTCCGGAGACTCCCCTCAGCCTCTCTGTGTCCGAAGTAGAGCTTTTGTCCTCAGAGAAGGACGTTACAGATCTTCTGTTAGAGTTGGAGTCACCAGAAATAATAGGCGTGGGTACCTCCGCACTTTCAGAAAGTGCCACGGTGGACGACTCACCTTCTGCAGTGGGAGCTATATCCTGCTTGTATACCTTCAAGACTATAGTCTCGAAGCCATATTGTAGGGTTGCACTCGCACTTTGTATATGGGAGGTGGATTCAGCGTTTAGGATAAGATTGACCTGCTGCTTTTTACCATCCGCCTCCCCCACCTTGCTGATTCTCCAATTATGGGCCGGCAGACCAGGATTGGAATCTTTTATTATTTCTAAGATGTCAGCAGGGTTGGAGGGCTCTTCTGTAACCCAGGTGATGGCTCTAGGGTGACTAGGGATGTTGTTTTTTCGACAACATCCAACTGGGCACCCGGCCACACCTCACCCGCTCGACTCAGAGCAGCCTTATACAGTCCCCTTAGGTAAAGCTACAACAATTGCAGATGTATTTCAACGACCCACAAAATCACTCTCAACAGTAAGTCATCGATGGATTCAAAAGTTAGTAAAGTTGTCAGATAGGTAGAGAACGCCAATATCCCTCACAACTGCATCTGAATATCGGTAATTCTACCAAAAGGTCTACCGTGATAAAAAAAAATAAAGTTTTTAAAATCACATTATTGTAATTTTTTATTATACAACAAGTAAGAAAGTTTCAGTCGGGTAAACCGACTAAGGTATACCCTCACTTTGTGAGTAATGTAATATTGAATATTACTCGAATTATTCTGTCAATTTGTGTGGGAGGTACCAGAAGGGGTTTATCAAATACACCTTTTTTTCGCTGAACATTAGATACTTTAAAATCATTGCACTGTGCCGACTTATAAGCATTTATGTGCACTGGTATAAACGTTATGAGACATTAAATTGTGGTATGATTTGGGCATTTTGTGTGGGAGGTACAAAAAGGGGCGTGGCAATAACGCCCATTTTTCTCAGGGCTATTGACACTATAAAAACATTACACTGTACAAAATTTCAAGTATTTTTATACGCTGGTGTTAATGTTATAAGCTGTTAACTTTTGGTGCAAAATGGTGCATTGTGGGAGGTACCAAAAGGGACGTGGCGACTTCGCCCATTTTTCTCGAGTTAATAGCGACTAATAAGCTAATACTATGTGTGGAATTTCAAAAGATTCGAATAAGTAGTATAGCAGTTATTAAAGAATCAATATTTCACAACATTTTAACCCTTTGTGGGGGAGGTACTAGAAGGAGTGGACCAATATGGCCCATCTTCGAACTTAGCCGGAGATAGAAAAAAATATTACCACATACCAAATTTGAGGTCAATCAGTTACTCCTTTCGAGAGTTATCGTGTCGTGTCGTATAAAAGTGTCGAAGCAAAGGAATGAGGAATAACGGCAATTTTTTTGACTTATCTCTACTACAAATTCTTTTGTGACGTTCGACACCGAACAGAAGCACTAGTTATCAGTAGACCAGAAATTTTCAAAGAATATGCATCAAACTATTGGTACAAATAGAATTTGTATAAAATACTAACATTAAAAAAAAAATCAGTTTAAAAAATTATATAAAATTTTTCTGTATCCATTTGAAGTTTGGGTTTTGGACGAACTGGGCTGAAATTTGGTAAAAAAAAGTTGTTCACGAAAACTACTTCTATTTTTTTCGCGTTCGAACCGCTCCTTATTTTGTCCTTATTTTCTAATCAATATTTCGCCTGAAAAAGACTAAAACACCAGTACTATTATTAGTACCAGTACTATTATAGTACTATAAACGATCTAGAAGATCTCCTTGTTTTTGTTTTTTTTGTTTCTGTCTATCCAACCATTACAACCGCTCCCAATACATGTCACTTACTTCTTCTTTAATTTTTAACAAAGTTGTTTTCATATACTGAAAACAACAATAACGATCTTGAGCCTGAGTACAAAAACAAAATATGATCTATAAGATTATGTAAAAGATTAATCTAAAATATGTTTTATTCTGACCTTTTTATCACTTCGAATGTGTACAACGGTCACGTGGAATCGCCCATATGCTGAAATTTGCACCAAATTCTAAAATAATAAAGCACCAGGATTTGATAATATACATATTCTGCTGACCCGGAGAACTTCGTTGCGCCTAAAATCGGTAACATAATTGTTTAAGTTTGAAAGTCAAACTGTCATACCTGATTAAGTGTACCATGGTATTTGTTTATGGTACTTTCCTTCTCGCTAATATCTATGTACTCCCTTTGTTCCAACACTGAAAGAGTACCTTTGTAGATATTAGCGAGTAAGTATTTTGACATTTCCCCGCGAATGCCCCCACCTTTCACCGTCTATTCAATCGCTAACGATCTCTTAAATCGACGGCATCGCTCTTCTCTCTGCATATTGTTGCAAACATCCGTACATATTGTTGTACTTTAATTAAGGTAATCTTGTTTACCAATCCTTGAATAAATAAATTAGAGCTTACGGCTCCCTTTAGAATTTAAATTAAACTATCGTGTTTTTTATTTATTTTCTTTTTCGGCACCAACATTTTGGTCACTTCAACCGGGATAAACCGAGCCTATCGGATAAGTGTGCGTGCGTGTGTTAATCGCTTTGTTGTTTTTTTCGCCAACAGCAGTCATCGCCATCATCACAGCCTTCATCCACATCCATCATCGAATCATAATAAATAATTGATTTCAATAAAATAAAGGTTTGTATAGAGCAGTTTTTTGTTTCTATAACAGTGAGTCGCGAATTTATTAATAAAAAAGTGTTAAATTTTTTGAAAAAAGGTCGTTTTACAACGCGTCGCGAAACCCTCCCGCTACCCGTCTCGTCTTTACGTTGTTCGTGGTATATACAAACGTACATACATACCGGTGTATGTCCGTCTGCTTTTTGTGAGAAAAAATCGGGAACAATTTAAACAAATTAAATTAATTTTTTTAAAATAAACAGTGAATAGTGTATTTGTGGTAATAGTGCGGTTGTGTTAATTTTCTTTGGTTGTGTTAATCGTGATATTCGCTGAATAAATTTTTATTTTTCGAAAGACGTATTGCCGTCGGCAAAACATTATTCTAATATTCAGTGCAATTTTCCGATTTACAACAACAACAATATTCCTTCAAGCCCGCCGCCAAAATACATTGTTTTTAAGCGTCTTTCCGTCCGTCCAAGCGCCAACAGACGGTTCAGTGCCCACATACTTTGCATATACGTTCATACATACGTACGTATATAAAGGAATTACATACAAACAAACAAAAGCTGAGTTCTTTTATTTCTCTTTTGTTTCGTTTTTTGATTTTCGGTGCGCTACAGTCGTTGCGTCGGTCAAGTGCATTTAATATAAATTTTGTTACACAAAAAAAATTATTTAGTGAAATTTTTTTGCGGTTTCGTGTAACGTGTTTTTTTTTTAGACAAAATTTTCGGGAAAAATTTACGTGCACCCTACATACGGTCAAATTCGACTTTTTTAAATAAAAGTGAGATTTTTTGTCTTTTTTCAATTATTTTTTGATTTGCGTTCGATTGGGAAGTTTTTTCGTTGGGTTTCACAACATCGGTACGTGCACCCTACAGTCGGCCAACCCAACTAATAATCGGATTTTGAAGTATTTTTCAAGTTTTTTCGGAATTTTCGAATACCGTGCAATCGGTACACGTGATTTACGTTCTACATTCGTTAAATTTCGATATTTTCGAAAGAAAATAATAATTTAAAAATATTTCGGTACGCGTGAAGTTTTTTGAAATTTAAATTTTTTATTTTTTATCTTGGTTTTATATTTGAATTTTTTCTTTTATAAAATATATCCTATTTCTGTTTTAAATTTCAAAGAAAATTTTAGATTTTTTTTCTTCGTTGATTTTGTCGAATTTTCAGTGACTTTTGGTTTTTTGTCATTTTTGCAATTTTTTGAGCTTTTTCGAAGTTTTTTGAGATTTTCGATTTTATCATTTTCCGACTCGCGTTTTTTGTGCTTTTTGACATTGGTCTCCTGTGTTATTGGAACTCAGGCAAAGCTTCTTCTACATTCGGTAGATAGTTTTTTGGTGGATTTTTTCGGTTTTTTCGATTTTGTTTGATTTTTTTTGAAACTTCATAAACAAAATGTCTCTCACTCCTCTCGATATTTTCGTAAGAGCTTCGGATGCTCTTATCAAATTTAATGCAAACTTTGTTGCAGAAAAAGACGAGGAGCTTGATTTGTTTATTCTTGAGGTACGTAGCTCGGAGGTCAATAAAGTTTGGCAACGAGTTCAGGAAGCGTACGAAAAATATATTAGTTATTTGCAGACTACAAAGACTGTAGAGAAAAGCGACATCGAAGCTGCGGACAGCAAATATGAGTCTTCGTACTCAACATTTATGAGGTGTCTAGCGACAATAAATAGGAAATTGTCAGAGTTCCGAACCTTGAAGCGCTGGTCTTCGAGAACATCCTTGTCGAACTCAGAATCTGAGCATTCAATTCGGTCTGCTCCTAATGATTCGGTAGCGAATGAAACGCTTCCTCCCGGGAACGTTTCTAATAGAACTCTTCCTTCCGCGACACCTTCCCACCGGTCGAATAGGGAAAGGAGGCAAATGGCGTCTATGGGTGACGTCATGCACAATCTGGCTCTGCCTCCGTGTGATGTTGACGTTTTTGAGGGAGATTTTATATCCTGGCCCACTTTTAGGGACTTATTCGGCGCAATGTATATAAATAATTCTCGACTGAGCGACATTGAGCGATTATGTCATCTGGTACGTAAAACCAGTGGGGAAGCGCGAGAAATTGTCTCGAAATTTCCGCTGACCCATCGCAGCTTCGAGCTTGCGTGGCAAGCACTGAGGGAATCTTATGATAACCCTAGAATACTTGTGCATAACCAAATTAAGACTCTCTTTGACCTTCCGGTTTTATCAAGTGAGACTAGTTCGGGGTTAAAATCGATACAACGCGGTATTAATGGCTGTCTTTCAGCACTATCTACTTACGATATAAGTACGGACAATTGGGATCCGATCCTGATCTTTATTTGCCTGCAACGTTTGCCGAGGCTTACCCAGTCTTTATGGGAACAAAGTATCAGGGACAAATCAGCTCTTTCTTCGTGGAAAGAGATGGATACCTTTCTTACGGAAAGGATTCGCACTCTTGTGTGCCTTAGCGACCTTCGGGGACCCGAACCCCAAAAAGCGTCAAATACGAAGAAGGTTAGGACGCATTTTACGAATGCAACCTCTCCGAAGCCTTCTCGTGCTCAAACTATTATTAACTGTGTACTCTGCCCTAGACACAGCCATAAACTGTCAAAGTGCCATCGGTTCAAACAACTTTCACCATCGGAAAGGTATTCGGTTATCAAACGGCATAATTTATGTTTAAATTGTTTGGCTAAGGGGCATGATGTCAGAAATTGTTCGAGTGATCGTCACTGTTCGAAATGTGAATCTAGACATCACACATTGTTACATCGTGATGCTACGAATTCCACCTCAGGTAATTCTGGGTCGAGACCTCCTGCAGCTACTCAATCTTCGAACCCCCCTCCTGCAGAACAACCTCAACCATCCACATCGGCTGGATGTTTGCCGCGTCAGGTATTTCACGCTGCTCAGAGCAGAGCTGTGCTTTTGGGAACAGCAATGGTGAATATTGTTCATCAAGGTGCTTCGTACCCTGCTCGAGCGTTGATTGACCCTGCTTCTGAAGCCTCCTTTTTAACGGAGCGTTTGCAGAATAGGTTGAAGTTGCCTGTGCACTCAACCAATGCAACAATTTCTGGTGTCAATCGAGCTATATCTGCCACCTCAAGAAAAGTTTGTACAGTGAAGATTGGGACAGCATGCGACGCGTCGATAATCTTAGAAACGACAGCTCTGATTTTGCCCACTATATCTGGAAATCTGCCATCCTTTACGGTAGCAGCAGATTTTAAGAATCAATTGCCAAATATTCGATTGGCAGATCCAAATTTGTTTGACCCTCGACCTGTTGATCTACTGATAGGAGCGGACTTGTACCCTCAGATTCTCAAGGGAGGATCTCTTCAGATTTCGTCAGGAACCCTGCTTGCCCAGAACTCTATATTTGGTTGGCTTATCACGGGTCCGGTCCCGGCCAATCAAATTCAGACTTTCGCTACGACTTTGGAAATTTCTGAAGAAGATAGCATAAATAGAACGCTTTTGCGTTTCTGGGAACTCGAGGAGCCTCCAAAACGTAGTATTTTGTCGCCTTCGGATAAGGTTTGCGAGGAAAATTTTGTACGTACGACCCGTAGAGATTCGGACGGTAGGTATATCGTTACTTTACCCATCCGAACTGACCTTAGCTCACGGGAATACTTAGGCGAGTCGAGAGCAAACGTTCTTAAACAGTTCTACCGTAATGAATCGTCATTACTTCGGAAGCCTGACGTGAAGACAGTTTATGATAAGGTCGTCACAGAATATTTGACATTGAACCACATGAGGCCAGTGAATGCGCCTTCTTCGATTGAGAAGTTGTCTTGCTATCTACCTCATCACCCGGTCATTAATATGGAAAAGCAAACAAGCAAACTTCGCGTGGTTTTTAATGCGTCCAACAAAACATCGAACGGTAAAAGTCTGAACGACATCCTTCATGTTGGACCTACGTTGCAGGAAGACTTAGTCCTTCTCATTCTCAGATGGAGAATGTTCCAATTTGTATTTAACTGCGACATTACGCAAATGTACAGACAAATTCGGGTTGATCCTGCGCATACGCCCCTTCAACGAATTATTTTTAGAGATTCTCCCACAAAACCGGTACAAGACTTCGAATTGCAAACAGTCACCTTCGGTGTGAACTGCGCCCCATATCTGGCCATTAGAACTCTTTTGAAGCTAGCTGACGACACCGAGAATGAGTTTCCTCTTGCGGCTCATATCTTGCGTAAGAGTATGTACGTGGACGATGTTCTTGCGGGAACCCACGATCTTGAGACTGCTTTGGTCGCTCGGGACCAATTAATCGCAGCTCTCGCGTCAGCTAAGTTTGAGCTTCGTAAATGGACAGCGAATGATAGATCAATTTTAGATTGTTTCCCATCTGACCATTTGGTGGATGCGGAGGTTCTGACTTTTGTGGAGAACAGCGGTTCTAAACCCTTGGGGATTCGATGGAACGCGCAGTTGGATGCTTTTTACTTCGCGGTGACACCTATAGTCAAGAAATCTTCCTATACTAAACGGGAAGTTCTTTCTGCTATCGCGAAACTTTTTGACCCCGTCGGCTGGGTAGGTCCAGTGATTGTCATGGCCAAGATGGTCATGCAAAAAGTCTGGCGAGACAACATTGGTTGGGATGACCCGCTCCCACCTTCCACTGAAGGAGAATGGCTAAAATTTGTTGACGCCTATCCTGAAGTGAATTCTGTCCGTATCCCAAGATATGTTCGATACCATCCGGACTGTAATGCGGAGCTTCATGTCTTTTCGGATGCCTCGGAGAAGGCATACGCGGGGGTGGTTTATCTTCGGATTGAAGCTCCGAGTGGGGAAATTTTCTCACTCGGAGCTTCAAAGACAATCCTGCGGATTTGGGCAGTCGTGGTCTTCCTCCCGCGGACTTAGCCTCGTCTGAAATGTGGTGGCACGGGCCACAATGGCTCAGCCTTAGTAAATCGGAATGGCCGATTCATGATCTCACCCCCCTTGATACTGATGTAGAAATGCGCTCGGTGCGTACTCACGCGTCGTTTTTCTCCAGTTATGAGGATATTCTTGATAGGTTTTCGACTTTAGATCGAGCTTTGCGTGTCGTTGCTTACATGATGAGATTTTTCCGTAGAACTCATCCTGCTCATAGGAGTCAGTACAACGTGACTAGTTCCACCCTTTCGTCTGAAGAAATAAAAGATGTTCGTACTCGACTGGTTGTCGTAGCACAGAAAGCTAATTATGCGGATGAATATAAGCATCTGTTGAATAGAACGCCGTTTAATAGTAAAAGTTCTCTTGTTCCTCTAAATCCGTTTCTAGATGAGAACGGTGTAATGCGAATGAATGGTAGATTAGCTCGGTCCCCTACCCTTGCCTATTCGGAAAGACATCCTATACTTCTCCCTTACAATTGTCGGTTTTCCAAACTTTTAGTGAACTTTATTCACATGATTTCTGTTCATGGAGGAAATCAATTGATGTTACGCATCATTAGAATCGAGTATTGGATACCTCGCGTGAAAACATTGATTCGGTCAGTTGTTCACAATTGTAGGAGTTGTATGTTAGAAAGAAAACGGTCCTGTGGACAGGTTATGGAGCACTTTCTAGGCTTCCCCCTCGCCGATCCCACGTTTTTCAGTAAAGGGCGGGTCGCGCTCGTCATCGGTCCTGAGATGTACGCACGGGTTGTGACCAGCCGGGTACATGCTTCTCTGGGGCTGCCGGTCGCCCACTACACTATTTTTGGGTGGGTGTTATCCGGCGTATGCAACTGCTAGGGTCCCTACTGACCTCATTGAGTTGCTAGGGTCCCTACTGGCCCATCGCGGCGTGTATTTTTTTTTTTTAGGGTCCCTATTGGCCCATCGCGGTACCTGGAATCAAATAAAAAGAGGTCCTTTCTGGCTTCTGGGTCCCTACTGGCCCATTTAGTTTTAAGTGTTTTTTGAAAAAAACAAATGAATAAAAATAATAATAATGAATTACAAAAAAAAAAAAAAAACTCACTGAATTACTTACTGCTCTATACTTTCCCTATCTTAGATGTAATTTAGTTTAAGTTGCAACATATCTAGATGTTGCAAGGTGGGCGGCATGTTTAAGTTTGAAAGTCAAACTGTCATACCTGATTAAGTGTACCATGGTATTTGTTTATGGTACTTTCCTTCTCGCTAATATCTATGTACTCCCTTTGTTCCAACACTGAAAGAGTACCTTTGTTGATATTAGCGAGTAAGTATTTTGACATTTCCCCGCGAATGCCCCCACCTTTCACCGTCTATTCAATCGCTAACGATCTCTTAAATCGACGGCATCGCTCTTCTCTCTGCATATTGTTGCAAACATCCGTACATATTGTTGTACTTTAATTAAGGTAATCTTGTTTACCAATCCTTGAATAAATAAATTAGAGCTTACGGCTCCCTTTAGAATTTAAATTAAACTATCGTGTTTTTTATTTATTTTCTTTTTCGGCACCAACAATAATGATAATAATAATTCGTGCATGTACATACACGCATCTTCGTGTAATTTGGTAACTTCAAATTCTTTATTCAAAAGAAGAATGTTCAGCGACATCAGTATTCAAACAAATCTCATCATCATCAGTGCTCTTCGCTGCAAATCGCCCAAATCACTCTAAATATTACGCTCTCCATTCAATTTAGTTTTGCGTTGTATAGGCGCAGCTAGTTTCACTCACTACAACTACCAAAAGAAAACTTCAAGACGATTGGTACAACAGTTCTCCATATTCGGTTATCAGCATTCGAGTCTTATTATTCATTGGGCGATAATGAATCCGTCGAAATCATGAAAATCGATGGAGTTATGGTGTTGTATGTATGGTACGGCGCTTCTTTGAATCCTCCACAGTATCCTACGATTCGTATCCAATACGAATACATCAAGCCAAAAATCGAAAGATCTGTTCTCGAGTTTTGAGGTTGTATATAGTCCTGCGACCAATCAAAAATCAAGTCCAAAATCGAACGATGCATTTTGTAGCTATGATATTGTGCGACCGCGCAAAATTTCTTTGACCCATTGTAGATTTCCCTTCATAGTGCTTTTCCTCAGGCCATTACGATTCTAGTAGCCCTACATTGTGAAAATCAAACAATACGTTCCCATGCAATAAGGCTGTGCTGGTAGTGTCGCGCCCCTTCGACCAATACTAAATATTCCTATGCAATGTGCTTCTTTAGGAAAATGCGAATACATTAAGCCCAAAATCTTGAAAATCGAAGGACCTTTTCTTGTGCTCTGAAGTTTCACGCCCCTTTGACCAATCATGATTTTTTCCTCATGGTGTCACTTCTGGAGACACAACAAACTCATTAAGCCCAAAAACCATACTGTGGTACAGGTATTATAACTTTGTGCATTTGTTTGTAACACCCAAGAAATAGACCCATTGTTTATTATACCGATCGACTCAGAATCACTTTCTGAGTTGAAATGGCTATGTCCGTCCGTCTATCTGTGCATGTACTCTTGTAATCAAAGTACAGGTCGCAATTATGATCCGACCTCAACGAAACGTGACACATATCTGTCTTTCGGCCCAAGGATGAACCATTTGTTTGAAATCGGTTCAGATTTACATATAGCTCCCATATAAAGGGTCCGCCAAATAACTTTTTTTTAAATGCTTAAAAAAAAGCTACTGAATATTTTCTCAAATTTCTTTTTTTATTTGAAGTACAATCCTTCCGGCCGTGTGGCACGTAGCGCCATCCTGTTGAAACCAAATGTTGCCAATATCCTCCTCTTCAATTTTTGTGAACAAAAATTCGTCCATTGACTGTAACGGCCACTCCTTGCTCATATTCGAAGAAAAATGGCCCAATTATGCCTTTGCACCAAAATCCGCACCAAACAGTGACTCGTTTTGGGTGTATCGGCTTTTCAATGTATGCGTGCGGGTTTCTGTGCCCCAAATGCGACAATTTTGCTTGTTTACATACCCGCCAAGATCAAAATGCAAAAATCAAAAATTAAAAAAAAAATTAAAATTAAAATTTTCAAAGTAATGTCGCAATATTTCCCTGCGTTGTTGAAGCATATACACAACCATATTCGTTCAACGGAAGGATAAAAATAATTATCTGTCAAATCAGACATGAGCTAAGTGTTACCATTCACGAAATAAGCACTAGTTGAAAAAAGTACGTTAGATGGCGGACCCTTTATATGTACCTACGATTTGGCATATATGAGACAGAGACAAGTCTCTTGATACATTCAGAGGCAATACTAAATTTTGAGGAACATCGGTTCAGATTTTGATATAGCCCCTATATATATTTTACCTCCGATTTGATATTTAAGCGCTGTAGAAACCTTATTTTATATCCGATCAGCACGAAATTTGCAGAAAGAGGTTTCTCACTATATACATGAATGAACACTGCCAAATTTGGGGAAAATCAGTTCAGATTTAGATATAACCTCAATATATATGTTACCCCCGATTTGATATGTTAGCGCTATAGAAACTGTATTTTATATCCGATTAGCACAAAATTCTGCAGAAAGAGGTTTCTTATCACATGAATTAACGCTGCCAAATTTGAGGAAAATCGATTTAGAATTAGATATAGCTCCCCATAAATATGTTACACTTGGTACAGAAACTGTATTTTATATCCGATCTGTACGAAATTCGGCAGAAAGAGGTTTCTGTTTACACAAATGGACACTGCCAAATTTGAGGAAAATCGTTTCAGATTTAGAAATAGCCCCCTATATATTTTACTCCCGATTTGGTATCAAGGAGATATAGAAGTTGTACTTTATTTCCGATCATTACAAAATTTGGCAGAAAGAATTGTCTTAATTTAGAAGCGAATACAGCTTAATTTGGGGAAAATCGGTTTAGATTTAGATATCTGCCTATTTAGTATTTAAGACTTTTTCGTGCGATCTTTATATAATTAGGCAGAAATGAGCTTTTTGATCGAAGCTGATGAAATCTGTTCAGATTATATACATTCCCATCTATTTGTTGCTTCCGATACTTGATATATGAAAGAGTTATTCGCATTTTAAGGTTATCGTTTAAGGTCTAGTTTATTATGATCAATATCTTCAACTCCTCTTTGGAATAAACCTTGATGAGGAGGATAGCTAAGTAAATTTTTAACTGAAACGAACCCAATTATTCCAAATTACTATCGCAATATATCTTTATGCATTGGGGTGGTGTAGCGTATTATCTAGTCGGCCCCGCCCGACTTTCTGTCTTTCCTTACTGGTTTATATAATGGGAAAACACGTCAAAAGGCCCACTTGTTTCAAATTATTCCGATCGTTTGAAAACTTGGTGGGTTTGCAGAAGTAGTATGGGAATGAGATGTGCCAAAAAAATCTTCCTAGCGTAATAGGTTACGAAGACAGGGTGTTAATTTTCAAATTTTGAACATTATATCTCCTGACTACCTGGACCGATTAATATGATCCGTGGTTTATATGACAGCTATTATAAATGCACAAAATTGGCATTGATAATTGTTTGCAAATAATAGTTTTTCATACTTTTTTTTCTCAACTTAAGTTTTCCTCGCAGTTTTACCCTACATCTGTAGGGTATTGCTTGATTTTGTCAGTATACGTCACGTCACTTGTCTGTCCTAATATTTACATTACTCATTTGTCTATGCCCCAATAAATTTTATGTCATCTTCCTCAACACCCCACATCGGCCTTGGAGAGATACTCACTCCAACATAGTCATATTAGACTTATTCATGCGTAAGGAATTCAAGGTAAATATAGGGTTGTACTACCCTTTGGTAGTAGAATTGAACCTGTAATGTCAAGTCCGTGTATTTATAACCTACACCACACTGTGGTACAGGGTATTATAACTATGTGCATTTGTTTGTAACAAATGCACAAAGGAGAAGAAATAGACCCATCGTTTATTATACCGATCGACTTAGAATCACTTTCTGAGTTGATTTAGCTATGTTCGTCTGTCCGTCTGTCTGTCTGTCTGTCTGTCTGTCCGTCTGTCTGTCCGTCTGTGCATGTATACTTATAATCAAAGTACAGGTCGCAATTATGGTCCGATCTCGACGAAACTTTACACATATCTTTTTTTGGCCCAAGGATGATCCCTATTAAATTTGGTTAAAATCGGTTCAGATTTAGATATAGCCCCCATATATATGTTAGCCCGGATTTGACATGTAAGCGCTGTAAAAACTTTATTTTATATTCGATCAGTATGAAATTCGGCAGAAAGAGGTTTCTTATTAAATGAATGAACACTGTTAAATTTGGAAGAAATCGGTTCAGATTTACATATAGTCCCATATATATGTTACCCCCGACTTCACATGTAAGCGCTGTAAAAACTTTATTTTATATACGATCAGTATGAAATTCGGCAGAAAGAGGTTTCTTATTATATGAATGAACACTGTTGAATTTGGAAGAAATCGGTTCAGATTTACATATAGCCCCCATATATACGTTACCCCCGATTTAAAATGTAAGCGCTGTAAAAATGTTATTTTATATCCGATCAGTTCGAAATTCGGCAAAGAGAGGTTTCTTATTACATGAAGGAATACTGCTAAATTCGGAGAAAATCGGTTCAGATTTAGATATAGCCCCCATATATATGTTACCCCCGATTTAACATGTAAGCGCTGTAAAAACTGTATTTTATATCCGATCAGTGCTAAATTCGGCAGAAAGAGGTTTCTTATTACATGAAGGATTACTGCCAAATTCGGAGAAAATCGGTTTGGATTTAGATATAGCCCCCATATATATGTTACCCCCGACTTCACATGTAAGCGCTGTAAAAACTGTATTTTATATCTGATCAGTATGAAATTCGTCAGAAAGAGGTTCCCTATTTGCAAAAAGAATGTAAACAATTGAACATAGAATAGTAAATTTATGTATTATTAATACATTTGACGAATTTTTTGTCTGTTTCGTACCTTCTTTCTTCGCAACTCATGACACCATCGCTACCAGATAGCAGAAATCCGCCACTTACTGCTTATGCGCCAGTTAGTGGAAGTCAGTTGTTTTCGTTCCAAAGTGCTAAACTAAAATCGCTAGCTTGTAAGGAAAACATGCCTAATATATGTATATGTAATTCGATATATATTCACACAAATAAAAAACGTAGATATGTTGTAAAATGTAAATTCGCGTCGATTTTCTCTTTATGGCCATTTTAAGCATAAAATTGATATTTGTCCAATCTTAACCGGAGAATAAGAGAATGAAACTCTTACATTCACCACAACGGAAATTGATGGAGCAGAGCAAACAACTCTGTAAGTCATCATCACTTACCTTCAGAATTGCCGTGAATGCTGAGGATAATCCTAAATGACTTCATTATATCGAAATCATGTAAAGCAAGAAATTCGCACAGATTTTTTTCTTTCATTGATTGTGAATACGCTTTTATTCGCACTTTCTTTCATCCTTCTTTGTGGTTGTGTTAATGTTTTCTTTTGGAAGCCACAAAAGGATTACCAGATGTGTAGAATTGAGTATGAAAGCGTTATATTGTTATATTTAGATGAGTAATTTTCAATAGAATATTATTTTCAGAACAGGAAAATGTTCAAGTTATGTGTGAAAGAACAAATATTTACATCGAAAATACTTAGATCAGCCAATTATAAACCTAAAGGTACACTGGTGCTCCAAAATATCTAACAATCTTGACGTTGTCATGTATATTGAAGATTTTTCTCTGCCTGGTTTACTTTTTCATATAACATCTGGCACGCCCCATCACTATTTTGCAGTTGATAAACTAATCCATCAACTGGACTATTTGCATCAATAGTTAACTGCTAATAGCTGTAATATCAGTTCATACAAATACTTGATATTTTGTATAGTGTAATACGCTTATAGTACCTAGAATCCAAAGAAAAGCGGGCGTTATTGACATGCCCCTCTTGGTACCTCCCACACAAATGAACCATTTTGCACTAAAAGTTTACTGTTTATAACTTTAATATCAGTACAAACTTTAAAGTCATTAAATGCAATTTAATAATTATAATAATTTAATTAAAACAAAAAAATTACGAATACTTGTTTGAGGCTGATGGTAAGGGGATTACTAAGTCGGTTTAGCCGACTGAACTTTCTTACTTGTTTTTTTTATTTTTTACCTATCTTTTCAGTATATATGAGAGCCGGATGTATAACGATTCTTCTTTTATTATCTTTTCTGGATAGACAACATAATTTGTATACCCTACACCACACTGTGGTACAGGGTATTATGACTTTGTGCATTTGTTTGTAACGCCCAATAAGAGGAGAAATCGAACCAAAGTTTATTACACCGATCAACATAGAATCACTTTTTGAGTCGGTTTAGCCATGTCCGTCTGTCTGTCTGTCCATGTATTCTTGTGATCAAAGTGCAGGTCGTATTTATTCTCCGATTGTGATAAAATTTAGCACAGTGTTTTTTTTGGCCCAAGGACGATCCCTATTGAAAATGGTCAAAATCGGTTCAGATTAAGATTGACACGTACGCGCTGTAGAAACCATATTTTATATCCGATCAGTACGAAATTCGGCAGACACAATTTTCTTATTACATGAATGAACACTAACAAATTCTGGGAAGATCTGTTCAGATTTACATATAGCCCCCATATATATATTTCACCCGATTTGACATGTAAGCGCTGTAGAAACCGTATTTTATATCCTATTAGTAGGAAATTCGGCAGAGAGAGTTTTCTTATTACATGTATGAACACTGCCAAATTTGGGGAAAATCGGTTCAGATTTTAACATAGTCCCAATATATATGTTACACCAGATTTGACATGCAAGCGCTGAAGAAACCGTATTTTATATCCGATAAGTACGAAATTCGGCAGAGAGAGTTTTCTTATTACAGGGTTTTCAACAAGAGGTGTTATTTTGAATCACCCGGTATTTCGGTAGCTGTCACTTTGAAGCTTTTATTCTTTGACATTTGACAAGTAGAAACTACGCCATTACTAAAAGTGCAACGATAAACGATTCAACAATGCATTGAAATTAATAAATGAGGCCCATTTCCACCTCAGTGGCGACGTCAACAAGCAAAATTGTCGCATCTGGGGCTCGGTAAACCCAAGAGTTATTGTTGAGAAGCCTCTTCATCCGCAGCCACTTTGCGATTTGGTTATGGAAAATTTCATGAAATGGGTATGGACCTGTAAGCGTGGTCGTAATGGCCATTTGGCTGATGTTGTTTTTCATTATTAACGGCATACTTTCCTCTTTATTATGAAATAAACATCCGATCATTTCTGAACCACCCCATTTTAATGAGCTTTGCTGGACTAAAATTATTTTGACAGCGGTTTCATCATATTGGATTTTGCAAAATTTACCATCTATGCGATACAATTTTTGCACTCAAAATTTTTTGGGAGAACAGTTCTGGTACAAAAAAAGGATAAAACATTTGAAACTTTTAACCAAATAATTTTGTATGTCCAAAATATCTATAGAGTCAACCAAATTATCCAATTTTTAGGAAAGTTCTGTTTATATATGTGAAAAACAGAACTATTCCTAAGCGAGTAAAAACCCAGTAATGAAAGGCCAATGACTGTCGAAGCCAACTATATGATATCGACGCCAACTGATATATGATATATATATGATGAGAGCTTATTCTTCTCTAACAAGCTCGTATATAGTAAACTAGCTTACCCGGTGCGCTTCGCAGCCCCATCTTTTATATATTTTCTGTTTAGGGTACTGTAAAAAAGCTATACCTCTTTCTTTCAAAATGACATGATTATTACATATGGTGCAAAATGAAGAAGATTTGATTACTTTTATATATAAAATACGAACCCTCGTTTCATTTCTAGTTTATGTTCCAAGAGTTACCCTGACATCATTTTACAACATTTATCGATTTTCCCACAGTACCTCTGGACGAAAAACTATTTTTTTGGTTCATACGTTAGCAACTTTCCCCTTGTTTATGTTCCAATACCTACATTCACACCCTGGTACAATATAAAACCATGTTTGTCCCACTGTGTCTATAAAGGTACGAATTTAAAAATCTAAAGTAAATCGCTCCATTGTACCACATTTAACCTTTAGTGTGTCATAATTAACCACTTTGCACGATTGTACAATATTTTAAAATGATAATTGATATTTCAAGATCCAAATTCGCAAGCTTAAGCCGTATTTTAACATTTTTGTCCCCTATCTGTGCCATTTATTTAACTTTTTTCCCCACGGTTTAAGTAGAACAACCTATTTGGAAAAAACAATTTCTTAGCTTTGGTTTATGCTGTAAGAGCTACCTTTGCACTCAGGGACCACATTCAACACCTTTTGCAACACTGTTCCATATTAAACACTTTTTGCCCCACTGTACCATACTTAACCCATTTTGTTCCACGGTACCATATTTTACTATTTGTGCCCACTGTACCATTCTAACACATATTTTTCCCCACTGTTCCATAGTTAAAGCTTTTTGCCCCACTGTACCATATTTAACCCATTTTGTACCACGTTACCATATTCAACTAATTGTGCCACACTGTACTATAGTTAACCCTTTTTGCCCCACTGTATTATAGTAAATCAATTTTTGCCCCACTGTTCCATAGTTAACGCTTTTTGCCCCACTGTACCATATTTAAACCATTTTGTTACACGTTACCATATTTTACTTTTTGTGCCCACTGTAACCATTTTTGTCATACTGTACCATATCTAACCATTTGTGTCCCACTGTACCATAGATAACAAATTTTTGACCACTGTTCCATTGTTAAAGCTTTTTGCCCCACTGTGTCATATTAAACGCTTTGTCTCACTGTACCATATTCAAAAGTTTTTGCCCCACTGTACCAATTTAACCCCCTGTGCTCCACTGTACAATATTTAACACAGTTATGCCCCACTGTACCATAGTAAATACATTTTTGCCCCACCCCCATTGTTAACCCATTTGTCCCACTTTGCCAAATACATATAACTATTTTTACCCCACTGTACCATAGTTAACCCTCTTTGCACAACTGTGCCCCATTCAACTCTTTATCTCACTGTACAAAATGTTTACCCACTGTACCATATTTAACAAATTTTTGTCTCACTGTACCGTACTCGTATTTAAAATGTGTCTCCACGCTAGCGTACTTAAACCTTTTTCCCCGACTGTAACATATTTAATCATATTTTCTCCACTCCACTATTTAACCGTTTTTGACCACAGTGCTCCTTAAACCATATAAACTCTTCATATCTCAGTTTTAAGTTCCAATTTTGGCAGATTGTTCCCTTTTTTCCCCATGCTCCATAATTAACCCGTCTTGTCCCACTGTGCCTCTTAAAGTTAGAATTACCAAAATCTCCTCCAATCTCTAGTTTATGTTCCAAAAGTTACCCTGGAACCATTGATCCATGTTTGACATTTTTAAGCCACTGTACTATATTTTACACTTTTTGCCCCACTGTGCCCCGAAAACTACGAATACAAAAAAAAAAAACTTAATACCCCGATCAGTTGTCATAAAGACACCCCTCGCTTCAATTTTCACCATTCTAATATTAGGCTTTAAATTTGGCGGTGGTACCATATTTATACCTTTCCGTCCCACTGTGCCCCTAAATTTTTTAAAAAATCACTCCTTGTTCCTGTTTACGTCCCAAGAGATACTCTCACACCAAATTTCACGATTCTAGGTCTTGCCATTTGGATTTGGCTGTTGTACCACATTTTTCCCATTTTACCCCACTGTGTACTTAAATGTTCGAATTTCGAAAAATCCTGTCAATTTCAGAGTCTACCTCATAAGAGCTACCCTCACACCAAATTTCACGATTCTAGCTCTTGCCATTTGAATTTGGCTGTTGTACTACGTTTATCCCATTTTTCCCTTTTTACCCCACTGTGTGCGTAAATGTTCGAATTACGAAAAATTCTGCCAATTTCATAGTCAACCTCATAAGGGCTACCATCACACAATATTTCACGATTCTAGCTCTTGCCATTTGGATTTGGCTGATGTACCACATTTATCACTTTTTACCCCACTGTGTGCGTAAATGTTCGAATTTCGAAAAATCCTGCCAATTTCTGAGTCAACCTCCTAAGGGCTACCCTGATACCAAATTTCAAGATTATAGCTCATTCCGTTTAGATTTGGCGGTGGTACCATATTTATCCCTTTTTGCCCCATTGTGCGGCTAATAGTACGAATTTCGAAAAATCCCGCCTTATTGCTCGTCTACGTCCCAAGGACTACCCTCCCACCAAATTTCATGATTCTAGCTTCAGCCGTTTGGCCTGGGCGATGATCAGTCAGTCAATCAGTCAGTCAGTCAGTCAGTCAGCCAGTCACGCAACAATTTTATATATATAGATATAATATAAATATCAATAGTAATTATAAAACTAAATCTATAATGAATTTGTTCAAATTCGACAATATGCGTTCTTGCATAAATAAACCCTACCCTACTAAATTTCAAAATGATTGAATGTGGAATACAGTTTATAACCCCCTGTACCATAGTGTGGTGTAGAGTATAACAACTAACGAACAAACTGGATGCCTGAAGCGAACATAATTTCCAACAATTGCGGTATACGGCTATTAAAACAGAGGCAGTGATTGTTGAATATTTTATCATGATTCCATTTTGAAAGAATTGTCATATTAGTTGCAAGTCAAGCGTCGATAAATAAATAACAAAATTGTATTTAATTACTGTTATTTATTTATTACCTACTGTTTTGTGCTTTTTTTTACAAAGCTATATTTTATTTTCAATAAAACGAATTCACGTCTTAGTAGAAATATAATTTATGTTATTTAGCTGCCGTAGTCGAATTATTTTAAAATCCGACTCCAGGAGTCGAGTAGGTTAGGTTTCGTAAATTGCTTTCATATATATCAGCACCAAATTGGAGCAATGATTTTCCATATATTACATTTTCAAAACTGTTGGTATATGGGCGGGGTCACAGCCACTGACAAAATTCCGCAAATTTTTCTGACGATCAGACATTTACGCACTAAGGCCACAGATAGTTCTTAAAAAATAAAGAAGTGGGCGGGTCAAAAGTGGGCGTGACATTATTTAAAATTGGAATACCTCAGAAAGTATTGATCGTAGAAGAACGAAATACGAACATACGTTATTTGAGCTATTATCTAAAACTTCAATAAAAATGGACGTGATCAGATAGGTGGGTGTGGCATAAGTGGGCGTAGCAATGTTAGCAATTGTATATCTCGGAAACTATTAGTCAAAGAAGAACAAAATTTGGACAGTTAGTTACTGGGGTCAATATTAGTAAATTCACCATATTAACCGCTATGAATATTAACAAATAAAAATGGGTTGAATATCTCAGAAAGAATAATACGTATGAGAACGGAATTTGGTACAGAGGTTATTCGAGCTATTATCTAAAACTCTAACAAAAATGGACGGGATAGGGTAAGTGGGTAAATTTGAATGACTCAGAAAGTGTTGATCGTGGAAAAACACAATTTTTACCAACTGTAGCAGAATTATTATTGAAAACTTGACAAAAACTTGATCGTTTTGGTGGGTGTGACAAAAGTGGACGTTGGATTAGTGGTCAGTTCACCAGAAGCGTTAAGAATGAGGCATGTGGTTCATATCATAAGAAGTAAATAACTATTATCGAATACCCAGGTGTATATGACAATCTTTAAATTAATTAATAAGAACTTCTACATCATTGGTTAAGTCAGGTTGGCTGAATTAATAACTTAATAAACATACAAATTTTTGTAATCAAGGTGGATTTTTTGCACTTTTTCTATATTTTTTATATACCGTACGGAATATCTCTTTTGAATCTAAAGCAAAGTTGTAAATATTGAATATGGGGATGCGAAACAAACCTAACCGAAAAAAGTGCACCCAGTGCCTTAAAAATCACAAAAAAGGCTCTGTTTTCTTTTAATGTTCTATTTTATACTTTTTACGTATTCGTATGGCCATTAAATTAATAATTGAGCCAATTTGACTATACGAATGATGCAGAATCATTTTGGAGCTACTTTCACGTCCAATTCTCAGAATTGAGTCCCATAATCATGTGTTATACTGTGTTATTATTGGACATATACTCTTTGTAAATGAATAAAAAGAGTTCGGCCTTTAAAAGTTGACCGAACTGTTTTATTTGCTAAAATTGGGTTGGATGACAGCAAGTTTTCTGAAATTTCTTTAGACGTACTACAATAGAAATATGTCACAGTAAGGGTCAGCAAGACTATTTGAATAAATGATTTTATACCGAACTTTCTGTGTTGGATTCCTGACACATCGCGAAGATAAAGGACAATCAAAATGCTTTTATTATAAATGTTCGCATGCGATGCATGCATTCCACTGCACAATATGAGTAAGATTCCGCATGGCCGAATTAAATCTTGTTTTTACTTGTTTATTTTACTCATAACTTATATTTCTGTGTGACGTATGTTCTATCCAGTTCACAGAGTTCTGATTATATTATTTTATTTCATCCATAAGTTGAGCATTGCATTAATATCGATGGGATGTGTCGAGACGATTAAAGGCATTGCTAAATCGCTTAGAGAAGAAGTTTAGAACAGATGGGGGAAGAATATGTGGATGTCACATTTAGTGTTTAGACAATGAATAGAAACGCAACATTAGCCAGGAGCCATTTGACTTTGTGGCTGTCTTCAAACGCAGATATTAGGAGTTTGTGGATTTTTATTTTTGTTGACTCCTTTTGCTCGAGGCTGTGCGGTTACATTTGGAGATCCGCAGCATAAAGACGTACATGCATTTGTGATATCCATTTCGTTTTATGAACTGAATTAAAACGATATTCTGGCGAGGGGTGGCGAAACAACGTCCGTGGACATGTCGAAGTAACAAAGAACACATTGCAAACATATGAAACATCAGAAACAACTCGAAATATGCTGTCTTTATGACCTGGACGTGATGTCAATGCTGACGATGGTATTGTGATACTTCACAAAGCTCTACATCCACACAATACATACATGTTGTACACATAAATATATATACATAAATATATATACGTATGTGTCGAATGTCCTTCATATGTCCATGTAATGGATTTTGGGCCACTTTTACCGCCAGATGTTCGTTGGGTTAGTTGAGGTTAGCCGATAGGCAGAAACAATTACCGTTTAAATGAATGTCATTTTTCAAATCCTGCATTCCGTATGAGGACAATGAGCATTGAGATTATAAATTTACCACAATAGTTTCAACTGTATATGGGGTAAAATACGTCAAAAGGCCCACTTTCTTTAATTTTATTCCGATCGAGTCAATATTTGGTGGGGTTGCAGAAGTACCTTGGGTGTGCAATGTGCCTAAAATACAGCTTCCTAGCGTGATAAGTTACGAAGATACAGAGTGTCAAAGTTTCAAATTTTGACCATTGTAGCCCCGACTACGTGGACGGATTTGAATGAACCGTGGCGAATATAACAGCTATTTATGTTTTCCCCGCGATTATAATGGTGTTTCGCGGATGGGATTCTATATCTTTAAACTACAAAAGTGAAGCTTATTCTGTTTACTTTATCAATACGTATTTTCGCAATGGGATACAAACCACAACAAAAGCTGTGGAAATTTTAAATTTCAAACCTACTATTTTTTCATTATTTCTTTCGTATTATAATGTGAGTTTACTCTAAGATGTGGACCAGAAATACGATTAATAAAATGTAATGGTGGCATTCTACTTATATAGCGAGTTATTCCAGATATACCAGTTATGTGGGGGAGCTAGAGGGTTAATATTGGCCTTAATATTTTCTATAAAGTTGCTGAACAAACGCTACCCTTAGTGAAAAATTAGGTGTCCCTGAAAGTAATGCTGAAAAAAGTGAAAAAAAAACATTTATTTCCTTCATTTTTTCAAAAAAAATTACCGGAAAAACATTTTTTTCACACAAAAGGATAAGAAACTTTGTTCAGCATATTCTAAGCTACATGATTTCCAAATATAGTTAAGCGGTATCCAGAGTATGAAGCCGCCGAGCCGAGCCGCCGATTCTAGCCGCCGCCGACCTTTTTTCACCAGCCGAAGCCGCCGCCGATCTTTGCGGCTAAAATCGGCTGAAACACAGCCGCCGTTCCATAGAAAAACTTTAAAATATGGATAGATACAATTTACATTTTTGATAAGCAATTAGCTATATAGCAGATATATCGTCCCCCTAATAGAAGAATAATGTGTACGTATATACACCAGGGATGGAAAAGTTAGTACTTTAGTACTTTTTCAGTACTTTTCCACTTTCAAAAGTACCGAAGTACCCCCGCGGCCCTTTCAGTGCTATTTTCTTTTATCAAATTATTCTTTAGAATTTATTGTTTTCTTAATAATCGAAATCGATAAGAATGAAATTACATTTTTCACACCTCGAAGTACGGTTTCTAAAAAAATTTTAGATAAGTACACCCCCTATCAGATCAAGTTATACATTAAGATAATAAACACGACAAAACGCATATCTATTTTGAATTTTAGTCAAATAGTATTTTATAATATCATACTCTTAAAATGCGAATATTGCCAATAACTTGACCAATCCTAATACTAAAACACACACAAGCTCGAAGTGAACCTATCATGCGAAGCTCATTCCCTCCTACGGTTTCGGAGATAGGAAGTTTAAAAAATGTTTTGAAAAAATACATGTCGACGGTATTTTTAGATGAGGTCGTTAATGTTATTTATTATCACATTTTCTAAAAGTCAGGTATGTTACAGTTCTGTAAAATTATCTTATAAAATTGCTTTTCTCAAAGTTTTAAAAAATACAGTGCAATAACATTTAGTGGTTTATATATATAATATGTCGTTAATGATGTTTTCTGAAAAATGAGCAGTTTCATTATTAACAAATTATTTTTGCTGAAGAAAAAATTGAGAAAGTACCTTTTCAGAAAAGATCTAAGTATTTTTCTCCTGACTAAGTTAAGGAGTAAAGACCAAACAGCTGCTAGTCTGGAGATTGGTAATCGCACATACTGGGTGGTCTCCAGTTACTTTCCTTGTGAAGCTGCAATACCGACAATAAGGGAAAGTATACAGAATCAGCCCTGCACGAACTTGTGAGGACTATCGAATCGTCCCTATATTTCAAAGAATTCACCATGGTGGCATTTCTTGACATAGAAGGGGCTTTTAACAACATACACCCAGATGCAGTAATCGCGGTATTGTCACATCTAAAGGTGAACTCTAGCTTGATTAGACTAATTCAAAGACTACTCAACAGAAGACGTATAACAGCATGTCTAGGGTCCACAACTCTAACAAGGTTTGTAAACAGAGGGACCCCACAAGGAGGAGTACTGTCTCCACTAATTTGGAACCTAGTGGTCGTGGCATATGCGGACTACCTGGCAATCGCAGTGAGTGGCAAATTCGAAAACATCCTCCGAGATATTCTACAGGTGGCTCTGAACAAGTTGGGTAGATGGGCCAGAAGCAGCGGTTTGGGTGTTAACCCAAACAAGACAGAATTGGTTCTCTTTACTAGGATCAATAATGTCCCTCATGTGGCCCCTCCTCCTCGTATAAATGGAACAGATCTAGTCTTTTCTGAAAGTGCAAAATTTTTAGGAATAATTTTGGATAGGAAACTGCCATTCAGACTAAACGTACTGGAACGTATAAAGAAGGCCAACATCGCCCTATATTCCTGCAGGAAGGCTGTAGGGTCGCGGTGGGGCCTCTCTCCTAAAAAATTTTCCATTGGATATATATAGCAGTGGTTCGTCCAATACTGTTATACGGCATTGTGTTATGGTGGACGGCAACTGACAAACTAACCATCACAAACCTGCTATCACGGGTTCAAAGAACTGCCTGCCTGTGCATAAGCGGAGCGTTAAGGACTACAGCGACTGAGTCTCTACAAGCCCTTCTCCATATACTGCCGATTAATGTTGTGGCGAGAGAAGTTGCAACCAACGCGGCAATAAGATTAAACTGCCTATCAATGTGGAGGTACAAGAACTACGGTCACATGAGGATATCAAAGTGTAGTGCTATGGTAACCGACCGAGTGGACTATATATCAACGGTGCGCACCTTTGAGACGAACTACATCACTATGATACCAGCCAGGGATGAATGGGATGGCCGAATACCCGGAAATAGAAACCATCTCCACTTCTATACGGATGGTTCGAAGCTTGATGAAAAGGTTGGCTTCGGAGTACACTGTGAAGAACTTAATTTGGATATAGCTCACAGACTACCAGATACCTGCAGTGTCTATCAAGCCGAAATAATGGCAATATGGGAAGTCGCCATGTGGCTGAGTCGGAACATAGTAACCAACACTGGCGTTGTCATTTACTCGGACAGCCAGGCAGCCATCAATTCTCTGGAGGCCACATACCTAAATTCACAAATAGCCCTCGACTGCCGCAGATCTCTTAACGAGGTGGCTAAGCAGTTTAATATACACCTCATATGGGTGCCTGGGCATAGGGATATCCCGGGGAACTGCAAAGCCGATGAACTTGCTAGGAAAGGGACGACATTACAAATTCTCGAAGAATTTGCATATATTGGTGCGCCACTATCCACGTGCAAGCTTTGGCTTAGGCAAGAGGCAATCAGGCAGTCCAACGAAAGATGGACAGAAATCGGCACCTGCATGGTAGCTAGACAAATCAGGCCAAGGTATGACCTGAGAAGGTCAATATATCTCCTCGCACTAGAGAGGAAACGATTGTCTACGTTAGTACAGGTTCTGACGGGACACTGCTTTATCGGCGAACACGCCAAAAGATTGGGTAATGACTCCAATGACTTCTGCCGAAGCTGTGGAGATGAGGAAGAAGTGGAGAGCATTGAGCACTTGCTTTGCGACTGTCCCGCCTTGATGACTGGACATACTGGGGTCGGCCTTTTTAGGCAGCCTAACAGATTTTTCCAGTACTGATATTTGTAGTATCGAGAAATTTATATATCAAACAGGTTGGTTTCTATGAGGAGCATTTCAGCCCGTGGTAACACTAGGGACCTAAACTGGTCTATGTGAGCTTGTAAAAAATACGGCTGCCACCCTAACCTAAACCTAGTATCTAGAGCCCAGAGAAAAATGGGCGTTATTGGCCCGCCCCTTTTGGTACCTCCCACATAAATGGACCTTTTTGTACCAAAAGTTAACAGCTTTTAACTTTAATACCAGTGCATAGAAATACTTGAAAATTCGTACAGTGCAATGCTTTTATAGTACCTAGGATTTCTCTAGACTCTAGGTACTATAGTGGCCGTAATTGGCACGCCCCTTTTGGTACCTCCCATACAAATGGACCATTTTACACCAAAAGTTAACAGCTTATAACTTTAAATGAGCGCCCCAGTAGGCGAGTTGGTAGCGTACTCGCCTATGAGTTTGGGGGTCGTGGGTTCAACTCCCACCAGAGGCTCTGGTCTGTCGCTGCAAAAATTTAGCCATATGGTCTTTGTAACCCGGCCTTTCCCTGGACCTTATAATTATAATATAAATTTACTTTGTATTGTAATTCATATAAATAAATAAAATAAATAAATATTTTAAATATATGTAAGTGTAAGGGTTTCTTGCACTCGTCTTCACCTTTGCCTAACAATCTGTCATTGTCCGTACATTTGCGGCTCTTTAACAGGATTGATAAAGTTGTCCGATTTGACAATCGTCTATACATAGCTTTAGCATACTTTGAAAATAGATTATCATAGAGCCGCCTAGCGGAACAGAATCGATGATTTGTTTACCTCACAATATCTTACAATTAACTTAAAACAGTTATTATTTAAGAATAAATACCAGAGCTTAATTTTTCAACTATTACTTTAAATGTTAAAATGTCTATCATAGAGCCGCCGTATGTTAATTTTATGTCGGCTTAGCCGTCTAGCCGCCGCCGCCGACCTATAATTTTCAATGGCAGCCGCCGCCGCCAATTTTGGCTCGGCTTCATTCTCTGGCGGTATCCCCAAGTATGAATTAGTTGTTGGACAAAAGCTGGTGACACCTTTTTCGAGGGGCCCACTGATTTTCAGAAACTTTGGAGTCCCATAAAAAAAATTGGCCACCAATTTCGCCAAACCGAGTATAGGGTTATACTACCCTTTGGTAGTAGAATCGAACCTATACTGTCAAGTCCGTGTATTTTTCAAGAAGTGTTCATTTGTTGCATAGTGTTTTAAATGTAAATTTTTTGCGTTTCTATATAGCTGTCATATAAGCCACGGTTCATTCATATCGGTCCACGTAGTCGGGAGATACAATGGTCAACATTTCAAACTTTGACACCCTGTATCTTCGTAACCTATCACGCTAGGAATCTGTAAATAAAAATTGAAACTACACTTTGTCCAACAATAATCAGGTGTAAAATACGACTTATACAGGGTGGCCGATATGTAATGCAACAAAGTAAAGCGCTATATTTTTCTAATTTTTTTTAAATTTTATTGTTCAGAAGCAAAAAATGTCGGAAATAACATAAAATTTTAGAAATAGTTTAGATTTGTTCGAATTGGCCACCTTTGGCACGAATTATGGCCTTCAAACGGCCGACAAAGCCATCACACGCTGCACGAAAGTGGCTCTGCGGTATTTTGGGCGAAGCGCCGTCTTGAGATGATCGATACTTTGGTATTTTTAGTGCGAACCTTACTCTCTAAAATGCCCCAGGCGCAAAAGTCCAACGGATTGAGATCAGGAGATCTTGGTGGCTACAGAAATGAAGCGAGGAACCTCCTTTTTAAGCCATTCTTGGTTGACGCGTGCTGAGTGCCATGGTACTGAGTCCTGTTGGAATGTCTGCGGCCGAAATGTTTGTCTGCCCAGGGCTTCAATACTGTCTTTAGGACATTTTCCCGATAATATTCGGCATTTATTTTGACCCCATGGTCGATGAATACGAGCGGGGAGCGACCATCGGCCGTTACGGCGCCCCACCCCATTGCCATCGGCGGCGCTTGAGTTCTGGTGGCCAATCGAAGGTGTAAATTTTCAGCTGACCTCTTTGGCAAGTAAACCCGATCATTTTGTTTGTTCACAAACTGCTCAATTTGGAATGGCTTCTCACCGGAGAAACCCAAATTCGGTAACTGGCCACTTTCGTGCAAGCGAAGCAACTCCTTGGCTCTTTCCAGTCTAACATTTTTTTTGTGCATCGGCGAGCTCTTGCGCTTTTTGGAACTTCAATGGCTTTAGTCCAAGCTCATTTTTGTTGTATCCGTTCTCGCGATATGTTCAGCTCACGAGCAATTTTTCTACCACTGCGGCGTGGATTTCGATCAAATCTGTCCTTCTCTTTTCGGATCATTTCTGGAGTTGTTACCGTTTTTTTTTTCGTCCACTTTTTGGACGCGATGCAACACTGCCAGTATCACGGTAACGAGCAATGGTACGAGAAACAAAAGATTTATTCACATTTAAATGCTGGAGGGCTCTAACGATAGCAACTTGTGTTTTTCCACCCAAATATAAAGTAATCACACTATCACGCTTGAATTCCATCACGAATAATATATCAAAATGCAATAGATCAAAATGCTTTTGTAAGCTTGTAAACAATAAAATGAACAGTCACTGAAATAAATCTGTCAGCTATCAGACTAGCGGTTTAGAAATGATAGCAACCTGAAGTTGGTTGCAATACATATCAGCCACCCTGTATATCGCCTATACGATTATACCAATGGAGAGGAATATAAAGTATATATGGGGGCTTCATGCAAGTCGGAACAAGGGTGTAACGAAAGTAGATTTAGCGAAAGCGAATATTAAAATATATTACTCTCGTTAACACATCTATATCGTCGCTTGGATGACCAACTGCAGTAACTGACATTGAAATTGTCATTGAAATTGACATTGAAATTGACATTGAAATTGACATTGAATTTTATTACTGGAAAAATCTTTGGATATGGAGCAAATAATGAAACGATACTTTTTGTTTAAGTAAATTATTAAAGAACGAACGCTACAATTGTTAGGCCGGAAATTCTTTAGTCAAACTCTTCACCTGGAAAATGTGGTATTTATGGCTTAAAATAGCTTGTTGAGAGCTGCTCGTACATCTACATCTACATCTACTACAACAAAACAAAATTTTATTTGTATACATTTTATTGAGACGAATTCTTGGCAAAGAAGAATATAAACTGCAAAGTTTCAGCTAAATTTCTTAGAAACTGTTGTGTTTATGGCTTAAATAAGCCTTTTTGGCAGCGACATCAAAAAGTGGACTATAACAAAATATGAACTGATTTAAAAAATATTTATTGCGATGAATTCTTGTCATAATGAAATACAAACTGCAAAGCTTCAGTTAAAATGCTTAGAAAATGTGGTATTATGGCTTAAATACGTATATTTTGGAACGACCTCTATCGGTTGACTATAAAAAAATATAAACCGATTTGTAAAATTTTTGCTGTGATGAAATATTGTCAAAATGGAATACAAACTGCGAAGTTTCTGCTAAATTGCTTTTAAAATTTGGTATCTACGGCTCAAAACCCGTATTTTGGGAGCTACTTATATATCAAAAACATTGACCAATATGGCCCATTTGCAATCCCAAACAACCTGCAACTATAAGAAATATTTCTACCAAACTTGATCAACCTATCTCAATTACGAGTATTACGGACTGTAGCGTGATTACAATAGACGGACGGACAGACGGACATTGCTGAATCGTCTTAGAATTTTACGACGATTGAGAATATAAAGGGTCCGCCAAATAACTTTTTTTTAAAACATCGCGCAAAACATCGAGTGTAGCTTCGGCTGTGTGGCACGTAGCGCCATCCTGTTGAAACCAAATGTTGCCAATATCCTCCACTTAAATTTTTGTGAACAAAAATTAGTTCAACATGGCCCGATAACGATCGCCATTGACTGTAACGGCCACTCCTTTCTCATTTTCAAAGAAAAATGGCCCAATTATGCGTCTGGACCAAAATCCGCACCAAACAGTGACTCGTTTTGGGTGTATCGGCTTTTCAATGTATGCGTGCGAGTTTTTGTAAGTCGATCGCAGCGCAGATTCCCAGGGTCGTTCATGCGTATACTCAATCATATTCGTTCAGCGGAAGGATAAAACTAATTATCTGTCAAATCAGACATGAGCTAAGTGTTACCATTCACGAAATAAGCACTAGTTGAAAAAAAAACGTTAGATGGAGGACCCTTTATATACTTTATTGGGTCTCAGATCAATATTTAGAGGTGTTACAAACGGAGTGACGAACCCCCCATCCTATGGTGGAGGGTATAAGAATGCATAATGATATATGCGAAAATTGGAGAATTCTCGCATATATCTACGATATACTAGTCAAGTCCTTTAAGAAGAGCTCTAATTCGTTTACATCCACAAACGCGTCTTTAAAATATGACAAATGCATTGTCAGGAATTTCTAATAAATATTTGTTCAAAAAAGAACGGGGTTATTATTTTATATAGATGTCGCTGGCTTAGGTTAGGTTGAATAGAGGAGCCGTTTAAACGTCTCATGTACATGGACATACACTTAAGCCAGTGGTTCGGCCTGTTGTGCGCTCCTTATATATGATTTTTATACCCCACGGGTTACAGGAAATCGGTACTAGACACGTATTTTCTCAGTATCTTCCAGTCATATCCTCTGAGATGAGTCAAGTCTGGCAATATTTCGGAACCGAAATATCGGGATCTTGCATGTGTGAAAGCTGGGCAGTGAAACAGAAAATGTTCCATCGTTTCGATGTTTTCCCTGCATTCCCTTGTCGTTTTCTGCTAGTCCTATGCGAGGAAGATGTGCCTGTAAGCTTGAGTGTTCCGTTAGAACACTTATCATCTTACTAATCTCGATCTTGTTTAGTTTCAGAAAACTACTGGTTTTCTTCTCATTTGGGTCAGCCCAGAGTATCTTTGCAGTTGATCCTACAGTTGCTCTATTCCACATAGTTTTGTGAGCCATCACTGCCCAGTGCTTCAACTCATCCTTCGTGGCTTCGAAAGGTTTCCAATTTTCCAAGTTTATTACTCGAAGTTCTCTGCCCTTTGAAGCCAAGCTGTTTCCTCGTTCATTTCCAATCACTCCGTTGTGTCCCGGTACCCAGAAAATACTGAGTAATCATTTATCGTCGTTTTACAGTCCAACACAGTTCTGGATTTGACCCTTTCCGATGTTATTGCTTTAATCGCCAGTTGGCTATCTGTGAAGATGTTGGCATATTTAGGCTTTGTCGTGTTACTGAGGCGGTTCACACACTCCGTGATTGCTCGAGCTCCTGCTTGAAATACCGTGTTATGGTCAGGGAGGCGGAAGTAAAGTTCGACTTCTGGTTCATCAATAAAAAGTCCCAGACCCGTCCTTCCTCCTAGCCTGGACCCATCAGTGTAGCAGCGCGTTCCCACTGGCGCATGAGCTAGTGTTCCATTTTCCCAGGAGCGTCTGTCTGGCACGAACGAATCACAGGTAGCTGTAAGCCGCACTTTAGGAATGCGGTCGGAGATGTCCGTTGCTTGAATATGACCGACCAGTGATTGTAATATCTTCTGATGGTACGACTTGTGGTCTCGATTTATCCATTCACCCATCACTTGCAGACGTCTTGCTGTGAGGGCTGCCTCATACGGATACCTATTGGTTGGATGTGCAGTATAGTCTCCAACGCTCTTGTTGGTGCGGTTCTTATTGCCCCGCTTATGCCTAGACAGCACATACGTTGCAGTTTTTGCAATGGTATTACGTTGTACTTTTTGTCCATTGATGTCCACCACACTACAGAGGCGTAGGTTAATATTGGTCTAATCACGCTCATGTAAAGCCAGTGTGTCATATTTGGACGTAGTCCCCATTTTGAACCTATAGCTCTTCTGCACAACGACCAATATCTGTGGGCCTTTGTAACTCTTTCTTCAATATGATCTATCCAGTACAGTTTCTGATCCAAGATTACTGCCAAGTATTTTACCTTTTTAGATATGGCAATATTCTTATCCAGGAATCGAGGCACGGTAAAAGGATGAATCTTCCTTTTCCTTTTAAATAGACATCTTTCTGTTTTGTCTGGGTTGACATTTAATCCCCTTGGTTGTGCCTAGATATATGCTATATTAAGTGCCTCCTCAGCTCTTCTGCATAGTTGGTTTGGATGTATGCCCGTTAGAAGTATTATAACGTCGTCTGCATAACAGACTGGTTTAAGTCCTTCATTGTTGAGGGCTTTAAAGAGACTGTGTATTGTCGTAACCCATAGGAGAGGCGATAAAATGCCCCCTGAGGTATACCACGATTTACCTTGTCTCTGATTTTTACGTCATATGACCCACAAATAATCCACCTATTCCTTAGCATATTGTTGATCCAGTTTATTAACGCCCGGTCAACCTGAAACTCGTCTAAGGACTGGATAAGTGTATCGGTCTGAACGTTGTTAAAAGCGTCCTCAATGTCTATACAAACGGCAAGTGTGGTGTACTACCTCATATAGAGCTGTTTCCACTGACGTATAACTCGCCTTGCCACTCTTGATTCTAGCCAATTTTTTGGGGTATATGCATGTGCTAGGCATGCAGTGAAAACTCCAGCCAGATGAGTTGATACCAGATCCAACTCATTTTGAAGAAGCGCTGGAAATATTCCATCCGGTCCCGCAGCCTTGAAAGGAGAGAAGCTTTTTATTGCTTCTTTGGCCATAGCATCCGTAATAGGTACTTGGTGCATTACATTTTCGGTCTGTAACTTTTCCTCTGTTAGCCCAGCATTACCACTCGGAAAATGAGTTTTCATCAAAAGCCTTACGGTATTATCTATATTGGATATGAGTTTTTGAGAGGAAATTTTTTATATTAGATATGCTGTTAACGCTGTCTACCTGCTCACAGAATAGCCTCCAGGAGTTACGTTTCGCCAGTCTAATGATTTTATTGTATTCTTTGAGTCTTCTGTGGTAGTCATCCCAATATACTGATGACTACCACACCGCTTTTTACGTCGAGCTCTGTTGTAAAGTCTGCGGACATCCTTGCCAATCGAGCGAATTTGCCCTGTCATCCAGGGTTTCGCATAGGCAGATTTCCTTTCTCGAAGCGGGCAACTATCTTCGAATGATTTTACAAGAGCCTCCGTAATCCTCCTCATATTGATATAAATGTCTTCTGTACTTGGATAATCGTGTTTAGGCTGGCCCAATTGATTTCTAAGTAGATTGCCGAATTTGGTCCAGTCGGTTTTAGCCTTATTACGGAAACTTATTGGGTTGGGCGGTGGTCCGAAACCCTCCACTCATGGATCTCATCAATGAGGTTTTCCGAGCTTATCGTTATATCTAATACTTCTTCTCTAATTTTGTTAACAAAGGTCGCCTTGTTCCCTATGTTGAGAGTTAGGAGATCGTTAGTATTCAAAAATTCTGTAAGGGCTTGTCCCCTTTTATTGGTTGGCATCACAACCACATTACTTGTATTTTTGGATTCCCTTACCAGACGTTGTAATTCCGACGTAGGTGCCAATTTCGGCGCATTGAATGGCAGGTATACTGACGCCAGGTACATACTTCCATTACATTGCATCAGCACAGTTGCGTCCGATGTTGACAAGTCTGGAGAGAAAAGATAGCACACGTTTTTATGGCACAGAATACAAGTCCTTGTACGAGTACCTGTGTTAGCGTTTAATCCAGTAACTTTGTTACTAGAAGTCCACGGTTCCTGGACCAAAGCAACATGAACCCTGCCTTTATTTATTATGCCCATCAGAGCAATGGATGCTCCCGATCACGTGGACTCCCAGCTACTTCGAGTTGGACTGGCCCATCTGGGATCAGGGTCCAGTATCAATCATGAAAGGGACAGTAGGAATCTCGTTAACAGTAGGAATCTCTCAAAAAATCATAACTCCAAATTGGCTTATGTGGGCGGGTCCACGCCTCCTCAATCAAGAACTAATATAGCCTATGTCACCCGCCTGAATATTCTGAAGATTCCCTGAAAATTTCCTCAAAATCGGCCCAGTTTTGGAGTCCATAAGTTACATACATACACACATCCTATTTTATATATATAGATAGATAGCTGGACCCGGTCCACTTCGTTACCCCAGATTAAAATTGTTTGTTTCGAATTAAGATTGTTTGTTTCATTGACACTCGGTTAGTTGTTGTAACCAATTTTAAATTTTCATTATAGTACCATATGATCGATTTTTGGTTGTGGCAACCAATGTTTTATTCTTGACAGCAGAAATTGTATCAATAGACCAAAGATTATTATTGAAACGAATAATTAGTTACTACAACAGAAAAAATATTACTAAATAATCGTTTATTGGTTATCCCAATCATTTCCCAAATTTAGAATAATTAAATGTAATTTGGGAAATACAACCGAAGGATTGGTTGCTCTTCTTTTGCTGATGCATGACAAACAGAAAATATAATTACTCGACATAAAAAAATCTTCAACATTTTGTTCAAGGACGGTATAGGTAATCAAAAATAATCTCGTGTGGATAATAATGTGTGGAATTCAGAATATGTTGAGCAAAATGTTTTACATAAATAAACCAGTAAGGAAAGGCAGAAAGTCGGGCGGGGCCGACTATATAATATCCTACACCTCCCTAACAATGCGATAAGGGTCATTGCGATAATAATTTGGAATAATTGGTAAATGGGTAGGAACATATTATCTAATTCTGAACCGATAATCGCTAAATTACGCAATATTCGTTCCTAAATTGAGAAACATATTTCTGGAAAATTTTAATGATCGGAAGTAAAGTACAACTTCTATAGCGCTTTGATACCAAAGCAGACACAGACAGACGGACAGACGGACATAGCTAAATCGACTCAGAAAGTGATTCTAAGTCGATCGGTATAATAAACGATGGGTCTATTTCTTCTCCTTTTGGGTGTTACAAACAAATGCACAAAGTTATAATACCCTGTGCCACAGTGTGGTGTAGGGTATAAAAATGACAGCACTCTCGCAAATAGATTTTGCAAAATACTTCAATTTCGAAAGGTTGCTTATATGGGCGAGACCACGCCCATTGATCCGATTCCTCCCATTTTTGGACTAATCACGTAGACTACCACCAGATACACATGCACAAAATTACTGCACTCTCGCTAATAAATTGTGTAAGATATATCAATTTCAAAATTTGGCTTATATGGGCGGGGCCACGACCATTCGTCCAATTCCGCCCATTTTTGGACCAATCAAAAATAACCACGTAAACTGCCACCAGAAAATTACAGCAGTCTCGCTAACAAATTGTGCAAGATATCTCAATTTCAAAATTTGGCTTATATGGGCGGGGCCACGCCCATTCGTCCGATCCCGGTTATTTTTGGAACAATATCGTAGACTACCACCAGATATGTATGTACAAAATTACAGCACTCACGCCAACAAAATTTTCAAGAATTCATCTCAGTAAAATGTATAAATATAAAATTTTATTTCGTAGTAGTCCCCGTGTAGACGTAGCTCTCAAAAAAGCTATTTTAAGCAATAAATACCACATTTTTCAGGTGAAGAGTTTGGCTAAAAAATTTGCGGCCTAAAAATTGCAGCGTTCGTTTTTTTAATAATTTTCTCAAACAAAAAGGATCGTTTCATGATTTGCTCCATATCCAAAATTGTTTCTAGTACTAAAAATGAATGCAATCCATGGTGCAGGGTATCCTTCCTGATGATAATAGTTCTCAATGGCCACACATACTGAACTCCGTGACAAAAGTGGTTACCGGAAGCGGCCAGAAAGGAACCAATATAAGGCAACATTGGGTCTTATAGCGACGTGAGCTGTGTTGAAGCGATATCGCGAGCTGCATCGCCCAGGCCGTGGGAAGAAGAACGAGTTGGAAAGGCCAGAATGAGAAGAAAATTCTACCAACGTGTGAAACATCTGTCGAAAGACGCGTCCACTGGGCATAGCTTCGTGAATAGATAAAACTTGAATCTGGCAACGGATGCGTTGAGTGTGCTGAGGATTTGGAAGGAACACTTTTTCAAATTTACTGGCGGCTGCAGATTAAGCTGAAGAAAACTGCTCCATCCAAAAAAAAATTATGGTGCTGATTGTGCACCCCCTACCCAATAAGAGGTCCAACAGATACACCCATGGTAATAATTATACTTCCACATAAAAAAAGGACGATGCAAATGTGTTTTTATATTTTGGAAAAACTTTTTATTGGAAAATTGTTCTTAAATGATTTGTTAACCAAAACATGTGTTGACATATCAATTTATTAAAAGTATCCGAATTTTAAAAGAAAAATGAAAAGTACTTCATTGGTAAAATATATACTTCCAAATTAATTTAGACTAAACAATTTTGAAACAATACATTTTTTTTAGAAAACATAATTTGTCTTATAATGAGTATTAGCGCCAGACACCATAATTACTTCTTTAAGTCATTATGATATGCAATAAATTAAGTTTGTAAGCAGTGATGTGGGTATTCCACTCCAAGTTTTACTTATCGCTGCTCGGAGGTCTCCTAGATTGGAGAATTGCCGCCAATTGTCATAAATTTGATTTGCCATATTCCCCAGGACGTTTTCGATCGGATTTAGATCTATACTTAACGCAGGTCATCGCAGCAGTGGTATATTTTTGGTGTTAAACCAGTCCGTCACAATTTTAGCTTTATGTATTCGGGCTTAATCTTGTTGAAAAATAATCGACGACTCATAAATATCGTCCAAAAAGGAGATAAGGACATCATTCAAAAGTTCAATGTAACCGATGGAATTTATCTTGTAGTTAAATAAAGAAATATTAACAAACAAAGTTGCATTTTTGCGCATAGGTGACTTTTTAGAGCAACATTGACTTGTGGTAGTATATTTATTACCATGGCTGTATATCCCGGCTGAAGACCAACAAAGCTGCAGGAGCCGACGGAATACCGACATTGCTGTATAAGACCAAAAGAAACGAACTGATAAGGTGCATGCAACAAATAGTCTGCGCAATCTGGAAGAATCTGATTAAAACCTCAGCGTACTATGTCAGATTCATAAAAAAGAAGACATGACGGTTTGTGCCAACTACCGCGAAATAAGTCTCCTCTCCGTGACATACAAGGTACTGTCAAGTATACCTTGAGAAAAATTGATGCCTAAACTCGAACTGATTCAGTCCTATCAGTGTGGTTTCAGGCCGAATAAGTCAGCCAAATGTTCACCCTGCGACAAATCCTGGAAAAGACAGGGTGACAGCTTGTCGTGTAACTTCATCAACATATTGATGGAAATTTTTTTGCAAAATACGAAGGGCCCCATCTTTCTCGCGTATAAGGACGACATAGACATTGCCTGGAGGACAGGTCGAGATGTCACTTGAGCTTTTTCATAAATTGAGATTGATTTGTTTAAAATATGTCTAGTGGTATATGAGGGCAAATAACTACACTCGTATACATATACCCGTCTCGGCCATAAATTTGCTTCTAGTTTTTAAATTAATGTTTTCGAATGAAAGTTTTACAGGCTTTAAATTTTTATTTTTTATTATTATTATTTAAATCCAAAATTAATACAATAATGTGATTTTTAATTAGGATATTATTATAATTAGACAATATTAATAAGTTCTTAATGACACATTCGAGTGTAAATGGTAGGTGAGTTAGAAGTACACTCGTCTGGAATTACTGGAATAATAAATGGAAGAAATATGCATCTTTATTTAAATCTGGCAAAAGTTTGTTATCTTCTTTCTTCCCGTTTTTGGTAAACTTTTCATCTAATACAGATCTCTTATGTTTTTTGCTGTTGTTCTTATGAGTATTATTTTCTGTTTTTGCTGTCATCTTTATCATTCAATCATAATACTTATGTTATAAAAAAATGAACAAAGAAAAGTGAAGTAAAGAACTTCCTCCCCCTATGACGTGGCAGAATGAAAAGGCAATCTGCCCTATACCTCTGTATTCGGGCCTGAGTGTGTGTGTGTGCAATCGTGATTTATGCCTTCAATATCAATGATTAATGACAGTCTGCTCAACTTGAAATTATTGTTGCTCTCGATGTTGCCATTTGCCGTTCGCCGGTACTTCCACTGCTGCTACTTCAGTGGCTGTTGTATATCATTTCGATTTTTTATGAATCCTAAATGCTTTCAGCAATACAGGAGTACTTACTCTTTATCCAGTATACTTGCGACGTAGGTCTGATCAGTAAAGTTAATAATAGCATACAATTATTTCAATAACACAATGAGAGTCACAATTCTAGCAGCAGTAGCATCTTCTGACAACATACCATGGATTCATATTCAAATGATTACCCATTGATTACCAAAATTATGTGGTAGCACTATATACATTTAAAAGGGGAATTTTAAAACGATAAGGTCAAAACCCGCGTATAGTTTACTGGTTATATACTCCAGACGTTAGACAGATGTGCATCGGAAAAATATCGAAATACATTACAGGAATGTATATGATTGATCACCTTCCGGTTATTGTCACCAATGGAGGCATATAACAAATATTAGGCGTTCCAAAACTATATCGGGTTTCATTTCTTTGGGGAGATGTTAGAATCCACTAATTTTGAGCTTTCTAAAGCAATCAAATTGTTCAACCGAGGGGCTAGGAAAATCTTATATTTTCCCCTACGTCCCTGTGGCAGCACAATGTGCAATATTATTATATTATCTAAATTAGTGTGTCATACAGGCTGTCACACTTAACTTAACCTAAAACTTGATTGTGGAAGAGGCAAAAACATTGCAGCGGTTGTGTGCAAACTACTGGTAGATTGGAACATTTTGAATAGAGTTCAAGTCATGTCTTTTGGCACGGCATCTTCAAACACAGGTGAATTCGCGGGAGCTGCAGTCTTAGGATAGGTTAAGTTAGGATGGCAGCCGAAGTAAACAGCTCACATAGACCACTTTAGGTTCCTTGTGATACACGGGCACAGTTGCCCATCATCGGAAACAACCTGTTTGATACACAAAATTATCAATAATGCCAACATCGGTAACGACATGATCGGTCTGATTTCATAGAAAGGCCAACCACAGTGTATCCAAAAATAGTCTACTCTACGTGGGACAGCAACAGAGAAGGTGCTGAATGCTCTCCACTTCTTCCTCATTTCCACGGCTTCTGCAGAAGTTATTGGACTCAATTCCCAAGCTTCTGGATTGTTCACCGATCAGGCAATTTCCCTTCATAACTGACACTAACGCAGAGAGTCTTTTCCTCTCTAGTGCGAGGAGATACTTTGACTATCTTAATTCGTATTCGTCTAGCTACCCTGGTCGATTGTCTATTTCTGACCAACTCTGTAATGGACTTTTCTATAGAAAACCTACTCAAATATATACTTTACTCTAACAAAAATGTGTATATTCGATCTAACAATTCTTTGTCATATACGATATATCGAACGAAATGAACACTTGGAACGGAAAATATCGCATGTTATATTCAACTTTGAATCTCAACTATCTACGTAAAATAGTAGTTGTCATCTTAGCTGGCTTTTGTTTCCTTAACAAATTTGTTACTTTCCGTCAAAAGAACGAGTTTAGTAAAAGTCTAGAAGCACAGGCAACTTTCTTTCCTATCTGGCAGCCGAAAAAAAAGACCTTTTCGTTGGAAGAAGTAATTTCTTTGTAAGTTTTGGACAACTTCAGTGTAACATTCAGTGACAAAGAAGATGTAACTCTTATAAACCCTTTCAGAGGTAATTTTGTAAATTTAGTTGGTTTCCCTTTGGGTTCGTAATAGTTTTTTTCGGATTTTTTTATCCCCTCACCTTAGAGAAGAGGGTATAAGTATATCATTTGCTACGAACCAAAAGTGCAATACATCGAAGAAGTGACCTAAGACCCTAAGTATGGGTAATTTTTAGTTGATTGAGCAATGTCCGTCCGTCTGTCTGTCTGCTGCGCACGATAACTCTCGAAAGGAGTAACCGATTGACTTAAAATTTGGTATGTGGTAATATTTTTTTTATCTCCGGCTAAGTTCAAAGATGGGCCATATTGGTCCACTCCTTACCTCCCCCACAGAATTCACATTTAGTGAAATATTGCTTATTTACTAACTTCTATACTACTTATTTGAATCCTCTGAAATTCTACACATAGTATTACTTTATTAGTCACTATTACCTCGAGAAAAATGGGCGAAGTTGTCACGCCCATTTTGGTACCTCCCACACAAATGAAAAATTTTGAACAAAGACTTGAAATTTTGTACGGTGTAATGGTTTAATAGTACCTACAATACAGTGAAAATGGACATTATTGCCACGCTCATTTTGGTACCTCCCACACAAATGAACCATTTTGTACCAAAAGTTACCAGCTTTTAACTTTAATACCAGTACATACAAATACTTAAAATGTTGTACAGTGTAATTCTTTTGTAGTATCTAGAGTCCAGAGAAAAATGGACGTTATTGGCCCGCCCCTTTTGGTACCTCCCACACAAATAGACCTTTTTGTACCAAAAGTTAACAGCTTTTAACTTTAGTACCAGTGTATAGATATGCTTGAAAATTCGTACAGTGCAATGATTTTATAGTACCTAGAGTTTCTCTAGACTCTAGGTACTATATTGGCCGTAATTGACACGCCCCTTTTGGTACCTCCCACACAAATGGACCATTTTACACCAAAAGTTAACAGCTTATAACTTTAATACCAGTGCTAATAAATATTTGACATTTTGTACAGTGTAATGCTTTTATAGTACGTAGAGTCCAGAGAAATGTGGCCGTTATTGGGACGCCCCTTTTGGTACCTTTCACAAAAAGGACCATTTTGAACCAAAAGTAAACAGCTTTTAACTTTAATACCAGTACACACTTTAAAGTTATTAAGTGCAATTTAAATTGATAATAATTTAAATAAAACAAAAAAAATAAATAAATTTACTAAAATTTTTGGAGGCTCAAGGTGAGTGGATTCATTTGTCGGTTTACCCGACTGAACTTTCTTACTTGTTGTTGATTTTCTTTAAAAAAAATTGCCAACATTGGCAGTGGTGAAATTTTCCGTGGAGAGGCAAAATTAACTTCCTTCCGGCCGAGGAGCTGTAGGACTCTCATCTATTGATGCTTTGACATCGCCCAACTAATGAAACCATGTCCAAAATCCTCAATATCATTGTATGAAGAACCACAACCGAAAGAGTTTTGCCTAGCGTACCTCATATTAGCGATTTGACGTATGGTCCAACACGAACATATTCCTCTGATTGGCTATGAAAACAAGAGAGAGTCGTAGGAAAGATTCCATCATCTAACAGGAGAAGAAAGGCAAAGATACGGACGGATACGACCAACATCCTTGATTTTGCCCAAAGAACCCGTATGTCACAAGTTCATACCACCAACATAACCGAAAAATTCTGCTGGATTAACCCTCGATTCACGTCTCACTGGCCTCAAAATCGTAGAAACGACGTTGCTGCTCTGCAAATCTCTGTATAAAAGAGATTAATAAAATATTGTATGAGTACCGTAATCTCAAAACGAAACCAAAAGAAAGCGAAAGCGAACAGTACACAACACGTGAGCTTCCTAAGAAATTTATTTTAAAATAAAAACCCGAATTTTGTGAAATAATTGGCCTTGATTCCGGTTATAATTACAGAAGATTAAGGAAATCGGGACTTGGTGTCGTTGGAGCTGATTACAAGTTCGAGTATTTAAGTCGGAGGTGAAGTTAAAGTGATTTATTGTGGCATAAAGTGACGACAAATGTGTGCAAATAGTTTAATTTGAAATGCTTGTTGAATTAAATGATAAAATCGTAATGCTTCAGTCCAAAAATAATTCCACCATAAGGTTTTGTTTTTAAAAATTTTAAAGTGCAATCATGTGTTTGTGAAGGTTATGTACCCATACTTGTAACCATGCCATATGCTGCTTGTGGTCGCTTTATCTTATCTTATCTTATTTTATCACCATAAATTCCTCTGTTTTTATTTTTCACAATCCTTTAAAATTATATATTAAAGTTTATTTTCATAGATACTTATAGCATACATATCCTAGTTTTAAGTCCTGAATTTAAGTCATCAGATATACAAATTTGCAATCATACCCTACCATGATCATTATTACGAGTAAGTCGGCTTGATCATCATTAAATATTCATCATTTGCATCATCGAACCAGTTATATCGTCGCCCATACATTGTTTGAGTTGAAAAGGCCTCTGCAAACATCAGAATAATGGTTGGTAAGTGTTTTAAAATCATTTTTATTATTTTTGCATATCAATGATATCTCATTCAAAGACCACTTGTAAAGAGAGAGACATTTATTGTAGGAAACATGTTCCTTTGCTAAATTTTAAAATCACTCGTTTTTTTATATTTTATGTGTTTTGAGTGTTTCTAGTCACTAGAAATCTAGAATCTAGTGCAGCGATGGGCAAAAGCACTACCCGGTGTTTTTCCTCTCACGTGTACATGAGCACACACATTGAATGAGAATTTACTATCATTCAGTCGAGCTTGGTCATTCGATCGACGAGTTTGTGTCGTCGCTTGTTGCTTACCGTGCACATAAAGAAACCAGTAAGGAAAGGCTAAAGTCGGGCGGGGCCGACTTTATAATACCCTACACCACTCTCGTAATATTGAATAACTCAGAAATATAAATCAGAACGATCGGAGCGAAATTGCGACCTGTAGTCGACGAACAACCTAAGATGGACAGACGGACAGATAGACGGACGGACAGACATGGTTAAATCGACTCAGCTAGTGATTCTGAGTCGATCGGTATACTTTAAGGTGGGTCTAGCTGTGTTATTTTCAGGTGTTACAAACATCTGCCGTGAAACAAACTTATAATACCCTGTATCACAGTGTGGTGTAGGGTATAAAAATGGATGATATAATTATTACAATACATACTTCAAGTATAGGAATAAAGTTTAGTATGTATTGTATTTTTACCGAAGAATTTATAATCATTTCTAAATACAAGTTTAAATTTTTTATTATGTTACTGGATTACTGCATATATATTGTTTTCATTTTGTCAAATTAAATAAAGTAACGATTTTTTTTAAAATAATTTTAAATGTATTTATTATTATCTTTTAACGATTTTTTAATAAAATTTGTATAAACACCTAAATATACTAACTAAAAAAATTTGGACACTCGAAAACGGTTAATAGAAAAAATAAAGAATAAAATAAAGAATACGGCATAATCATTACGAGTATGCAGTACTTTTATTGGAAAATTTGGATTGATTACTTGTACTTTACATAGCATAATAAATATGTATGTGGCTAATCATAACATATTTAAAGTTCGATTTCTTTATGTACGCGTATAATAACCCCAAATCTACTTAATGATGTTCGTTGTCCACTTTATTTATTATCTTACCCAACAAATATATGTTAGGAAAATGTGAATACCATTTCTCGCAATGCATAAAGAGAGTGTTAACACTTCTCACAAATACATAAACATTTTCTAGAAGTATTGTGTGCCCATCGCTGTTCTAATGCAGCGATGGGCAAAAGCACTACCCGGGGTTTTTCCTCTCACGTGTACATGAGCACACACAGTCGCGCTTGGACATTCGATCGACGAGGTTGTGACGTCGCTTGTTGCTTAGCGTGCACATAAAGAAAAAATGTATGATAAATTGCAGCAACATTTTTTGTTTGCTGTATTTTTCCGACAAATGCGTTGTCACGCGTAAAATTGTATGAACTTTTTTTACTACGGTAGAAGCATATCTGACATTCTTTGTTTACCTATAAATATTGCTTAAAACATATTAAAAAATTTAAACAATTTTAAATACACAGAACCAAACAAAAGTTGGACACTCGAAAAATTTAAATACAATAATTAATAAAAAAAATTACATGTAGAATATGCTCAACTTTTCTTTTTGCTTTGGAAATTATTTTTTCTTTATTACCTATCAAATCAAATTTGCTAGTAACTAAACATAATATTTCTCGCAGTGCGCAAAGAGAGCGTTGACACTTCTCACAAATACAGACGTACGATATTGAATTTTGTTGAAGTATGTGTGTGCCCATTGCTGCTCTAGAGAACACATTTTTCAATTGATCTGGCTGAAATTTGAGAATTTACACTTTATATATGACCTAGGCGTCTATAGTAGAAATAAGTAGTATCGGTAGATGTTTTAATATAGGCTCATATAATGGTCCCCACCGATGTCATTTCTTGACGCTCTGGAGAACACATTTTTCAGTTTATATTGCACTTTATCGTGCCTGATGAAAATGGGGAGCTTCAGTGAATGTTTTGATATTGTCCCCATATTAAGGTTCGAACAGAGTTATTGCTGTAGTAGGGGATGCATTCTTTAACCCATCATGCGAAAATTTAAGCTCTTGTTCTTAAGATATTGCATTAAATTTAGAATAATGGTTATCCGTGTAATTGTTGGCAAAAGTTGGGGAGGGTATTATACAGTCGGCCCGCCCTATTTTCGGCCTTTCCTTACAGGTTTATTTTGGCCATTTTGTATGTCAGGCACAAGAACGGGGCGGAAATAACACCAATTTTTCACGGGACTGTAGATACTATAAAAGTCTTTCACAGCACTAAATGTTAAGTTTTTGAATGTACAGCAAACATTGTTATAAGCCTCTAACTTTTTGTGAAAAATTGTCTATTTATAAGTGTACAGGACAAACAGCTGAATGGTGGCTGCAGCTTTGGGAATTGGGAGTAGCTTCAATCTGGGGGATTGACAGAATGTTCACTCTCTTGAGCCGAAACAAATTAATTAATAGTAATATTGATTAATTTGTAGCTCGAAGTAATGGTTATTGGAGAACCAAAACCAAAGGAAAGAAAATAGAATAAAAACACAAGTGTTAGGGACTAAAAGAAATTGGAATTTTATTTCTTGGATTCGATCTTACCAATAGATGTGATTGCTTGTAGCGATGAAAAAGAATAAGACAGAGTTCAGGAAGCAGTATTTGCAATATGGCCGTGTTTGCGAATAAAAATATAGCCAAGTTCAGAGAAATTAAGCCAAGTATCTCATGTACTTGGCAGCATTTCTGTTGGCGAGATTGCAGGGGATTATTTAATATAAGGATGGGAATTCATGTACGGTTTTTTCGTTTTGGCGTAAACATCACCGGCCGCCTTGCAGTATTACTGTAATTAACTAGCGATATTGCAGATACGAGTAGGAAATGTGCATCTAAAAATTCAGTCTGATATGTATACATTTCGATGGAGGTATAATTCATTTTACAAATTCAAAAACAATGGTTATTCTATACTGAAGTACAATTCATTATAAAAGCATAGGATAAATTATGGTATTATTAAGAAAACTTAGACTACGGTTTTAATTCAAGATTGAAATTCAAAGAAAAAGATTTACTTTGAAGATTTATTTTGGGCAGTGGGAAGTCCTGCTTTTACAAAGGTTCCGTCGAGAATGATTCGGGAATATATGTCGACTCCCAGGACAAGATCGACACCCGACCTTTTATAAAAGTATTTGCCAGCGAGATGGAAGTTTTTGAAGTGCGCCATTACGGATTCAGGAATAGATTCTTTAGGAGTTTCCGAAGTTATACCACTGCTCACCTTCAGCGTGGCTTCTATTTTGAAGCTCGAATCGACTCCTGACCATAATGTGACTGGGCAAATGGTCTCATTGTCCAATTCCAGGGTGGTCAAATCGAGCTTGTCGACGAATCGCTTCGAGATATAACTCATCCGAGCAGCAGAGTGCAGTAAACATCTGGCTACATACTTTCCTTTTTTCGAGCGAATTTTCACCAGCGTCGTGGGAAGTAGAGTTACCGCATTTTGCTGTAGAATGGTGGTAAGCGATGTTGGGCTGAATGAAGTATCGGGTTTTGAAGAGCGTCGAACTGCTGTATCACCTGAAGTACCGGATGAAGCAGGTATTTGATTTGGGTGCTTGATCAATGAGCTGCGTGAAGAAGTCAGCTGGTCTTGTCGTGAAGACGAGCCAGACGATGTTTGTTTTAATCTAGAGTTAATATGCAAAATTGAATGATGGTTTTTATGACAGTATTCACAGCCCGTCTTCGTAAAACAAGACCCCTGGGAATGGGAATGCGCAAGGCAATTAGTGCAGTACCCGTATTTCTTTACGGCTTCCATTCGCTCTTTGGTGTTAATGTTGCGGAAGCGCCAACAGAATTTAAGTCCATGAAGTTTTCGGCACAGTCGGCATACAAAGGCGTTTCGTTGGCTGGTTGATTTCATATTTCTGGAAATATAATCGGATTAGACATTTTTACTTTAAAAGGAAATTTAGGATATAGAGTAGGATATAGGAAAGGATATAGGAAAGGATAGAAATTATGGGAATATTTAGACGAATATCGAAATGACGTCGGATAACACAACCAACTTTGTGATGGGTCTGGTTATGGTACCCCTCTGCGTAAGGACATCAGCCACACGAACACGTTTGTCGTTACCATAGTACACCCGGGTAATTCTGCCTAGTCGCCAGCAATTGGGAGCCAGATTCTCATCTCTTACTATAACAAGTGTATTCTCTTTGAGATCGTTTTCAGACTTTTTCCATTTGTGGCATTTCTGGAGTTCCTTAAGGTATTCATTTTTCCATCGATTACAAAAGTTTTGGTAAATGACCTTGAGTCGCTGCCAGCGGTTTTGGATGGAAATGGGTGCTTGACTGATTTCTGGATATAATGGGACTAGAATTGGAGTGCCAATCAAGAAGTGACCTGGAGTCAATGCCGATAAATCAGATGGACTTGCGGAGGATGGGGATATTGGCCTGGAATTAAGACACGCTTCGATTTTTATTAATAATGTTTGGAACTCTTCGAAGGTGTACTTAGCGACGCCAGCGGTCTTTTTAAAATGCTGTTTAAAACTCTTCACTCCCGCTTCCCATAGCCCTCCCATATGAGGAGCTCCAGGCGGATTAAAGTGCCAGGACAAGTTTTGGTGAGCGTAATTGGATATTACTGCCTGATGTGAGGTTTGGATAAACACCTTCACCAAGATTCGAGATGCACCCACAAATGTAGTTCCATTATCGGAGTATAAATGTAGGGGACAGAGCTGCCATATGTTGCTTTTGACATTTCCTCTTGTATATTAAGCTTGGCTTGCAGCTGTGAATTGTGGGTTTTATAAGGTTTTGAACCTTAGGTATCCAGTATTGCGTTCTAACCAAACGAATCACTAATGAATTTCCTCCGTGGAGACTAATCTGATGGATACATTTGTTTAGAAGTCTTGAATATTGACAGTTGTATGGAAGAATTATGGGGTGTCTTTCATTGTAAGATAACATCGGAGACAATTCCAATCTGCCACATATTCGCATAACACCTTCAGAATCAATAAAGGGATTCAAGCTCAATAATGGACTTGAAGAAGAAATTGATTTCTTGGAACTTAAAGACATATACTCGTTGGGATAGAACGCTTTTTGGGAGATGGTTACAAGTGGATTACACATTGGATAATGGGAACGGAATTTTGGATGCGTACGATGGAAAAAACGATATATGTAGGAAATCACCCGCAAACCTCTCGAGAATGATGAAAATCAATCAAGTACGTCTTCAAAGTTTTGGAAATAAGAAAAATGGACTTTGACAGGTTTTCTCTCCAAATCAGTTGTGCATACCTCTGGGGTCATTAGCTTCGGCCAATTTTCAGAAGGTTCCGACAGCCATAGAGGTCCATTCCACCAAAGTTTGTTATCAATTAGCTCCTGAGGTAACACCGCGACTAGCTAAATCTGCAGGATTGGATTCGGAAGCCACGTGGGACCATTTGGAGGACTCAACGGCGTGGCTAATTTTCGATACCCGGTTCGCTACAAAGGTATTCCAACAACATAGTGGCTTTGCCAACCATGAAAAATTATGAATATCAAATTGTGGACTTATCGTATCTATGAGTTCAGCTAAAAGCGCTGCTCCACACAGTTCCAGTCTCGGTATAGATAATGTTTTGATGGGAGCTACTTTAGTTTTGGATGTTATTAAGTGAACGTAAATGGATTCTGGATAGATTACACGGATGTATAATACTCCCGCATACGCTTTTTCGGATGCGTCTGCAAATCCATGCAATTGGATTTCACAATCCGGGGTGTATTTGATCCATCTCGGAATTTGGATCTGATTTATGAGTGGATAAAATGATTGAAATGATTTCCAGAGGGAAGATGCTTCCGATGAAATAACATCATCTCATTCAGTGCGTTCCATCCATATTTTCTGCATCAAGATTTTTGCCTGGATAATAATCGGCGCCAGCCATCCTGCGGGTCGAATAATCGCGATATTTGCGAAAGTACTTCACGCTTAGTGTACGATGAGGTGTTTGGAAATTGTGTCGCAGAGAAGTAAAATGCGTCGGAATGCGCATTCCACCGAATACCCAATGTTTTCGCGGAGCTACGGTCATCAAAATCCAAAAAATCTGCGTACAAAAGATGTTCTGAAGGAAGGCCTGCAAGGATCTCCTTGGAATTCGCTGTCCATTTCCTCATTACGAATCCTGCCGAGCCTAAAGCTAGGATTAACTCGTCTCTGGCCTTAATGGCTTCGGGGATGGTATGGGATCCAACTAGCACGTCATCCACGTACATGCAGTCCTTCAAGATTTTACTCGCCAATGGATATGTGTCATAGATGTCGGTGGAAAGTTGGATCATAGTACGAATTGATAGATAAGGTGCGCAATTAACACCAAATGTGACAGTTTTCAACTCAAAGTCCTGTATTGGTTTATTTGGACTTTTGCGATACAATATACGTTGGAAAGGAGTATGTGATGGATCAACCAGGATCTGTCTATACATTTTTTGAATGTCTCCGTTGAAAACATATTGATAGAACCGCCACTTTAATATAAGTATTGTGGGATCATTCTGTAATACTGGGCCGGTATAGAGAACGTCATTTAAACTAAAGCCATTTGAGGTAGGAAAAGATGCATTCAAGACTGCACGAACTTTGGTAGTCGTACTTTCTGGCTTTATCACCGCATGATGCGGTAAATAGTAGTGATGTGGAATCTTTGAAGGACTTGGAGATTCGACCGGAAACATATGGTCCATGCTGAGATATTCTTGAAGAGTTTGGTCATATTATTCCTTTAGTTGTAGGCTTCGAAGGAGCCGCCCTTCATTTCGGAAAAATTAAGCCATCGAACTTGTTCTGGATAGACCCAAGTTTAATTTTTCTGGATAACCCTTCTTTAAACGGAAGCGAAACCATATATCTACAGTTCTTCACAGAACTTATCAGCTGGCGACAAGAAACGTTTCTGCGGAATGGTCTCCACCTCCCAAAACCGTGAAATCTCCTTGTCGAGAGAGATTTCACAGAAGTAAGATACCAAAGTGGAAAAAGATTTTGTATTTGTGTCGGGAATAGGGCCAGTGAGAATCCATCCGAAGACAGTCTCTTGTGCCATAAGTGAACCATAAATCTCGCGTTTGCATCCAATCAACATGTTTGCAGGGAGAAGATCTCCTCCCAATAGAATGTCAACCTTCAAAAACGAGGATCAGCAAGCTGAAGTTGTGGCGTGATGGAAAGGGATTGGATACTGAAGGTCCTCGAAGGTAAGTTATTGGATAGTTGAGGTATTACCAGTGCCGTTATGTAAATTTCAAAATCTGGATCGACATTGGATCCCAAAACAAGACTACATTCTTTTTGTACGGTCGCTGATACAGAGTTATACAGCCCTGAAATTCTGGCGGAAGTTTTCGTATAAGGAAGTTTCAGCAGATTGGACAAATTTTCGGATATAAAGGTTCCTTCCGAACCAGAATCAATCAGGGCCCTTGCTCTGTACGTCACTCCTAAATGATAAATATTGACCATTGCTGTTCCTAACAAAACCCCCCGAGAATTCGATGAAAAACATGTTTGTATAACACCATTGGATGGACTAGTGGACTGTGTTGGATTTGTGGATTGTGAAGGAAGAATTCTAGAATTCGAACTACCACTGGGGGATGAAGGAGTATGCGCCGGAATTTGAGGCGAATCAGAATCTTTATGGAGTAAGGTATTGTGACGTTTGTTGCACTTGAAGCAAGAATTTTTACTTTTGCAACTCTTGACTGCATGGGCACTGGAGAAGGGGCTTAGGCATAAATTACTGCTCTTGATTTCGGCAAACCTTTTACTATAATCCATGCTAAGGAATTTTGGGCATTTTCGGATAATATGGAACTCCTTTGGACAAAGTCGGCATTTAGTTTTGCTGACATTTGCCTGAAAATTATTAATTTTACGCCTTTGTATTTTGAATTTTGCGACTTCTGGTCACCGGAATTTCTAATTTCGGAAACTGATTCTAGAGTTCTATACCTGCTGGTGATGAAAATATCTAAATCAACCCACTTAGGGATACATGTTATGTCATTCAATGTCTGCTCCCACAAGGTCAGAGTGGAATCATAGGAAAACAAAAATGGGATTCCAACTTTCCACATTGATCTCATAGAGCTTGAGAGTAGATATACAGGAATTAATATCCCTCTGTAATTTCTTAAGAGAACCGGCAGTTTCTTGTGTAATCGTTTGCATATTGAATAGAGTCTTTAGCTGACCATTAATTAGAACTCGCTTGTTCTCATATCGGGCGCATAAATTTTTCCAGGCTAATGTGAAACCGTCATTGGTAAGAGGACTCTTTCTGACAATTTCGTTAGCCTCACCTCTCGTTTTATGTGTCAAATAGAACAGTTTTTCTACAGAACTTAGCCTGGTGTTTTTGAGACACAGAGCTGAGAACATGTCCCGGAAGGTTGGCCATGACTTGTAGTCGCCTTGAAACACCATCAACTCAATCGGAGGTAAATTAAAATTTTGGGTCCGTAAGTTTAGAGATGCAACGACAGTAAGTGGAATACGAATTTTTGTATTTCTCCTTAACTGTCTCGATCTCACTGGCGTCTCGTTCGACGGAATTATCGTCATCTTCTTGTTCCTCCTCATTAGCCAAATCTGCTAAACATTCTTCATAAACCTGCTTAAGTCGAGTCCAGGTGTACTTTACCTCCTCTATGTGAGTCTCTAGAAGACAAACTGAGACCACTGGTAATTCGTTACCATTTAAGGCGGCTTCAAATTCCACTAAACTATCGGCCAAACAGATGAATCGATCCAGAGATATAGTAGTAAGAATCGGACGGAGAAAAAAGTGGCAAGGAAACAAATTGATGGAAAACTTAAAACAAAATTTAAGATGGAAAATCCAATCTCCAAAAAGAAGAATTTGAGGGAAAACAAATTGCTATGGCAAAGCAGGATCAGCAGACCCACTCGCATAAATATTCAAATAATTGAAAAAAAAAAACTTTGATAAGAAAAAGCAGGATCGAAAAACATACTCGTAGCAGTTATCACAAAACCAATCGTATTATTATTTTCAAATAATTTCGCTAATTTGGTAGAACTATGTTTTTTTTTAATTTTATTTTGTATAGATTCTCAATATATAGAATTATGGAGATTGTAATATGGTAAAAAGAAAACTCGCAAGCAATAGTATATATAGTAACATTCAAAAGAAACCAATCGAGACAACGAAAAAAAAAATATGAAAATAATGAACTAAGTAAAATATTTTTTAGACTATGATCCACTGTGCACAAGATGTAATTTGCAACACGGTAAATTGTATCTCAAGAACGAATATCTGCTTATGGATTAAACGTTGGAGATACAAAAAAAAATATATGTCATTGAAATGTACAAAAATCTTTTCCAGGCAGTCTTACTCTGTGCAAAAAAATCAATGTGGCATTCACCTTTGGAAGATTTGGAATGACAAGAGATAACTTAAGGAGAATACTGTTCTGAACTGAAAATTCTGAGCGGACATGCGCAGTCAAAGTAGGAACAATGGAATCGAAATATTATTAAAATGTTCGATCCGAGCTTGGAAGAAATGTAACTGGTATGAAATACACAAAACCGATTGTTTCGTACAACTAAACATACATAGATCAAGCAGAACACGTTTTATGCCAAAATGTGTATACTGGTGATCAAATGTAGGTACACTTTAATGATTTATAGTATTATGATTTATTGTTTACTTCAAAAGTACAACAAATGACTTTAGAAGAAATACCGAATGTTAAAATTAAGTTTCGCGCGGACTAAAAAGTTATTTGTATATAAGTATATATATATAATAAGCAACTCACAATCTCCTTGGGGATATGCTTTTCGGTTTTACCACCTTTTTGTCACAAACCTGTTTAGTAGTACAAACCAAGATCTGCGGTAGCTGTAGTTTTATCCTTTATGTGGGAGCTTGGCTTGGTTAGATTAACAAGCGCGGACATCAAACTTTTAGTGACACGTTCTTGTGGTTGATGTGATATTTTCTATAGGGATATGGCTACTCGCCTTTATTCACTTCTTTCCTTATTTTGTACGTTCCTGTGTAAATGGCAGATGAGATTCCAATTCGCACTTTCGACTCCGCAGTAGTTTTAAGATTTAGAAATATTTCACCATCAATAGATATATCTCATAAATTTATCTACGTTCAATTGTTTTATTTATTTTAATAAAATATTCAACTGTACGGAAATTGTACACTCCGACATATAAACGCTTTGGCTTCGTAAAACGCTCTCAGTATAATGCAGTTTAAAAAAATGAAAATGAACAACGTACCTATTGAGTAAGATCGCTGCTTGGATAGAGCTGAAATCTCAAAGAGAGTGATGCAATCCGGCTCGAAGGACCAAAATGTACAGGACAAACAGCTGAATGGTGGTTGCAGGTTTGGGAATTGGGAGTAGCTTCAATCTGGGGGATTGACAGAATGTTCACTCTCTTGAGCCGTAACAAATTAAGCAATAGTAATATTGATTAATTTGTAGTTCGAATTAATGGTTATTGGAGAACCAAAAACAAAGGAAAGAAAATAGAATAAAAACACAAGTGTTAGGGACTAAAAGAAATTGGAATTTTATTTCTTGGATTCGATCTTACCAATAGATGTGATTGCTTGTAGCGATGAAAAAGAATAAGACAGAGTTCAGGAAGCAGTATTTGCAATATGGCCGTGTTTGCGAATAAAAATATAGCCAAGTTCAGAGAAATTAAGCCAAGTATCTCATGTACTTGGCAGCATTTCTGTTGGCGAGATTGCAGGGGATTATTTAATATAAGGATGGGAATTCATGTACGGTTTTTACGTTTTGGCGTAAACAATAAAGAAGGTACCAAACGGGGCAGTAATCAAGGGTGTATTTTTAAGAGCTTGAGACAGAATTATTGTTGGAAAGAATCGCTTTATTACAGTCTGCGGGCAGTGAATAGGACAACTTCTGGAAATAAGGTAGTCGCCAAATTGATTTTGCAATAAATCGATTGTTAATCGCGCAGAATGGCTAGATGCGCCGCCTTATTTGAACCAAAAGTCGTTGATGTTTAGCTGCTTAATTTTTTAAAAAAAATTAGTTGGTATTGCTCGATGGGTTCATCCTAATTTCGAATGTGGATGTAATCCGCACTAAGCAGTGACGTAGCCATGTAACCAGAAATGAGCTTCATAATTATACTTATATTTATCAAATGTAATTATTTGATTTGAACTTCGAGAACAGATTTTTTTCTCAAAGTAAATTTCTGCAATTTGTTTGGCGTTAAACGATTCATGATGACTTGCTATACCTTACTGAATAGAAATGTCAACACAGTTTGACCCTATCAGCTGTCGAACCATAGTTGTCGATATTGAAAGTACCCATGCAGCTAAAAAACGACCATTACTATTTATGGAATTGTGCAAGTTTGTGGAATGCAGTATAGAATTTATTAAAGAATTAATATTTTATTAAATGTTGACCCTTTGTGAGGGAGGTACCCAAAGGAATAGACAAACCACATTTGAAGTAAGTCGGTGACTCCTATCAAAAGCTATCGTGCGCACCAACCAGACAGACGGACGGACATTGCTCCAATGGACCAAAAGGGATTTCCGGCAAATCTTCTTGAGGTCTCATTGGCCACCCCTGCGATGAGTTGCACTTTTGGCCGGCGTCAACTGATACCCTCGCTCACAATAGTAGGGGAATAAAAACACGATTTTATTGAAATTCTCATTCTTCTATAACACCGTCCGACAATTTAAAGAAAAAAACTATATATAATGCAATACTCTACAAAATTTCATAAAACATAAACATGTTTGCATAAAACTTTTCCAGCAAAATTTACTTAACTAAATATACAAACACAATATACACATTTTGTAAAAAGTCGTTTTAAGGGGGAACAGGATCAGGAAATGAAAAACTGAAAACGCCAATTAATTCCATTTTGCCAGTAGTTTAGTTAGTACTTTTTTGATTGTAGAGTTTTATGTAAACAGTTATTAAAAATTAACTAATAATGCTAGTCGTTTTAAGGGGGAACAGGATCAGGAAATGAAAAACTGAAAACGCCAATTAATTCCATTTTGCCAGTAGTTTAGTTAGTACTTTTTTGATTGTAGAGTTTTATGTAAACAGTTATTAAAAATTAACTAATAATGCTAGAATGTCGAAATTTTGTGGAGTATTACATTATATATATATTATTAACATATATTTTTTTTTAATAAATTGTTGGAGATTTTCATAGGATTTAATTTTTAAAAGACAAGTCATTTTTGTCCTGTATAAAAAATACTAGAAATAGCAAAAATTCTCCTCTTTAATTTGACACCAATATCGATATCGTAGGACGCGAATAACTATTTAAAATATTTTTTTAAAAAGTGTTATCCTTTGAAAATGTGAAGTCCTTTTAAAGGGCAACAGGACCAGGAAATGGAAAACTGAAAATGCCAACTAACTGAATTTTGCCTATAGTTTCAGACGTATATCATCTGGTTCAAGTGTAATATTGACTGTCGGACAGTGTAATTTCTACATTTATCCATAGATTATTTTCAAATAGGCTTGGTTTTCTCCGTAAGGATTTTTTTTGCGATTTTTTTTTTAATTTTTTATGGTTCGTGCCAGTAAAAAACGATTTTTTTCAAAATCTCAAATTTTTTGTAATTGTTTGAACAAAAGTTAGTAAACTTCTGTTCGTACTTGAAAACGATATTTTCAACATTTGTAGCCCCCATAATTACCTTTCATTAAAACTATGTTAAATAATTTGAAATGATATACGAAGACATCTGAATACACAATTATTAATTTTAAACTTGTAAACTGAGATCTAACCATAATTATCATACAGCTACCTCATGTACTTGCTGGTTAGCCCAAAGTTGCTCTTTTGTGGTTGTTTTGTGGATAAGCGCAGATTTGTGTCTCATACTCCGTTCTGTCCATGGAGTGGAGTAGGATGCGGACTGGTGCTGGAGCGCGTGTGTTCATGTTCATTTGTGCATATGTCTCTAAGACTGACGGGGTTTTATGCATTACAAACGACGCTTTTAAACACAAAATTAATGGAAAAAATCACATGTTTACGTTCATATTAAAACTGATAAGCTCGGGCTTGTCTTTATTTTTATGATAAATTATGATATGATGATGACGATGCCCTTTCCCAGCAATATCAGCCCAATATGATGGAGATAACACTTAAAGGTATAAAGCAAAAGGCAATTCGGATGACATTTTAAAATCATTAAATCCACATAAAATTAATTCAGTATCTTTTTGGCATTCATGAGTTTTTATTGTCAAACGGGGGGAATGACTGGGGAGAACGAGGTATTTTTTTTTTTTTTTGGATTGTCATCTTAATGTTATTTTGTAGGGAATTGACAGGTTCAAAGAGTGAGTCACAGAAAATTGTACTGCAAAAGTTTAGACAAATGATAACAATAGGCATTCAATGATATCTGAAGGACCGCACAAAAGAATGCTCGAAATCAGGAATCAGGATTATAGTTGATATTGAAAATCGCAATAGTCGCCACTGTCTTAACCAATGAATTTATCAATATTTGAATGGATGATTTCTAGCATTTCCTACATTTTTTCATTAATGCCACCTGACATATTTTAGTGCATATTTACTATATCTTAGTTGTACAAATAAATAGTAAAATATTGTTCATATTATTCAAAATATTATTTTTATCTATAGGCCTTTTTTCAAAAATTTTTAAATATCGCGATTTTAATGTTAAACTTTTTTACTTTACGGAGTAATTTGGTGTTTAGTTTGAACGTTATTTGTCTCTATTATTATACCCTCACTTTAGTGATCGAGGATATATATTATTTAATATGGGTCAAAAGTGTAACACATCGAAGGAGTGTCGACATAGTCATGTCTGTTTGTCTGTCTATCCGTCCGTCTGTCCATCCACGTTTTCTTGTGATTAAAGTACATGTCGTAATTATAGTGAGATCTCAACGAAACTTTGCTCATATCTTTCTTTTTGCCCAAGGAAGATTCCTGTTGAATTTGGTAAATATCATTTTAGATTTATATATAGCTCTCATATACATGTACCTCTGAGTTGGCAAATGTGCACTGAATATGCAACATTTTTTAACCAATCTGTATAAAAATGGAGACAAATCGATTTAAATTTAGATATACATATAACGGGTTTTCCAATAGGGATGATATGATTTTTAAGTGACGTTTCGGCCATTTGTAATATGTCATGATCTGTCATTTGTTTTTCATTGTATTCAGTAGTTTTTACAATTTAATCATGGAGAGATATACGCAAGAACAACGTTTACAAATTATTCAGTTTTATTATCAAAATGATCGTTTTCCAATTGCAACTTTTCGTGTGCTAAGTCAGTTTTTTTAAATAAAAAAAAACACTTTCCAATCGACCTACGACCTTGACACCCATGAGCAATATTTTAGCTCTCGTTGAGAGCTATCTTTTTGCAATTGACCAGCAAATGAAACAATTGAATTGTTGCGAGAAAATTTTAGAGATTCGATTATTTCAAGAAATTGTGATATTGAATGGCCTCTAAGAAGTTGTGCTTTAACACCATTAGACTATTTTTTGTGGGGTTTTTTGAAGTCATTGGTCTTTACGGTTTCTACAGCGCTTAAGTGTAAATTTGGGTGTAACATATGTTTAAATCTGAACCGGTTTTCTCTGAATTTGGCAGTGTTCACACACGTAATAAAAAAACTCTCTCTGCCGAATTTCATACAGATCGCTAATAAAGTCAAAAGAATTAGATCACCTTCAAAAAAGGCAAGAGGACCTAATTTTACCATTAACAGGGCAGTCTAGTGATGGCTGTTATAGACAGAAGTAGTGAGGATGGATCCATCCTCAGGGATAAATGGAGCCATGTACAATCCGCCAATATGGCTCATTAACTCGATGTACTCAGGGGAGAGTAAAGCTCTTATATTTCGATGATGCCTGATCAGTAGATCTGTATAAGACTGCTCTGAGTCGAGCGGGTGTGTGTGGCCGGCTGCCCAGTTGGATGTTGTGGAAAAAACAACATCCCTAGACACCCTAGAGCCATTCCCTGGGTTACAGAAGAGACCTCCACCTAGGCTGACATATTAGAGATAATTAAAGATTCCAATATTCCATAATTGGCGAATAAGCAAGGTGGGTGAGGCGGATGGTAAAAAGCGGCAGGTCAATTTGATCCTTAACGCTGAATCCACCTCCCATATACAAGGCGCAAGTGCAACCCTGCAATATGGTTTCGAGACTATAGTCTTGAAGGTATAGTAGCAGGATATAGCTCCCACTGCGGAAGGCGAGTCGTCGACCGTTGATACAAGGATTTCTGGAAGTGCGGAGGTACACACGACCATTATTTCAGGTGACTCCAACTCTAACAGAAGATCTGTAACGTCCTTCTCTGAGGATGAAAGCACTACTTCGGACACTGGAGTCTCCGGACTCTTTGATGCATCTGGCGGGGACTTTCTCAACGATGATACGGACGATGAGTTCGATAACACCCTTGTCGGAGGACGGGTGTGCGGCATCAAGACACCAAACTTTAAACTGCCTGTGGCCAACTATGAAGGCACTCCAAAAACCTGCATTTTGGCCAGGAAAAATCTAATTATTTTCTCCTGACTAATTTAAGTGATAAAGACCAACAGCTGCTAGTCTGGAGATCGGTAATCGCATATGGAGCTGTAGTACCGACAGATCCCTTCAGGGAAGTAGTAGAAGAAGCAATGTCTGACGAGCTCGACCTGATTATTGTCAAACGCTCATCATACTATTTGGGCTAGTACGGTTATAAACAATAGGGGTGATTCGCTTCTTGATTTTATTCTAACTACCAACCTAACTATTTGTAACATTGGCAAATAAACCGACCTTTACAATTAAAGACAGACAAGAAATAATAGAAGTAACGTTTCCTACTGACCTACTGTCAGACAAAATTATTGGGTGGAATGTACTGGATGACCACTCATTCTCAGATCACCATTATATAGAGTTCAAGCTCGCACAAAGTGGCACCTGTATGAGAAGAATTTTAAAAAGGTCCTCAACTCTAAACTTGTTTATCAATGGCGGACTTCTGAGGAAAAAGACCTGCAACAAGCTATTCAACAAGGCGAAATCTACTGGAGTCGATAATGATTGGGATGCATTTAAAGGGCAACTCAAGATCTATAAGAAGGAGCTTTGGAAGGCGCAAAAACGATCTTGGTATTCCTTCTGTGGCGAAGTGGAAAAGGTCCCCGACACCGCAAGGCTGAGGAAGATACTATCCACTTTACCTTGTACAGTGGGGTATTTTCAGGATATGGCAGACAACTGGACAAAAAAACAGTGAGCAATCGCTGAATGTACTGCTCGACACACATTTCCCGGGGAACTCATGAACAGAGCCCGAGGATCAACAGGACCAACAAGAGTGCGAGTGGACTGTGAGCGCCGCTAGCTTGTTGACTGAGATATCCAGAATAAGCTGGGCTATAAACAGCTTTGAGCCCTTCAAGTCACCTGGACCAGACGTCATCACTCAGCAGAAATGTTAAAGTACATTATCCCCTGGCTGCAGAAAATGTATGTAAGCTGTATTAGGCTTTTATACATCCCGAATCGATGGAGGGATACCAAAGTGGTAATCATACCCAAAGCGGGGAAGATATCACACACTAGGCCAAAAGACTTCAGACCAATTAGCCTATCCTCCTTCCTATTGAAAGGTCTGGAAAGACTTTTAGATCATTTCATTAGGGAAAACCTGGATACAAAACTCCTGTCGGGGAACCAACATGCTTACAGTAAGGGAAAGTCTACAGAATCAGCCATGCACGAACTTGTGAGCACCATCGAATCGTACCTACCTTTCAAAGAATTCACCATGGTGGCGTTTCTTGACATAGAAGTAGGGTTTCCATACGTCCTCCTTTCGGAGCATATGTTCACCTTTTTAACCAGTGTCCTCCCTCCTCTTTTCAAAATGTTGGATTTGTCCTCCTTTTTCAGAAACAGTACACCGAGAGAAAAATCGCAACTTAAAATCGTTGCGTATCGATGTTGAATTAAAAATTTTGGAACTTTGCCCAATTCAATGTTCATTTAAAAACGAGTGACGTTAAAATAAAGTAAAACCACCCTAAATCAAAGTAAAACTATGTTGAAATTTGTACTCAACTTTTAATCAAAAATGTTTTTCTAAATTTAAAAACGTTCAACATTCAATTGAACAGAACATTTTTGATTTTTGGATCCACATAAATTCGACAAAGTCGACTTTAAATTGAAAATGTATCAATGTTGAATCAAATTTGTAAAAAACTTTAATTAAAAACGCAAGACTTTGAAGTGAAGGCAGGCATTGTTGAAAGTATTTCAATGGTGAAACAAAGTTGAATTAATATTGATTCATCATTAAATTAACAATGCGATTTTAATATAAAGTGGCTCAACATTAAATGGAGATCCTGTAATTATAATTTAAAGTTGGACAACTTCGCATCAAAGTGGAACACTTTTGAGTTAAGGTGGTACCATTGTCATGATGTAAACAAATAAATTAATTATTGTTTGTGAGCTGCGAGTCAGGTCGGACTGAAAAATTGTGTCAAAATTCAATTAAATATAAGTAAAATGGAAGGCTTTGAGTTGCTAAATAATATAATAATTAGTGGTGATGAGGTGATAGTGAGTGCATTACATAACTCTGAAGGGATGCTAGAATCTGTAGAAGAATATGAAGCCCCAGCAAGTGATGATGACTTGGACAAATTAAGGTCCCTATTAAATGATTTTAATTTATTGCAGCTGCTGCCCACACTACAAGGTAAGCTAATTTGACACGGTTTGTTTCGAATCTTTAGCAATATTTTTAATTCACAGCCGCTAATGTGACATACATATGTTTGCAATATATTCAGAAGCAAGATCTAGTTGAAGCAATACCGCACTTGGGACTTCGGGTGGAGTTTCGCGAGAAATTATTTATATGGCGAAAAAAAGTAAACCATTTTAGATTTTAAACTAGCCTCTTTAAAAAACTAAAACGATTTTTTTAAATTTCGTTCCAGTTTGGAATTGACGATTAGACTCTTTCGAACCCAAACAAAGTTCAAGACTGGCTCAACAGAGATTTTCCTAATGTCCCTTCACCATGTTCCTCAAATTCATCGATAAAACGTGTTTTGAATAAGGTAATGTATTATGAGATTTTGTTTTCTGTAAGGAACAATTTATTTGTATTTTAAAATATAAGAATTTGGCAGACATATTAAATCGTACTTCAAAGGGGCAGTCCTGTCTAGAAACATATAAACAATCTCAAAAACTTACTGATAACAACCGTGACGATATTATTAATATTATTATAGAGGAAATTATTTGTAACAAAATATCTCTTAAGCCAAATGACTTTGTGGGCATTGTCAGTGATATTTGCGAGATTTTTCCCTGTGATTAAGTGCAAAGGTAGAGTACTTTGTTTTTCAAAATTGTGAAGAAAATTATATATCTTAATATTTTTTATTTATATAATTACATTTCAATAGAATTATTACTACATTGCACGTCAGGGGAAAAAGAATCCCAGCGGCAAGTTATAATCCAAATATGTCAACGCTTGATCTATGCATACGAAAAAGCCAGTTCAATCTACATCCGAATTCAAATGTGACGAAATCAACGATGAAGTGGTAGAAATAGACGAATATATTGCCTTAGCTTTGAAAGCATCACTAAATAGAGATAGTTCCAATTGGCAAGAAGTCTGCAAAAATGGAAGAAAACGTATTATGTGATACAAAAAGATTTTAAACGTCTTAGTCATTCTGAATTTCTAAAAGCTTGGCCTAAATATTCGGATGCTCGAGCTCCTGAACTAGTAAGTATTATTTTGAATCACTAATAAAATTGACATTGTACAATATATGTTATTTTTATTAGATAAAAATTGATTTGAATATTATGTATCCAGATAAGGAAAACATGTTATATTCAAAGTGGAATAGATTTAAAGAAAAAAATTACATTGTACTTTGATGATAATATTCACGACGCTTACTGCAAGGAACTTTTATCCCTTGCAAAATCTACTAAAAAATATATAAATAAATATAAATGCATGCATATATATACTGATGTATAAAATCATTTATTTCTAAATGTTGGAGACTACATACTTGCTGCCGTCAAATCGTTTTAAAAATGAACAGGGGAAATTGAGGAAGAAAATAACCATTATCGATTCACTGGAAAGTTTTCTTCTTCGTCTTACATCACTCAACAATTACGAAGCTGAAATTGCTGAACGTACAAGACTAACAATTCAACCATTTATAATTGTTGAGGGATCTTCTGATAACACCGTTAAGTCCTTTTACGTTTATTTTCACAAAACTCTCTACAAATTTAATTCCTTCATTGTAAGTTTGGACATTTACTTTAAAATTTTTGAAAATTTGAAAGATGAAAAATTTTGAAATTTTGAAGAATGTCCAACTTCAGATGCAATTAAAAATTTTTTGTTAAAAAATTTTATTTTACAAAGACATTGATTTTACAAAGCAAAAGTATTAAAATATGTAATAATACATTAATATTACATAGCTACTCATGAAATGAATTTTAAGGCATGTAAAATATTTTTTTGTTTGTCATAATTTCCAATCACATGAAATAATTAAACAAATGGATGAAATTTTTACATTATCCTATTCCATAAATAATGAAAAACGTATATTCTCCAAAAAATTTTAATAAAAAAAATTCACTAAATCCCCTAAAAATATATTGTTTATTCTTTAATTACAAATGTAAATGGTAAGTATAACTTTTGGAAAAATGAACCACTGTGCAACAGCAGTGGAGTAGGCCACAAATTTAAATCGACAATGAACGTTTTCAGTTCAAAAACTCCACATTTCTAAATTGAAGGCGTGCACCATTGATTTAAAGTTGTTCAACCTTGATTCAAATATATTTCTATTTTTGATGTAAAGTTGCTTGTTTATGATTTAAAAATGCCAAATTTTTGATTTAATATTGGGATATGTTGAATGAAGTACGAGCAATATTAAATCAATGTTGTTTTATGATTACATTCGTTTTTATGTTGAACGTTGTCGATTTTACAATTTTCCACTTTGGTCGTTTTTTGAAGCTGTTTTTTGTTGATTCAAGGTGGAAATTGTTGATTTCATGCTGTTTTTTCGCTAAGTGTAAACCTTCACTTAAGTTATGCTCGGAACTACTTTTAGTACAAAGTTAGCGATTTTTATACCTTACTATTTTTATACCCATCCTATAATGACCCACCCATCATAGGATGGGTGGGTCATCAGCTAGATGACTGAAATAGTGTTTGATATAGCCCCATATGATTTGTCTTCTTAACGCCATAGAGACAACAAATTTCTACGGATCGGGCTGAAAATTAGTAACTAGGGTTACTTTATACCCGGAAACTTTCACGCGAATAACGGTAGTCATAGGGCCATAGGCTTTTTTATATAGCCCCCCTACAAAGTTGCCTCAAGATTTGATTTCTTCAAAACTGGACTGACATGAGAGTGTCATATATCGATCGATAGATAATGATACCCTATATATGTACATTTGCTAAAATCCCGAAATCGAAATTTTCAGACATAGGCTGTTGTTCCAGAAAACCACAGAAAAATTTTCTTTCCGAAATGGTATTTTAGCGATACAGAAGCTGTTTTACCAATCACTTTGAAATTAAACAAAACCAATTTGAATAAAATCTGTTCAGATTTAGATGTATGTAGACCTCATATATATGTACCTCCGATTTGGCATCTAAGCGCTGTTTGACAAATCATTATCACTCGATAAACAACTTTTATTTAACTTGACAATATTTATTCTTATTCTACTCCGATGGGGTGGTGTACAATATCATACTGTCGGTTCTGCTGGACTTTAGACCTTCTTTACTTGTTTAAAGTTTAATTTTATATCATAGTAAAATTCTCATCCTTTCTAATTTTGTTTTTTAATGTCCTACGAAAGTTCAAAACTCTCTTTGTAAATGTCACAAATGTCCTCCTTTTCTGGCACAAAAGTCCTCCTTTCCGAAAAACATTCACTCAGATGCGGTAATTGCGGCATTGCCACATCTAAAGGTGAACTCCAGCTTGATTAGACTAATTCAAAGACTATTCCACAGAAGACTCATAAAAGCATGTCTTGGGTCCACAACTCTAACAAGGTTTGTAAACAGAGGGACCCCACAAGGAGGAGTACTGTCTCTTTGGAAACTAGCGGTGAATGAAATCCTGCTAGATCTAGAACGTTGTGGCTGCAAGGTCGTGACATATGCGGACGAAGTGGCAATCGCAGTGAGTGGCAAATTCGAAAACGTCCTCCGAGAAATTATACAGGTGGCTCTGAACAAGTTGGCTAGATGGACCAGAAGCAGCGGCTTAGGTGTTAACCCAAACAAGACAGAATTGGTTGTCTTCACTAGGATGAATAATGTCCCACATGTGGACCCTCCTCCTCGGATAAATGGAACAGATCTAGTCTTTTCTGAAAGTGCAAAATGTTTAGGAAAAAATTTAGATAGGAAACTGTTATTCAGACTTAACGTACTGGAACGCGTAAATAAGGCTAACATCGCCCTATATTCCTGCAGGAAGGCTGTAGGGTCGTGGAGGGGCCTCTCTCCTAAAATTGTCCATTGGATATATATAGCAGTAGTTCGTCCAATACTGTTATACGGCATTGTAGTATGGTGCACGGCAACTGACAAACTAACCATCACAATCCTACTATCAAAGGTTTGGAGAACTGCCTGCCTGTGCATAAGCGGAGCGTTAAGGACTACAGCGACTGAGTCTCTACAAGCCCTTCTCCCACATGTGGACCCTCCTCCTCGGATAAATGGAACAGATCTAGTCTTTTCTGAAAGTGCAAAATTTTTAGGAATAATTTTAGATAGGAAACTGTCATTCAGACTTAACGTACTGGAACGTGAGAAGTTGCAACCAAAGCGGCACTAAGATTAATCTGCCTATCAATGTGGTGTTATAAGAACTGCGGCCACGTGAAGGTATCAAAGTGAAGAGATATGGTAAACGACCGAGTGGACTAGATTTCAACAGTGTGCAGCTTTGAGTGGAACTACATCACTATGATACCAGCCAGGGATGAATGGGCTGGCAGGATACCAGGAAATAGAAACCATCTCCACTTCTATACGAATGGTTCGAAGCTTAATGAAAAGGTTGGCTTCGGAGTACACTGTAAAGAACTTAGTTTGGATATAGCTCACAGACTACCAGATACCTGCAGTGTCTATCAAGCCGAAATAATGGCAATATGGGAAGTAGCCAAGTGGCTGAAACGGAATATAGTAACCAACACTGGCGTTGTCATTTACTCCGACAGCCAGGCTGCCATCAATTCTCTGGAGGCCACATCCCTAAATTCACAAACAGCCCTCGACTGCCGCAGATCTCTTAACGAGATGGCTGAGCGAGATGGGGAACTGCAAAGCCGATGAACGTACTATCGATACATTTGTATATCAAACAGGTTGGTTTCGATGAGGGGCATTTTAGCCCGGTTCAGATGTAGATATAGTCGCCATATATATGTTACACCCGATTTGATATGTAAGCGCTGCAGAACTCGTATTTTATATCCGATGAGTTCGAAATTCGGCTGAGAGAGTTTACTTATACTCGCAACCTGAATGAACGCTACCAAATTCGGAGAGAATCCGTTTAGATATATCCCCTCATATATATGATTTAGATATATTCCCTCATATATATGATTCATCCGATTTGATATGTAAGCGCCGTAGAACCCGTATTTTATATTCGATGCGTATGAAATTCAACAGAGAGAGTTTCTTTATTACATGTGTGAACGCTGCCAAATTAAATAAAGACTTAATAAAACCACTTATTAAACCATATTCGAGGTATGTTCAAAAAATATCGCGGGCTACGTGTATTTGATTTTTGATATTTTTGTAGCGTTATGTTGATACTCATATCCCTTACATATGCTGACAAGGCCATTTTGAAAGTTTAGTTAATTTTTGACAGCTGTTGTGTTTGGATCAAAATGGATCAAATTTTGTGTGAAAAACAAAATAAAGTGCGCTGACGCATTCCGAATGATGACTGTGGCATATGGTGAAGCTACCTTGGACCAAAGAAACGTTTACCGGTGGTACAAAATGTTCTTAGAGGGCCGAGAAGATGAGAAGGACGAAGAGCGTGCCGGACGCCCGTTTTTTTCCTCACTGTTTTCTTTGATTGAAGGGTCGGTTGAAGGGTTATGCGCAATCCGCCAAAAACGCCCGGATTTGTGGAAGAACAAAAACTGGATTTTGCACCATGATAACTGAAAAGGCCGATGAAAGGACGACGCGTCGCCGCGGTTGAGCAGCTAAAGACGGCATCGAAGGAGGAGCTGATGATTATTTGAAGTGCTTCGAGGATTGGAAAAAAACTTTTGGCAGAAGTGTATTATATCCGAGGGGAATTTCTGTGAAGGGGACAAAATAGATGTTCATGAATAAATATATACTTTTTGAAAAAAAATGCAAAATTCACGATATTTAATAAATATAATAAATAGCTAACAGTAAGTACATTTAGATTTCTATAGGCGTTAATTCCCTGAATCAGTCGGTCGGATTTTCATTTCATCAATATTGCCCATATATAAATGGGGACTGAAAAGATTAACATCTACCTACATATATGATTTACGTAACATGATATTTGTATACTACATGCCTTCAAATGACTTTTGTGCAACTATGGACGTAAAAATTTTAAATTAATCTTACCAGATAATTTTTAGATTAAGGATAAACTACTACATTTATCGATTTGAAATATGGTTTCGGTTTACTCTGTAAAGAACTTACTGTTACTCTTATTGTTTTATATTTAATGAGAAGAACAATCGATACAATTAAGTTCTAAATAAAACGTCATTCAAATGGCCTCCACGACTTCTTCTGCAGAAACGAATTCGATGAACCCAATTTTCGAGCACTTTTTCCACTAAATCAAGTCGTATGTCATGAATGGCACGTTCAATATTGACTTGTAAAGCTTGAAGGGAGTCTGGTTTACTTCGAAAGACCAATGACTTCAAATAACCCCACAAGAAATAGTCTAATGGTTTTAAATCACAACATCTTGGAGGCCATTCAATATCACAATTTCTTGAAATAATCGAATATCCAAACTATTCTCGCAACAATAGCTCTTAACGAGATCTAAAATATTGCTCATGGGTGTCAAGGTCGTAAGTCGACTAGAAAGTGTTTTTTTTTATTTAAAAAATGGACTTAGCTCGCGAAAAGTTGCAATTGGAGTACGATTATTTTGATAATAAAACTGAATAATTTGTAAACCTTGTTCTTGCGTATATCACTCCATGATGAAATTGTAAACACTACTGAATACAATGAAAAACAAATGACAGATTATGACATATTACAAATGGCCAAAACGTCACTTCAAAATCATACCATCCCTATTGGAAAACCCTTTATAACCCAAAAAGTCGTTGCTATTCAGTCGTAGTGAACGGACGTGTTTAACACAGAGCGGATAGTTAAAACCTATTACACAGTACTTATTACGCAAAAAAAATAAATTAAAGTTCTGTACGAAGTCTGGAAGGCCTACATCATAGTACGAGTACATATTACGGGCTAATACAGACAATAAAATACAAAACAATCGCCGTGCTTGGATTTTTACACATTCCACCTCTTGACAGGGACTGTCCGACTGTCCGTCCGTTGGTCTTGGCCAAGCCGTCCACACCAAATGGTGAAAATTTTCCCTCAGTACTTATAACACGTGGCACGGTGAGGGGAAAATATCATGTCCGACCGTCAAAATGGATGCACCTAATAGTGCTCAGAGTTTTGACGAAGTTGGAGACTTCATTTACCTAGGAATAAAGAGCCATAAATTCGGCTGTGTTGACTTGGCTAATGAAATCAAAATAATCAGATCTCCTGATGAACCCCTGCCTTCGAAGAAGGCAAGAGACCCTAATGTCACTATCAACAAGACACTCACTAAGCTGAGTCGTCCTCCGTGTTTTATTGAATATAGTTACCAACACTGGGTTCGTAATTTACGTCGTTAGCCGTGCAGCCAAAAAATCTCTTGAGACTACAACCCTAAATTCACATACAGCCCTCGACTGCCGTAGGTCTTTCATCGAGATGGCTGAGCAGTTAACCATATACTCGTACATATCTTATGTGGGTACCTGGGCATAGAGATATCCCGGGGAACTGCAAAGCCGATGAACTTGCTAGGAAAGTGACGACATTACAAATTCTCGAAGAATTTGCATATATTGGTGCATTGAGTATACGACTGGTCTGGATATACTACATCATTCCGGCGTCGATATTCGCAAGTTTATCAAACAGGTTGGTCTGTGAGACCTGGTAACTCCGTCTAACGCCTATCCTAACCGAAGTTATATTTTCTAGGATCTCATCTTAAATATTATATAAAATATATCCTAATATAAGATACCCTTAATGAAATGTGCAAACCTCCACGCCTAACGAGCTCCTAGTTTCATAAACGGCGTCTGGTCTGGATATACTGCCTTTAATCCAAGTAAGTAATCCAATCGATGAGGTGGATAGGCTCCGTTTGGTTAAGAAACTGCAGATTTATATATTTCTCTTTTTCGCAAAACCCCTCGCTGTTTTCTGTACATCTTGGAACTTTTTACCGTCCTTACCGCCGCCTAGAAACATTTCGAAAGCCCCTAACATGGAAACTTTCATATGAAGGGGCGATTCAAAGTTTCTCAAGTGTAGGGTATACTTTGACACAGAAACATTTCATTTTTATAAAGTCATTAAAAAATGTTCACGTCTAAAATTTTTCTCCAATTTTCCCTACTTCTCTGTAACATTCTTCTCTTCATCACGAATAGTTTGTTGCGGAGGGGTTGTAATTGGGGGTGTCGCTGGTGGATGCCGCTTTTTTTGTGTACGTATAGGTATGTTTGTTTGTGTAAATGTCATGTATGAATGTTGACACTTTTTATTAGATTTGTTTGCCATTTTGTTTTCATTGTTGGAAAGTTAATGGCGTTTGAATTTAATTCGTTCTAAGTACGTGTGGGAGAGTTATGAAGTGTGTGTGTTTCAGAATGGATGCCCAGTCAGAATGGATGAGATTTTATACGTGCGAGGCTGACTCGGAAAATCTGGTAATAAGTACAAAATAGTAATAGGCGTTTTTTATGACCTAGTTAGACATTTTAATTGCAATTCATGTTTTCATATACTCGAATATACGTGGGTTTTGCACTGTGATCGTTTCATACCGAATATTCATGGAATCTATCTAGGATGGCACGTTATAACTTCCTTTATAATAATGCAAATACGCATTATACCGCTACAACAAGTAAAAACGATGGTAAAATTGTTCGGGCCGAATCTGATGTACTCTACATCATGGAGCAAACAATTTCTGAAATTATATTATTAATACGCGAAAACGTTAGGAAACATTGTATATTTTTTATAATTTTTCGGGATCAACAAAAGTAAACGAGAAGGAATTGGCAAACGGAGCGGAATTTCATGCTCCAGTGGCGTCAAGTCTAAGTCTGGGACGTTTTAATGGGGCCTATGTACAACATGGGGCTATAACGGTCATTACCCGATTCCGATCGCTTCAAAACTTGGTGGGTTTGTAAAAGTACTACGGGTTTAAGGTGTGCCAAAAATACACGTGATAGGTTACGAGGATACAGGGTGATATCTTGACCATTGTATCTCCTGTCTACGTGGATCGGTATAAATGAACCATGGGTTATATTACATCTATTTTGAAACGTACAAAATGTAAATTGATAATTGTTTGCAAATATTTTATTTTCATATTTTTTTCTCGCGACTTATGTTTTCCTTGCCATTTTAAATATTTTCGGCGGATGGGATTCTATATCTTTAAACTACAAAATCGAACCCATTCTGTTTACTACATCAATACGAAATGTCCGAATTGGGATGACAACCACAACAAAAGCTGTGAAAATTTAAATTTCAAACCTACTAATTTTTATGATTTTATTCGTATTAGAAAATATGTTTTCTTTAGGATGTGGACCAAACACGATTAGTACAAAGTAATTAAAAAGAATTATTTCGAAAAAAATTGACATCGATAAAGCACTTGTCAAGTCGAATACTAGCGAGTAGATAGCTTACCCAATCTCGAAGTATATTGATGTTCCAAATCCGAATATACTGCAATATATGTGTGCGTTGTAGAGATATGGTATTAATTATGATATAAAATATGCTATTTCCGAAAAAAGGGTCCAGAGAAAAACCAGTAAGGAAAGGCTAAAGTCGGGCGGGGCCGACTATATAATACCCTACACCACTCTCGTAATATTGAATAACTCTGATATACAAATTTTGTAATTCATGTATAAATCGGTTACATAAATTTACTTTTGGGACATTTTATACTTAAATAATACCCTGTACCACAGTGTGGTGTAGGGTATAAAAACGATTGGATCTAAAGAGCCAAATCGGATGAAACATATATATGGGAGCTATAGCTAAATCTTTACCGATTTTCTTTAAATTCGGCAATGTTGGTTCATGGATCAAGAAACTCTACCATTCTAAATTTCAAAATGATTGGATGTAAAATACAGCTTCTACAGGACTAAAGGGCCAAATCGGACGAAACATGTATATGGGAGCTATAGCTAAACCTTAACCGATTTTCTTCAAATTCGGTAGTGTTGGTTCATGGATCAATAAACTCTACCATTCTAAATTTCAAAACGATTAGATGTAAAATACAGCTTCTATAGAACTAAAGGGCCAAAACGAACGAAACATATATATGGGAGCTATAGCTAAATCTTAACCGATTTTCTTCAAATTCGGTAGTGTTGGTTCATGGATCAAGAAACTCTAGCATTCTAAATTTCAAAATGATTGGATGTACAATACAGCTTCTTCAGGACTAAAGAGCAAAATCGGACGAAACATATATATGGGAGCTATAGCTAAATCTTAACCGATTTCATTCAAATTCGGCAGTGTTGGTTCATGGATCAAGAAACTTTACCATTCTAAATTTCAAAACGATTGGATGTAATATACAGCTTTTATAGGACTAAATAGCCAAATCGGACGAAACATATATATGGGAGCTATAGCTAAATCTTAACCGATTTTCTTCAAATTCGGTAGTGTTGGTTCATGGATCAAGAAACTCTATCATTCTAAATTTCAAAACGATTGGATGTAAAATACAGCTTCTATAGGACTAAAGGGCCAAATCGGTCGAAAGATATATATGGGAGCTATATCTAAATCTGAACCGATTTCAACCAAATTCAATAGGGATCTTTACAGCTGCGAAATACTCTAAACTGCAAAATTTCAGAACGATCGGAGTGAAATTGCGACCTGTAGTCGACGAACAACTTTACATGGACAGACGGACGGACGGACAGACATGGTTAAATCGACTCAGCTAGTGATTCTGAGTCGATCGGTATACTTTAAGGTGGGTCTAGCTGTGTTATTTTCAGGTGTTACAAACATCTGCCGCGAAACAAACTTATAATACCCTGTACCACAGTGTGGTGTAGGGTATAATGAGGCGTTATTGACACGCCCCTTTTGATACCTCCCACACAAATGGACTTTTTTGTACCAAAAGTTAACAGCTTTTATTTTAATACGAGTGCATACAAATACTTGAAATTTCGTACAGTGCAATGTTTTTATAGTACCTAGAGTACAGACAAAAGTGGTCGTTATTGGCATGCCCCTTTTGGTACCTCCCGCACAAATGGACCAGTGCACAAAAATACTTTAAATATTGTACAATCCTTTTATCAGTGCCAGTGAAAAGTGGGGGTTATTGGCACGCCTATTTTTGTAACTCCCACACAAGTGGACCATTTTGCACCAAAAGTTAACAGCATATATCTTTAAGTTATTAAATGAAATTTAAATTGATTATAATTTAATTAAAACAAAAATATAAATAAATTTACTAATATTTTTTCCGACTGAACTTTCTTATTTATTTTTCCTTAATTTGAGTTCTATTGAACTAGGTATAAAGGAATATTAACTAGTATAAAGTTAGTATTAACTATAATTAAGTTCAAAACAGTTACTAATGTTAAGAAAAAGAAAAAATGTGAACTTGATTTGAGAAAAAAATTGCTTTAGTGCCATATGAAGTTTAATTTTCCTGATGTTTAGTTCATTACAACTTAAATATGGGTAAACTTTTTTCTGAGTGTAGACCCACAAAGTATACCGATCCACTGAGAATCACTAACTGAGTCGATTTAACCATGTATGTCCGTCCGTCCGGCAGTCTCTCCATTTAAAGTTGTTCGTTTAGTACTGGTCGCAATATTACTAGATAATACTAGGGTGGTGTAGGGTATTATATAGTCGGACCCTCCCGACTTTAGCCTTTCCTTACTGGTTTACGCTAGCAGATAAGTGCATTTTAAAAACACCTAAAAGATACACTTGCTGCAGTTGGAATCTTATAACTCCTGTTGAAAAGAAGAGCTGAGTGCTCACCAGGCTGTAAGCTTAACATACATATTCTCCAGAGAAAACAGAATACTGTTTTGTGGAGACATTACACAGCATAAGAGACAGGAACGTTCCTCTGCTTAAAAAATCGAAGAAGATTAATTGACGCTAAGTAATCTGAAATGCGCCCCTTACTCGTAATTATAAGGTTCAGAATGAATTTTGGAATGCTGTTATCAATTCCCTAAGTTTGGTGGAGACTAAAAATATAAACTTTCTACCTATAACACCTTTGTTTAGTATTTGGTAACCTTCAGTACATTGGAAAAGAACAATCCCGCTGATGTAGAAAAAATTGCAGTAAATTAGTGAAATTTCCGAGACTTTCCTCGTACGTTCGGTATTGGTGGTACTCGTATTTATGTTGTCGCTATGTGTTCTATAAGTGAAATATGTACGTTTAATGTAAGTCTCATTCGAAGATAATAAAGCATAAAGGAAAAGTAAAAAAATTATATGAAAGAGTTCTTTCTGCAATATTTTTTCTACAGCAAAACTTTTTCCATTTCACATACAATGACAATCGAACGTACGTTCACATCAACATATAATCCTCTGGACGTGCGTGTAAGCGAACGAGTCGGGTGTAAACGTCACTGTCGGATTTGTGAGTGGCAGCGCGAATGTTGGTGTACGTGTCTCTATGCATGCGTGTGTGTGTCGGAGTGAGTGGGTGACGGTGTGTGTAAAATTCAGTTGTTAGCAATTTGAAGGATTTTACACAGTTTACACTTTACATGTTTAACGTTCAGAATTCCTGTCAAAATGACATTATAGAGCTGTATTCCCGATTATATTTCTCTTTCGGCTATGGCTTCCAGCTGCATATGTAGTCGTAGGTATCACGCTATGTTTGCTAATGTTTGTTTGTGCAAGTGTGTGTTTGGATGTGTGCTGCAGTGAAAGTGTATGTGTTTAATACTTTAAGAAGCTTAAAGGTTGAACATGCACACCTCTTTTAACTTAACCCTACCACAATGACATCAGTGCTGGCGTTAAAAGATTTTTATATCACATTCAGATGTTACAACACAGTCATGAATGCCATCGAAGGTACACTGGGGAGCAAATAGGAATCAACCTATTTTTAATAATGCGAAGATTTGTCAATTAACAACATGAGACATTTTATAACACAGAAGAAACTTTGCAAAAGAAAATCTTCATTAATAGAATTTATTTTTAAGATTCCTTTAATTAAAATTGTTACAGAAAAATACACTTGCATTTATTTTTACTGTTAAACGTAGACCTGAGCAAAGTGATACACTTTTTTAAACAGCTATAAAACTCAATTCAATTGAACTTTTGCAAATTAATATTTATAGTTGCTTTTTGATATTTTTTAGCAATCGAGAATAGCTTCAAAATCTAGCAGTTATTGATTTTGTAACTTACTTACATTTTTAAAACAGGACAAGAGAGACTTAGATATTCCCACAGATTTTCAAAAGGATATCGGGTCATTCCGGAGCTGGTGAATCAAAAATACTTATTTGTGCATCATTTTTATTATCCCCTCGCACTAGGGGGAGAGTATATATCATTTGCTCCAGGCCAAAAGATATTTTAAGTCATTTGAGCAATGTCCGTCCGTCCGTCTTTCTGTCTGTCTGCTGGCTGATGCACACGATTGACTTCATATTTGGTATGCGGTAATATTTATACCCTACACAACATTGTGGTACAGGGTATTATAACTTTGTGCATTTTTTTGTAACACCCAAAAGGAGAAGAAATAGACCAATCGTTTATTATACCGATCGACTTAGAATCACTTTCTGAGTTGATTTAGCTATGTCCGTCTGTCTGTCCGTCTGTCTGTCCGTCTGTGCATGTATTCTTGTAATCAAAGTACTCGTACAGGTCGCAATTATGGTCCGATCTCGACGAAACTTTACACATATCTTTTTTTTGGCCGAAGGACGATCCCTATTGAATTTGGTTAAAATCGGTTCAGATTTAGATATAGCCCCAATATATATGTTAGCCCCCATTTGACATGTAAGCGCTGTAAAAACTTTATTTTATATCCGATCAGTATGAAATTCGTCAGAAAGGGGTTTCCTATTATATGAATGAACACTTTTAAATTTGGAAGAAATCGGTTCAGATTAAAATACAGCCCCCATATATACGTTACCCCCGATTTGACATGTGAGCGCTGTAAAAATGTTATTTTATATCCGATCAGTGCGAAAGTCGGCAAAAAGAGGTTTCTTTCTACATGAAGGAATACTGCCAAATTCGGAGAAAATCGAGTCGGATTTAGATATAGCCCCAATATATATGTGTTACCCCCGATTTCACATGTAAGCGCTGTAAAAACTGTATTTTATATCCGATCAGTATGAAATTCGTCAGAAAGGGGTTTCCTATTATATGAATGAACACTTTTAAATTTGGAAGAAATCGGTTCAGATTAAGATATAGGCCCCATTAATACGTTACTCCCGATTTGACATGTGAGCGCTGTAAAAATGTTATTTTATATCCGATCAGTGCGAAAGTCGGCAAAAAGAGGTTTCTTTCTACATGAAGGAATACTGCCAAATTCGAAACTCGGTTTAGATTTAGATATAACACCCATATATATGTTACCCCCGATTTGACCTGTAAGCGGAGGTCGGAGAAAATCGGTTCAGATTTAGATATAGCTCCCATATATATGTTATCCCCGATTTGACATGTAAGCGCTGTAGAGACTGTATTTTATGTCCGATCAGTACGAAATTCGACAGAAGGAGGTCTTTTTACATTAATGAGTATTCAGGGAAGATCGGTTCAGATTTATATTAAAGCTCCATATATATGTTCCTCCTGATTTGGTATCAAACCGCTATAGAAGTTGTATTTTACTTCCGATCATTAATATTTTCCTGAAAGATGTTTCTCAATTTAGGAACGAATATTGCATAATTTAGCGATTATCGTTTCAGAATTAGATAATATGTTTCTACCCATTTACCAATTATTCCAAATTATTATGGCAATGACCCTTATCGCATTGTTAGGGAGGTGTAGGGTATTATATAGTCGGCCCCGCCCGACTTTCTGCCTTTCCTTACTGGTTTATTTATTAGGCCGTGAGCCTCACGGTTTGGCAGTGTGCCATAAGCGGGTGAGTTGAGAACTAACATAATGCAACTCTGACGGCGTTGGCATAACATAATTTGGTTTGCGGCGCTGCAATCAAGGAACGGCTCCAAATCTGATGCGAGGGTGATAAAGTCGAGTGTCACCTGTTGTGACTTCAACAAATACTTAACAAAAATAACATGACAGCATGACACGACTCACACGTGATCTCTCAAAAAAAGCTATTGAAAAAAGTATCTCTACTTGGATCACCCTATATATATCCGTATATTGAAATTCATTAAAAGGCCAGTAAGGAAAGACTAAAAGTCGGGCGGGGCCGACTATATATTACAGCTCCACCTTCTCCTCAAGGCTTATTCCACGAAGGACATGAAGATCTTGATCATAATAAACTAGATTTGAAACTAAACCTTAAAATGAGCGGTATCCTTTCATAGATAAGGAATCAGAAGGACCAAATAGATGGGACTATACATACATAATCTAAACTAATTTTCATTAACTTCAATCAAAAATTTAATTTCTGCCGAATTATATATAGATCGGACGTAATAAAATATATATAAATCTGAACCGATTATCCCCAAACTGAGCAGTATTCGTTCCTAAATTAAGAAACTTCTTTCTGTCAAATTTGTTAATGATCGGAAATAAAGTACGACTTCTATAGAGCTTTGATATCAAATCGGTAGTAACATATATATCGATACCTGCATTCTAAACTATGCTAAGTGCAAAACGGTAGTTTTGATCAAAGTTCGATGATTTTTTAATTTTGTGTGGAATTCCTTCATAATGCAAATCGAATGACCTGTACCGTTTTCTGAATAATGTTTGATTGTGTGTAACGAATAAACACCAAATTTTGACTGCATATAATTTGGAATATTTAGAAATTAAAAATGCAATCTCCCTAAAAGTATGTTAAGTCCCCCAAAATTTGGCAGTGTTAATTTATGTTATAAGATAACTCTTTATGCCGAATTTCGCATTTATCGCATATAAAATACAGTATCTCCAGCGCTTACATGTCAAATCGGGCGTAACATATATATGGGAGCTATATCTAAATCTGAACCGATTTTCCTCAAATTTAGTGTTGGCTCCAAGTGTATCAAGAGGCTTCTCTCTGTCAATTTTTTTAAAGATCGGGTAAAAAATTTTTCTTATACAGTGCATATATGCCAAATCGGTGTACATATATGTATAAGCTATATGTAAATCTGAACCGATTTTAATTAAATTCAATAGGGATTTTAATTAAATTCGTTGGGCCAAAAGAAACCAGACCATAATTGCGACCTGTACTTTGATTACAAGAATACATGCACAGACGGACAATCAACTCAACTCAGAAAGTGATTCTAAGTCGATCGGCATAATAAACGATGGGTATATTTCTTCTCCTTTTGTGTGCTACAAACAAATGCACAAATTTATAATAGCCTGTACCGCAGTGTGATGTAGGATATAAAGACGTTAGACAATTTTGTTTGCTATATAAGTAATATTCCAGCCATGTTTTGAAATTTTTCGTTAAATACAAGGCTAGGTTATGTTATTTTGTTTTTTGTTGGTAAAAGGTGAATATGAAGCTATCTTTACGAAAATTGGTACAGAGGCATTTCGTAGACTATGGACGATCCCTATTTAAAAAGGGGACATATCGGTCCATGTTTTGATATATCCCCCATATAAAGGTTCACAACCATGCCACTTTTTTAAAACTCTAGAGCAAACAATTTTCAATTGATCTAGCTGAAATTTAAGAATTTATAGTCTATACTGCACTTAATCGCTTCTGGGGAAAATTGGGAACATCGGTCCATGTTTTGATAATGCCCCCATATAAAAGACCTTTCTGATTATACTTCTTGAAGTTCTAGGGGACGCATTTTCGGTCCAGGTTTTAGTAGGTGTAAGCCCCTTGTTAACATTTGGCTCAATCCGAAAAAATATATACCAAAAATGTAAAAAAAAGACGGGTGTGTAATGAAATCATTATTTTGGGGTCCTTTCTGATGATATCACCATTGAAATGACACGTTCAGCAGGTTCTGTAAAATATAAATTATAAGATTATATAAAAATTCCCGCAAAATATTTTCGTTTTCATCTATTGAAATTGTTGTGTAACGTCCGCAACAGACGAATTTCTTGTTTTGGATGAGCCATGAAGAGTTTAATTCTAATGAGGGCTATTTAAATATCCTTAAATATCCCTCTTACTTTAATTGATTTCGATTTCTGATTACTATACAAACTTAGCTAAAAAATATGCAAATTCAAATTAGCCTGAAAACCTACTCTGAAACAATTTTTGTTGCTGAAGGTTACATGACTTTTAATGCGAAAATAAACAGAAAAAATAGTTTTCACTGAATTGGAGCGAATTATTTATTTTTTTCAAAGTGTTTCCCCATATATTTGTAGATATTGAAAACTGACACTCTTTCCATTCCTTAGTTATAAAATTGTATATATTTCTCTCTAACGGCCGTTTTCAGGTACCACCGTTAGTTATTTTTATCGAAAAAGTTAGCTAACAGACAGTTATTTTAACTAACATTTTAAACGGTCCGTTTTCAGAAAGGTTCCTTTAGTTAACTTGAATTTTATTGCTGTTGTGAATGACTTCTAAAATATTTTGACATTTTTTTGTTTTGTTTTTAAATTTTAGAAAATAAAAAAATGAAACCAAAAGGAAAAATGTATTAACTGTTATAACGTGTAAGTGCATTAAAACTATGAGTTCTGAAAATATAGTATGATTTGACTCCTTTGTGTGGGAAGTACCAAAACATCAGAGATAATTTCACCTTAGTGGAGGAGGGTAGATATCATTTGCTACGGTCCAAAAGACCCTAAGTATGTTCTGTGGAAATACGGTTGAGAATATTTTGAGTCATTTCAGCATTGTCTGTCCGTCTGGCTGGTGCGCATCGTAAATCTCAAAGAGGTGTTCACTCCTTTGTCTTTACGGTGGTATATTTTCTCCTATATCAGGTGAAGTTCGAAGATGTGCCATACTTAAATACTACAACTGGAACCTCCCACACAAAACTCACACAAATTAAAATATTGATTATCTAATATTTCCACACGTATGCGAAGTTGCCTTGTACCTTATGGTACCTCCTACACAAGATGGATGATATTACTTTAATGTCAGCAAATACTTACAATTAAATATAGTGTAATGCCATTGGCGTATCTATTATTCAGCGCAAAACAGGCGCATTTGTCAGCCCACATCTGGTACCCCCCACACAAATCGACAGATTCGTTCGAACACAAGTTTCCAATAACTTCTGTAGCAATATTCTAAAAGTTTATTGTAATATACATTTCCTGAATCCCCGATACAAAGTGAGGGTATCCTCCAGACAGCTTTCTCGACTGAGACTGAGGACTTTGGGAAACTATTGTAATGAAGAAAATTTCTGTGGCAAAAAATTGAAGGGTTAAAGCAATATGTTAGAATTGAAAACGGGCGTAAAAAGTCTTAAAATAATAAATGTTATCATTGACGATTGATCGTTATTGGACATTTAGGTTTTGCGTTAAAGCAAACTCTGATACATGGATCTTATGAGTGGATCACTAGCTTTCGAGTGGTTAAATTACATTTATATAAAATTTACAAATTGATATTGTAAAGCAAAAATAAGTCACGTTGTTGGACATTAACAATTTTTTTATTGTTGTGTTACCGTCCCTTGTCAATAAATAATGATAACAAATTTTTAAAGGAGTGAAAAGTCGTCCACATTTATTGTACACATACATATTACATACACATTGCATATCGATGGAATATAAAAAGGGCGTATCTTGATTTTTGTCATAATTGGGTTTTCCGTTCATTCTGGTCGAAAGGGTTTTGAATTTTCGGGGGCTATGGTTGCATTTAAAGGATTTATAGGCCTTAAAAAATGCTATAAGTCTAGTCAAAGAATTGTTTAGTTTTTATTCGACTTTTCGAATCCCTGTAAGGAAACAACAAAATCGAGATACCCTTTTTATCCCCTCACCTTAGAGAGGAGGGTATATATCATTTGCTACGAGCCAAAAGTGTAACACATCGAAGAAGTGGCTTAAGACCCTAAGAATGTTCGGCGGATATCCGTTTTGGGTCATTTTAAGTCGAATGAGCAATGTCCGTCCGTCTGTCTGTCTGTCTGTCTGCTGGCTGGTGCACACGATAACTCTCGAAAGGAGTAACCGATTGACTTCAAATTTGGTATGTGGTAATATTTTCTTCTATCCCGGGTAAGTTCGAAGATGGGCCATATTGGTCCACTCCTTCAAGTACCTCCCCCATAAAGGGTTAACATTTAGTGAAATATTTGTTATTTAATAACTTCTATACTACTTATTTGAATCCTTTGAAATTCTGCACATAGTATAAGTTTATTAGTCACTATTACCTCGAGAAAAATTGGCGAAGTTGCCACACTCCTTTTGGTACCTCCACACAAATGGACAGTTTTGAACCAAAAGTTAATAGCTTATAACTTTATTATCAGTACATACAAAGACTGTAAGTCTTTTTTTTATACAGTGTAATGGTTTAATAGTACCTACAATACAGTGAAAAATGGGAATTATAGCCGCGCTCCTCTTGGTACCTCCCACACAAATGGACCTTTTTGTACCAACAGTTAACAGCTTTTAGCTTTGATACCAGTGTATATAAATACTTGAAATTTCGTACAGTGCAATGCTTTTATAGTACCTAGAGTCCAGAGAAAAATGGGCGTAATTGGCACGCCCCTTTTGGTACCTACCAAAAAATTGACATTTTTGTACCAAAAGTTAACAGCTTTAAATTTAATACCAGTAAATACTTTAAAATTAAATGCAATTTAAATTGATAATAATTTAATTAAAACAAAAAATAAATAAATTTACTAATATTTTTTTGGGTCTCAAGGTGAGGGGATTCATAAGTCGTTTTACCCGACTGAACTTTCTTAATTTTTATATTAAGCCATCGATATTTTAAAATTAGTGTCCACATATGGGGACAGCAGTATCTAAAATAATAAGTGAAAGTTCATGTATTTTGTTATATTTGCTGAGATTTTGAAAACTGAATCCTCTATGGAATATGAATATGTGGACATTAGGGCGGGTTGATTCTTTTTTTAAATCGTATAGCAAAAACTTAAACTACATAAAATTCTAAGAAAATTCTCCGAAGAAACCATGTATCTAAAATAAAATCCTAATCCGCGCCTCTCGACTTCAATATTTATATGCCCGCCTTTGCCAAAAGAAAATAAATGTTAGAAAAATAGTTTTTTCCAAAAAGAAATCGAATTTTCTGAATAAAATTGTTTAGTAAGGCAGTTCTTTTGCACTTTATATATTTTCTACACTCAACATTTTTTCCATTAAAAAAATATTCACCCAAGTAAAAAATGATAAAATGATTTGTCCATTTTGTGTGGGAGGTACCAAAAGGGGCGTTACAACTTCGCCCATTTTCACTGGATTGTAGCTACTATGAAACCATTACACTGTACAAAATTTCTTTTTGCGCATAGGTATTCAAGTTATAAGCTGTTAACTTTTGGAGCAAAATGGTCCATTTGTGTGGAAGGTACCAAAAGGGGCGAGGTAACTTGGCCCATTTTTCTTGATGTGATAGTGACTAATAAAATAATATTATGTGTAGAATTTCAGAGGATTCAAACAAGTAGTATTGTTTGTAGCAGAGCTAGCAGACATGAAAATTGATGTAACACGTTTGAGTTCTAGAAAGGAACTAATTCTATTTACAATATTCTAATCTTACTTACTTACTAGTGACAGAAATCTTAACCTAGTTTATACCTAAGAAGAAAAGAGAGAAGACATATGATGTATCATACCAACGTTTGACTTCATCCCTTATCTTCACTACAGAGTGTGCGGTATCTATTTCTAACCATGCTGCAAGCACATGTCAGGCAAATGCGCCCATGGATATGTACTTATTAGACAAACATTTATTTGGAAATACATAAACACAGCAGACAAAATACCTACATCATGTATCTATGCGTGGATAAAACAAATATCATCACAACTCTCAACAGATACCTGCTCACATTTGTGAGACGCATAATTAGATCTAGCCGACTTAATACAATTCAGTTCAGAGAACTGAACAAGTGTAGAAGTTATTAAATAATCAATAATTCACTTAATATTATCACTTTGTTGGAGAGGTACTAGAAGGAGTGGGCCTATATGGCCCATCTTCGAACTTAGCCGGAGATAGAAAAATATATTACCACATACCAAATTTGAAGTCAATTGGTTACTTCTTTCGAAAGTTATCGTGTGCACCAGCTAGCAGACAGACAGACGGACGGACATTGCTCATTCGACTTAAAACGACCTAAAACGGATATCTGCCAAATATACTTAAAATCTTATGTCACTCCTTCGATGTGTTACTCTTTTGGCCCGTAGCAAATGATATATACCCTCGTATCACTAAAGTGAGTGTATAATAAAACATAATATATTTCAAAAAAAAAGAAAATAATTTAAGCGAAAGAAGAGGAAAAAATTTTCAAGTCGAGAGGCGGATTAGGTTTTGATTTTAGACCAAGGGTTTCTTCGGAGAATTTTCTTAGAATTTAATCTATTTGCTATACGATTTTTAATTTTTTTTCATCCATACAAATCAACCCGCCCTAGTGGACATGCTATGGAAATGGTTACGTACCCAAGGTGCCTATATGTATTGATAACAGATTTATTTATTTTATTGTCGAAATTCACCTACTGTGCATTTCTTTAATTTGTGAGTTACTAACATAAAGTTTATATTTAAGTGTTATTTAGGATTACGAAAAATTTAAATTTCCGCTTCGAAATGAAAATCGGTCGCTCTAAAAATATATTATAATTTTGCTTCACAGTGTACACGTATGTCTATGCAGAAACACGGCGAGCATTTAACTGACGATGAAAGTGCGAATGACTGAATGCCAGTTTAATGGCTTCGTCTGCTTCAATGATTTTATTGTAATTGAAAGTAATGCCTTAGATGCCAAATGATGTTTTTGTGTTGAAATTTGAATATAAAACATCTGCTTCACATAAAAATTACATACAAAAATTTTAACAATGTAACAATACTATTTGATTTGGAATGTTTACGTTCTGAAATAATTTTTCATATCAAACCTTTCAAAAATACACTTTATGCATACCAAGTCTGATTTGTTTTTTTTTTGCAGCGAAATCGTCCTATCACACTGATGTCTGAATTGTAATGTATACTACATCGTCTCTGGGGTATTTCAGTCTAAATTTTGACGAAATGTGTCCGAAATAAGAAAACGCATTTTAAAATGATGCTTTTGTGTAGTACTCAAAAAACTTGCACAATTTATTTTAGCATATATAGGGTAGAGTAAACCAACGAAAGTGAGTAGTGTCATGTAGAATATGCTATTTTGTGTGGCGGCCAGAAAGGTGGAAACATTTTACTCAGTCTATATTAATTACAAATATTTTATTAAATGCAATATGAAAACATCTAGATAATATCGGAAAGTTGTTTTCAAATTAATGTGTCAATTTGCGTGGGGTTACAAGGAGGGAAATGACGTTCGGATTACTAGATTTTTGGAATATAGATTAACGACGTAGCATGTACGTGTAATTATATTCTTACCATTAGCTCCTTTTTACATAGCCAGGATATAATTTTAACTGAATAAACACTTGAACATCCTGCTAAATGTTTGTGCCCATCAATCCCCATATCCGGCCATCCATCTGTATGTCCGTCCATCCATATATGTATGTACATATTCGTCCATCCGTATGTTTGTCCATCTGTATATTCGTCCATAGGCCTGGCAGTCCCTCCATCTGTACGGTGGTCCTACTGAATTTCGTCTATTCATCTCGATGTTCGTTCATCCATCTGTATGTATTTCCGCCAGTTCTTCTGTATGTCCGTCTATTCTGCCCTCCTAAGAAAGAAAGTCACATCTCCATTTCAATAGTTTTGAGATATTTAGCTTTTAAGTTTTATAACTTCCGCGCCTTTTAGTTTTATGTTTAGGTTAGGGACCTAAATTAGTCTATGTGAGCTACTAAAACTAGCTGCCACCCCACCATGAACCTAAACCTAAAGGCGCGAAAGTTATAAAACGTAAAAGCTAAATATCTCAAAACTACTAAATATCTCAGCATTCATCTGTAAGGCCGTTCATTTTTTATAAGAAATATTAATTTAAAATATGATAGTGACAAAATTCTTTCGTCCATCTATATGTAAGACTGCCCTCATATAACCCTTTCAGGACCATAAGCTTCTGGGGACTTTCCCTTTATCATTTTGATATGAAATAAGCTTGTCAGAATCCAACTAAAGCAAAACCATTCCAAAATGTGAAAAAAATGTTGCGTATACGAGTTTTGTTATGGGACACTTGTGTCCCTGTGGTCCTTAAGGGAGCCAAAATGTATTTTTTATTATATATAGGTTTTTCAATAAAAGTTACATTTTTAATGTTATAATACGCTTTTAATAAAAATGTATGTTTAATTTTGCGATAAATTATGGTTAATTTTGATGTTCTGCGAAACAATTACGGTTAGTCGTAAAACATAGATGCACATTGCATTCATAACAATAGTTATTAATGCGATTTTCTATTGGTATTGGTAATTTTTGCGCATTGAACACATCTCTTTCTTACGTTGGCTTTGAGCATAGAATGCGAAGAAGCTGGTCTCTTGCTGACAGTGATTTTTGATGACTGGAATATGGGAAATTCTCTCTAACGCGAAGAATAGCCAGCGATTAAATTTCTGGTCACCAATCGTCTAAACTCAAGGGAGTTAAGTTGAGTCCCTTCGACAAGATTTTTTGCTTTACATTCGGTGTAAATAACGTAGGAATTGTTTACGCTTATATCAAGTAAGTCAAAAAATAACCGGAGGTAATATTTTATTTTCGATTTGTGGTCTAGTTCATAAAAGGACTTGCGCTGATCCATTAAATCTACTCCACCCATATTTTTGTTGTAATGCATAATAGCTTTCGGGCATTTTATGTTGATTTTCTCAGCACCACCACCTATGCGACGTCTGACGGTGTCTGTCTCCACTGGCGAAAGAAAATTTGTGTGAAGAGTCACAGCTCTGTTGTCCATCCACTACACAAGGGATATGCCCTCAAAGCTTGATGTGCAAATGTCTCCTCGCTTCATATTCTTATCGAGAGGCACATTTTTTGGAATATTTTTTCGGTTGCTTCTTACTGTTCCACAGGACTTTATTTGACGTTTTTTCAACTCATATTGTAACAAAGGCGAGTTTAAGAAGTTATCAATGTAGACCTCGGAGCCCAAACCTGTGAGTTTTTCTGTCAACTGAAGCACGACTGATTCCCCAAGTCCATATTCAGTTCCATACTCTTTTCTTCCAGTGTATAGATCAAATTCAAAAAGATATCCGGAAGCAGAGTCACATCTATACCACATCTTAAATCCCCATTTTATTGGTTTGTTCTCGATATACTGTTTCATAGCATTATGACCTTTGAATTTGATCATGTATTCATCGACAGCCTGTTTGTATGTGTTGTTCATTGCATTTTGAAATGCTTTGTTGAAATGACTTATGACAGGTCTGATCTTAAAAGCCCGATCATTCCTGTTTCCTTCCTCATCGTTATTGCTGAAGTGCAAATTTTGACGGATATCTTCAAATCTTTTTCTTGCCATTACATTACTTATGAAGGGTGCACCCATATCAGGTTCTGTTGACCAATAATCACGAATGGATGGTAAAACGTGATATGTCATTACCAGATTGATACCAAGAAATGCTTTCATTTCGTCAGCAGTAACATCAATAACTCTTCCATTTTGTTCGGCATATCTACAGGATTCATGAACTACGAGTATAAGTTCTATCAAAACATCAAAGTTAGTAGTCAGTAAAAATATCTGAAATGTGTTGGGAACACTTATTTCGTCGTCAGTGTGAAAAGACTATTACATTCAAATTCATCACACGAAAAGTTACCATTGACGACCACAGGGACACCCGTGTCCCTTGGCGTGTTTTTTTTTATAAATTAGTTTTTTCCTGGAAATATCTCAAAACCGAATTTCACTTTGTGGAATATTGTTAAATTAAACAAAATTTTTTAATTTGAAAGAAAGAGAAAATTTCGTCTATGATTTAGAGCAGTTTAAATATCCCGTTTACGGTATATGCAAAACTTGCTTTTTAGCTCTTAAAAAAACATTTATAATTTTTTTTTCGCACAAATTTTTTATAAATTTTAAAAACCCATCATTTAAATTTGCATTAAGCTAAAAATATCAATACTTTTAGTATTAGTTTATTTTTAACGCATATTTTTATTTTTGGGACACATATGTCCCTTGGTCGTCAAAGGGATAAATGTCCTTCCATTCATTGGTATATATGTACTCGTATGTCAATTTCGAAAGGAATGGTCGAACATTTTCTCTTATATTTTGATCTTTCTGAAAACTACCATACAAAGTACGAAATTACATATCGATGGCTTATATCCAAAAATGGCTATATTAAAAAAACAATTTTTCAGGAGAGCAAAAAAACTGTTGAATTTTATTATTTCGCGATAAATTTTATACGATATGAATTATGTATACGAACGGATAAATTATATTCCTTCGGATTCCGATTTCATATCATATCAAAATTATGGCGAAATAAAAAAATTCAACCGTTTTTTTGCTCTGCTGAAAAATTTTGGATATAAGCCATCGATATGTATTGCATAAATTGCAGATTAATTTTATTCGGTTTACTCACTGAAAAAGTCATACTTGTTATACCCAACACCACTCGATGGTACACACCTTAAAGTAAACCGAACAACTAAGAATAATTAGCAGATTCGATCTCAACAAGTATGTGCGTCCGTCCATATTAAGATTGTACAGGTCGCAATCTAACTCCGATCTTGACGAAATTTGGTACAGAGTACTTTCTTGCATCAAATAGGAAATTGGTCAAAATTCGTATTTAGATATAGACCCTTATATGTATATAAGCTTTACTTTCTGGATATCTTTTAAATTTAGCACAGAAAAGCTCTATGAGGCAGTAATTATTTCTATCAAATTTCTTAAAAATCTTTACAGATTTATATATAGCTCCTATATATGTTTACATCGTATTTGGAATTTAAGCGGTATATAAGAATTATTTTCTTGCAGATCTTAATGAAATTTAGCAAAGAAAAGTTCTGCGAGAAGGTTACACGGGTATTAACCTTCTCGCAGAAGTTTCCAAATGAAACCACCTACTCTGAATATTTATGGTTTTAGATTTCGATGTCATTTTGCACGCGTGTACTACAAGAACATGTGGAATTATATCCATTTACCGTTTGTCCAAATTCATAGTGGTTTAGATTTTATAGGGTGCTAAAGATGATCACTTACAACATTTTTGTACAAATTTAGCTATTTTCAAGTCGACATAACTTTTGAACGGAATGTCAGATTTTTGATATTGGTACCATTTGATAGAGTTTAACATCCTCTCTAAGGAGGATAAAAGAAGTTCACTTTTTGCGTATTAAGGACATCAACATAACGAAAATGTCCCTAATTCTTGATTATCCTGAAAAACACTCTTTTAATTTTTTTCATTCAAAAATTACCAACATATTTTCCCAAAAAATGTAAAATTTTCAGAATGGGTTCTCCATGGGTTAAAAAAATACGAGTTAATTAATGTCCGTCCGTATGTCAGTTCAAATGAAGTGTTCACTTTTTGCGTATTAAGGACATAAACATGACAAAAATTTCCCTAATTATTGATAACCCTGAAAAACACTCTTTTAATTTTTTTTTTTTCAAAAATTACTAACATATTTTCCCAAAAAATTTAAAATCTTCAGAATGGGTTCTCCATGGGTTAAAAAATACGAGTTAATTAATGTTCGTACGTATGTCAGTTCGATTGAATTGTGCTAACGAAAACTCTGAAAAGGAGTGTCCGAATGACATTAAATTTTATACGTTTTAATATTATATTCAAACCCAGTTAATGTTTAATGGACAACCATAGCGGCCAACTCTTTGTGGTACCTCCCCCACAAGTGGTTAAAATTGTGTGACATGTTAAAGGTCTTATAACTTCTATACTACTCATGGGTATCCTGTAACATTTCAAACATAGTAATCATTTTACCGTCTCTACACGCTGAACAAAACTGGGCGAAAATGCCACGCTCCTTTTAGTACCTCCCACACAAAGGCACCGTTTTTGCACCATGTTTACGTACAATGAGACGGCGCACTGTGGTTCAGAATCGTTTTTTACTGGCCAAAACTCTGTAACTTTGGAACCGAAAGATATATTTTAGCATTTTTTTAGTTTTTCCAGTTTTTATTTCAATAAAATCGGGTCAGCAGTTATTGAGGAATTCAAGGTCAAAGATGAACTTTTGAATTTTTTTTAATATTTAGCATGGAAATGTGGGGTTTTGTTTTGTTTTCTTTTCGACAAAAAAATTTCCTCGATATTTAAAAAAAAAACCCTTGCATAGCAAAATTTTTTATATTTTGTATTTGAACAACATTAAGGGAATGCATTTATTTTTACTTTTATATGTAACAAAAACAGTATTTATTTTGTTCTGTTTTATTTCTGTCCTCTAGCAGCCCTCTTGCATCTTTATCTAAGTCTCAATGTTCTACTTTCCATTGATTTCGAATGCTGGAGATGAGGGAATCTGACGTTGCCAACAAAATATTAAATAGATCTTCGTTTGTACAATTTCGAGATATTTTTCTGGTATTCTGCTCTCTATAAAAATTGTAATCCTAATTCCTTTGTTCCTGGGCTTCTTCTGATAGATCTCCGATTGATACCAAATGATGCTTAATGACATCTCCTCCATGATAAAGACTTTTGTGAACTGTTGCAGACATATTTCTCCATGAATATTTGATATCATCAATTTGTTTATGGCACGCAGGTACATCGATTATTGTTTTAAATCCTGAAATGAGATTTATATCAACACCAGTTATTTCAGATGCTTTTTGAGGATCAGAAAAGAACCTTCTTGTTGTATTCCCATCATTGGTATTGCCTAATCCTTGTTTTGATTGGTCTATAATCAACCCACATTTGAGCAATTCATCCTGAACATGTTTCTTTTTAAATTTCTTAAATCCATGTTGGTGTCATTGTTTCTTATTGAACCTGTTGGTCCAAAATCCAAATCACAACTGTGTTCCATAAATCGTATTCTTGTATGTAGTGGCGAAAATCCAAATTCATATGCATCAGTATTATCTACTGATTTTTCCGGGACTTTGATTAATTTGCTTGATGTAGATTGACATATAATTCAGCTGGATGAAGCCTTTGTGTCAGTCAAAGCCTGGCCAACTTTTCCATCTTTCATCGTCAGCACTTATTTGTAGTTAGCTTCAATTGTCTGGCCTTCAGTTTCTACTTCTAATGGCTGCAGTCTTGTAATTTGGGTTCTTATATCAATGACTTCTTTTTAATGGTATCATGTGTTTTTTTTTGTTGTCTTTGTGATCGCAATTGATGTAACAAGCTTTCTGCAATAGTTTCACATCCGATTTCTTCATTGATATCCTTAAATTTCAGCCTTTCAAATCTATCTCTACAGTTACCGAGTGATTTTGGTGGTCTCCCACAATTGTTTTGATTTTTACTTTCTGAAGATACTTGGACACTAAGTTCGCCAACTAACCATATTGCAAGGGTCTTACAAAATTTATGTTTATTCCATCCAACTTGTTTGTAGCGCTAGTTAAGTTGTTGATGGAAATATTTACTTTATTTTGCAGTTCCAATTGTATTTCGATGCTTGAGGAATTTACTTTACTTCTTCCTTCTTTTTGTTTCTAAAATACTCTTCGGATAATTCTTTATAGCTGAAGTTCTCCATTTTTTTAATATTCTAAAATTTGATTGTTTCTGCTTCGATATAATTTTGCACGTGTAAACAGTACAGTAATACTTTTGGCAATTCCTCAAAGAGTACTATCCTACCTACGTAACAACAAAAAAATTAAACCTCTATCGATAATAGTTTGCGAGGAATGACAAATTCCTTCTACAAAAATATACAAAAATTAAGTTTTGATCTAATTTTTTGGCTACCCTAGTCTCAATATGTTTGCTTTTGAATGGCATTAGAATTTTAGAAATCGGCGGTGACAAAAAGTTTGACTTTTGGCCAGTAAAATTCAATTCTGAAACACAGTGCGGCGCACTATGGACGGAAATGGGAAATTGTGGCAAAAATACTGTAACATCTACGAAAATTCTTTGATTTTGATGACATTTGGAATGAGGGCGAATAAACTACCCTTTATTCATATGGTTAGGTTATGTTAGGTTAGGTTAGGTTGAAGAGAGGAGACGTTTAAACGTCTTCCATCGTTTCGATGTTTTCCCTTCGTCGTTTCCTGCTAGTCCTATGCGATGAAGATGTGCTTGTAAGCTTGCAAGCTTTATTCATATAATTTCCATAATTTTTCAATAGAAGCGACGTAAAAACATCGGAAAAAGAACAATAATTAAAGTTTTAATTATTCTATCGTAGAGTCTGATCGGTCATTAATAAAATAAGACCATTCCTAAGAAAATCGATGCATAACTTAAAAAGTTGTAGCTAATTTAGCAAGTCAACTTTCTTAAATTTGAAAATACGATATAGTGCCCAAAGTGCACCGAAGGCGCAGTGGAATATTTACAGAATATCACAGAACACCTTATTGAAGGCTCTAAAAAAATTGTAGTGACGCCTTACGTAATGTAAAAAAATAAAATTTTTCTGCCAACAAAAGGACTGTATTTCCATGTAAACAAATAAATATTTCAAGCGTATATATATATATCACCGTGCGACAAAAGTCAACATTTTGTGTCACCCATAAACGAAACTATATATAAGTGAAGATATATAAGTTTCGTGATCGTTTGTCCTCTTTACAGGACCTTTAATTTTTAAAGGATATATACATTTGAACAATTTATTTTCGCACTTTCAAAAGTCAAACAATAGCGATATGTGTATGAAATGAAAGACGAGAATCCCTGCTGTTTAATAAAATTTTTTGTTTTCATTTTCCAGGAAAATTGCGAAAAATGGCCTTTAACATTTTTATCCTTGCATATCCTTGGAAATTTCCGATGACATTTTTTAGAAAAATGTATGTTAAACCTAGTACAATGTTTTTTATATACTTAAATTTCTCGTTCCACCACTTAAAATGTTTCCCTTATAAAGTTAAATATGAATACTACAGGGTGGGCCTAAAGAAACCAAGGGGTGTAAAAGTTTAATAACTTTTTCGTTTATTAATTTTTTTTTATTTTTTCTTTCAGATTTAATAGACAACACTTGGAGAATTTATAATGGAGAGGTTCACAATTGAACAGGGAACCAGAACAATAGAATTTTATTATTTAAACCAGAGATCAATTATTTTAACGCAAAGAGCATATCGTCGACATTTTAACGTCAGAATTTCGCCATCTGAAGCAATGATTCGTTGCTTAGTTGATCGTCATCACCAACATGGCAGCGTAAGAGATTTGCCTCGAATCGGTAGACCACGTGTAAGTCGCACTGCGGAATATATTGAACGAGTACAGCAAAGTGTTAACGAAGCACCAGAAACATCTGTCAGAAGGCGTTCTGCTCAGCTAGAAATGTCTCGTACGACACTACGGCGCATTTTAAAAAAAGATTTACAGTTATACCCATATAAGGTCCAATTGGTGCAAGAATTAAAACCCCCAGATCATCGGCAACGTCTAAATTTTGCAGTTAAATTTCAAGAGTTGGCCAGAAATGAAATGAACTTTATTAAAAATTTGATTATGAGTGATGAAGCTCATTTTCATTTGAATGGCTTTGTTAATAAGCAGAACTGTAGGTTCTGGGGTTCTCAAAATCCAAGAGCCATTCATCAACGCCAATTGCACCCCATCAGGTGTACAGTATGGTGTGGGATCACATCTGAAGATGTCATTGGGCTTTACTTCTTCGAGAATGAAGATGGAAGTGCTGTAACCGTAAATGGAGAGCGGTATCGGTTTATGATAGAAAATTTTTTACGTCCTGCTCTTGAAAACAGACCTGGTATGTGGTCTCAGCAGGACGGAGCCACTGCCCATACTGCCCGAGACACAATGGCACTTTTAAGCCAAATTTTTGGAGAGTGAATAATTTACAGAAATTCGGAAATTTGGTGGCCAGCGCGATCGCCAGCGCGATCGCCAGATTTGACAGCACCCGACTATTTTCTTTGGGGTTATTTGAAGGAGCGAGTATATGTGAACAAGCCAGAGACAATCCTTGAACTCAAGGCAAACATTGTTGCAGAAATTCGAACGCTACAGCCACAAGTTTTGAAAGGTGTTATGGAAAATGCTCTAAAAAGAGCCCATCAGTGCGAAGCTGAAAACGGCGGTCATTTAAGAGACATTATTTTTCATACTTAGTGTAAAAAAATTTGCCTTTTGTATATTATATAATCTGGAAGAAGAAATAAAAAAAATTAATAAACGAAAAAGTTATTAAACTTTTAGACCCCTTGGTTTCTTTAGGCCCACCCTGTAGTATACAACACCTCTGCAAACCCCCAATTTTGCTCACTCACCTACAAACATATATGTATACATGTGATACAAGGGACCACAGATAGTAATACAGCATACCCAGTTTTTTTATTTCGTGATATTGTTCCCTTTTTAAAGGACTATATATTTCTATTTGTACAAAACTATCAAATCAAAGGCTTTTTTGAAAAGCCGGCCATGTAGACTACTGATGACGGGGGTCACGCCCCAGAAATCATGATATAGCCTGTGGGCACGCAATGAAATACTTGCAATATATTTTGCCATGTAAAATACTTGCTTTCTATCACTGTATAGAAGCAGGTTGGTCTATAGCCGAGAGAGTATCTCAGTTTAAATCATAACGATTACAGACCGAAATAATAACGGGCAACCGACAAAACTATATCAATAGAAAAATGTTCTCTACAGAAGTTGCGTCATGGAGGGCTTTAAAATGGGGCTGTACTAAATCATGGACCCATATGATCCGTTTTTGCTAGGGACGATTAGGTCCAATATACATTCTTCAATTTCAGCTATTTTCTCCAAATTGCCAAGAAGTGGAATCGGTGGGGACCTTCATTTGGGGTCTATATCAAAACATGGACCGATATCCCCCGGTTTCCAAAGGGATCGTCTCTAGACTAACAAATAATAGAAATAATAATTTTAAGTCATTTGAGCAATGTTCGTCCGTCTGGCAGTCCGCCTGTCTTGCTGGAGCGCACGATAACTCCCGAAAAAGGAACGGATTGGCTTCAAATTTGGTACGTGATAATATGTCTTCCAGCTCAGGCTAAGTTCAAAAATGGGCCATATTCCTTCTAGTACCGCATAAAGGGTTAAAATTTACTACTTATCCGAATCATCTGTAATTCCTCACATAGTAATAGTTTGTCTGTCGCTATTACCTTGAGAAAAATGGGCGAAGGTGGTGCCTCCCACACAAAGGGACCATTTTTATACAAAAATTTAACTGCTTGCATATTTAATACCAGTAAATATAAATACTTGACATTTTGTGCAATGTAATGCTTTTATAGTCCAGTGAAAAGTGGGCGTTATTGGCACGACCCTTTTGGTACCTCCCACACAAATGGACCATTTTGCCCCAAAAGTTAACTGCATATAACTTTAATATCAGTGAACATAAATATTGCAATTTTGATCAGTGTAATGCTTTTATGGGACCTTTATTCCTGTGAATAGTGAAGCGACCGTTTTGGTATCCCCCGTGCAAATGGGGGGTACCTCTGCACCACAAGTTAACGGTTTATAACTTTAATGCCAGTGCATGCTTTAAAGTTATCGAATTCTATTTAAATTGATAATAATTTAATTAAAACCAAAAAAATAAAATTACGTATATTTTTTGGGACTAACGGTGCTATTCTCGAATACATAACAATAATCATTCAAGAGTTTTAACTATCACATTTCTTATCATTGGAATTTTAAATACCTATTCTGGAATTTCTGTGACAAAATGAAAGCTTTATAATTTAAAAAATTTCGGCATTGCTGCCCAATGAAAAAAATACATTATTAAAAGCTTTTGTGTATGAAAAAATCTACTGATATTCAAAATTTTCCAATATGGCATGATTTTTTATTATGACATAGAAAAAAATTCAAAAATAAATTGAAAATGAACAAATCATCCCCAAATTTTTTCAGGCAAAAAATATATGTATGTACAATAGCATGGAATATGTATGTTGGAAGATTTGAGGTCTTTCTGCACCCATTCTTAATTAATCCCCATCATGTATATCCCCACATAGCATAATAATTTAACAAATAGAGATGTTTCTTTAAAGGAAGAAAATCATAGCGCAGGGTCAGGTAAATTGTCTGAGATGCAAAAATCCCTCATCCAGACATCGCCTTTTTCCTTTCCGATAACAACACTAACAAGAAAACGCTGAAAAAACAGTTTTCTATAAACAAAATATATCTTATTATGAGCTATTGGGGTTGTGACTGCTATCATTTAAAATTATAACAAAAACAGCTTCCATTTGAAACCCAGAATAGAAAATTGTTTTTACTATCACAAATGTTATTACTATCACAAAAATGTTCTTGTCACTCGGTCGAGAATAGGGGTGTAAAGGTGAGAGGATTCTTAAGTCGGTTTACCCGACTGAACTTTCTTACTTGTTGTGTTCTTTATTCGTTTTTTCATAGTTAAAATTACAATGTTTAATGACAGATAATTGTTTTATGATATTGTTTAATTCATAGAAATAGAAAGCCTATGAAAGAAAATGTTAAAGAATATTCAGATCTACGAAGAACCTGTTTTAAAAGTTATAAACATTTTTGTATAAATAAAAATACATAGTTTTTTAAAAAGGGAACAACATCACGAACTAAAGAACTGCGTACGCTGTTCTACTATCTGTGGTCCCTAGTTTCACATGTATATATGCATGTGCATGGGTGAGCGAAATTAGACGTTTGCAGAGGTGTTGTATAACTTTATTCATATTTAACTTTATAAGGGGAACAGTATATATAAAGACATTGTATTGGCTTTAACATATATTTAAAAAAAATCATTGGAAATTTCCACAGATATTTAACGATAAAAATTTCCAAGGACATTTTTCGCATTTTTTGTCCTGGAAAATACAGCGCGTTAAACCTTGTTAAGAAATCATTTTGTTGAGCACTTAATTTTACGTTTTGCTTTGGTAAATTTGCCACATATGTAGATCGTGCGATATCACACCTTTGGGCTATTTTTGTTTGGGGATATGTAAAGTCTGAGGTCTTCAGGAATAAGCCAGCTACGACTGATGCTTTGGAAGTCAACATTACTTGCGTTATTCGCGAGATACCAGTCGCTTTGCTCGAACGAGTCGCCCTAAATTGGACCTTCCGAATGTACCACCTCAGATGTAGTCATGGGCAACATTTACATGATATCATTTTCAAACAGTAAATGTCATAAATTTTTCTTTTAACCGATAATAACAATTTTAAGTTCTCTTTCAAATTTATGTGCTTATAAAACAAACCTCACAATTAATCACATATTATTAAAACACCGAAAGGTGTTTTTTGGCTGTAATTTAAAAAAAAATGAAAAACTTTGATTCTTCTTGTGGATTATTTTTATTTGGTCTTTTAATGTTTTTTACATCAAGTCGAGAATATGATGTCATGTAAATGGCCGCCGCCACAGTTGATTGTCATTTGAGCCCTTTTTATGGCATTTTCCATCACTTTGGCCAAAACTTCCGGCGATAGGTCCTCACATTCTTGACGGATATTGTCTTTAAGAGCTGCAAGAGTCTGAGGCTTGTTGACATAAACCCGCGACTTCAAAAAGCCCCACAAAAAGAAGTCTGGAGCGGTCAAATCAGGCGATCTTGCTGGCCAGTGCAAATCGCCAAAACGGGAGATTAGGCGCCCGGGAAATGCATACTTCAGCATATCGGTTGTGGCACGTGCAGTGTGTGCCGTTGCACCGTCCTGTTGGAACCACATGTTTTCCAATCCCAATTCATCAAGTTGCGGCAAAAAGAACTCGTTGATCATTGCTCTGTAGCGCTCACCATTCACAGTAACCGTTTGGCCCGTGACGTCTTCGAAGAAAAAAGGTCCGATGACTCCTCCAGCGAAAACAGCACACCATACAGTGACTTTGAGCGGGTGTAATGGCTCTTCGTGGGTTACACGCGGATTTTCAGTGCCCCAGAAGCGTAAATTTTGCTTATTTACGTACCCGCTAAGATGGAAATGGGCCTCATCACTCATGATTATTTTTGATGAAAAATCATCTTCCTCTTGGTGGTGATTAAGGATGGCTTGAGCGTATGTTAGACGCGATTGGCGGTCAGCAGCTAACAGCTGATGCACCGTCTGAACTTTGTACGGAAACATCTTCAAATCTTGTACCAAAATTCGCTGTAGAGACCGTCGACTGATACCCATTTGCGTGGCACGTCGTCTGGTCGATGTCGACTGCGCTTCCATGACATCCTCGGCTACAGCAGCTATATTCTCTGCAGAACGGCTACTCCGGGGTCTGCCACGCCTGGTAGCATCTCGTGTTGTGCCAGGCTCTTCGAGGCGAGCGGCAAAACGTCGCAGTGTTTCACCAGTAGGCGTTGGACGGCCAGGAAATCTGCGACGAAATTCACGTTGTGCCAAAGTCACCGACCGATTACACCGTGCGACAAATTCGAACTTTTTTTCCCTCCCAAGAACGGGACTGTATAGAAATAAAACTATGGGCCAACAGTAGATAAACTGCATACTCAGTTTTTTATTTCGTGATCGTTTGTCCTTTTTACAGGATTTTGAAAATTTCAAGGATAACAATTTTAAAATATTTTTATTTGCACTTACAACAATGCGAATTGATAAATATGGGTATCCAATAAAAGGGGAGAATTCCCTGGTATTTAATAACATTTTTGGAAAAAATTCCAAGGACGAAGGCTACAAAAAAATATCCTTTTAAACTTTAATCCTTTAATATCCTTCAAAGTTGTGCAATTAAAAATCGTAAAAAAATACATGTTACGGACACTGAACTGACACAACACATATTACAATTTCAGCCTTCTATCTTTAACGGTTGAGGAATAACAATTATTTGAATTTCACAGCCTATATAGAAAATTTAGGACACCGATACAAAACAAAATATTTTATTCCCTCCCACGAAAGGCACTATATAAAAGTTCAAATATAGGGCACTAGTAGGAAAATGACGTACTAACTTCCTTATTTCGTGATCGTTTGTCCTTTTCACAGGACTTTTAAAAGTACAAGGTTAACAATTTTGATATGACTTGTTTACACATTTTAAAATGTGAATAACATCAATATGCATATCAAATGAAAGGGGAAAATTCCACTAAAATTTTAGGAAAAATTTTCCAAGGACGAGTAATATTTAAAAATGTCCTTTTAACTGTTATCCATTAATATCCTTTAAAGTTGTGAGTAGAACAATTTCATCAAACAAAATCAGCCTTCTATCAGTGTGAGTTAAGGAATGGCAATTATTTTAAATTGGCAATCTTAAGACAAATATCGTAAAGAAAACGCAAAGTATTTAAAACAGAAAGGAAAATACACGCGCACCGTACAAAGACAATATGCTACGTGCGTTTATTCAATATATTAATATTTTTCATGTTTACATATATTGTATGTATTTTATATATTTTAAATGTTTATGTTAAATAATATTCTTTCAGTTGGTTGGAATGAACTCTTTTGCACTGCCGTTATTGTTGGTAATCTGAATCGCGACATATAGACCACAGGTATTCCGACAGCATATGACAATCATTTTTTCCACTAAATCACTTTTCAATGGTGGCGAGGTCTTGGTGAAACCGTTCACCGTGTTCGTCGCTGAAATTTCCCAAATTGTCGGGGAAGAAATCGAGATGGCTCGCAGGAAAGTGTATTTTTAGCGACATGTTAACACCCATTTCTCGGAAACTTTCCAGCATGTTGCGAACAATGTCTTCATAATTTTCATCTTTTTTGTTCCCTAGGAAATTCTCTACTACGCTCTGGAAACATACCAATGCAATTTTCTCAACAGGTGAGAGACAACAGGTATCGGTGTCCTAAATATGATATACGAGTATAGGCTGTGAAATTCAAATATTTGTTATTCCTTAACCGTTAAAGATAGAAGGCTGAAATTTTAATATGTGTTGTGTCAGTTAGAGTTCTGTAACATTTATTTTTTTACGATTTTTAATTGCATAACTTTGAAGGATATTAAAGGATTAAAGTTTAAAAGGACATTTTTTTGTAGCCTTCGTCCTTGGAATTTTTTTCCAAAAATTTTATTAAATAGCGGGAATTCTCCCCTTTCATTTGATACCCATATTTATCAATTCGCATTGTTGCAAGTGCAAATAAAAAAAATTTAAAAATTTTATCCTTGAAATTTTCAAAGTCCTGTAAAAAGGACAAACGATCACGAAATAAAAAACTGACTATGCAGCTTATCTACTGTTGGGCTATAGTTTCATTCCTATATAGTCTCGTTCTTGGGAGGGAAGTCGTGTCGCACAGTGTTATTGGTCAAATAAATAGTCAGCAATATTCCGCGTTCTGGAGCAGTGTAGCGTAACATTGTTTATTAACGTGTATTTCGCATGTGTTTACTACACAAATGTCAAAACAGAACTGACATTAGGGGCCAATCGCAAAATTTATAGCATTTTCTGATAGGAGGATTACTTTTGCGGCACCTTGTATGTATATATACTGCTAAATTTGGTTAAAATCAGTTTAGATAAGTTATAGCCACCATCTGCCGATTTAGTATTTAAACTTAATAGAAACGGTATTTTATGTTCGATCTTTATAAAATTTGACAGAAATTATGTTTTTGATCCAGATTAATGATTCTGTACTCCCATAATATCGAGATGTAATGAGAACTAGTGTCAATCGGTGCGTGGTTTGCAGCAGGGATGTAACGTATATTCCCATTCGCATATGCGAAAGCGAATTATTCGCATCATTTTTAACATTCGCTTCCGCATTAGCATTCGCAAAAACCAACTTTGGAATATTCGCTTTCACATTCGCTTTCCCAAAAATATATATCAGTATTCGCTTCCCTTTGTTAAAATCGTCACATCTTCTTAATCGCTTCACATATTTTAAAGCTATTAATACCAATGAAAATCTTAGCTATTTCTCTTCAAAAGAGTTGAATAAAATATTTTTGCCCTTGTGGTAACAGGAGGTCAAAATATAAAAAAACATCCTTAATCCTTGAATATCCAGGAAATTGTAATCAGTCAAAACTATAGTTTATTCCGATACGTGACGCTATATTCGTATTATTAAGAATGTCCACAGTTATAGACAAATATGACGGAAACCCTTTGATCTTCAGCTCGACTCCACCGTGAGAAAAGCACAAAATTACATCAATAACAGATAAACCACAACAACCACAACAACTACATGGAATTTTGAAAAACTATAAAAGCTAAAAATAAATAAGGTGCGCACAACAGGCCGAACCACTGGCTTAAGTGTATGTCCATGGACATGAGACGTTTAAACGTCTCCTCTCTTCAACCTAACCTAACCTAACCTATAAAAGCTAAAAAATGCCTGATGAATTATCGTGCATAATTTTAAAAATGTGTGTGTTTTTGCAATACATACAGTGAAGTTAAAAGTCAGTATGTTGGAATGAATCTAAATTGTTTGCATTTGTAAATCAATTTTTGAATATTCGCTTCGAATTCGCAAAAACAAAAAAGTATTATTCACTTTTGCATTTGCTTTCGCAAAAGTGCAAATTTCACTACTCGATTTCGCATCCGCATTCGCAAGAAATATATTTCAAGAAATATATTTCAATGTTCGCTTTCGCTAACCTCACTTTCGTTACATCCCTAGTTTGCAGTCAGGGATAATCGACTGTATTTGTATACCTGATACCTGGGCGCATCAGCAAGTAATACGTGTTGCGCCAAACAGTCCTTGACACAGTACCGGGTCTATGCTGAGGTGGACATGAATCTCCCCTACAGTAGTAGATGCACTAAAAATAAACTGCCCTTAGTCCGTAATGTTATGTGTACCGTAAATTTACGAGGATATAAACCCTGGCTGGCAACAAGCCTGGTGATCCAAAGACTTCTTCTAAGGCGTCCCACAGATTGCTCCAAAAATGGACGGGATCGGAAATCTAAAATCCGGGGCAACGAAGTATAGTATTTAATATATTTTAAAAATTTCTTTTATAATTCAGAAGATTTTTTCATTTTAAATTATCTATAATTAATATGGGGTAAATAAAATACTTTCAGTTTTGCCCGACTATTTTACTGACAGTTTCACAGTTGAAGCTATTTGCATAAAATTTTGGATGGGTTTCTTTATTTTCACCTGACTAAAGTATATTCGTATTATCTAAAAGATCTCCAAAATTACTGACAGTTTTTCCATTTCATTTCAAACTGTTAGTGTAGCATTTTGGATTTTATTCAATAACTGTTATCCCCTCTCTGGTAGAAGACAAGTAAAAAATGGACAAAATACAATATCCAATGTCAACACGAACTCTGAACTGTGCATTTTATTGCACTTTAAGTGTCACGTCGGAAGAGATAATACCCCCAACAAAATAACCATAACATAAAATGGCAGAGAATGTGACATCCAATTTTAAATTGTTACCCATGAACACTACTGAAAGTGCAACAGATTATTGCCACAGCCAGAGAAGACAAGTTAAGGCATACTTGCAAGGACACCTGAAGGTCATTTATAGTTCATCCAATCTGCAAAAGGAGTAGCATACGTACCGAGATGCTGAAAAGTGATTTCGTTATTCACTTCTTAAAGGGGGAGAATCTTGACAGTAATAACGATGGACAACACCCAGACGAATGAAGAAAAGAAGCGAAAAATAAAATAGAGCGCTACTAAAACAACAAGACATCGCCATCGGCAGTAAGAAACGAAAAGAAAGAACAAAAAAATTAACACCAAACAGTATCGTTTTCCTATTGAATGTGAAATAGTACTCGTCAATCTATCAAGAGGCACAATACCCAGGACGAGTTTGCTGTTTGAGAGGCACAATACCCAGGACGAGTTTGCTGTTTCCACGACTAAACAGAAACACGCTCAGCCAGACCATTCAGTCAGCCTGGCGGTGTGCAGTGTTGTCACTGTAGCAATTTTCATGGCGATTTCGTTTCTGCAAAAATGCAACATTTTCGATGCCCTTTTCCCAAAAACAACGCCTTTCTATCAAATTTGTATACGGAAATTTTTTTGTGGTGTACCATACTGTGGAACAGGGTATTATGATTTGTGCATTTGTTTGTAACGCCCAAATGAGAAGAGATAGACCTATCGTTTATTATACCGATCGACTTGGAATCACTTTCTGAGTATTTTATATCCGATAAGTACGAAATTCGGCAGAGAGAGTTTTCATAACTACCAAATTATATATGTTTCACACGATTTGATATGTAAGTACTTTTAAACCCGTATTTTATACCCGATCAGTACGAAATTTAACAGGGAGAGTTTTCTTGTTACATATATGAACACTGCCTAATTCGGAAAATCGGTTCAGATTTAAACATAGTCCCAACATATATGTTACACCCGATTTGACATGTAAGCGCTGTAGAAACCGTATGTTTTATCCGATAAGTACGAAATTCGGCAGTGTGAGCTTTCTTATTACATGAATGAAAACAACCAAATTCGGGGAAATTCGTTTCAGATTTATATATCTATAACCGTGTTTTATATCCGATCAGTACGAAATTCGGCAGAGGAAGTTTGGATGCACAGATTTGTGAAAGCTTGCTCGAAATTCGTCTTTATCCGCTAAATCGTTAGTGGATTGTTCCCATAACATCAGTACCCAACTAAAGATCATGAATCGGAAGGAACAAATAGATGGGACTATACATAATCTAAACAAATTTTATCAATTTGGACGAAAAACCTCAATTCTGCCAATTATATAGGGTGATCCAAGTAGAAATACTTTTTTCAATAGCCTTTTTTTACAGATCACGTGTGAGTCGTGTCATGCTGTCATGTTATTTTTGTTAAGTATTGTTTGGCATTTCATCATGGAAAGACTTAGGCCTGAACATTATTCAGTGAACAACGTCTCAGATGGTCCTTCCGTTGAGTCCAATTATCGATGACTCGATTATGTTGAGCGAAGTTGAAATTCACAGAACGTGAATTTTCGTTGGACGATTTGTAAACGTTGTTCAGGCGTAAGTCTTTCCATGATGAAATGTCAAACAATACTTAACAAAAATAACATGACAGCATGATCACACGTGATCGTAAGACCCGATTATGTTGACCATAAGTTGAGCAAAGTGCCCGAAACACATTCCTCGCAGAACGTGAATTTTTACGACACACATGATCTGCCAAAAAAGGCTATTGAAAAATGTAGCTCTACTTGGATCACCCTATATAAGATTGTTCGTAAAATACAGATTTATTTGCGCTTAAATACTAAATAGGCAGGAACAAATATATGTGACTATATCCAAATCTGAACCGGTTCCTAAATTAAGAAACTTATTTCTGCCACATTTTGTAATGATCGGAAATAAAGTACAATTCTATAGCGCATTGATAACAAATCGGGAGGAACATATATGTCTTGGCTATATCTAAACCTAACCGATTTTACCCGAATTTGACCGTGTTTATAAGAAACCTCTTTTTGGAAAATTTAGTGCAGATCGCCCACAATTGCGACCTGTACTTTGATTATTTTTTTGCGCAAACGAAATCACCTTTAGATATATCCCCCATATACTCGTATATGTTACAACCGATTTGTATTTTTTATGCCATCAGTAAGAAATCTTACAAAAATATGTTTCTTATTTCAAAAATGAACACTACCAAATTTGGGAAAATCGGTTGAGATTTAGATACAGCCCCGGATTTAGATAAAGCCCCCACATGTTCCTCTCAATCTCGTATCAAAGCGCTATAGAAGTTGTACTTTACTGCCGATCATTACAAAATTAGGCAGAAAGAAATTTCCAAATTTTTGAAAAATCTGTTCAGATTTAGATATAGCCTCCATATGTTCAATTGAAAAGATGCATTTTGAAATTTCTCGGGCTATGTGCTTAGATTAGCTTTTTTGTGTTGGCACTTGTCTCAAACATATTTTAGTTGAGTTTGTTTGTCTTCAGTGTACTTTGTTTGTGAGAGACATAACAGTTAGACGTGTTGTGCTTGTTCGGCGATTTTCTGTTGTGGGAAAAAATGGATCAAAGAATTTGCATCTGCTTGAAATAATGTGTTATGGTCTGGAGACGGAAGTTGAGTTCGACTTCTGGTTCATCAATAAAAAGTCCCAACCCGTCTTTCCTCCTAGCTTGAACCCGTCCGTGTAGCAACAGGTTCCCACTGGCACATGAGCTAGTAAAGGGTTACCCAAGAAGAGCGCAATTTTTTAATCTCGCAACATTCGAAGTGTCATTGTTTGATATTTGAATAATTGTTATTGTTTGTTAGTAGAAAGTACGAGGTTAGTAAAAATGGAGCGAAGGGAGCGAAGGGAGTTCGTTAATTGGGTATTGGAGAGACAACATGAAAATGCTGATTTTGCCGATAAAATCATCTTCAGTGACGAGGCCCATTTTCATCTTGATGGCTTCGTCAATAGGCAGAATTGTCGCATTTGGGGTGCGGAAAATCCTCGAGTGATTCACGAGAAGCAAATGCATCCTCAACGTGTCACTGTGTGGTGTGGTTTTTGGGCTGGAGGAATCATTGGACCTTTTTTTTATGAAAATGAGGCAGGTCAAGCGCAAACAGTCAATGGTGTTCGGTATCGTGAAATGATAACCAGTTTTTTCTTGCCTAGAATTGAAGAAATGAATGTGGAGGGCATGTGGTTCCAACAAGACGACGCCACATGTCATACAGCCAGAGAAACAATTCAATTGCTGCAAAAATTGCGCTCTTCTTGGGACACCCTTTATTAGCTAGTTTTCCCAGGAGCTTCTGTCTGGAACGGACGAATCACAGGTAGCTATAAGCCGACATTTTTATGACCGATCAGTGATTGTAATATCTTCTGATGGTACGATTTGTGGTCTCGATTTATCCATTCGCTCATCACTTGTAGACGTCTTGCTGTGAGGGCTGCCTCATACTTTATAGGAATATATATTGGTTGGATATGTAGTATAGTCTCCAATGCTCTTGTTGGTGCGGTTCTAAATGCCCGCTTATACCTAGACACCACATACGTTGAACTTTTTGCAATGGTATAACGTTGTACTTCTTGTCCATTGATGTCCAGCACATTACAGAGGCGTAGGTTATTATTGGACTAATCACGCTCATGTAAAGCCAGTTTGTCATATTTGGACGAAATCCCTATTTTGAACCTATAACTCTTCTGCACAACGACCAACATCTGTTGGCCATGGTAACTGTTTCTTCAATATGATATTTCCAAATCAGTTTCTGATCTAAGATGAGCCTTTTACTTTTTAAATTTGCCAATATTCTTATACAGGAATCGAGGCACGCTATTTCTGTTTTGTCTGGGATACCATTTAATCCCCTAGGTTGTGCCCAGTTATATGCTATGTTAACAGCCTCCTCAGTTCTTTTGCTTAGTTGGTTTGGATTTGTGCCCTTAGAAGTATTATAAAGTCGTCTGCATAACAGACTGGTTTATGTCCTTCATTGGTGAAGGCTTTAAGGAGACTGTGTATCGTCGTAACCCATAGGAGAGGCCATAAAATGTCCCTGAGGTATATCACGATGTGCCTTGTCTCTAATTTTTACGTCATATGACCCACAAATAATCGACCTATTCCTTAGCATATTGTTGATCCGGGTAAGTGTATCGGTCTGAACGTTGGCGCCTTCAATGTCTATACAACAGGCAAGTGTGCACATTTCTTCACTGAAGGACTGTTCTATGTGGTGTACTACCTCATGTAAAGCTGTTTCCACTGATTTTCCTTTAACATATGCGTGTTGTTTGAATTTTAGCTAGTCATCTGCTATCTTACTTTTGACCATGCCTTCAATTATTCGCTCTTTTGTTTTGAACAGGAAATAAGTTAAGCTAATAGGTCGATAAGCCTTTGGGATCGTATAACTTGCCGTGCCAGGTTCGGGTATGAAGACCACACTTGATTCCTGCCAATATTTAGGGTACATGCATGAGGTAGGCATGTAGTGAAAACTCCAGCCGGATGAGTTTATACCAGATCCACCTCAATCTAAAGAAGCGCTAGAAATATTCCGTCCGGTTCCGCAGCCTTGAAAGGCTTTTATTGCTTCTTTAACTATATCATCTGTTATATCCGTATTGGTACTTAATGCATCTCATTTTCGTTCTGTAACTGTTCCTCTGTTGGCCCAGCATTACCAGTCGGAAAGGTATTTTTCATCAAGAGCTTAACGGAATCCTCTATAGTTTCCATCCTTTTACCCGTGGCATCCACCAGTGTTTCGGTTTCGATATGAATTGTTGAGAGGCATTTTTATACCCTCACTTTAGTGTGACGAGGGTATATATCATTTGCTACGGAAAAAAGTGTAACACGTCGAAGGAGTGACCTAAGACCCCAAGTATGTTCGGAGGAAATCAGTTTTGGGTCATTTTAAGTCGAATGAGCAATGTCCGTCCGTCTGTCTGTCTGTCTGTCTGTCTGTCTGTGTGTCTCCTGGCTGGTGCGCACGATAACTCTCGAAAGGAGTAACCGATTGACCTCAAATTTGGTATGTGGTAATATTTTTTTCTATCTCCGGCTAAGTTCGAAGATGTGCCATATTGGTCCACTCCTTCTAGTACCTCCCCCACAAAGGGTTAAAATGTTGTGAAATATTGATTCTTTAATAACTGCTATACTACTTATTCGAATCTTTTGAAATTCCACACATAGTATTAGCTTATTAGTCGTTATCAACTCGAGAAAAATGGGCGAAGTCGCCACGTCCCTTTTGGTACCTCCCACACAAATGCATCATTTTGCACCAAAAGTTAACAGCTTATAACATAAATAACAGTGTATAAAAATACTTGAAATTTTGTACAGTATTATGCTTTTATATTGCCTACAGTCCAGGGAAAAATGGGTGTTGTTGTCACGCCCCTTTTGGTACCTCCCACACAAAGGTACCTTTTTGCACCAAAAGTTAACAGCTTATAACATTAAAACCAGTGTATAAAAATACTTGAAATTTTGTACAGTGTAATGTTTTTATAGTGTCTATAGCCCTGTGAAAAATGGGCGTTATTGCCACGCCCCTCTTTGTACCTCCCACACAAAATGCCCAAATCATACCACAATTTAATGTCTCATAACGTTTATACCAGTGCACATAAATGCTTATAAGTCGGCACAGTGCAATGAATTTAAAGTATCTAATGTTCAGCAAAAAAAAGGTGTATTTGATAAACCCCTTCTGGTACCTCCCACACAAATTGACAGAATAATTCGAGTAATATTCAATATTACATTACTCACAAAGTGAGGGTATACCTTAGTCGGTTTACCCGACTGAAACTTTCTTACTTGTTTTATTTTAGATATGCAGTAAACGCTTTCTGACATGCAGTAAACACAGAAAAGCCTCCAGGAGTTACGTTTCGCCAATCTAATGATTTTATTGTATTCTTTGAGTCTGCTGTGGTAGTCGTCCCAATATACTGATAGCTTCGTACATCGAGCTCTGTTGTAAAGTCTGCGTACATCCTTGGCAATCGAGCGAATTTACCCTGTCAAACAGGGTTTCTCATAGGCAGATTTCCTTCCTCGAAGCGGGCAACTATCTTCGAATGCTTTTAGAAGAGTCTCCGCAATCCATCTCACATTGATATCAATGTCGTCTGTATTTAGATAATCATGTGTAGGCTGGTCCACTCGATTTCTATGTAAATTGTCGAATTTAGTCCAGTCGGTTTTAGTCTTATTACGGAAACTTATTGGGTCAGGCGGTGACCGTGCAATTTTAAACCTAATATAGCGGTGGTCCGAATAGGAGTGGCAGATATACTGACGCCAGGTACATTTTTCCATTACCTTGCCTCACCACAGTTGCGTCCGATGTTGACAACTCTGGGGAGAAAAGATAGCATACATTTTTATGTATGCTATCTGCGTTAGCGTAGAAAAGGGTGTAGTTCACATGTTTTCATCCAGTAGCTTGTTCCTAGTTGTCCATGGTTCATAGATCAATGCAATATGAACCCTGCATTTATTTGTTATGTCCATCAGAGCGTTGGATGCCGTTTCGCTCCTGCGGAGGTTTATGTGGATAACAACAATCATTGTTTTTCCAGTAGAAGTTTCCTTTAAGAGTCTTCTAGTGATAAAAAGTGATAAAAACTCGGCAATGTAGGTCCTAGTGTTAAGACACTCCACTCCACTGCTAAATTTCAAAATGATTGAATATGAAATACAGCTTCTATAGTGCTAAAGGGCCAAATCCAAAGAAATATATGTATATTCAGCTATGGGCAGAGAAATAGCTTGATATTCAATAGTTATGTTAAAGTCTGTCGGTGTATTTCCATTTGAATTCTTTACATTTTGCTCGACGCATCCATATTTTTCCATTAGTACAATCTGACTTATATTTGTTCCGTCAATCCAAAGTACTCTTCTCCAAAATTTGGCATCCTTACCTCATTTAAGTAAGGATGTTAGATTTTGCATATTTGAGCTGGTCTTTTATATATTCTTTGGACAGAAGTGGCATGTTCCTGCTTGTGTGTCCAAACAGTCAAACATCGTTAAGTGTCTTGTTACAAGTCTAATCGAAACATTTGTGCCAAATTACTCATTTATTTCGATCAGGGATCGACTTCTATCGACTTGAGGGGTCGACGGCGATTTTCTGTCAATGGGTTTGTTGACTCGGTTTGTTGTTCTAGATGGAGGAATTTTCCGATATTTACTTGTATTAAATAAATCTGGTCTTATCTTTATCGCATTGTGTTCCATTTTTCAGAAACAATCCACAATTTCGGCTATTTGAGATCGATTTTTGCCTTTTTTGAAAAGTGCGAATATAACATTTCTTGTGCAATGACAACCTCTAGCCATTATTGCAAAAAAATATATTTTTTTTTATTAAAGCACACCCTCAAACAGTATTAATTCCAATTTCAATGTTTGATGGAAAAACAAGTACTGGGCAGTAAAACAAATTGTTCTATTTCTTGGTCCAACTACAAAACCCTCTTTAATCACTTAAATGGCCAACAACAAAAAACTATGAATGATAACGGTAAATATTTTGTCTCATTGCTTCATATTCATATACTAGGAAACCTCTTTCTGCCGAATTTCATACTCATCGGATATAAAATACAGTTTTTACAGCGCTTGCATGCCAAATCGGGAGTAACGGATATATGGGGGCTATATCTAAATCTGAACCGATTTTTTTTCCAAATTTAACAGTATACATTCATATAATAAGAAACCTCTTTCTGCCGAATTTCATACTGATCGGATATAAAATAAAGTTTTTATAGCGCTTACATGTCAAATCGGGGGTAACGTATATATGGGGGCTATATCTAACTCTGAAACGATTTCTTCCAAATTTAAAAGTATTCATTCATATACTAGGAATCCTCTTCTGCCGAATTTCATACTGATCGGATAAAAAATAAAGTTTTTACAGCGCTTACATGTCAAGTCGGGGTAACATATCTATGGGGGCTATATCTAAATCTGAACCGATTTTAACCAAATTCAATAGGGATCGTCATTGGGCCAATAAAAGATATGTGAATAGTTTCGTCGAGATCAGACCATAATTGCGACGTGTACTTTGATTACAAGAATACATGCACTGACAGACAGACAGACGGACATAGCTAAATCAACTCAGAAAGTGATTCTAAGTCGATCGGTATAATAAACGATGGGTCTATTTCTTCTACTTTTGGGTGTTACAAACAAATGCACAAAGTTATAATACCCTGTACCACAGTGTGGTGTACGGTATAAAAATGCTAACCCGTATACTCTCATCAGACTTTCACAAATCCAAAACGATAATTGGATTTTTTGTTACTTTTTTGTTCTCCTGTTTCTGCAAAACACTGCGTGTAAAATTTCATTCAAAGGAATTTTAAAATTTATATGTGAAGAAACATAAAAAAATTCCAAATTGACATACCTGTTGAATTTTCCGTGTAAATTTGAAAAAAAACGAAGGGAAGCATTTTTTATACCCTACACCACACTGTGGTACAGGGTATTATAAGTTTGTTTCATGGCAGATGTTTGTAACACCTGAAAATAACACAGCTAGACCCACCTTAAAGTATACCGATGGACTCAGAATCACTAGCTGAGTCGATTTAGATGTCTGTCCGTCCGTCTGTCCATGTAAAGTTGTTCGTCGACTACAGGTCGCAATTTCACTCCGATCGTTCTGAAGTTTTGCAGTTCAGAGTATTTCGCGGCTGTTAAGATCGCTATTGAATTTGGTTGAAATCGGTTCAGATTTAGATATAGCTCCCATATATATCTTTCGTCCGATTTGGCCCTTTAGTCCTATCGAAGCTGCATTTTACATCCAATCGTTTTGAAATTTAGAATGGTAGAGTTTCTTGATCCATGAACCAACATTGCCGAATTAGGAAGAAAATCGGTTAAGATTTAGCTATAGCTCCCATATATATGTTTCGTACGATTTTGCTCTTTAGTCCTGTAGAAGCTGTATTTTACATCCAATCATTTTGAAATTTAGAATGGTAGAGTTTCTTGATCCATGAACCAACACTACCGAATTTAAAGAAAATCGGTTAAGATTTAGCTATAGCCCCATATATATGTTTCGTCCGATTTGGCCCTTTAGTTCTATAGAAGCTATATTTTACATCCAATCGTTTTGAAATTTAGAACGGTAGAGTTTCTTGATTCATGAACCAACATTGCCGATTTTGAAGAAAATCGGTAAAGATTTAGCTATAGCTCCCATATATATGTTTCATCCGATTTGGCTCTTTAGATCCAATCGTTTTTATACCCTACACCACACTGTGGTACAGGGTATTATTTAAGTATAAAATGTCCCAAAAGTAAATTTATGTAAACAATTTATACATGAATTACAAAATTTATATATCAGAGTTATTTAATATTACGAGAGTGGTGTAGGGTATTATATAGCCGCCCGACTTTAGCCTTTCCTTACTGATTTTAATTTAAGTTTTCAAAAGAAGCTAGTAAGGAAAGACAGAAAGTCGGGCGGGGACAACTATATAATACCCTTCACCACCCTAACAATTCAAAAAAGGACATTGCAATAAAAATGTGGTATTGTCCATACATGTAATAAGAAAACTCTTTCTGCGGATATAAAATACGGTTTCTGCAGCGCTAACATGTCAAATCGGGTAAAACATATATCGTTATCAGAAACGAAAAAGGGCCTATCATCACATTAGATAATTTTACAGGAGAAGCAAAAAACTAAATAAAATGAAAAGTACTACCGTTAGAAAAACGAAGTTTTCAGGGTAATATCTAAACATAATGATGCATATATAAAATCAGACAAACATGATTTATACCTTGGTTTTGAAAATTTCGTGAAAAAGAATTTTTTAAATATAAAAAAAGAAATAATTTGTTGTTAGGCCCTTTTGAATTTCGTTTATAAATTCGCCATTTTTAATATTACGCCGCTAAAAATTTGTCAGGATGTGTATTTCTATGCAGCGTACGGAAATCCATCAAAAACTGAATTTCCGGATTTCTTGTTGTTACGCCCTTTTTCGTTTCTGATGACGATATATGGGTACTATATCTAAATTTGAACCGTTTTCCCCCGGCAGTATTCACACTGAAAAAAAATTGTCATAAAATTAAAGAAATGCTCCAAAGACGTCCTTAGTCTTCAAAATAAGTACATTTTGTACTTAAAATTAAGAAAATGAACTTAAAATTAAGTAAATTACTTAATACTATTGAAATTGTCTATATTTTAAGCACAAAATGTACTTATTTTAAAAACTAAGGACGTCTTTGGAGCATTTCTTTAATTTTATGAAAACTTTTTTTCAGTGCATTCACGTAATAAGAAAACCCGATTTTCGTACAGATCGGATGTAAAATACGGTTTCTACAGCGCTTACATGTCAAATCGGGTGAAACATATATATCTGGGCTATATCTAAATTTGAAAGGATTTTCCCCGAATTTGGTAGTGTTTATTCATGTAATAAGAAAATGCTCTATGCCGAATCATTATGTATGGAACGAAATATCGGCCAAATGGCCGCCGCGACCTCGGCGGCACACCTCCATCTGATGGTCCAAATTTTCGATGACGCCGAGGCATCATTGAGGTTCTATGCCGTTAATGTGCCGAATTATATCATCATTTAGCTCTTGACTTGTTGCTGGCTTATCGTCGTACACCTTTTCTGTCAAATAACCCCAAAGAAATAAGTCCAACTGTGTCCAATCACATGATCTTGGCGGCAAATTGACATCGCCACGACGCACAATGAGAAAATGTGCTAAATACGCGCACATAACAGTATTTTCTATCTCATGACTATACGGTTAGAGATAGAGTCTTACAGTTTAGACCCCCTTCAATAGAATTCTTTGGAGAAGAAATTGGGGCAGCTAGTTTTTATATTGCTGTTACCGTGTAGCGCACGGTGGGCTTACAAAAGCGACATTGTGGAAATTAATGTAAAAACCATAATATCGCACCAACTTCGGTGATCTTGATTTTAAATTAAAACTGACAAAATTTAGTTCAAAATCTTTTTGGGTTACTTGATTGTGTGTTGCTGCGTTTTAAATATATACCCCATTGTAGTTGAAATATATTTTAGTCCAAATTGCGTTAAAAGTCTACAAAACCCGCCAATGTTTTTGAAATTAAAACCAAAACAAATTAAATAAGATAAAATCGTAATCTGCAATATTTTTTGAAAGCTGAAGTATTCCAATAATGGACTTATACAATGGGTTGTCGACTGTCAATACAAGAAAAGTTAATTTAAAAACAAAAAATAATCGGTCCACACTAATATACATAAACTGCAGAAGCGTTTAACTATATTTTTTATAGTTTTTGTAGAAGAAGTAAACTATAAAAATTACACATATAATCATTATAATATTAATTAGACCAATAATTTTGATCGTAGAACTCTACAAAATTGCAACCGGACTTGTACCGGTCTTTTCTACTATCCGATTTTGCCGAAATTTCGTAAAAGTTTTTTTTTTGAACCAAGAAAATAGGTCCATATGTTTCGGGAAAATCGGTTTATGGATAGATGTAGCTCCCACACATATTTTCTTCATTTAAAGTAAAAAAAGCACATAATTAAAGTACAAAAATCGGCCATAATCGCAAAAAGTCGCAGATAAACTAGGTACCGTTGGATTCACCACTAAGCCACCTCTCTTCTCTATGTCATATCGTAGTGATCCCACGTGATCCAAAAAAGTTGTATTCCATTTACTGCGGATAATTTTTTGGAAAAACAAAAAAAACGGTATTTTTACTTTGAAATATCTCTTCATTTAAAGACGTTAAAAATACGTTTTATACACAAAAATTTAGATGAATATAATCTTATTATATGTTACAAGTCCGGTCGCATTTCACCAAGAAACGAGAATTCTACAAGCATTTTAGTATATACATTTTATCATCGCAATTTTATTTGCATTTATTAGTAAAAAAGGCAAAATTTGAAAGGTCATAACTCGGAATCGCCCAGAGATATTTTCATAAAATTTGAAGGAATTTTCATTAAATGTTAGCCACAATAAAACTACATTCCCAAAAAACAGATTGTTGAAGGTTGTTTTCATAGTCCTATGCGCGCATATTTCATCATATTTTCCCATCGTGCGGCGTGAGATAATACGGCCATTGAATTTGTTACGCAAAAGAGCCATAGTTTCGTTAGCTGTGTGGCAAGTGGCACCATCCTGTTGAAACCACATATTGTTCACATCCATATCTTCCAATTCGGGCCATAAAGAATTCCTTATTATCTCACGATAGCTAACATCATTCACAGCAACTGCCTGGCCGGCCTCATATCGAAGAAATATGGCCCGATGACGTCGCCTGCCCATAAGCAGCACCAAACGAACTGGGCGATGTTTTCGCATTTCCTATAGACCCGGTTTGCTGAAATTTGCGCACAATTCTCCCGATTGTGGACACATTTGGTCGACTATGCTGATCAAAACAACATCACGAAGTGCACGAAATGCATTTTGATTTGAACGCCCATTTTCGTAAAAGGCTTAAAAAACTTTAATGCGTTGCTCGATTGTGTATCTTTCCACGGTTCAAATTGATTTAGTCTGAAATTGAGAAATGTCAAATGAAATGCAGAAAAAGACTTGACGTTTAGGTGTAGTTCGCATTCAACATCGGCCTTTACAAAATAACCACCCTTTAGTATATTTGAAAAGTTTTCAGTTAATCACCAAGCATTTGATAATTGGGAACACAAGTTTGTTGTTCGGAGGGATTTTAAATACTACTAAATTAATTTAAAGTTTCGTAATTGATTTCGACCTCGACTCGTCGACGTACCCAACAATTGAACATCTCACAAACATCACTGAATTTTGAATAAAGATTTGCATTTACACGCTTACAAGGGTCACTTGACTCAAGAGCTGAAGCCTATTGACAAATTCAAGCGTCTCACAGTGGGAGGAATTCCAAAAAAAGGTAAATAATTCCGTAATAAATCCGTTTCTTAACCTGACTGCCGGTTGGACTAAACTTGACATGGTTGTAGAAGAGGTATTAGAGAAGTTAAGTTTTATATTTTGGCCCATATGTTCTACAGGGGCGGAGCTGCAGGGCCTCAAAGTTGGCCACCTTGGGTGAAGAAAATCTTTAAGCACATATATCTTTCGTCTTTATCGCCCGATTCATAAATCCTACAATTCCCATTATAAATTCGACAATCGTCAAAAACGGAATTTTTAGTTTTTCCCCAAAATCTATTATACGAAATGCAGGGCTCAAAATTCCTTTCGCAATTTATCGTGTAACGGATTACTACATATAAAAATGGTATAAGTTTTCACATCCCAGTTTTGCGATTTGTCAAAAATGTGGCCAAGTTTTGAAATTTTCTTAAATAATGGTGTAATGAAGAAGCATGACAACACTATTAGTACACATTTTTGACACGTTCTTTTCTACACATAGGGCTTTGCGTTTGGAGCATTTTAATTATTAATATAACAAATAAATACAAATCATTCATTCCGTGCCAAACCGAAAGATTTTTGGAAAAAAAAACTGGTCGACATTCACGATTGTCTTGAAAATTTGCATATGCCTTTTGCTTTTGAAATGAATCAACATGTGGTATGCCAAAAAAAACTAAACATCTTTTAGCTGTTATAAGCATTAAATGCCGTATTTCAGAAGTTACATACATATGTATGTATGTATTATGCAAACGCGAGGACGGAATTTTACAAATGAAGGCTCGTTTTTTAAGCCTTGACTTGTACTTTCAAGTACATATAATAATGGTGGATACTTAACGTTTTTAAATGCATCAGTTGCATATGCAACTTTAAATTGCGTCCTGCACATCAATGACTCCAACTTAAAATTCTGAGTAGCCCCGTTTGTCCCAAAACAGACCCTACAAATTTCAAGATGGTGTTCAGGCTCGTTCTTTTTTAAAACAATATTTAATAAAAAATGCAAATGATTTTCCTATATAAATTAAGAAAAATATTGAAAGCACAAAATAGACTGAATCATTCCAATAAAAAACAATTTCGATTTCTGACATTTTCAATTGAAAATGCTATTACATAGAAACGGAGGAAATCTCCAGATTAAAATTTACAGGATGTATATAGGACTACATTCCTATATACATTTCAAAAAACAATTTTGGTGTTTTCCTGGTTCAGTATGCAAATTAATATATAAGAGGAAATACATATACATATACATACATACAACAATATATGCAAATATTGTCGAATTTTGGCATATACATATTAATTTTTCTATTTTCTCAGATTTAAGATTCTAATAACATCTGGACAAAAATTTTTATATTTTTTCGCCAACTATAAGAGTGGTGTCAGCATTTCCGCGATAAACTTTCCTGGATGAATAAATTTCAAACAAAAAACATTCAAGTTCAGAATAATTCTGAAAAATTTTTTTTGTTCAAAATTTTTTCGTCGCTCTATATTTATCGCTTAAATGCTGATCTCAACCTAGTTTTAGGTAATTCAATGATATATTTTATAGTTTGTAGATCTTGACACCACAAATCTATTATAAATCGTGAATCATTTTATTTCAAAAGTCAATCCCACAATTCCCAAAATAATTTCGAAAACACCTTCAAATCGGATTTTTTGATTTTCGTCCTATATCTTCTATATTTAAAGTCGGGTTTCAGATTCCCTCTGCAGTTCAACGTCCAACACCTTACCACTTATAAATATACGAAAACTTTTAACATTTTAGCTTTGCGATTGTGGCTTACTTTTGAAACCTTTACAAAGACAATCATCTTCCGTCGCTCAAGAAGGCACATTTTCACCTCAGTGGATTCGTTAACAAGCATTTGTACATATGAGGATCCCCGAGTGATTGTTCAAAAGCCGATACATCCATAAAAAATGACTGTATGGTGCGGTTTATGGGCTGGGGGCGTCATCGGGCCGCACTTCTTCGAAAATGAGGTCGGCCAAACAGTTACCGTGAATGCTGTTCGCTATCGCAAAATAATAACGGACTTATTGTGGCCAGAAATTGAGGATATGGACGATATATAGTTCCAACATGATGGTGTCACTTGCCACATAGCCAACGAAGAAATGCACTTTTGCGCGAGAAATCAATGGCCGTGTTATCTCACGTCGTGACGATGTTAATTGGCCGCAACGATCATGTGATTTGACACCGATGGACTTCTTTTTTTGGGGATATTTAAAAGAATATTTGTACGTCAATAAACCAAGAACAATTCAAGGGCGACAGGATGAGTTAATTCGGCACATTATATTGAACCTCAATTATGTCTCAGGGTCATTGAAAGTATGGACCATCGGATAGAGGTATGCCGAAGGTATGGCGAGCATTTGTCTAATATTTCTTTCACACATAATTGTAATAGATCCTTCACATCACAATAAAAATATTAACATAATTCTCTGAAAACTTTTTGTTTTATTTACAATTAACATCGTGTGTTTTGGTTTAACCACCCTTTATATGTTCCTTCCGATTTGGTATCAAAGTGCTATAGTCGTGGTTCTTTATTTCCGATCATAAAATATTGGATGAGTGAAGTTTCAAAATAATGCAAAATTTTGAGGAAAATCTATTAATATACGTTACTCCCAATAGGTAAGCGCTTTAGCAACTGTATTTTATATCCGATCAGTACGAAATTCGGCAGAGATAGGTTTCGTCTTACATTTTAGAATACTGCCAAATTTAGAGAAAATCAGTTCAGATTTAGTTATAGCCCCCATATTTACGTCCGATCATTATAAAATTGCCAGAAGGAAGTTTCTTAATTTAGGAACGAATACTGCATAATTTGGATAAATAAGATTCAGATTTAGATACAGTCCCCATATATATGTTCCTGCTGATTAGTATTGAAACTCTATTTTATGTCCGATCTTTATATAATTTAGCAGAAATGAGGTTTTTTACTCTAAGTTGATAAAAATCTGTTTATATTATTTATAGTCCCATATATTTGTTCGTTCAGATTTTTCATCTATGAAAGAATATTGCGCGTTTTTATCTACACGGGGCAAAATCGCCTTTTTTGATATTTTTGAATCGAAAGAAAATATATTTGGAACACAAATTTTTAAATGTTATATATTTCTGAGTAAATAAATTTTATTTGAAAATCAATAAAATTTACTTGGAACGCATATATTAATATATTACAACAAAATATGTTTGCAAACTAATTTTCTCAAATAAAATATGTATTTATATACAAATAAAATTATTGTTTAGGAATATCTTCAAATATATTTAATTTATAAAAGATTTTCAAAACTTTGGTGAATTTTTCTAATTTCATTTTTAATTTTTCCTTCGTTTAGAATTATTTCTCCCAGTTAAAAATACCATTAGCGGCATTAAATTCTGTTTTAAGGGACTCATTTAAAATTTCTGAGTATTTCATGTCAGCATTTCTTGTCAATCCTTCGAGTAAATTATTGTTATCCAAAATTTTACGATTTCAATTTACGAACATTAATAATTTCTAGAAAATTATCATTAAATTGCTGTAAAACTTAACACAATCAAGGTTCTATATATTTTTGGAATACTTAAATTTAAATAAATCTTTGTTTCGGAATTAATAATCCTAAATAACAAGTATTAGGATGGAAACAAAAATTTGTTTAGAACAACGTCTTCCCAAATATATAATTTTTGTGTGTACCAAGTTTCTAGCCGAATATGTTTGGGACAATATACTACAGAAGCGATTTTTTTTCAGCGTGTACTTTATAATGATCAACCTCTTCAACCCCTAGTTGGAATAAGCTTTGATGATACTGTGAAACTATGCACTTTATTAACAGAAACGAAACCAATTATTCCAAATTATTATCGCAATGCCCCTTTGTGCATTGTAACACGGGGCAAAATCGCCTTTTTTGATTCGTTTGAATCGAAAACAAATATACTTGGAACACAAATTTTTAAATATCATATATTTTCGAGCAAATAAATTTTATTTGAAAATCAATAAAATGTATTTAGAACGCATATGTTAATATATTAGAATAAAATATACTTGCGAACTAATTTTCTCAAATAAAATATGTGTTTAAATACAAATAAAATTATTGTTTATGAATATTTCCAAATATATTTTATTAAAAAAAAAAGATTTTCAAAACTTTGCAGAATTTTTCGAACTTTAGTTTTAATTTTTTCCATGTTTTCGAATTATGCTTTCCTATTAAAAATGGCATGCTTAGCATTAACTTCTATTTGAAACCACTTATTTTTATTTTCTAACTATTCCCAGTCATTATTTTCAATTATAAAGAAATTTTACTAACATTAAAAATTTCTAAAAATGACCTTTCAATTGCTGAAAACTTAAAACAATTAAGGAATAGATATATATTCACGCAAATAGATCTTTGTTTGGAAAATAACGTATGCAAATAAAAATTATTAGGATGTAAACATAGTTTTGTCTAGAACAACATCCTTCCAAACATATAATATTTGTATGTGTCAAATGTTATATATTTGGAGTGCACCCTAAAAATATATATGTTTCAAGCAGAATATGTTTGGGACAATATACTACAGAGGCGATTTTTTTTCAGCGTGTAGGGAGGTGTACTGTATTACATAGTCGGTCACGTCCACTTTGTGAATAATGAAATATGGTACTTTTGGTGAGAGATGCCAGAACGTTTAAAACAAATTGTTGATTCTTTGTCAGTCATTGGAAACGTTGTCCAAAATATGAATGCTGTGTTTTAAATAAATCTGTCAGTTTGTGTGGGGGTCAGAAGTGCATTGACGAATACGCCTATTTCGTTCTGAACTGTGGATATTTCAAAGATGTTGCACGGTACCGATTTGATATGATTTGGCCATCATGTGATTTGACACCGATGGACTTCTTTTTTTGGGGATATTTAAAAGAATATTTGTACGTCAATAAACCAAGAACAATTCAAGGGCGACAGGATGAGTTAATTCGGCACATTATATTGAACCTCAATTATGTCTCAGGGTCATTGAAAGTATGGACCATCGGATAGAGGTATGCCGAAGGTATGGCGAGCATTTGTCTAATATTTCTTTCACACATAATTGTAATAGATCCTTCACATCACAATAAAAATATTAACATAATTCTCTGAAAACTTTTTGTTTTATTTACAATTAACATCGTGTGTTTTGGTTTAACCACCCTTTATATGTTCCTTCCGATTTGGTATCAAAGTGCTATAGTCGTGGTTCTTTATTTCCGATCATAAAATATTGGATGAGTGAAGTTTCAAAATAATGCAAAATTTTGAGGAAAATCTATTAATATACGTTACTCCCAATAGGTAAGCGCTTTAGCAACTGTATTTTATATCCGATCAGTACGAAATTCGGCAGAGATAGGTTTCGTCTTACATTTTAGAATACTGCCAAATTTAGAGAAAATCAGTTCAGATTTAGTTATAGCCCCCATATTTACGTCCGATCATTATAAAATTGCCAGAAGGAAGTTTCTTAATTTAGGAACGAATACTGCATAATTTGGATAAATAAGATTCAGATTTAGATACAGTCCCCATATATATGTTCCTGCTGATTAGTATTGAAACTCTATTTTATGTCCGATCTTTATATAATTTAGCAGAAATGAGGTTTTTTACTCTAAGTTGATAAAAATCTGTTTATATTATTTATAGTCCCATATATTTGTTCGTTCAGATTTTTCATCTATGAAAGAATATTGCGCGTTTTTATCTACACGGGGCAAAATCGCCTTTTTTGATATTTTTGAATCGAAAGAAAATATATTTGGAACACAAATTTTTAAATGTTATATATTTCTGAGTAAATAAATTTTATTTGAAAATCAATAAAATTTACTTGGAACGCATATATTAATATATTACAACAAAATATGTTTGCAAACTAATTTTCTCAAATAAAATATGTATTTATATACAAATAAAATTATTGTTTAGGAATATCTTCAAATATATTTAATTTATAAAAGATTTTCAAAACTTTGGTGAATTTTTCTAATTTCATTTTTAATTTTTCCTTCGTTTAGAATTATTTCTCCCAGTTAAAAATACCATTAGCGGCATTAAATTCTGTTTTAAGGGACTCATTTAAAATTTCTGAGTATTTCATGTCAGCATTTCTTGTCAATCCTTCGAGTAAATTATTGTTATCCAAAATTTTACGATTTCAATTTACGAACATTAATAATTTCTAGAAAATTATCATTAAATTGCTGTAAAACTTAACACAATCAAGGTTCTATATATTTTTGGAATACTTAAATTTAAATAAATCTTTGTTTCGGAATTAATAATCCTAAATAACAAGTATTAGGATGGAAACAAAAATTTGTTTAGAACAACGTCTTCCCAAATATATAATTTTTGTGTGTACCAAGTTTCTAGCCGAATATGTTTGGGACAATATACTACAGAAGCGATTTTTTTTCAGCGTGTACTTTATAATGATCAACCTCTTCAACCCCTAGTTGGAATAAGCTTTGATGATACTGTGAAACTATGCACTTTATTAACAGAAACGAAACCAATTATTCCAAATTATTATCGCAATGCCCCTTTGTGCATTGTAACACGGGGCAAAATCGCCTTTTTTGATTCGTTTGAATCGAAAACAAATATACTTGGAACACAAATTTTTAAATATCATATATTTTCGAGCAAATAAATTTTATTTGAAAATCAATAAAATGTATTTAGAACGCATATGTTAATATATTAGAATAAAATATACTTGCGAACTAATTTTCTCAAATAAAATATGTGTTTAAATACAAATAAAATTATTGTTTATGAATATTTCCAAATATATTTTATTAAAAAAAAAAGATTTTCAAAACTTTGCAGAATTTTTCGAACTTTAGTTTTAATTTTTTCCATGTTTTCGAATTATGCTTTCCTATTAAAAATGGCATGCTTAGCATTAACTTCTATTTGAAACCACTTATTTTTATTTTCTAACTATTCCCAGTCATTATTTTCAATTATAAAGAAATTTTACTAACATTAAAAATTTCTAAAAATGACCTTTCAATTGCTGAAAACTTAAAACAATTAAGGAATAGATATATATTCACGCAAATAGATCTTTGTTTGGAAAATAACGTATGCAAATAAAAATTATTAGGATGTAAACATAGTTTTGTCTAGAACAACATCCTTCCAAACATATAATATTTGTATGTGTCAAATGTTATATATTTGGAGTGCACCCTAAAAATATATATGTTTCAAGCAGAATATGTTTGGGACAATATACTACAGAGGCGATTTTTTTTCAGCGTGTAGGGAGGTGTACTGTATTACATAGTCGGTCACGTCCACTTTGTGAATAATGAAATATGGTACTTTTGGTGAGAGATGCCAGAACGTTTAAAACAAATTGTTGATTCTTTGTCAGTCATTGGAAACGTTGTCCAAAATATGAATGCTGTGTTTTAAATAAATCTGTCAGTTTGTGTGGGGGTCAGAAGTGCATTGACGAATACGCCTATTTCGTTCTGAACTGTGGATATTTCAAAGATGTTGCACGGTACCGATTTGATATGATTTGGCCATTTTGTGTGGGATGTACTAAAAGGGGTGTGGAAATAATGCCCACATTTTACCGGACTGTAGGTTCTATAAAAGCTTTACACTGCCCAAAAGTTAAAATTTGTATATGTACTGGTATTAAAGTTATAAGCAGTTAACTTTTTGTAGAAAATGGTCCCTTTATGTGGGAAGTAACAAACAGAGCGGGGTCATTTCGCCAATTTTTATCAAGGTGGTAGCGCCGTATAAACTAAAAACCGTTTGTGAGGGAGTTAATATAAGGAGTGGACCAATATGGCCCATCTTCGAACATAGCCTGAGGTGGAAAAAAAATTATCAAGATGAAGTCAATCCGTTAATCCTAACGTGAGTTATAGTGCGCACCTCGAGGACCAATGTGACATACGAAGGTTTTTATATGAAGGTTTCGCAAAAAATTATTAATAACCAGTAAGGAATGAAAGAAAGTCGGGCGAGGCCGACAGTATAATACCCTACACTCCATAATAATGCGATGGGAGTTGCGATATTTATTTGGAATAATTGGTTTTGTTTCCGTTAATAAAGACTTAGCTCCACCTCCTCATGAAGGCTCATTCCAAGGAGGAGTTGAAGATGTGGATCATAGTTAACTATATCTGAAACGATATTCTCAAAATGCGCAGCATTCTTTCATAGATCAAAAATCGGGAGGAACAAATAGATGGGACATATGAATGGATACATAATCTAAACAGATCTTCATCAACTTTGATCAAAACCTTATTTCCGCCAAATAAAATAAAGATCAACAGTTTCAATAGCGTTTAAATATTAAATAGGCAGGAACATGGTATTAATTATTAAGCCCAATTTAAGCAGCATTAATTCCTAAATTAAGAAATTTTTTATGCCAAATGTTGCAATAATCGAAAGTAAAGTACAACTTCTATAGCGCTTTGATACCAAATCGGGGGAACATACATATAGGGGCTATATATAAATCTGAACAGATTTTCCTCAAATTTAGTATTATATCAAAGTGTATCAAAAAACTTCTTAGTGTCAATTTTTATTCAGGTTGGATAAAAAATGTTGCTTATACAGTATATGTCAAATCAGAGGTACATGCATATATATGGGAGGTATATGTAAATCAGAACCTATTTAGACCAATTTCAATAGGGACCGTCCTTGCGCAACAAAAGAGCACTGTGCTAAATTTCAGCACAATCGGACTTTAAATACGACCTGCACTTTGATTACAACGATACATCTACATACGGACAATAAAAAGAACAGAAGGGATCAACAAGTTCCTTGTTCTATTTTACTAAGAGAATCTACTCGCAAAATTTGCCATGGCTGTCTTTGGGAGCCGTCATTTAGCAAATAAATGAATATAATGTTTTCTACGTAAAATAAATGTTCTCGTTGGTGTTGTTTAAATTACTGGTATAGACAATAATCAAATGGCATATAGTTTCGCAACTTCAACATCAAGGAAATAAATTTCAATGTGTATAAAAATAGCACCCCATTATTATCCTTGAGTGCAGTATGTCCATCTGCATGTATCTCAATGTTAGAACCACATCCGTGATGCAAATCCCAGAAATATAAACCATTGTACAAAAAAATAAAAAAAAAGTATTTCAAAACAACAAAATACTTTTACGAACTAACAATACCGCATCATATAATGCGTGGTGTTTTGGCATAAAACTGGAGTTGAGACAAAGACGAAGTGAAAAGGGGGAGAACGTATCGAAGAAGAAACGTTTCATTTTAAGTGGTTTAATAATGCAAAAGAAACGTATTGAAAAATTATGTTCTAACAACGATACTCTCGGTCTCGAAACTGATACAATTGCGGATGCGAAGAACTTCAAACAACGTCCTTCGGATGCCTTTGTCAAGTTAAATGGCAAAAGGATGTAATCGCTGTTGCAGGTGCGGAAATCCACTCGTTCTCAGTGTTATTTACTTTAGGAACTCTTGCGATGCCTCAGATACTCCATCACTTCGTTGTGGATTTAAAGGAAATATTCAAATGTTGGCAAACTTAAAGTGAGAACAAAAACCAACAACCAAGAAGCAGGAATATGAAGAGGACATCAAGGATATCCGGAATTTCCTGTAGTCAAGGAAATGACACACTTTATGTTTATAGTTTTCTCACAAAGATGGAAATATACTCGTAGTTGCCATACGAAACAACCTCCAAATGACTTTGAAAGGTGCAGCTTGTCAAAGTGCGAGTAGATGTAGCAGAAATCCCTGTTAATATTATAATCTGTTTGCCACAGAATGTCTGTCTCGTGGCAAAAATACACGCAAATACTGCAAATGTATTCGTATTATAAACAAAATGAAATTCCATGGCTTTGTACAGTGGCTCATGTTAAGCCAGGTGAAGCTCAGCTCATTTTAATATAACAGTTCTTGTGTATTAGATACACAGCAAGACATGTAAAATTACATTTGTGTTTTGTCATAAAATTGTTCATAATTAATTTGTTTGAAGTCATAGTTGACTTGTTGTAAACCACTTACATGTCATTGTGACACGAGAACTACTATTTCGAGTTTTTCTTAGCTGAGCATCTATTTACGAGATATATATGGAGAAAAACACGTCTAAGAGCCCCATCATAGGATGTGGGGGTATATTCATTTTGTCACTTCATTTCTAACACCTCTAAATATTGATCTGAGACCCCATAAAGTATATCGATGGCTTATATCGATTTGTGGCTATATTAAAAAACCCAACTTTTTAGGAGAGCAAAAAAACTGTTTTATTGTCACATTATTTGAGCTTCGCGAACTTTTGTTCTACGATATGGTTTACATATTGCTACTTTGTGCTAGAAACCAAAAAATTGAATATATTCTATTGTACGCGAAGTTGTGAAGTACTCGTATAGCCCTTATTTTTCTTCGGAAATTGTCTATGTTTTGTGGAATTTGTAGGTTAGCAGCTTTTGTTGAAAATAGAAAATGTTGAACACAATTCAAATTAAAAGATATTTTGGATCTAAACGCCAAACTGTCTATGGAAAATAGTAATTAAATGGCTATTGGTAGGGCTATATTCGCAGAAACTTTGCAATACGAAGTATGGGTAGCCAAATGAAATAAGATTTTGTCGCGTTTCTGTATAAAAACCTTACACACGTTGAAAAGAACGTGAGTGTTCCTAAATACAATGTGAAGACAACAACTTTCTTCGACGGTATCAAAGATTTTTGTATATTTGCAAATAGTACACGTAATGATATATAGTTATGTTTATATACATAGTTGATGTTATAATAAAAGTAATGATAATCGGATGGAATCAAAGACTTCAATTCTTGCAAATGCTTTCATATAATCATAAATTTCGAAAGGTGGCCGTGGTGTAGAGGTTGTTGATCGAAAAAAATGGACTTCGCGATATATAGTTTTCTACCTTTTATGCGTTGCCCACATCATGTGCTTTTGAAGAAATTTGCAATGTTTTTGCAAATATTTTGAATTTATTTAAACATATTGATTTCTGTATTATTTACATCATTTTCTTTTAAAAAGACGCATTTCGCGGTGTTTTGCAATATTTTTTGCAAATATATTAATGTAACTGAACAAAGTGTTTTCTACCTTTTCTGCGTTATACACTTCACGTTATTTAAAAACATTGCATTTCGCGACTTTCTGCAATATTTTTTGCAAATTTTTTAATGTAGTTTGGACATAGCTTTTTCTACCTTTTCTGCAATACCCCTTAACACAGTTTTTCTCATATGTACATTGAAAATGCATTCAATGTTATTACGTTTTGAATAATACCCGCAATTCATAATAGAACCAGTAAGGAAAGGCAGAAAGTCGGTCGGGGCGGACTATATAATACCCTACACCTCCCTTACAATGCGATAAGGGTCATTCCGATAATAATTTGGAATAATTGGTAAATGGGTAGGAACATATTATCTAATTCTGAACCGATAATCGCTAAATTAAGCAATATTCGTTCCTTAATTGAGAAACATCTTTCTGGAAAATTTTAATGATAGGAAGTAAAGTACAACTTCTATAGCGCTGTGATATCAAATCAGGAGGAACATATATGGAGGTAATATAAAAATCTGAACCTATTTTCCTGAATACTCATTCATGTAAAAAGACCTGTCTGTCCAATTTCGTACAGATCGGATATAAAATACAGTCTACACCGCTTACATGTCAAATCAGGGGTAACATATATATGGGGGCTATATCTAAATCTGTACCAATTTCTTATAAATTTAACAGTGTTCATTCATATAATAGGAAGCCTCTTTCTGCCGAATTGCATACTTTCTTATTACATGAATGAACACTAACAAATTCGATGAAAATCCTTTCAGATTTAGATATAGCCCCCATATATATGTTTCGCCCGATATGAAAATTTACAGAGAGAGTTTTCTTATTACGTGAATGAACACTACCAAATTCGGAGAACATCCGTTCAGATTTAGATATAGCCCCCATATATATATTTCACCCGATTTGACGTGTAAGCCCCGACTTTCTGTCTTTCCTTACTGGTTTTTGTTCTCAAGTACTTTTATCGGTTTGATCACAGTAGGTAGGTATTCTGGATTTAGGTGAGTTCCTGCCGTTAGGCTTAACCCTATCGTGCTCTAAACACCTGGATGAATACATGTACCAAACAATTCTGTGTTTCCGTTAGGAGCGGAGCCCATCTAAAACTCCTTGCCATTATAAGGGTCATGGCACCCGGTTGTCTTGGGTTCAACCACAGCCACCACGTTGCCCCCAATAGGGTCCTCACCAATAGTCAGGCCAGAGCTCGCGTCTCGAGGGCTTTCCTGACTCCCATGGTACCAGATTAAGTGCTCTGGTCAGACTGCGTAGCCGAAGATACTTCCAGTTAAACTCCAAAAAATCTAGGACTGGAGACCAATCTGGGATCACTGTCCAGTCCCCATCCTGGGAATAGATTGGAACTATAGGATTCGTAGACCCCCGGGTTTGACCATAGTCCGATCATATTGTTTGATTCAGCATGATGATTTAAACTTGGTGGACAGATACGACAATATTTTGATAGTTGTATACTTTGATTTTGAATTTTCACCATATTATTTTTTACCAAACCCCTAATTGTAAGCCTAAAGAAAAGATTGTAATATGGACTACTTTAGATAAATATGAGCCGTAGTCAGCTCATGTACTATTGAAACTATTTTTTCAATATTATTTTTGGTATTGAATCAAAAATCAGGATCCAAAAACTCAGAAAAGATATATATATTTTTAACATATATATATACTATACATATATGTTAAAAATCTATGGTTCACAAATAGCTTTATCTTTTTGATCACATGCCGATCGTAGAAAATTGATTTAATATACACGATCAGTCTACTTGGAAGTCTATCAAACTCCTGATAATAATGCCAGACTCTCTAAAATCTGAAAAGTTTTGAATATATTTTTGGTCGCGACTGCATTGACCATAAACTGAAAATTATAATGTATCCTACCCAGCACATGATATAACTTTTACTCTTAATTGACCTTTTAAATATCAAAAAGAATTATATTATATTCAGTGGTCAAGGGGTCACTAAACACGTGGCTGAGAAACAAACGCTTAATAAACTATGTTCCAAATTTAGATATAACCTGTTTAGCTTAGTTTAGATAATAGAAATCATATCACATAATTCAAAATCTGATAACGTGAATAAATATTGACCACACTCAAAAATTAGCTAAATTTTTGTTAAATATATTTTCGCTGTAATTGGGGAGCGATATATTTCAAAAAGACTTTTAAAAAAATTTTAGATCGCACATTTATTTGATGGTCCATAGCTCTTTAGGGAATTTTTAAACTATTGGAAAAATAAAAAAAAACTTAAAGAATTTTGAAATGCAGTGAAGGAATTAAAAGTGATTTGGTCACTGCTAAGGTGACCACAATCTTAGCATACATATACACTATATTATTTTATCTTTGTATCATTTATGATGCTTCTGAAGTACACAAATAATATTAAAGATTTCGATAGCTCGAGTACAGACCACAGGCCAAAAACGACTATGTGGATAGTCCGTACACGGGGCAAAATCGCATTTTTTGATATGTTTGAATCGAAAGAAAATATATTTGGAACACAAATTTTTAAATATTTTATATTTCTTAGCAAATCAATATTATTTGAAAATCAATAACATATATTTGGATCGCATATATTGGTATATTACAACAAATTATATTTGCAAACTAAATTTCTCAAATAAAATATGTGTTTAAATACACATAAAATTATTATTTAGGAATTTTTCCAACTATATTTTATTTAAAAAAGATTTCCAAAACTTTTACTGAGTTTTTCAAATTTCAGTTTAAATTTTTCCTTGGTTTCGAATTTTACCTCCGAGTTATGATACCATATGCAGCATTACCTTCTGTTTTAAATCAATCATTTAAAATTTCTGAGTATTCCAAGCCATCATTAGTTGTCAATTCTCTAAGTACTTTATATTGACCCAAGATTATATGATTTAAGTTATTATTTTTTTTACGAACATTAAAAATTTCTAAAAATTTAACTTTGAATTACTGAAAAATTTGACACAATTTATGTATTTTATGAATATTTAAATGCAAATAAAAATTTGTTTCACAAATAGCAGTCACATTGGGATGTAAACAAATATTTGTTTAGAACAACATCTTCCCAAATACACAATTTTTGTATGAACCAAATATTACATGCTTAGAGTCTAACCTAAACATATGTATGTTTCAAGCCGAATATGTTTGGGACAATATACTACAGAAGCGATTTTTTTTCAGCGTGTAGGTTATACAACACTCGAGGTTATACATGAGCAAAATTTCTAGCTTTCTACCTCTTATAGAAGCCGCAACGGCCAAGCTGTCAAAAGTCGTTGGGTGTAAAATCGCATCCGTTGGAAATCATTAGATCATAAATTAGCTCATAAGGGACTTCTAAAGTACAGGAATAGTGAAATTTGCTTTGGTCACTGCCCCACTGACCACATGCAAAGAAAATTTACAACGTTAGATATGTTTCCACAGTTAGTGGTGAGCGATATATTTTGAAAAGGCTTTGGAAATTTTATTATACGTCCAGTTTAACCTCATGTTGGACATCAAACACACTCTGAAAAAAAATCGCCTCTGTAGTATATTGTTCCAAACATATTCTGCTGGAAACATACATATGTTTACGGTAGACTCCAAATATATAATATTTGACACTCACAAATATTATATGTTTGTGAGGATGTTGTTCTAAACAAAATTATGTCTGCATACTAATATTTTTTTATTTGGAAAATATATTTCCAAAACAATGATCAATTTGTATTTAAGTATTTTGGCAATGTTTCGATGCCTTAATTTAAAGGAAAGTTTTCAGTTTTGTAGAAAGTTAAGGTTTAATTTTTTAGAGTTTTTATATGTTTGAAAAATTTAAATCGTATAATTTTGGGTTACGACAAATAGCATTAATGGATTGACAGTTGGACTATTTATAAATTAAAAATTAGTGCTGTAAAACAAAGGAAAATGCTGCTTGCAACATTTTAACCTATAAAGTATAACACAAAATCTAGGGAAAAAATAAAATTATAAATTGCCAAAGTCAACAAAGTTTTAAAATTTTTTTAAATATAATGTATTTGGATAAATTCTTAAACAATATCTTTGTTTGTTTGTAAACACATATTTTATTTGTGACAGTAAGTTCGCAAATATATTTTGTTGTAATATATTAATATATGCGTTCTATACAAAATTTCTTGATAATCAAATAAAATATATTTGTTCAAAAATATATAATATTTCAAAATTTTGTTTCCAAGTATATTTTCTTTGAATTCAAACATATCAAAAATGGCGATTTTCCTCCGTGCAGATGTTTTCGCAACTCCTTTGAGGTAAGTATATACATTTTTAGATTATTAGCTCTTAAGGAACTTTTAACAGCAGTGTAATAATGAAAATTGTGTTTGGTCACTGCTACACTGACCACAATCGGAGAATTAAAAATTATTTTTCGCGCATATATTTGTCGTTTATTGAACTTCATATTTACAAAGTTTTAACATTGTTACTTATAAGAGGCTTTTAAAAAGACAAAAAAGTACTGAAGTTTTTAATAGCGCTAGAACCAACCACTGCTGTGCACAGGCGAAAAATGGCTACGTGAGTAAGTGGTCGAAAATAATTTGTCGAAAAATTTTAAATCGAAGTAGCCTATTTTATTTTCCGGTTATTGGTCTGTATGTGTACCAAGTTTCAAGGAAACGCCGTTAAGTCGTGATGCTAAAACAGTAAAACAAACAAGCAAACAGACAAACAAGCGGTTTCACTTACTGTAGTTTAAAAATATTTTTCTATGGGATTAAAGCGCTTTAAAAACCATGAACGTTTTGCTTTGGGTGTGCGTACGTAAAAACAAAAAAGATAAGTCTTTATAAGAAAATTACATGGTACAGCGGCGACATCTGTGAGGCAATATTGTACTCATCGAGACCAACACATTGATGTATCGCATATGACAATAGAGCCAAAAAAATTAAAATTATGATTAAAAAATAAATTTTTGGGCGATACTGCGGATTCGGAAAAAATTAAAAAATATTTTTTTGCGATTGTCTCGAGGTAGGCTTTCATATTCCGGCTCGCATTTGATAATTTTTTTGCTGACCAGATACGACAAAATACCTTATTGGATCTATTCCACTGGCTCAGAAAAAACTTATCCCGTAAAATTAGGCGACATAACTTCAAAACCCCTTCGTCTGTCACCGTCGGCGAAGGAGTTATTCGTTTACCGCTTTGTGTGTGCATGGTGGATGGCACTTCGTGGCATTGTTGCCAAATTTATAATGATACCAGCATTTACGTCCGGCTTGCGAAGCGTTGCGAGATTTACTACCGCTTCTACTTCTGTTCTTGCTTCTGCCACGATTGTGTTGTTGTTGCGATGTCGACATTTCATTAATGCGTCTCAGTAGCTCATTCATCTGGCCTTCAATATTATCCAACCGCGGGTTCGAATTGTATTTACTTACTTGAGATATTGAAGAATTATCTAGATGGTTATTAACTTGATCTGCCATAACCGCAAGCTTGTCCAAGCTATCAGCACTTACGGAGAGAACAGCTTTAATCGTTGTTGGCAGGCGCGGAAACCATAATGACTTTAGCATATCATCTGAGACTTTTCCTGATGGTAACATCGCAGATGGTTTCCTATCACCCATATCGACATGCTCCAACAATTTCTGCAGCCGCTTTTCTTCCGAATCTTGAAATTCTGCAAGCAGCGCTGTTTTTAAGGTACAATACATATTTTCAGCGGGGGGCTTCTCGATGATGTGACATACAGCATTGAGAATATTACTCTCAATAGATCCAACTAGCGTATGGTATTTCGTTGCGTCTTGCGAAATTCCAGCGTTGAAAAATTGGCTCTCTATTTGGCTAAACCACAGCTTTGGGTTTGCTTTCCAAAACGGTGGAACCTTTACACTCACACGAGACACACTTAATGGCGGAGATGTTGGAGGAGAAACAAAATTTTCTTCGACAGAATTCGGCATTATGAACAAAATTGTCGCGGGTTACCAATGAAGAAAACGAATTTTTATATTTTCTTACAAAAATTTATTTCTAATTTAAACGTCGGTTTTGCCACAGAAAAAATGTCGAATACACAAAAAAATGACAAACTAAAATTTCATGAACATACAAAAATAAAATACAAAAGCAAAGAACATGTGATCCAAAAATGTTTTTAAAAGTAAAGTTAAAATCTACAAGTAACGTTCCCACAGAAGTAATATTCTACCTCGCATTTGATAACTTTTTAACCCGGTCTAATATGCCTAACGCCTAAAAAACAAGGAGATGGACTCGTAGTTTATTATACCGATTGGCAGAATCTCTTTCTGAGTCGATTTTGCCATGTCTTCGTGATCAAAGTACATGTCGCAAATATGAAGCTATCTTTACTAAAATTGGTACAGAGGCATTTCTTGGACTAGGGACGATCCCTATTAAAAATTGGGGCATATCCTCATATAAAGGTCCCCACCAATGTCACGTATTGATACTCTAGAGATCAAATTTTTTAATGGATCTGGCTGAAATTTAAGAATTTAGACTTTATACATAATCGTCCCTAGTAAATTTGGGGAACATCGGGTTATGTTTTGATATATCCCCCACACGGAGTATATCGATCCATGTTTTGATAAGTATAAACCCCACGAAGGTAAAATTTTTTAACATGTGTGTCTGAAATTTATAAATTTCCTCTATTTAACCTGCAACTGTTTATTGTAATAATGGTTATCCGTGTATTTGTTGGCAAACTATGGTGGAGGATATTATATAAGTACAGTCGGCCCCGCCCGACTTTAGTCTTTCTTTACTGGTTTTATATTGCCACCATATAAAGGTCCCTTCCGATCAGACTTCTTGAAGTTTTTACTCATCATGCAGGAATGTAAGCTTTTGTACTTCAATTGGATTAAATCGTCTCTATTAGAAATGGAGTATATCGGAAGTGGAGGTTTTAAAAATATGTGTGCCTTGAATTTAGAAATTAACTCTATTTAACCTAAATTATTTTGTCCTTACTGTTCTTTTTTTGGTTTCCTCCACCAGAATCCATTGCCAGAACTTCGTAATTTTGGAAAAAAAAACTTGAAATTATTTTACAAGAATCGTCGAAATCGCAAACTTTATCACCCATGCAATGAGCCTTCCTTATTTGAATATTTTATATAATTTCCAATTATCTTATTTATACTTTCTATTGTGGAAGGATACGTAAGATTCAACCTGGCCGAACTTAACTCAGTTTTTACGTGTGTTCATGTTATATACATCGCTCTACCAATGTTTTGTAACCCTGTAACGTTTTTGCATGCTCGAGCAATGCTCACTTAAATTTTAGTTTTTCTCTACATGTTGCTTCTTTAGAATATATTGTGCCACTTCATACTGACGCCTGTCACTTTCTGTCAGATTGACAGTGAGTATTATTGAATATCACTTTCTCATCCCCATCTTCTTATCCCATTCAGACTTCATAACCAATAGAGGGTTGTATTCATAACATTCAATACACAGGTCTCCATTCATAACCATAATCCCAATATTTTTGCTTTGATTAAATATTTAAATGATAAATTAAAAAAATGTTTTAAAGGGGAAATTTTAGATTAATTAATATGTAGTTTAATACGGGACCTGGACAGAACACCCACCTCCATAAGGCCCATTTTATTTTTTTATGACCCCCAAACCCCCTTTTTTTCATCAGAAATTTAAATTTCAAATAAATTTCATTAAGAAATTAATGGAGGAAATAACTTCCTTCGATATTATTTAAATAAATAGCGCATTTTAGGAATGTTACTAAATGCGATTCGATTCAATCTATTCCATATACTGAAAAAATAGTGATGATTCGGTGACTAAAAAAAATACAATATATGCTATGATAGGTTAATTGAATTTTCCGGGAGTAACAATCTCTTAAAGCATTAATCAAAGCAACATCATTTGCTAGGTTCATAAATTGTTAACTATTCTTTTGAAACTTTATTAAAGACTCATCCCAGTTCCATGTGTCGGCACGTCGTATAAGTGCTAACTTTATTTTTAACAATTTTCAAAGAATGTGATGAAAAGTAGCAACAAATGCCATAGCGATACATTGTCAAGACCATATGTGAACCTTTGTTATTAGTTTTTCAATCATACCTTTAAGCCATTTACGAATATTATAACATTTTTATGTTTAACCAATATTGATGCAATTTGTAACGAACTTTACGGAGAACAGAAAAATTAAAGAAACAAAACACATGAGAGAAAGAGGAAACACTTTAACGTCAACATTCAAACCCACCGGATGGAGTAAAATACGAGAATCCCCTTGGCACTTCAATTGTTTATGTCTTTAACTTTCAAAAATGTCGCAGTGTCTAAAGCGCTCTGGGAGGATAGGTGAATGTACAGTGGGTAAAAAGAATTGAATTTCTAAAATTCAATGATGTATTGATATTTTTCTCATTGGTTTGTCATATATTCCTATATCAATAATTTCAAACGAGTCACTTTACAGATACGTGAAAAACACATTTTCGCCAAACCTAAAATGAATTGGTAATAACACTAGTTAGCTAAATTTTTGTCAAAGGGCTATGCTTAACATTTTCTGGTGTAATATGGAGCCATAAACTCGAAAACAAATATTTTAAAAAAGTAAAGTAATTTTTTTAAATTCCTAGAAGTTTGCTTTATCATTTGAAACATATTATTGGAAGTATAAGCTAGTTTTATTTTAAATCAAAGAATATTATGATGCTATTGAAAATAGCACTTTTCGTAGGAACAATTATCACTTGTCTGAAATAATAAGAACAATTTTATTTATTCAAAAAAACGTTTTCGCTGGCAATAAAGGAGCTTTAAACAAGTAAAGACGGATTAAGTTCATGCCGAATCTCATATACCCTGAATGGTATATAAGAATGGTTTCGGAAAAAAATAAACTCATTGCACCAAATTTCAGCCCAATTAGTTAAAATTTGAGGTTTTTGTGGCGTTACCAAATCAAATCTAGAGGGACCTTTGCAATATCAAAACAAAAATATTGAGAATGGCGATTTCTCCCCCTATAGCATCCCAACGAAGAAAACAATACCTATTTGAAAAAAATCATAAGTGTAGAAATTATTGCCCTTTCAATAGAAGTTAGAGAATTTTAACAATTATTCCATTTAAAATTTCTTCAAGTTCGACGTCTGTTTTTTTATGAATTCTAATCTTTATTTAATTGCAATATTTCAGAATTATCTTTGAGTTCCGTAATCAGGGATCATGCTTTTCAATTAATTAAATTTATAAATAATATACAACGATCCAGTATAAATCATAAGGTTTATATATAAATCATAAATCGGACGAGGCATATATATGAGAGCTATAACTAAAACTGAACCGATTTTTCTCAAATTGTAAACTACAGCTTCTATAGGGCTAAAGGGCCAAATCGGAAGAAACATGTATATGGGAGCTATATCTAAATCTGAACCGATTTCAACCAATTTCAATAGGATTCTTACTAGTTGTGAAAGACTCCTAACTGCAAAATTTCAGCATGATCAGAGTAAAATAGCGACCTGTCCTCAACATAAGATAGACAGACATGAATAAATTGACTCAAGTAGTGATTGTGAGTCAATAGGTATACTTTCAGGTGGGTCTAGCTGTTGTATTTCTAGGTTTTACAAACATCTGAAATGAAACAAACTTATAATACCCTGTACCCTGTAGGATATACAAATTATTTTTTTTTATATTTTTTACTAGCTGGACCCGGTCCACTTCGTTGCCCCAGACTTCAGATTTCCGATCCCGTCCATTTATCAAAACATGGCTCATGTAGAAAGGGACAGTAGGAATCTCGTTAATATATTCGTAGGTACAGACAGTAGGAATCACTTAAAACATGGGGTTATATGGGTGGACCCACGCCCCCTCAATCAAGAACTTATAAAGCCTATGTCACCCTCTAGGTTTATCTTAACATTCCCTGAAAATTTCATCAAAACGATCCAGCCGTTTTGGAGTCCATACGTAACATACACACATCCATTTATATATATGTATATCGTCGGCTTAATGCAATTTTGGTCCATACGCCATTTTTGTGTTTTTTGAGTTAGGAGTTGATAATATGGGTTCCAAATATGCTCTTTCAGAATCTGCAATCATTTTTTTCCTATCTCGCCTAGTTTTCGAGATATTGGTAGGGTAAATTTGTTTTACTCTGAATAACGGAACTAATTTCGATATTTTTGTTTTATGTCCCAATTTTTCTATCGCCCTATATTTTTCACTCAGTATTTTCGTTCTTTCGATCACAATATGTAAATTAGTGTCCTTCCATACCGACCCTTTTTGTGGTCCATGTAATACAAATACGAAAAAATATCAAAATAAAAGTGGATATGGACCAAAATGCCAAGTACAAAAATGTTTATAACTTGCTTATTTTTGGATGTAATTGCATAGAAATGCATGAGAATCATACAAACACTGTTAGGAACCATATGAAATAAAAAGTGTGCAACTCTTCAGTCCCGTTTTTACTCAAACAATAAATTGCGTTTTTCTCAGATCATACAAAATGGCGTATGGAACAAAATAGCATTGAGCCGACGATATATCTTTACCAAGTTCACTTCGTTGCCCCAGATTTAGATTTCCGATCCCGCCCATTTTTGAACCAATCACGAATACTCCCACCAAAAACATCTCCATTAAATAAGAACACACTCGCAAATAAATTGTGAAGATATCTCAATTTCAAAATTTGGCTTTGGCCCATTGGTCTGATCCCGCCCATTTTTGGACTAATCACTTAGACTGCCACCAGATACACTTAAACAGAATTACAGTACTATGGCTAACAAATTGTGCAAGATATCTCAATCTTAAAATTGGCTTATATGAAGGGAGCCACGCCCTTTGGTCTGATCCCGCTCATTTTTAGACCAATCACATAGACTTCCACCAGACACATATACACAATGTAACAGCACTCTCCCAAATAGATTGTGCAAGATTCCTCAATTTCAAAAGGTTGCTTACATGGGCTGGGCCACGCCCATTAATCCGATTCCGCCCAGTTTTGGACCAATCACGTAGATTACCACCAGATACATATGCACAAAATTACAGCCCCTCGCTAACAAATTGTGCAAGATATCTTAATTTCAAGATTTAGCTTATATAAGCGGGGCCACGTCCATTAGTTCGATCCCACCCATTTTTGGACCAATCACGTAGACTACCACCAGATACATATGCACAAAATTACAGCACTCTCGATAGGAAATTGTGCAATATATCTCAATTTCAAAATTTGGCTTATATGGGCGGGGCACGCCCTTTGGTCCGATCCCGGCTATTTTTGGAACAATCACGTTGACTACCACCAGATATATATGTACAAAATTACAGCACTCTCGCTAACATATTGTGAAAATATCTAAATTTCAAAATTTGACTTATATGGGCAGTGCCTACCACCAGATACATATGCACAAAATTACAGCACTCTCGATAGGAAATTGTGCAAGATATCTCAATTTCAAAATTTGGCTTATATGGGCGGGGCACGCCCTTTGGTCCGATCCCGGCTATTTTTGGAACAATCACGTAGACCACCACCAGATACATATGCACAAAATTACAGCACCCTCGCTACAAATTTGTGCAAGATATATTAATTTCAAAATTGGCATATATATATATGTACAAAATTACAGCACTTTCGCTAACAAATTGTCCAAGATATCTTAATTTTAAAATTTGTCTTATGTGGGCGGGGCCACGCCCACTTGATATATCGAAAATTCAAGTACCCTATTTTCACCCCGCCCCAGACATGTATATTCTGTGAAAATTTCAAGATCGGCCAAGCTGTTTAGATGTCTATACGGCACAAACAAACCAACAAACAAACAAACATTGCTCTTTATATATCGTCATCAGAAACGAAAAAGGGCGTAACAACAAGAAAAATTTAAATTAAGCGTTGAATTCATTAACGAAATTAAAAAGGGCCTAACAACAAATTATTTCATTTCTCATAGTTAAAAATTGTTATTTCACGCAATTTTCACAAAAAAGTTATAAATCATGTTTGTGTGAATTTATATATGCATCATTATGTTTAGGTATTATCCTGAAAACCTAGTTTTTATAACGAACATGTTTTTCATTTTACTTTGTTTTTTGCTTCTCCTGTAAAATTTTCAAATATGATGATATGCCCTTTCTCGTTTCTGATGACGATATATAGATGGTCTCTTTTCGTTCTAGAAAAAATTATTCTTTTGAAAAAAATATTTTTTTCTATTTGTTTTAACTACAGTTCCTATACTTCTGTTTCTACGTGAAAGTCATATTCCCAACATTTGTAGCCCTCATAATTGTATACCGGTTTGTCCGATCTTATACTTCGGAAAAAGTTTCGTTTTGCTATCATAAAATAGTATTCCTCAATGTACACAAGAAAAGTTTTTAGGTCTCGGACGCAAAAAAATTGCCGTTGCATAGTGTAACTACTTTAATACGTCAGTATACTCGTAGACAACTAAGTAAATGACAGTTAACTCCTAACTCAAAAAACACAAAAATGGCGTATGGACCAAAAAAGCATTAAGCCGACGATATGTTTGCGAAAATCGCCTACCACTCCCGGATGTGGTCAAACTAAACTGTCATGGAACGCAGTGTCAAAAAGTAATTCGAAGACCCTTGTGAAAGTCGAGAGGAACACTACAGCAATAGCCATAAGAAATCCACCACACAAGACATTAAATCACATATGGCGAGAATGGGGTGATATAATGTTGGTACCATACTTTTTTTCAGTGTTCTACATTTTCTCATAAAATAAATGAAATATTCACATCCTAGGAAATATTTAAATTCACAAGGATGCCGAAAACAAGGATAATATAGTACATATTTTGACACATCTTCAAGAAACACCATCCCCATCTGATTTCTTAACACCATTATACTTCAAGTTTCAACAGTTTAGGATGGAAACATTAGTTTATCCCTTTAACACGAAATATTGGCCAGAGACCTCATATAGTATATGTATACATTCCTTTATCTACGACGATTAAGCCATGTACGTTTTTCAGTCCGCTGTTCTAATAGCTCATTGTCCGATATAGCCCATTTTTACTCACAACTTACCTGCCGCTATAAAAAGCATCTGTTCCAAATTTCGGTCATCTAGCTCATTATTGTAGGTTGTAGTGGTTAAAACAGAGGGACATTGACTAATCGGCTTAGAATTTTACGACTATTATGTATTCATATACGAGTATACTAGCATTTCAAATTTGAGACGGGAAACTTTGGACATGTTTATATAGAAATATGAAGTCAAGACATACTATATATGTAAGGTAACATAATGAATGTGTATTTTAAAGTAAAATTTTTTAATTGATTTTTTGTGATTTGTATACCCTCCACTATAGGATTGGGGTATACTAACTTTGTCATTCCGTTTGCAACACCTTGAAATATTGATCTGCGACCCTATAAATAATATATACTTCTAATATATAATTCTAAGACGATTTAGCAATGTCTGTCTGTCTGTTGAAATCTCGCTACGGTCCGTAACAAATAGAGCTAGGTTGATCAAATTTGGTAGAAATACTTATTATAGTTGCAGGCCGTTTGGGGTTGCAAATGGGGTCATATCGGTCAATGTTTTGTTATAGCTCCCCTATAGAGGTCACTTTAAATATAGTTTTAAAGCCATAAAACCAAATTTTTAAAGCAATGTAGCTGAAACTCTGCGGTTCGTATTTTGTTGTAGTCTTCCTATAGAGGTCGTTACCAAATTTACTTATTTAAGCCATAAATACCACAATGTATATATATGCATTTTTGACGAAACTTTGCAGTTTGTATTTTATTTATACAAGAATTCATTATAGTAAATATTATTCAAATCGATTCATATTTTGTTATAGTTCCCCAATAGAGGTCGCTCCCAAATATGCTTATAGTTATGGTTCCCAAATAGAGGTCGCTCCCAAATATGCTTATAGTTATGGTTCCCAAATAGAGGTCACTCCAAAATACGTTTATTCGCATAAATACCACATTTTCTAGATGATTAGGATGTAATTTTGGAAGTTTGTGCTTCACATCTTCATAAATTCTTCAACGAACTTAACTAGATGTATTTTCACATAGGTCTGATATAGCTCTCACAATGAATATTAACCATATCAGTTTATGTTTTGATATAGTCTTCATATAGAGGTCGCTCTTAATCAATTTGGCTAAACTTTTTCTGAACAATTTGGCTAAACATTTTTAGAGTACTTTTTTATAAAACAAAAAATAACTACATATACAAAAATTTTAATTTAAAAATATTTTTATGTAAAATCTCTAAGACAAGTAAGCACAGAGGATCGTTTGAGGGTTACTTGGAAATATGTTCATATATCTCATATGTACGGTGACCATTAGTTCCATGAAGAAATAGTGTACACATTTTTATGATTTACTTTAACCCATTACTGACTAATGGGTTCTAAAATACCCATAAAACAGTGTTTACGTAGAACGCCGTATCTCGAAAGTGGTATGAGATATCACATCAGTTTTTTTAAGAACATTAAGCATATATTGGCTTATTTATTGCCTATACAGAGTGAAACGAAATTCTTAAAACTGACTGCTCCTTTTCAAGGTCAAAGATGAGGAATTTTCAAAAATAAAAAATGAATATACAAATAAAGCTACGTAGAAAATAAGAAAAATGGAAAATCAACGGAAAAATTGGTGGTCAGTTTACCTCTAGTATAATCTATTCATAAAAAAATACATAGAAAATCCCTCAACTCAGCCGGGTTCTGGTGACAATCTCCAAGAACCCGCATTGGGCGATTGGGTATTTAAATACCCAATGCAGATCTCGGATATGCTGAGAGTTACAAACTTGAAATTTTGCAAAACAACATCTATGACCCATATTAGCTTACAGATAAATTTAGAAAAATCGAAAAGTGGATTCTATTAGCAGTCTTTAATGGGTTTATTTCATTTCAAACAAAACAAACCTCATTTATTTTAGTACAGTAGAATCACGTTAATTCATAATCGCAAGGGACCTGCCATTTTTTACGAATTACGGGGGTTTTAGATTAAACAGGATTTCGATTTAACCCTTTCATGCTAACATATTTCAGTGAACATATATTTTTGCTCACATCAAGGAGAAAACTCGGAGTGCTGATTTGTCTGTTATAAGGAGTTGAATATTGGCAACAAGGATAACGAAATAGCTCCTGTATTGCAGATTTTTTTAAAAAAGGGTAAATCATCTTAAATATTATGATACAAAAATAACATTTTTAAAAAATTTCATAATATGATTTTGCAGTAGAAAATAAATAATGTCGCCTATAGGCAACATTGGGCATGAATGCTTTAAGGAGGTTAAAAAAATATACGAATTAAAGGGATTTTTCAATTTATTATTTTTGAACAAAAAAAATTACACTTTTAGCTTAAATATGTATGTACTCTAGGCCGGGTCGATTTGTGGGGAGGCAAAAAAAGTCGCCATTGCTCAGTGAAAATCGTATTCTAGGGATCAAAATAAGAAACTTTGACGAAGGAACCATACCTCTAAAACGAATTCTGATGTCCCGGAATTTGGGTCGAATAGGGGCAAATTTTGAAAAATCCCACTTTGACCCATTTAGAGTGCTCCAATCGAGTCCAAATGTATGACTGACCCCCACTAACTTTGGAGGCCCGACCCACCCATGCCAGTGGCACACCCCTGGAACCCCCTAGGGGTTCCATACATTTGACTCGATTGGAGCACTCTAAATGGGTCAAAGTGGGATTTTTTCCGCGACATCAGAATTCGTTTTAGAGGAATGGTTCCTTCGGCAAAGTTTCTTATTTTGATCCCTAGAATACGATTTTCACTGAGCAATGGGCGATTTTTAAATCGACCCGCCCTAATGTACTCGTATAAGTATAAATAAATGAGTTAAAAAATTTGACAGCACTAAAAACTAATGGCTATTGAGTTTCTGAAAAAGATGTTGCCTCGTCGACGTGAAATACTATAGTAAGTAGTTGCACCTTTTTAGTCGAAATAATATAGTCCCAATTTTCAAACATAAAAAACTAGTTACAGAAGGGGCAAAATAATTCTGCACTTTTAACAGAAATAAAATCACCATTAGTTTTAAAAAAATGTGTAATCTGTTATCGTTTAACACTCTTCTCTCGTATCTCGTCGACTGAAAATGGCCCTCCAGCAGGAATTTTACACTGGCACTGCGTAAACCATTAAACTAGAGACTTTTCTGTTTTGAAAAAAATACGAATTATCGAGGGGACCAAAATCTATGGAATTCTTACGAATTAACGCGATTTTTTCAAGGTACCGACAGTTTATTACAAATTACTGAGGATTTCATATTAACGGGATACGAATTTACTGGATTCTGCTGTAATTACATAGAAAGGAACTAAAAACAAGCAAGAAAGTTCAGTCGGGTAAACCGACTTATGACTTATCAATTTAAATTGCATTTAATAACATTAAAGTACAGGGTGGCTGATGAAAATTGCTACATTAAGAAACTCAAATAACTTTTTTTTTCAGTGTATGGAATTCAGTTTTCTCTTATTCATGTTAAAATAAATATAGCTTAATTAGTTTTAAAAATAATGGAACTTAAATGCCCCCCTGCTCGTTGATGCATGTGCGGCATCTTACCAAATAGTTGTTCATTACTGCTTGGAGAGTTGAGACGGGAATAGCCGCAATTGTTTCTCGAGTGGATTGCTTTAGTTCATTCAAATTTGTTGGTTTTGCTTTGCAGACAGGTGCAGTAAGGTCAGACGACTTGGGGGGCCAACGGAATGTGAAAAGACAGTTCAACATGTTTCCGTCCTCTTCCACCGTTTGAAGCATCTTCTGGCAAAATTCCAAGCGAATCGGGAAGTCTGATGAGTTCACTTTGTTGGCCATTTGAATTTTATATAGAATAACTCTAAATCTTTGTGCATAATTGACTGCAATGACTGTCTGCTTATACCCATTTGAGCAGATAAGGTTCTTGTCGAAACTCTTGGATTGTTTTGTATGACATCAGCTACAGCAGCGAATGTTTCCTCCGTCCGAACTGAAGAGTTTCGATGGTAAGGTCTTCTGTTGACTGTCACATGCTCGGAAAAATTGTTAACAAGTCTCTTTATGGTCTATCTGCCGCCAAACGTGCCCCTATATTCTCTTTGAACCGAAACTACGGATTTCAGTGCGTAATATCGGCGGACAATCTAAATTCTTATTTCAGTGTCCCAGTTATCCATTTTTGTTAAATCTAAAAATCAATCTGCAAAATAAAAAAAAAACAAGTAAGAAAGTTTCAGTCGGGTAAACCGACTAAGGTATACCCTCACTTTGTGAGTAATGTAATATTGAATATTACTCGAATTATTCTGTCAATTTGTGTGGGAGTTACCAGAAGGGGTTTATATAATACACCTTTTTTTCGCTGAACATTAGATACTTTAAATTCATTGCACTGTGCCGACTTATAAGCATTTATGTGCACTGGTATAAACGTTATGAGACATTAAATTGTGGTATGATTTGGGAATTTTGTGTGGGAGGTACAAAAAGGGGCGTGGCAAGAACGCCCATTTTTCACAGGGCTATAGACACTATAAAAACATTACACTGTAAAAAATATCAAGTATTTTTATACACTGGTTTTAATGTTATAAGCTGTTAACTTTTGGTGCAAAAAGGTACCTTTGTGTGGGAGGTACCAAAAGGGGCGTGGCAACAACACCCATTTTTCCCTGGAATGTAGGCAATATAAAAGCATAATACTGTACAAAATTTCAAGTATTTTTATACACTGTTATTAATGTTATAAGCTGTTAACTTTTGGTGCAAAATGGTGCATTTGTGTGGGAGGTACCAAAAGGGACGTGGCGACATCGCCCATTTTTCTCGAGTTGATAGCGACTAATAAGCTAATACTATGTGTGCAATTTCAAAAGATTCGAATAAGTAGTATAGCAGTTATTAAAGAATCAATATTTCACAACATTTTAACCCTTTGTGGGGGAGGTACTAGAAGGAGTGGACCAATATGGCCCATCTTCGAACTTAGCCGGAGATAGAAAAAAATATTACCACATACCAAATTTGAGGTCAATCGGTTACTCCTTTCGAGAGTTATCGTGCGCACCAGCCAGCAGACACACAGACAGACAGACAGACAGACAGACAGACAGACAGACGGACGGACATTGCTCATTCGACTTAAAATGACCCAAAACGGATTTCCTCCGAACATACTTGAGGTCTTAGGTCACTCCTTCGACGTGTTACACTTTTTTCCGTAGCAAATGATATATACCCTCGTCACACTAAAGTGAGGGTATAATTAGCCAGATTCATTAAATAGAAAAAAAGTTATTAAATTTTTTTTGGTTGCAGCTTTCATCAGCCACCCTGTATGTACCGGTATTAAAGTCGTAAGCCCTTAAGTTGTGCAAAATAGTCCATTTGTGTGGGAGGTACCAAAAGGGGCGTGCCAATATGGGACACTTTTCTTGGGACTCTAGGTACTATAAAAGCATTACACTGTACACAATTTCAAGTATTTGTATACACTGGTATTAAAGTTATAAGCTTTTAACTTTTGGTGCAAAATGGTCCATTTGCATGGGAGGTACCAAAACGGTCGCGCCAATAACGTCCATTTTTATCCCCTCGTCTTAGAGAGGAGGGTATATATCATTTGCTACGAGCCAAAAGTGTAACACATCGAAGGAGTGACCTAAGACCCTAAGTATGTTCGGCGGATATCCGTTTTGGGTCATTTTAAGTTGAATGAGCAATGTCCGTCCGTCTGTCTGTCGGTCTATCTGTCTGCTGGCTGGTGCGCACGATAACTCTCGAAAGGAGTAACCGATTTACTTCAAATTTGGTATTTGGTAATATTTTCTTCTATCTCCGGCTAAGTTCAAAGATGGGCTATATTGGTCCACTCCTTCGAGTACCTCCCCCACAAAGATGTTAATATTGATCATTATCGACAAAGCTGCATTAAAAATCTATTTAAAAAAAATGTTTCTTATAAAATTTATGTATTTACAAATTATTTTTGTTCACACGGCGTTAATTGCGCTTACAACGTTATTCGCGATTATGCTTCATTTATCTATCGAAAGTATTTTTTGTAAAACACTAGTTCTTTTCGGTAAAAATGTTTTAAATTTAGAACAATTCTATGCGTTAAAAATGTTTTAAATTCAGAACAGTCCATTTACAAACTTTATTTTATAATTAACAGTGATTCTAAAGTTTGGATGTTCATTTGAGATTATTATGAAGTCCAAATATTGTTAGATATTGAAAATCCGTTTCCATTGGTGCATTTGACGCAGGTATATCAAATGAAAATCTACTAATTTCAAAAAGTTCTATAAGGTATATTTTCATTTCTAATCATTTCAATCCACCCCATTTTTTCAATCCAATATTTTTTAGTATTAATTTAAAATTTTTGACCACGACACACCAACTCAATTCAAAAGCAAATGTGCACTCTGTTGTCTGCTAAGATATACATATAAGAGAGTTGCACCGTACACCGGATCGTATGAGGGTTATTTAGAAATATGTGCAAATACCTCATACGCGCCATTGACCCAGAATATGTGCATGTACGATGCATATATAGCGCTTGGATGCAATAACGAAATACTTATACCGGTATATAAGGGGTAACCAACCGTTTCTTTGGTATATTCTTGATTCAAAAAATTGGAATCTTACACATTTCATAAGTGAGGATTCTACAGAGCTTTGATTGAAAATAGGGATATATGTGTGCATGGGCACTGAACCGAGTTTCTTCAAATTTTACTATGTTAGTTCCATCCTAAATAAAACTCACCAAAGAAATGAGGGCCTAGACTAGTAGCCTGCTGCCCTCTTGCGACACCGGGGCACAGAAGTTGAATGCGTTCTATTGAATCCTCATCCTCTTAGTCTTCACAAATTCTGTAAAAGTCATTTCACAAGACCTGCAATATCTCTCCGTGCAGTCCAATAAGACAGCGACACGATAAGTGGGAGGTTCAGTTGCGACAACGAAAACAGCGTTTCTGCGTTTAGAGTTAAGCCAGCGCCACAAAAGCTTGAAATGACTGCAATTAAGTTTAGAGTTAAGCCAGCGCCACAAAAGCTTGAAATGACTGCAATTTTCTGCCATTTCTTGACATAAGGGTGGTACCGCAAAAGAAGAGGTTGATGGTCGCTAGTTACTAGCTAGTTAAGATAGTTGTTACTTTTGAAAGTTTATCTGCTTTGTAGTTTCCTGGTTTGATTGTTTATAGAACTATTCTGCCATCTCTCTAAGAGATCTGTGACAATCGATGATATTTGTTGATCTCCAGGGACTTTATTGCAGCCTGACTATCAGATACAATTTTTATACCGACTTAAGAATGAACAATAATTTTTAGCCGTCCTTCTACGCTTATAATAATTTGCTAAATACTGAAAAGACCTGCAGATATTCTGCAAATGATAACTCTAGTTCTGTAGAAAAGACACACAGCCGACTGGTTGTTACAACCATTGTAACGGACAAAATGTTATTTTATCCGCACATAGCCATTTATTACCACTGTGCATTGGCATTCTCTCTAAGTTAGCCACTACGACCCCCATTGACGTCATCAAACGCAATAGCAAAAGCATCCACCATCACCACTGTGCTAAGCCATCACAGCGAACACACGCACGCACTCACACACAACCATTGACAGCCACAGGCACTCAGAATGAATATATGGCTATGCTTATACTTTCTTGTTTCGGGTGTAACATGAAAGTAAATTAAAATACACGCTGTGCATATAGTTCTCGTTGACTCTGTATAGTCAGTGGTATAAGGTGTTGACGTTTTTCAGTCAATGGTGTGGATCAACGGAGCTACCAACCGAGTTGAACGACAAGTGGCATAGTCCGCAGTCCGAATACTTAACCCGAAGCAACAGAGATCCGCCCCAATAGTCCTCTTCAGGGCTAGTAGTAGTAGAACAGTACTCTTCAGGACTAGTAGTTGTAGAACGGTCCTTTTCAGGGCTTTAACGCGGTTCGCCCGCTTACGCGATTCGCTCGCTTACAAGGTCCGCCCTCTTACGCGGTAAGACTGCACACGTGGTCAGCCCGCTTACGCGGTTCGCCCGCTTACACGGTTCGCCCGCATAAGCGGTTCGCTCGCTTACGAGGTTCGCCCTCTTACACGGTTCGCCCGCTTACGCGATTCGCTCGCTCACGAGGTTCGCCCTCTTACGCGGTAAGACTGCACACGTAGTCAGCCCGCTTACGCGATTAGCTAGCTTACGAGGTTCGCCCTCTTACGCGGTTCGCCCGCTTACGCGATTAGCTCGCATACGAGGTTCGCCCTCTTACGCGGTTCGCCCGCTTACGCGATTCGCCCGCTTACGTGATTCGCTCGCTTACGCGATTTGCCCGCTTACGCGATTCGCCCGCTTCTCTATTAACTGTCATTATGCCACTTCTCACTAAATAAAATCTGTTCCATTCGCAGGTTGCCGTCGAAGATCAATCCTACTCCACTATACCGAGGACCAAGTCCAGGCCGCATAATCCGCCAACCGCCTGTGCGTCAGAACTGGGTCATTTACCGAAATCCAAGACGACACGCCGCATAATCCGCCAACCGCCTGTTCGTCATAAAATTAACACACCGCATAATCCGACAACAGCCAGTACGTCGGGTCATCTACCGCCACCGAAACCCGCCACGCGCCTTTGTGGGGCGTCCATCAAGCATCTGTATGAGGCGTCCGTCAAGCGCCACGATAATTTACATACCACCGTCTTATTGAAGTATAGTCTTCCCTACAATATTCATCAACCATTATTCTGCAATCTACATCTGGAACAGGTAAAACCAACGCACTAGAGACGTGTACCCATACTCCTGCGTATAGAGCGAAACTCCGTTCATGCAACGAACAATCCTATATAGACCGACACATTATTTGAATAAAATAAAATATTACTTGTTGTACAAAGAAACACGATAAATAAAACCTGAATTTCGTTGCCCTAAAAAGGGAAAATAGTGTGTTCTTATTTAAGGTTTTTGTGGGTCCTTGAATTGATCCTGGAGGCGGCTGAACTACCTCAGCCTATGAATAAAACCCCGTTACACCATGTTTGGTTCAGCATATTGTGTTGCTATAATATCTAACGGTATTAGTTGTATTAGGTAGAACTTTTAGAAGACAAATAAATCCTCTATTGTTTCATGTACGAAATATTGATAAATAATTTCGTATTCATTTTTGGGGTTTTTAACGAGAAATTATTTCATAGAGTCTATGTTTTGGAATAGACCCATCCCGCAAATAATATTACTGTCAGATTTGAAAAAAAATCAAGAAGCCATATTTTGCAATAGCTTCGGTTAAAATTTTACTTGTCTATAACCATTCATATAGAAACTGAAGAACCTATTAACATGGGCCGATACAAAATACCCCTCTCATAGCAAAAAACTTGAAAAAAATTATTCTATTGCAAAAATATTTACACAAATTTCTCAGAATAAATGCTGGTGCTGTAAATGTTCATCAACCGAAAAAATATGTTTTATAATGTTTAAATTTTAAATATTTCTATCTGATTTTAACCACTGTATGTGAGCGTGTTTTTTGCTTGAATAGATTGGAAACTAAATTGTCTCGTAAAGACAGCCACCAGCCCACGTATTATGAACAGCGAAACAACCAAAATATTGCTCCCCAAGGACTTGTATTCATTACCGTTGTCTAACAAAAAAGTCTTGCAAACATTTCCGTGGTGGTAGTATAACAAAAACGGAAGTCTATGTCTGTGAGTCGTTGCTTTCGTTCAATACCGATAACTTTATCGAAATATGAGTAATAGTAATCTAAGTATTACAACGTACTTTTTACATACAGTCATGGACATAAGTAGAAACACAATAGCCAACATTTACATAGTTTGAGCCGCGGGTTAATAGTAGAGTGTGGAAATACCAGCAACAAACTATATTAAAAACTACTTTTTAAAGGAAAAAATGCTTTACACTACACACTAAAATAAGAAATAATTCGAGATCTTACTATATCAATATAATATGCAATAATATTTAATACCTGGAATGGTGCACTAAAACGAATCTTGGAAAAAATTTAACAAAAATATACCTCACCATTTATACCTTTCAGTAACGTTGTGGAGTTCAGCATTATACGTCTGCCCTTAAGATTTAACAGTCTTATCAAGCTCAACTTACTAGTGTAGGATGTCAGTATAAAATCCCGCAGATGTCTCAAAGCGAATAATAGCAAGTAAGAAAGTTCAGTCGGGTAAACCGACTTATAAATCCCCTCATCTTGAGTCCCAAAAAATTTAGTAAATATATTTATTTTGTTGTTTTAATTAAATTATTATCAATTTGAATTGCATTTAATAACTTTAAAGTATGTACTGGTATTAATGTTAAAAGCTGTTTACATTTGTTACAAAATGGTCCATTTGTGTGGGAGGTGCCAATAGGGGCGTCCCAATAAGTCACTTTTCTCTGGACTCTAGGTACTGTAAAATCATTACATTGTTCAAAATTTCAAGTATTAATATACATTAGTATTAATGTTATAAGCTGTTAACTTCTGGTGTAAAATAGACCATTTGTGTGGGAGGTACCAAAAGCTGCGTGACAATTACAGCCACTTTTCTCTAGACTCTTGGTACTATAAAAGCACATCACTGTACGAAATTTCAAGTATTTGTATGCACCAGTATTAAAGTTCAAAGCTGTTATCATTAGGTACAAAACGGTCAATTTGTGCGGGAGGTACCAAAAGTGGCGTGCCAATAACGTCCATTTTTCTCTGGACTCTAGGTACTATAAAAGCATTACACAATACAAAGTTTAAATTATTTGCATGCACTGGTATTAAAGTTATAAGCTGGTAACTTTTGGTACACAATGGTCCAATTGTGTGGGAGGTACCAAAAGAAGCGTGGCAGTAATGTCCATTTTCTCGAGGTAATAGTGATTAATAAACTAATACTATACGTTGAATTTCAGAGGATTCAAATAAGTAATATAAAAGTTATTAAATAATCAATATTTCACTAAATGATTCCCCTTTGTGGGGGAGGTACTGGAAGAGAGGACCGATATTGCCCATCTTCGAACATAGCCGGAGATAGAAGAAAATATTACCACATACCAAATTTGAAGTCAATTGATTACTCCTTTCTAGAGTTATCGTGCGCACCAGCCAGCATACAGACAGACGGACGGACATTGCTCATTCTACTTAAAATGCCCCAAAACGGATATCCGCCGAACATACTTAGGGTCTTAGGTCACTCCTTCGATATGTTACACTTTTGGCTCGTAGCAAATGATATGTACCCTCCTCTCTAAGGTGAGGGGATACAAATTGTTTTTGAACCGATTCGATCTTATAGACCTAAGTCACACACTACAGATCCATATTCTAGAATATGTCTAACAAGAGATGTATTCAACTGCTTTGTTACAAATGGATCTGATAATTCTGTCGCCCATCGTTCAGTGAAACAAAGAAAATAATAAGTCTTGTTCACCATTGTAAATACACTACAACATTTTTGTCGGGATGGGATGTACATACAATTTTCTGGTGTATTTCAATCAGAAAAAAAGTTAACCCTGGAGCTAGTTAAAATGAACTAAACTGTAGAAATATTGAAATTCGTATGACGCTAAATCTAGTTTTACCTATATATATCGAGTTTACACATTTCCTCACAATTATGAAATAATTTGATCATATTTCTAGTTAACTCTTAATTCCTGTGAGTAACTACTGAAATTAAAATACTGAAAATTAACTCAACACAAGCAAATTCTGACTTGAAATTGTAAGAATTTGGAATATATGTTTCTTTTTGCAAGTAAATTTGTTCTCAAATTTAAGAAAATTTTATTAAATTACTGCAAAAAGTAATAAAATATAAATTTTTCTTGGATTTTTCTAGTCCTTGAAACATTTATTTGATTTTTGTCTGCCTTTCCGGCTCCTCTAACTAATCTGCTGAAATCTCTTGCCTCTCCTTCTTGGGTGACTCTCTTTTTATACCCCCACTTTAGTGTGACGAGAGTATATATAATTTGCTGCGGGCCAAAAGTGTAACACATCGAAGGAGTGACCTAAGATTTTAAGTAATTTGAGCAATGTCCGTCCGTCCGTCTGTCTGTCTGCTGGCTGGTGCGCACGATAACTCTCGAAAGAAGCAACCGATTGACTTCAAATTTGGTACGTGGTAATATTTTTCTCTTTCTCTGGTCAAGTTCGAAGATGGGCCATATTGGTCCACTCCTTCTGGTACTTCCCTCACAAAGGGTTAACATTTAGTGAAATATTGATTCGCTAATAACTTCTATAGAACTCATTCAAATCTTCTGAAATTCCACACATAGTATTAGTTTATTAGTAATTATAACCTTGAGAAAAATGGTCGAAGTGGCACCGCCACTTAAATATTCGAAATAAATTTACGAATATTTTTGGGACAGATGGTGAGGATATTCGTAAGTAGTTTTACCCGACTGAACTTTGTCACTGGAGTTTACTTTTGGTTTCAAATTCATAGAAACGATTTAAGGGTTATCGATCGTTTTTAGTTAGAATTTCCTCAAACTCCCGTTTATCCACTATTAGTTCATAATTTCCTTATCTCTAGGTTGGGCATCCGCCGCATGTGTCTGAATTTAATTAAATCTTTTGTTTCAAGAAATATTATTTTAGTAAACATAAGCTCTTATTTTTACTTAAGGAACTAGTCTGCATATAATCAAAACGAGTAAAACCTACTCATACTTCGCAGTTTTAAGAACAAATCAAAGGCCTGTTTCTGTATTTCTAACGAAAGTCTCTGCGAATGAAACCCAGTAACTCACTTTCGTCAGGAATTTGGTTTCTCTAAGGTTCGTTCGTTCGCCTGGTCTTACGTCAATGACGTTAGCAATTTACCAATGAAAAATAATGTAATTGTCAGATCAATAATTTCGCAACTTCCGGCTTAAAAAAGCACACATTTTTGTATGGTCGACCGTAGCAAATATACCTCCATACTCTTTACACTAGCGGTGGCCAATAAATCGACCCTGGGTGGGTCAGCTGAGCTGAACCAAGACTCTCATTTCTTCCTTTCTCCCTCTCTCCCTCTCTCACGTCTCTCTCATTGTGCACTGATAATCTCAGCGAGCTGTCAATGTCGACTCCTTTATTCTTAAATATGTATACAATTTTATTATTATTTTATTGTTTTTACCATATTCATATCTACTTATTTTAGCTTTTAATAATGTTTTTTGTCATTGTTACTATCAGTCGACAAATAAAATTAAGTGACTCGATCTGACATTTGTGACGCCCTGATGACAGCAAAGAGAGATAGAGAAACCAAAATTTACACTGAAATGATTACGTTTTCGTACTAATTTCATTATCGTACTTGTCGTTATGGTGGTAGTCAGTGAAACCCATATCAGCTGTTTCTCGTCTGGCAGGCGAACGAAAGCAAATTTTTAAGTTACAAAAACATGCTGCAAATCAATATGAGTTAAAATATTGAACTAGATTGGAGTATGCATTTTACTAACGTTTAGGAAAACAAATTTTTTGAGCGTTAGAATCCTAAACACGAACATTTAAAAAAATATGTTCCACAAAAGGGAGGAGTTTTTTGAAATTCTCTTACTTCTATGTATAAATACAAAAATTTTCTCAAGTTGGGTTTATTTTCTTCATTAGGATTCTGACTATAGAAAAGTTTAATAAAATATATGTTTGCGATTTTTTTACAAAATAATTTGTCTTGGAGTTTATGATTTCGGCAATGATTTCGAGCCAAAGATAATCAAACGGTTTTAAAATTATAATGTTTCATAGCTAATTTATAGACACGAAAAATTCTTGTTTTGAGGATGCATTTCATAGAATTAAGTACTATGCGTAATAAAACTAATTAAGTTTGGCTTCACGATATGTTATATCGGGTTTTTCAATAAGGACATAACATTAACTTTGCCATAGCCCAATCGGAGAAGTTTCGTCGTTTCAAATGATCAAGTGGATTTAGTTCTTGAGTCAGTTTGATCTTATAAGGATGAAGGCAAAGATCTTTCCGCAAAATACGCCACAGTGTGGTTTGAGAAATGCCCAATTCCTGAGAACGACGTAGAATTAACTGATTTGGCTCATTTTGAACGGATACACTTACGGCTGCGATATTTTCGATGAAATTGATGAAAATGTTGACTTCGACTAAGGGGCCGTTCAAGTATTACGTAAGCAGATTTATTGCAATTATTTACCCCCCCCCCCCTCCCCCTTGTCATCAAAAGTAAGCAAAGCTCTTATCCCCCCCCATGCTTACGTAAACATTGTTATATGCATTTTTCATTTAATGTATTCTATTTTTGTTATTCATTCATGAGCAGCAGTTAAAATTCTAGAAATAAGAAAATAGGCTTAGGATAGAGGACTTTAACGCACATAATATTAATTTAAACAAACTTTATTGATACGGTATTCAACATAGAGTAAAGTACAAATATTATAATCTTATTAAGTAATATTACGAACTAAACAAAATTCTTTTAAATTTTTGGTGTACATATTAATTCCAATTAACAGTCTTCAGTCCATGACACCCGAATCCATGATTCTAAGTTTTCGATGACATTGGATGTTTGCTGCTCAATGTTGTGTGTCTGCTCACTTTCATTCGATTTTGGAATGTCTACGCCGTTTTCATCGAGCCATTCAACATCTTGGTGCTCTAAATTTTGAATAATGCACATCAGTTCATTAGCACGACGAGCAGCCACTCTTAAAGGCCTAACTTTCATATCAGTGTGCGTGTTTACTTTTTTATGGATCTTCTCGATGTGACGATTTAGTGACTTGACGGAAGTATGATAAAGACCACACGTTTTGCATGTTCGACTTAATAGCTTCAATTTTACCGTCGGACAAAAATAATCGTATGGCATTTGTAGGAAATCTTTGAGTGAAGAATTTAAGCGTAGAGCTAAATTGACTGGAAGATTGAGAAATTGCCCTCCATCATCAAAAACCAAGTCATCAACTGTTTGTTTTACTTTTACTGGTGGTGGAAGAAACCTGTTGTCTAGTAATCTAAATAGGCCACTTCTTGGACGACAGCATTCTATGTTTCTACATTTTACAATTTGAAGTAAGTATTGGCTTTCACGCACATGTTCTGAATACCATTCAATATCTGGCAAATCAGGCAGATCTTGTTCGCCCGGCCCAACATATTGTGCAGTAACATGATAGCCATCAATTTCCATTGAACTCCATATCTCAGCTAACACATTTCCTGCAAACTCGAAATTGGATCTTTCTAAATGTTCATTAATTGTAACACCACGTGCATCCAAATGTGACCCAAAATGGTCTTGAGGCAATATCAAACCAGCCAGTTCCCGACTAAGAGGAGCCATTCTGCGCTCTACTCTGTTATACGCACTTCTGCCAGGAGCATTGGTAGCTAAAAACAATGCATCGAGATCATGTCGCTTAAAGTGTTTAATAGCAAACCCTATAACTTTTGTATAACGCGGATTTTCATCTGGCCCTCCATCAACCGTCATGATTACTACTGGTTTTACCAACCCATGGTCAGTTTTAGCTAATGCTTGAAACTCTTCAAGTTCGAGAAGCGTCTCGAAATCATGAACATGAGTATTTGCAGTAGATGAACTATGCTTTCCACTTCGAATAGCGATGTATGTTGGTCCAGAATATCCAACGGCTTGCGGTTGTCCTAGCATACTGGAAGTGATTTTGATACCAGCATAAACTGATGGTATTAATTTATGCCGCTCAGCGATTACCCAGTCGTGATCAGGCAATTTGATTCTATATTCCATGTGCATTAGAAGAGGTGCTTGCTTATTTGCCGCAGTTACACCAATAGGGACCCGAGCTTTATCATCTTGAGATATGAAAAATACTTGATCTGGTCCAAGTATGGATGCTATGTTGTCCAAATAATGGATTGATGTTTCAGCGAAATTGCTATCTAAGTGGCTTTTGTGCTGATCAGTCTGAGCCCGAGTGAGCTTTACAGGGACTGTCGATACATGTTCGTCCCTCTGCAGAATTAGATTTTCTGGGAATCAAACGAAGATATGTCCCACTTCGACTAATGTCAAATCCTATTTTTCGTAATTCTTGTGTTAATTCGTCAAGAGTTTTTACACTGCGAATATATTCTGTTCGTCTTCTATCATCTGCTGCACTGCCAAATAAAGCAATATCCGCAATTGTTTTCAATAATAATGGTTGATCATTTTCTAGGCTAGGCCGTCCCACTGAATCCCTCATGGATAGTTTTTTTTTTATTTCTGGATTTGCATGAGAAATATCTTCTAACTTTCTTTTCATACCATCTCTGTGTTTCTTCTGGGCAACTTCGTTTTGAATCTTCCTGTTTAAAGACATTTTCGCTGTTTTTAATTCTTCGCGCAACTTATTGATTTGTTTATCAACTTCAACACGGCTTGGCATACTATCTCTGGCAGAATACAAAGCATTCAGATTTTTTTCGAGTAGAGCAATCTTATTTTTCATAGCTTCCTGCGAAGGTTTTGCTCTCGGCTGTTTATCTGTATTTTCTGTGTTTTCGCATTGCTGTTGTGATTCCACTCCGGGGTTTATGTCGTCTTTTTGTTCTTTAGAATTTGAAGCTGGCTGTATAATTTGTGGTTTTTCTGCAGGCTTACAGGTATTCGTTGCCTAAAAATTAAAACATTTTATAGGTACTGCTAATGTTTGTCTTATTAATACATACACACTATAGTGAATACATTTAATATTCACCCCTATCGTGAATAAAATTCCATGTGAAAAGTTTTGCTCCCCAGAAAAATTGAAGGGATATAATCAAAATGGAAAGTGAAAATAATTCCACTTGAATAGACTTTTAAGACGAGTAGTTATCATTTTCTTCATTGCAAATCTCTTTAACGCAGAATAATATACCTATAGACTTCAATTTCTACTTTGTATTTTCTAGGGATCAAAACATTTCACGTGAAATTTTTTCTGCGATAGGGGTGATTGTTTAATTTACATTAACTTCATCACTCACCTTGGAAAAAAATCGTAGTAGATTGGATTTATTCTTAGTCGCTGCTTGCAATTCTTCTTCAATTCTCTTAGAGACAATAATATCAAGTTCCTTGTCCGATTTTGCTTGTAACTTATAATTACGCCACACTTCGTTAACTAACTTCTGTACTTTTTGTAGTTTTGTATTTGTATGAGATTTTTTAAAACTTTCAAACAATTGTTGGTATAACTTGGATTTGTCTATTTGAAACGACATCTTAAACAATTCCACTTTGGCGAAAGTGGATCAACGGTAACACAAATATTTACTTGCTTTGCTTTGCTTACACAACGTCAAATCGTCAATCGTACCGAAACGAAACTGATTGAAGAAATTCTAAGCGAGTACCTAAATGTACTCATTATTTATGGGAATCCCCGAATATGGGTTTTGTTTTCGAGCATAGACATTGTGTTGGTTGCCATATGTGTAAAAAAGTAAATAACTACTGCTGAAGTAATCACAATCTGTGTGGGTTATCATATGTGGAAAAAAGTAAAGAACTACTGCTGACGTAATCACCATCTCCAACACACCCCCCCCCCCCCCATGTCATCAAAAATAAGCAAAGCAAAGACCCCCCCACCCCCCTATAGTGCTTACGTAATACTTGAACGGCCCCTAATGTTTTGACACTGAAAGATCAATAAAAATGTTTGAGGGTGCGTTGACATTAAGATACAAAATTGTTACGTTCCTATTAGAAAACCCTACACAATACTTTCATTTGAAACGTTTCACAGACAAAGGCCTTATGGGTGCCGCGTTTGCTCATAATCAAGACAATACGCCAGTTCTCACATCCACTATTGCGATGCCAAAATCACTGAATTAAATTTCTAATTGCTTCCTTATTCATGGGATTTGGCTTCCTCGGATTATTTTTTATTTACAAACTTGAAAAAAAAAAAGATTTGCCAGCAATGAAGAGGTGGAAGTTGCGTTGAATAGGAATTTTCAGAAGCTAGACAGTTCTTACTACAAATATGGTATCGAAGCTATTGAAAATGGCGGAAAATGTTTATCGAGCTAGAAGGGGATTATGTTGACAAATAAAGAAAAAAATTTCAAATTTGTTGTGTTTTCTTCGTTAGGTCGTTTTTATTCAAATCAATATTTTAGTTGTAAATATTTTGAAATATTTGACTTTTGACCTTGTTTAAACGATTTATATACGAAGAAGTAATACAATAAGAAAACGTTAAAATAAGAGAAATTTTCAATCTTTAACATAACAGGTGGCGCAAAAGTAATCCTCCTATCAGAAAATGCTATAAATTTTGCGATGCCCCTAATGTCAGTTCTGTTTTGACATTTGTGTAGTAAACACATGCGAAATACACGTTAATAAACAATGTTACGCTACACTGCTCCAGAACGCGGAATATTGCTGACTATTTATTTGACCATTTATTCGAAAGGTTACTTTTGCGCCACCTGCTATAATACTCACGTTGAATTTTGCACTCATCTATGACATAAATACTGCTAAAAACCCGTTTATAAAATTGTTTTACTAAAAGAATTAAAAAATATATTTATATACGAAATTATTAATGATTAATAAAAAATTTCCATATTGCCAAAAACAATTTTAGAATTCTGTACTATTTAAGTGCTGTTAACAGTTATTTGTATTAAATATATACTTTCAATTAAAATAAATGTGTTTTGTTAATTTTTTAATTGTTAATTTCAGGATTATTATATTAAGTTTCATGTATCTAAAAATTTCCTTATTGTCTCCTTCAGTATTACAAAACCCGTTATTTGCAATTTTTTTTATAAATGTATAAACTTCACCATAAACAACACACAGCCAAAATAACTAAGCCGCACACTCTCCATCACTAGACCTCGGTTTTTTGCATATTTTTAATTTCCATTTATACTTTTTGTAATGCAGATATGAAAAATGTTAGTGGATGTCGAAAATATGCAAAAAAAAACGTCTAACTGCAAAGTTTAGTTCCAATCATTGAAAAAATAGAAATATTCTAAAATCCGAGGTCTACTTATCACCGAGATCGATGGAGACGGCGACGTCGAGATAGCTTTAATACATACATACACACTATGGTTTAGGTTTAGGTTAGGGTGGCAGCCGTATTTTTTTACAAGCTCACATAGGGACCTAGTGTTACCACGGGCTGAAATGCCTCTCATCGAAACCAACCTGTTTGATATATAAATTTATCGATAGTACGAATATCAGTACTGGAAAGATCTGTTAGGCTGCCTAGAAAAGCCGACCACAGTATGTCCAGTCGTCGTTTACTCAGAGCGGGGCAGTCGCAAAGCAAGTGCTCAATGCTCTCCACTTCTTCCTCATCTCCACAGCTGCGGCAGAAGTCATTGAAGTCAATACCGAATCTTTTGGCGTGTTCGCCGATCAAGCAGTGTCCCGTCAGAACCTGTACTAACGTAGAAAATCGTTTCCTCTCTAGTGCGAGGAGATATTTTGACCTTCTCAGGTCATACCTTGGCCAGATTTGTCTAGCTACCCTGCAGGTGCCGATTTCTGTCCATCTTTCGAGAGATCTGCGGCAGTCGAGGGCTGTTTGTGAATTTAGGGATGTTGCCTCCAGAGAATTGATGGCAGCCTGGCTGTCCGAGTAAATGACAACGCCAGTGTTGGTTACTATGTTGCGACTCAGCCACTTGGCGACTTCCCACATTGCCATTATTTCGGCTTGATAGACACTGCAGGTATCTGGTAGTCTGTGAGCTATATCCAGACTAAGTTCTTCACAGTGTACTCCGAAACCAACCTTTTCATCAAGCTTCGAACCATCCGTGTAAAAGTGGAGATGGCGGGAATCATAGTGATGTAATTTCTCTCGAAGGTGTACACAGTTGGTATATAGTCCACGCGGTCGGTTACCATAGCACTACACTTTGATATCCTCATGTGAGCATAGTTCTTGTACCTCCATATTGATAGGCAGTTTAATCTTATTGCCGCTTTGGTTGCAACTTCTCTCGCCACAATATTAATCGGCAGTATATGGAGTAGGGCCTGTAGAGACTCGGTCGCTGTGGTCCTTAAGGCTCCGCTTATGCTCAGGCAGGCAGTTCTCTGAACCTTTGTTAGTAAGTTGGTAATGGTTAGTTTGTCAGTTGCCGTCCACCATACCGCTATATATATCCAGTGGACGATTTTAGGAGAGAGTCCCCACCGCGACCCTACAGCCTTTTTGCAGGAATATAAGGCGACGTTGGCCTTCCTTACACGTTCCAATACGTTAAGTCTAAATAACATTTTCCTATCTAGAATTATTCCTAAAAATTTTGCACTTTCAGAAAAGACTAGATCTGTTCCATTCAGAAAAGACTAGATCTGTTCTAGGTGGAGGGTCCACATGTGGGACATTATTCATCCTAGTAAAGATAACCAATTCTGTCTTGTTGGGGTTAACGCCCAAACCGCTGCTTCTGGCCCATCTAGCCAACTTGTTCAGAGCCCCCTGTAGGATGTCTCTGAGGACGTTTACGAATTTGCCACTCACTCCGATTGCCACGTCGTCCGCATATGCCACGACCTTGCAGCCACAACGTTCTAGATCTAGCAGGATTTCATTCACCGCTAGGTTCCAAATTAGTGGAGACAGTACTCCTCCTTGCGGGGTCCCTCTGTTTACATACCTTGTTAGAGTTGTGGACCCTAGACATGCTGTTATGCGTCTTCTGGTGAGCAGACTTTGAATTAGTCTAATCAAACTAGTGTTAACTTTTAGATGTGAGAGTGCCGCAATTACCGCATCGGAATGAATGTTGTTAAAAGCCCCTTCTATGTCAAGAAATGCCACCATGGTGAATTCCTTGAAATGCAGGGACGATTCGATAGTGCTCACAAGTTCGTTCAGGGCTGATTCTGTAGACTTCCCTATATTGTAAGCATGTTGGTTCCCCGACAGGAGTTTTGTATCCAGGTTTTCCCTAATGAAATGATCTAAAAGTCTTTCCAGACCTTTCAATAGGAAGGAGGATAGGCTAATTGGTCTGAAGTCTTTTGGTCTAGTGTGTGATATCTTTTCAGCTTTAGGTATGAATACCACTTTGGTATCCCTCCATCGATTCGGGACGTATGAAAGCCTGATACAGCCTACATAAATTTTCTCCAGCCACGGGATAATGTACGTTAACATTTTCTGTATTTCTGCTGGAGTGATGCCATCTGGTCCAGGTGACTTGAAGGGCTCAAAGCTATTAATAGCCCAGCTTATTCTGGATCTCTCGGTCAACAAGCTAGCGACGCTCGCAGTCCACTCGCACACTTGTTGGTCCTGCTGATCCTCGGGTTCTGTACATTGAGCGACTGCTCGCCTAGCGGCGTCGGAGACCTTTTCCACTTCACCACAGAAGGTATACCAAGAGCGCCTTTGCGCCTTTCTAAGCTCCTTCTTATAGATCTTGAGTTGCTCTTTATAAGCATCCCAATCATTAGCGACCCCAGTAGATTTAGCCTTATTGAATAGCTTGTTGCAGGTCTTTTTCATAGCCGTTAGCTCAGAAGTCCACCATTGGGGTTTAGTTTTACCCTTGTACCTTGTTTTTGGACAGGCTTCTTCAAGGGATCTATTGAATGATATGGTGATATGATCGACCAGATTATCCAGACCGGCTTTGTCATTCGGTTCGTACAGAAGTTTAAAGTTGAGGACTTTCTTGAAATTCTTCTCATACAGATGCCACTTTGTCTTCCTTAGATTTCTGTGGACGGCGGGTTTAGGCGCTTTTTCCGCGAGTTTGAACTCAATATAATGGTGATCTGAGAATGAGTGGTCGTCCAGTACATTCCACCCAATAATTTTGTCTGACAGCCGGTCAGTAGCAAACGTTAAGTCGAGTACTTCTTGTCTGTCTTTAATTGTGAAGGTCGGTTTATTACCTATGTTACAAATACTAAGGTTGGTAGTTAGAATAAAGTCAAGAAGCGAATCACCCCTATTGTTTATATCCGTACTACCCCAGATAGTATGATGAGCGTTCGTGTCTGCGCCAATAATCAGATCGAGCTCGTCAGACGTTGCTTCTTCTACTATTTCCCTGAATAGAGCAGTCGGTACTACAGATTCATAAGGCAAGTAGCTGGAGACCACCCAATACAGCGATTACCGATCTCCAGGCTAGCAGCTGTTTGGTCTTTACCACTTAAATTAGTCAGGAGAAAGATACTTAGATCTTTCCTGGCCAAAATGCAGGTTCTTGGAGTGCCTTCACAGTTGGCCACAAGCAGTTTAAAGTTGGGTGTCCTAATACCACACACCCTTCCTCCCACTACGTAGGGCTCCTGTATCAGGACGATGTCTACTGCGCCTGTGGACAGGCGCAGCAATAGAGCATACACACTAGGGCGGGTTAATTTTCCTTGTTCTCTGGGTTATTTCAAGAAATTTTGCACCAGAAACCATAGGTCAAAAATGAATTTCGAGCCCCCCATTTTTTCAAAATATGTATTTTTCCATTATATTCAAGAATAAAGACAAAACATGGTTTTAATCTACAAACAAATTTTAAATTGAGGTTTTTTGGGTCGAGGAATCCATTTTGGATATTTATTTTTATTTTTTAGTGCCGCCAGAGGTCGCTTTAGTCAATTTTTGGGATTTTATTGCCTTTTTGGGGAAATTTTGCGATGGAATTACACAGTGCGACAGTCCAACAACCAAAAACAGAGATACTATTTTTCTTGTAGGTCTTGGCGAGTAAAACAACGTTTGCTCCTTGAAATTTGCGGGACACCCCCAAAATCCAGATTTCCTTGCCTTTGCGAATTTAAACGCCTTTAGATTTGTTAATTATTAACAGACTTTCAGTCTCTAAACTAGTTCAACTAAAAATTGTATCAACAGGATTAAATGTAGCTTTTTCCGCACTCCTAGAGACATCCTACAAAAGGACCTACGTACAACCGCAAGATTATGGTCTTGGTGTGAACCCGACCAAGACAGAACAAGTTATTTTCAACAGGAGATATAGGTTTTCAACAGTGGCACCTGTCTCCTTGGGGGTATTCAAATTCCTTTCTCTAGACAGGAAGTTAAACTTCAAACCCAACATTTTGGATAGAACAAAAAAGACATACCAGGGAACTGCAAGGCTAGGAACTACTTTCAGGGGAACTGGAATATGTGAACTTGTCTCCAGCGATCAGAAAGTTATCGAGTCAGTCATGACGAGTCACTGCCTTACTGGACGACATGCAAATAGATTGAAGGTACTGCGTAATGACTTTTGCAGAAGCTGTGTAGAAGAAGAGGAGGAGGTATCAATTGAACACCTTTGGTGTCTGTGTCTATATCTCTCTAAAAGGCGGTATGCAGCTCTAGGCTCTCATTCTATGGCTGACGTTTAAATCCACTAGCTTTTGAGCATTTTAAAGCAATGAAATTTGATCAAAGGGAGGGGCTAGGGAAAACTTATGTTTTTCTTGCGTCTTACTTAATCTAACCTATCATTGGGGGTTGAAGAGGTGTCAGTCCCACTATATCAGTCTGTTAAAGGCCGGACACATCGGGTCGCTCGATGTTCGTCGGCTTAACAGTCTTTTTCGTCCATATTTTTCGCTTCTAACCGCAAGCAAAAATAAAGTCTTTAATAATGAACCCCCCAAATGTCCCGGTTCATCTATTAACTATTACCACAAAATTTAATTAGTTGACTTCTTAAACTCCAAAAATTTTAACTGATTTCTTAAATAATTGTTATCAATATCGGAATGCTTAAAAATATTATTAAATTTGCGGAACTGCTTATTGCGTAAAACATGGCTTTAAATTTTGATCAGACTATCTTTGATATGGAAGTTTAAATAAATTTTGTTTATTATAGCTATACTTATATCCGTGACTGTATGAATGTTCAACACAGTGAGCGAACGATTTCTGAGTATGAAAAACAGAAACAAAAATAACCGAAGGTTTTATATTTTTTTTCACTGATATCCGAACGTTCGAAGATTTCTATTAAAGCTTTATGAGACGTTAAATGACAGCCCCGGAAAGAAGAAATAACTGTGAAATAGGAAGTGCCAACAGATACATGCTCTAGCCAAGTTCCAAAATATATATTCTACTGTATAAGAGTGCATTTTCAGTGTGGCAACTTTGTATGTGAACGGGAGGAGGACAAGTAAGGCATCCTTTAAGAATGAAAAAAAACTTAACGAACTTGACTCGACAATACATTAGCACATTCTTGTCGCGTTAAGCGTATCGAAATGAGGATAATGCATATGTATACATGAATGTGTGTGTGTTTGCATGCCTGCTCGCACACTTATACACAATACGAGTGTATATGCAATTTACTACTTTCCAACTATCTTGGGTGCCATGACCCTTCTCTGCGCTCTTGCTACTACACTAGACACAAACTTATGTCGCATAACTAACATTTACTGGCTTCACTAACATATACGTTCATATCTCCCCCTCGTTGTCGCTATCAGTCCAGGGTATTATGTTTCGATAGTCTTTGGCTGAGTGTGTGTGTGTGTGTGTTTGCTGTTCCATCGACGGCAATTTATATAAAATGTTTTATATTTGATAAGTATCGCACCACTATGAATTGCTTCCGAAGAAGGTTTACTGAGAAACGATGAGTGAATGCACAGTGGAAGCTACTTACCACATTTTCATGGTAATATATGAAAGACCAAAGTAATATTGGCCAAAGCCAATTGCAAGCAAAAATATTGGCGGCACATGACAGTTTTGCCATGGTGACAGGAAAAATCGACTAAAAAATTTCCCAAAAATATTAAATATTAATCGACGTGAAATTTTAAGACGATTTAGCCATGTTTTGCTGTTAATCAAATGCCATCATGGACTGCAAAGCTGCCACATTAATCTAAGTTGTAATATTGCATTTTTCATAGTTTTGTTTTTGACTATTGAGTTCGAGATCGTTGTTTTTGTTTTCTGTTAAACAGAAAAACAAACCTTCTTTAAATAAGAAGAATAAGAAATGTGTGAAATGTATTAAGGGTGGTCACTGGTTAGTGGACGATATCGTTTCGGAAGCTACCAAGCAACCTCATCGGCACCTTGGACAAAATACCCTGTCAATAATTGGCACAATATGAGAGCAGCTCAATATGAAATAATTGAGAACTGGCTTCTAAGTCCCATATCTCCAAAACATTGCAGACAGTATTTCTCAACCTTAATACATCCCCACACTTCTTGTTTGGTTTTTTGTGTGTCCCTGCAATTTGCGGGGAAGGCACACGATTTGTTGTTATTGTCGCTTCTTACCGCGACAACAAACTTTCGGCCGCACTCTGCCTCATTCATCATTGTTTTTGTTTATATTGCTCCAATATAGAGGTCGCTCTCAAATAATTTTCTTTAAGCCATAGCAACTAAGTTTTCAAACTGAAACGTATTGTATACAGTTTTGTTACAGTCCCATATTTTCCCAATTTTTAGGCTGAAATATTGCGGTTTGTGTTTATTTCGTTCAGAATTCGGCACAATAAAAATGTACCATATGAGAAAATCATTGGTTGCGGGCGTTACATTCGTACGCATATTGTTTTACTAATATTCATCCCGCTGGCGTTCTGAATGCAATATTTTCATGCGATATTCGCGGCGAAAGTTCCGTTGCGGACGTTACAAAAAATTAAAGTAAGTTTTCAGCATAACGTGAATTTGCATGGGTTTTAGATAAGTTTGCATAGTAATCAGAAAAATCGAAATACATTAAAGAAAGAGGAATATTTAAGAATATTGAAATAGCTCTTATTAGAATAAAAACACTTCGTGGTTCATCCAAAAACTAGAAATTCGTCTGTTGCGTACGTTACACAAAAATTGCAACACGTTAAAACGACAATATTCTGCGTAAATTTTTATATAATGTTATAATTTATATTTTATAGAACCCGCTGAACGCGTCATTTCAATCGTGAGATCATTATAATGTACCGCAAAATTATAATTTCATAACACATTTCGCATTTTTTTTACATTTTTGGTATACAATTTTTCGGATTTGCCTATATGCAGTACTAACTCCTATATATCTGTTTAAACCATTGACGCTCTATTTTCCAAGCTATGAGTATTTGACTGAAATTTCGCAGTTAATGTTTTATTTTGATAATATATGTGAACCCATTCGTACGACTTATGATAATATAAAATTCCATTCATTAATCCAAATTTTATTGCCAAGAAGAACCTACTAATTCGCATTCGAACATTCATAGATATACTCGCATTTGAAGTTAAAAGTAATAGATGAAACCGGAGCATTGTGATTATCATCACCTTAGTGGATAGTATGAGGTCCAATAAGTAAAAATGTTCCCTTAAAATAGTTTTCTTCATCCAAACTGTTCTTATGTATTTCTGCATGAATTTCCCCATTACCAAAAATTCCATCAAAAGAAATCGCAAAATTGATAGGATATTAAATACAGCTTATAGCGAGAGGAGGCCAAATCATCAAGGATAATATATATGGAGGTGACAACTAGTTAGGTTAGGTAAGAATAATTCTGGTCAAGTAATTAATATATATATATAATATAGGGGAATATTAAAGAAAGGGGGAATGACAGCAAAATAGCTGGAAGGTTCATTGATAGATTAAGAAGTAAGAAAATAAACAAATAGAAAAATAAATAAGAAATACAACATTAAACAAGTAAGAAAAGACAGAAAATCGGGCGGGCCTATTATATAATATCCTACACCTCTCTAATAACAAGAAAAGATAAAGATAATAATTGGGAATAATTGGTTTCGTTTCAGTTAACAAGGTACTTAGCTCCACCTCCTCATCAAGGCTTATTCCAAGGCGAAGTTGAAGATGTTGATCATAATAATCTTAAACGATAATCTTAATATGCAAAGTATTCTCCTATAGTTCAAGAATCGGAAAGAAAAAAGTAAAAAAGTAGATGCGACAGTACATAATCTAAACAGTTTTTAATCAACTTCAAAAAAGGTAATTTCTGCCAAATAATATAAAGATCGAAAGTAAAATACCGTTTCAATAACGCTTAAATAGTATATAGGCAGAAACATAGTATATGTGGCTATATCTAAATCCGAAACGATTATGCCCAATTTAAACAGTATAAGTTCCGAAATTAAGCAAGTTCTTTCGGCCAAATGTTGCAATTATCGAATATTCCCCCAATAATATACATATATGGGGGCTTTATTTAAATCTGACCGGATTTTCCCTGTAATACGTCACCTCTCTCTGCCGAACTTCCTACCGATCGGATAGAAATTACGGTATTTATAGCGCTTACATTTCAAATCGGTTATAACATATATATGGGGAATATATATAAATCTTAACCGATTTTAGCAGTGTTCATTTATGTAATAAGAAACCTCTTTCTGACGAATTTCCGTACTAATGGGATATAAATACAGTATATAATTTTTTTTATACCCTACACCACACTGTGGTACAGGGTATTATAACTTTGTGCATTTGTTTGTAACACCCAAAAGGAGAAGAAATAGACCCATCGTTTATTATACCGATCGACTTAGAATCACTTTCTGAGTTGATTTAGCTATGTCCGTCTGTCCGTCTGTCTGTCTGTCCGTCTGTCTGTGCATGTGTTCTTGTAATCAAAGTACAGGTCGCAATTATGGTCCGATCTCGACGAAACTTTACACATATCTTTTTTTTGGCCCAAGGGCGATCAGATTTAGATATAGCCCCCATATATATGTTAGCCCCGATTTGACATGTAAGCGCTGTAAAAACTTTATTTTATATCCGATCAGTATGAATTTCGGCAGAAAGAGGTCTCTTATTATATGAATGAACACAGTTAAATTTGGAAGAAATCGGTTCAGATTTAGATATAGCCCCCATATATACGTTACCCCCGATTTGACATGTAAGCGCTGTAAAAATGTTATTTTATATACGATCAGTGCGAAATTCGGCAAAGAGAGGTTTCTTATTACATGAAGGAATACTGCCAAATTCGGAGAAAATCGCTTCAGATTTAGATATAGCCCCCATATATATGTTACCCCCGATTTTACCCTTTAGCGCTATAGAAACCGTATTTTATATCCGATCTGAACGAAATTCGACAGAGAGAGTTTTCTTGTTACGTGAATGAACACTACCAAATTCGGAGAAAATCCGTACAGATTTACATATAGCCCCCATATATATGTTTCACCCAATTTTACATGAAGGCGCTGTAGAAACCGTATTTTATATCCGATCAGTATGAAATTCGGCAGAAAGAGGTTTCTTATTATATAAATGAACACTGTTAAATTTGGAGGAAATCGGTTTAGATTTAGATATAGCCCCCATATATACGTGACCCCCGACTTGCTATGTAAGCACGGAGACTGTATTTTATATCCGATCAGTAAGAAATTCGACAGAAAGAGATCTTTTTACGTGAATGAGTATTCAGGGTAAATCGGTTTAGATTAATATATAACCTCCATATATATGTTCCTCCTGATTTGGTTTCAAAGCGTTATAGAAGTTGTACCTTACTTCCGACCATTAAAATTTTCCAGAAAGATGTTTCTCAATTTAGGAACGAATATTGCTTAATTTAGCGATTATCGGTTCAGAATTAGATAATATGTTCCTACCCATTCACCAATTATTACAAATTATTATCGCAATTACTTTTTGCCATTGTTAGGGAGGTGTAGGGTATTATATAGTCGGCCCAGTCCGACTTTCTACCTTTCCTTACTGGTTAATTTTCGAGTAAATTTTTTCGAAAAAAATTTTGCGTTTCGTTTGTAGTAGACATGAATAAAAATGTAAGCGAGCAAAAACCGTTGTTGTAAACTAATTTCATTAAAGGGCGCGAAAGTAGCGGTTTCAAATTGAAATCTTTAAGAAAATCTATAAAATGCAATTTTTAGCGGAATTAAGAAAACTAAACTAAACGTAGACTATTCCCATTTCTATCAGCATATGTCATTATTTGCAAAAATATAGCGACATAAAACATTTTTAATTGAAATATTATATAATATAAAGAATCCCGCGAAGTATAAAAATCGGAAAAATGTATGAAAAATGTGTAACATCTCTGTTTGTGTAAAAGTTATATTTTTTTCAAAATACGAAGTCCATATCATTTGTGTTTCATTTCAGTCGATGTGCCCCGCGAAATACATTATCAACAAAAAAATTCACGCAAGTTTAACTAGGGTTTGGAGAGCTCTACCGTGGGTTCTATTTGGAGCACATCATCGACAACTATATGGATTTGTAGCTACTTCCAGCCACTATAATCGCGTCTTCGGCGATATTTCATTACACAGAGGGGTGCGCTGACCGCGGTCAAAAAGCAAAAAACACTTGAAATCGCATTTCCAAAAGTTATGAGCTATATTTTTTGCGGAAAGGTCTCATATTAACAATGCCCACGAAAAATTCTTCCTTCATATGTCCCTCGTATTTTTTGTAACAGACCAGTACCTCCAGAATGAACAGTTTGGTCACAGCCTCTAAAAGAATGAATAAATATGTGCAAATTTCTAGGTTTTTTCTACATTTTTGAAATGTATGTGCTTATAGCTTTTAAAGTTTATAAGATAATAACAAAATTTTTTGGGAAAAAACTTTTATGTTTGTGGCTTATCTAATTCCATCAACATTTGCACCGAAATCTGTACACAACGCGAGAAAAGTGACAACTAATATAGATTACGCCTATGTAAAAAATTTTGACTTTTGCCCATTTACGAGTATGGGAGCTATATGTAAATCTGAACCGATTTTAACCAAATATAATAGGCATCGTCCTAAGGTCAAAAGAAAGGTGTGTGAAACGTTTCGTAGAGATCGGACTATAACTGCGACCTGTACTTTGATTACAAGAATACGTGCACAGATAGACAGGCGGACGGACAGAGTTATACTCGTATATGCATAACAAAGTTATGCTCGCAATACCCTCTACCACAGTGTGGTGTAGTCTATAAAAAGGCATAGAAAATAGAGCGTACGAGTATAGTGATTATTTTGAGAGGTCCTAATTGTGCTTTGGCCATTATGAGTGAAATGTGACTTGACAACTTTATCAGTTGTTTGTCACCCACGTCCACTTGAGATTCTTGGCGAAACCAAGAATTGTTATCACATTAACATTTGCAATAAAACTAAGGAAATCGTCTTCTTGCAGTGAGTGTAGGACATTGGTATAAAGGTGGTCAATCGTTTCAATCTCATATTCGACTTCGCAAATGCGACAGTAGTCTGCGATATCGTGTTGCCACTTTGTAGTCGCTGATGCCGCAGAGACCCGTTAGAACGCCTATCACAAGTAGCATATCCTTTCCCCATCTTTAGAAGAGTTTCTGTCCTGACACGTAACTTGCCATAGAGTTCGCATAGGGCCATGACCAATCCAGCATAGACGAAACATTCCTTTAAGATCCTGCAGTGGAATTTTGCATTTATTCACCGCTTTTGATTTGGTAACATTAGTCTTCAATGACCACAGGGCTTTCTGTCTATCTACGTAGATAGTAGTTGGCCGATTAGGCAAGATGTTCAGTTGGTTGAAACACACTACATGAGTCATTTAGTCGGAAAGACAATACACCCCGGCTCCAGTACACCGCAGCTCCAGTACTCCCCAGCTCCAGTACACCCCAGCTTCAGTGCCTGTGTCCTTTTTTGACCCGTCAGTGTTTAAAGCCGGTCCTTCAAATGACCCATTTTTCCAGTCTGGCCTGTCAGGAATGATTATGTCAGAGAAGGACATTGAGTAAAGTGACGATACGAGTAATATGTAGTCCGTTATTTTGATCTTCATAATTCAAACTCTCCAAGGCGTAGGGCAGACTTTGTGGCATATAGTGCCGGTTGCACTACAGCCGTAAACAGCCGTGTTTCTTTTCCAGTCTAATTTCTGATCTAGGAAAACACTGAGGTTTTTGGCTTCTGTGGACTGTTGCAATTCTGTTTAATAAATAGTTTGTCCTTTAACGTCTCCTATCTTCCGACTTCGAGAGAAGAGAACCTGCTCTGTTTTTCTCGCTCGCACACTTTGCATAAGATCAGTTATTGTCGGGGGGTGACCACCCCCCAATTAAGATAACTACGCCATATTAGAATATAAGCTATCTTTCTTTTTAAATACGAGAACATACTTTAAGTAGCAGGGTGGGACAAAAACCAATAAATATTCTGCAGTGACCAAACTTTTTAAATGCGGTGCAGTGGAGCGAAAACTATTTAATATGGTCTCTAATAACGATTGTAGGTCTTACAATATAATCCACATTGAAAAAGTATTGTCATATCAGACCTTGTGAGACCTTGTGAGACTATTTTTGGGGTCATTAGCTCCATGGATGTTATGACATTGGACGTTGTGACATGGCACCATTTTATCCAGACCATGTTCAATATTTCGAGGTGTTACCAAGTTAGTGTATACCTCCCTCATCCTATTGTTGAATGTACTAAAACACCAACAAATTAAACAGTTCGTGTAACCACTGTTCCTCCTGATTGCATGTTTGCTGCCGTCAGCCGATACTATTTATAAATGTTGGCGCAAAAATACATTTTTTTTCTTCATCAAGGAAGGCCTCACACGGAGATGAAAAAATTTGCCGATGACAAAACATTGTGACAATAGATTACAACTATAAGCTGTTCATTGAAATTATTATGTTCGGATCGATGTTGCGTTAAGTTTTTCTTTATCAATCAATAACTATTACGTATCTCACACACAATTGAGATTCCTCAACACCGCATGAATAAAATGGAAAACATACCCAAAGCTGATGATGATATCCTGCCGATGTTATCGCAATTGTTTAGGGAAAAGCGAATTAACTGTGCCTTCCCTTGTATCCTTCCTGCTCACTGATGCATATCCGTTAGGGGTAGATGGTTTTGCAATGTAAAAGACTATGAAATTGTGCAGATGACGATCTCCAGTTGTTGTGACAGTACATAATAATTTCCTAGTCATCAACTCTTTCGCATCTTCTACATTCAATTAGTCACGGTTTGTCATTATTTTGAAAGTAAACGCAACTTTACGGTGGGAACTTTGTAAAGGGAAAACTATTCCAAGAACTTCTTTATTACCCAGCGACTATTTTAAAGAACAACACAGTAGTAGAAGTAAATGGATGTTGAAGTTTTTGTAGGAAAATGCGTTTTCTTGGAAACCCTGAGCAATCAGCTATTAGGAAGCCTTGAAAACAACAAGGCTTCCTTCATCCATGAACGGAATTAGTTTTGATGATATTTAGTTTTATTTAAATAGTTTAAGAATATTATAGGAAATGCTAGTTAATGAAAGGTACTGAATAGAGCATATGCAATTTGATATACAGTCATTGAAGAGAAAACAACAATTTAGTATAACTTAATATTCTCAAAGGCGATAGCTTGATTTTCTAAAAATAAATAAGTATGTTACTCCCAACTTTAATAAAATTAAAATTATTCTTTAAGATATTTGAATTTTGAAATTATAATCATCTACATCAAATTGTCTCAATTCAATAATATTCGTCCTTGATGCGAAAAAGTTGCATGTGTCCAAATTCATCACGGCTTGTCATTATTTTGAAAGTAAACGAAATTTTACGGTGGAACTTTGTAAAGGGAAAACTATCCCAAGAACTTCTTTATGACACAGCGACTATTTCAAAGAACAACACAGAAGTAGAAGTACTCGTAAATGAATGTTGATATTTTCATAGGAAAACAAACAAAAAATTTTTATAAGCACCAATATTTCCAAAGGCGATAGTTTGATTTGCTAAAAAGAAATAGTTATGTTGCTTTACTAAAATTTATATTATTTATAAAATTTAATAAATAAAATGAAAATTTTAATACAATTTAAATTATTTTTTGAGATTTTTTTTTGGAATTTATAGTCATGTCTCAATTCAATAATATTCATCCTTGATGCGAACAAGTTGCATGGGTCAAAATGCACCAGGATTGGTCCAGAAATTCGCCCTGTAATTTGATTAAACGGACATTAAGCGGACAGACAGGCATCGCTAGATGGAATCAGCTGGTGATTTTGAGTCAATACTTTAGGCTGGGTCTAGCTCTAGTATTTTTAGGAGTTACAAGCATTTTTCACAAAACAAAGGTATAAAACCACAGTGTGAAGCAGGGTAAAATTAAATAGAAAGTGTTCCATATCAAAAAGTTAGCGAAGCTACTAGATGAAATTAACTTAGCCTTAACAAAAATAAAATTTCCTAGAAACTCGATCCTTTAGATGAACAATTTCCAACATGCGTTTTGGGCAATTCTAGGTCATTTGAGCACTGCCCGTCTGTCTGATGGTGCGCACGATAACTCTTGAAAGGTGTAACCGATTGACTTCACTTTTGGTATGTGGTACTACTATTTTCCATCTCAGGCGAAGTTCGAAAATGGGTTAAAGTGTAGTGAAAGTGTAGTGAAATATTAATATTTTAATAACTCCTATACTACTTATCCGAATCTTCAGCAATTCAATACATAACAGAGTACAGTATTTTTCAGCTCATTAATTTGGGACTCAATTCTGAGAATTAGACGTGAAATTAGCTTTAAAAATAAAAACTTCTGCATCGTTCGTTTAGTCAAGTTGGCTCACTTAATAATTTAATGGACATACGATGTTTTTGCTCAAGGTTGATTTTTTGCACTTTTTAAATATTTTTTCCGTACCGTACGAAATATCTCTTTTGTGTCTGAAGCAAAGTTGTAGATATTGAATAGGGGAAAAATGAGGAAGAAACCTACCCGAAAAAAGTGTATACAGTGCCTTAAAAATCGCAAAAAAAATGTTCTGTTCTGTTTAATACGTATACGTGATACGCATTACGTATAAGTATTTTTCAATATTTTACGACTTTGTGAGCATTTTCCGATTTTTAAGGCACTGGATGCACTATTTTCGGCACTTTTTTTGTAAGTAAATTTTTTAGGCTTATAGATTTGGACATAACTTCCTAACGGTATATTTAATTTATAGAAAAATGCTATATTTTTATATTTTTTTAAATTTTCAAGAAAATTATACATATATATAACTAACTATAACTCGAATATTGCTTAGCAACCTTGCCTGGACTTTACTTAATTTTTTCAAAAATAAAATAAAATGTTTCTAAAAAAAACATAAATTCGCATTTCATATTTAAACATTTCTCCACAAAACTGCATCATTCGATTTTTGAAATTCAGTGGTCGAAAATAATTTTATTGACACCAAAATTCCACTATGCGCCATCCTTTCCGATATCGCCAAGTTGTGTGTTGCGCAACGCATAGTTCTGTCCAAATTCCATGACGACTGGTTCAATGGTTCTCTAAATATTTCGTCGATAAAAGGAAGTTATGTGGGCGGTGCTACGCAGACCTTTCCGGTATCAATAATTGTCTATAGAGTCTTACATATTGCTGTCAAATACATACCGGATTCTCCATTAAGAACATAACATTAACTTTTCCCAAGCACAATCGGTTTCGGCTTTCAAATGATCAAGTGGCTTTTGTTCTTGAGTAAGTTTCATCTTATAAGGATGAAGGCCAAGATCTTTTCGCAAATACGCATCAGTGTGGTTTGAGGGATACCCAATTCCTGAGAACAACGTGGAATCGACTAATTCCGACTGCGATTGCGACCACCGACTCAGAATTTAATTTTTAATGATTTCCAAACGTTGCACTTTGTGAACTTTACCATGATGAAAATGTTGACATCGACTAACGTTTTGACACTGAAAGATCACTAAAAATGTTTGAGGGTGCGTTGACATAAAGATACGATATTGTTATTTCCCTATTAGAAAAACCTGTATATACCACATGTATATACCGATCCCGCCCATTTTGGACCAATCACGTAGACTGCCACCGGATACATATACACAAAATTAATGCACGCTCGCTAAAAAAAATGAGCACGGTATCTCAATTTGAAAATTTGGTTTAGCCCATTGTTCGAGAAGTTTGGTTCAGCCGTTCAGACGTCTATATGGTACAAAAAGACAAATCAACAAGCACATTGCATTTGTTTGTAACACCCAAAGGAGAAGAAATAAACCAACCGTTTATTCTACCGATCGACTCGGAATCACTGATATAGCTATGTCCGTCTGTTCTTCTGTCTGTCTGCCCGTGCATGTATTATTGTAATCAAAGTACAGGTCGCAATTATGGCCCGATCTCAACGAAACTTTGCACATATCTTTCTCTTGGCCCAAGGACAATTTGGTTGAGGTCGGTTCAGATTTTCATATAGCTCCCATAAATATGTGTCCCTAATTTGGCATGTATGCACCGTACAAGCAACATTTTTTAACCGATCTGTATAAAAATTTACAGAGAAGCTTGATATACTTAAATAAAATACTAAGTTTGAGGAAAATCGGTTCAGATTTAGAGGTATCCCCATATATATGTTGCACTCGACTTGACATGTAAGCGCTGTGGAAACTGTTTTATTATTACTTATTACATCTTATTACACGAATGAACACAGCCAAAAATTTGGCGCGTCGTGGCTGCGCCTCGGTATGCAATAGGCGGCCTAAATTCAAAACTTAACTTCGCTAATACCTCTTCTACAAGTATGCCAAGTTGTGTTCCAATCGGTAGATTCTCTTCCCTTTTTGTAATTCCTTCCACTGTGATGGCTCTGGCCTATCACTGCCAAAATCTAGCCACTTGGTCTTTGTAACCCGGTATTTCCCTAGACCGTAAAATTAGAATATACATAAATTTACTTCATATTGCAATTCATATAAATAAATAAATTATCGAAGAAATTAAATTTTTAAAACTTTTGTGGCATTATTAATTTCAGAAGAGTTTAATAAATTATACATATGACCCAATTTAACTTGTATCACTCGATTGCTTCAGAAGGAAAAGGGAAGTCAGAGGAGTGCATATATCTCAATAAACCAATTCATATATTAAGGTCATAACATTTCGTGTGGATATTTTACTGAACAAATTACATTTACAATTATCTCGAGTTTGTCAAGGCTTCTGTTAAGCTTTATTGTTTAAATAAATAAAGTAACTTCATTTACACGGAGGAAAATCACCATTTTTGATATGTTTGAATTGAAAGAAAATATATTTGGAAACGTATTTCGTAAATATTATATATTTGTTAACAAACAAATTTTATTTGAAAATCATGAAACTTTGTTTGGAACGCATATATTAATATATTAGAACAATATATATTTGCGCACTGACTTTCACAAATAAAATATGTATTTACCCACAAACAAAGTTATTATTTAAGATGTTTTCCAAATATATTTTATTTAAAAATGATTTTTTAAACTTTACTGAATTTTTCGAATTTGAGTTAGTTTTTCCTAGAAAATACTTAAAAATGTCTTTAGCAGCATTAGCTGTTGTGTTACATCAATAAATAAATTAATTAATTAATTTGCAATTCATCACCTTAAGTTTTATTAAATTTTACAAACATATAAAATTTTTAAAAAATGCTCTTTGAACATCTGAAAAACAGAAAACTTGTCATTAAGTTAAGGCATTGATAAATTTCCAAAATACATAAATACAAAATACTAGTTGCAAATAAAAAAATATTTGAATGGGAACATATTTTTGTTTAGAAAAATTTCCTCCCAAACATATAATATTTCTGTATGTCAAATATTATATATTTGGAGTGTACCCTAAACATATGTATAATTCAAGCCGAATATGTTTGGGACAATATACTACAGAAGCGATTTTTTTTCAGCGTGTATGAATAGACAATTTTTGAGTATCATTGGGCATGTCTTCTAGAAATAAAGAGTAGTTTTATTTGACAATTTAATTTATTGCCGCTAGATTGTTGTTAAATCTCGTTGATAGGGCTGAATTTTTTTTACAAATGAGCAAAATTTCATGTTTAATTGTCAGTACTGTTTCGTTAGCAGTCGTGCCCAATAATTGATTTTTAGAAGTGTACAATTATTGATGCAACTATTTTAGGTTTTACCGATCAATTAATAGTCAATCAATTAAAAAAACAATAAAAACTCGGTTGGCGAAAATTGATAACAAAGCACCCTACCTAAATTTCAACCGATTACACGCTGAAAAAAAATCGCTTCTGTAGTATATTGTCCCAAACATATTCGGCTTGAAACATATATATATTTAGGATACACTCTAAACATATAATATTTGGTACACACAACAATTATGTATTTGGGAAGATGTTGTTCTAAACAAATCTTTGTTTACATCCCAATGTGTTTATTTTGGACTATTTTTTCCGAAACAAATATTTATTTTCATTTAAGTATTCAGAAAATATCTAAATTGTGTTAAATTTTTCAGTAATTCAAAGTAAATTTTTTAAAAAATGTTAACGTCTTAAATATAAAAAATAATAATAATAATCATATAATCTTGGATCGATATATATATACTTGGAGGATTGACAACCAATGATGGCTTGGAATACTTAGAAAAGTTCAGAAATTTTAAATGATTGGTTTAAAACATAAGATATTGCTGCATTTGGTATCATAACTGGGAGTGTTCCAAATATATTTTCTTTCTATTCAAACATATCAAAAAAGGCGATTTTGCCCCGTGTACGCTTAAATTTGACTGTTTCACGGGGCAAAATCGCCTTTTTTGATATGTATTGATTGAATCTCAAGAAAATATATTTGGAACACAAATTTTTAAATATTATATATCTCTGAGCAAATAAATTTTATTTGAAAATCAATAAAATACATTTGGAACTGGTATATTAATATGTTACAACATATAATATTTGCAAACTAAATTTCCCAAATAAAATATGTGTTTAAATACAAATTAAATTATTTTTTAGAATTTCTCCAAATATACTTTATTTAAAAAAGGTTTTCAAAACTTTTGTTGAATTTTTCGAATATCAGTTTTAATTTTTCCTTGGTTTCGAATTGAACCTCCCACTTATGATACCAAATGCAGCATTAACTTCTGTTTTAAATCAATCATTAAAAATTTCTGAGTATTCCAAGCCATCATTAGTTGTCAATCCTCAAAGTAATTTATTTCAATCCAAGAATATACGATTTCAATTACATATTATTAATTATTATTTTTACGAACATGATAAATTTATAAAAAATTACTGAAAATTTAAGACAATTTATGTCTAAAGACTTAATTGCTAACAAATATTTGTTTCGGAAATAATAGTTCCAAATAAAAACATATTGGGATGTAAACAAAGATTTGTTTAGAACAACATCTTCCCAAATATATAAATTTTTGTGTGTACGAAATATTATATGTTTAGAGTGTACCTTTAACATATATATGTTTCAAGCCGAATATGTTTGGGACAATATACTACAGAAGTGATTTTTTTCAGCGTGTTGCATTTACTTATGCTTGGACAATTTTAGGTCCACGTTTTAAAATACTCCTCATACACACCACCAAAACCAATTGATATTTTGACAAACATGGGCCACATCGGTCCAGGTTTTATTATAGCCAGATAAATGCGGATCCATATCGATTTAAATCTTTATGCTCTAAAAATCGTAATCAAAAATTTATAGGTAAGTATCATTCGCAGGAAAAATCCCTTACTGGATTTGTTGTATTCAAGAAAAATAAAAGAACTAGAACTGAATTCGGCAATCTTAACAACTTTTCTAATTTCCTCCTCTATTTTCTTTGTATATCCCAAGAATATACTTCGATAAACCAATATTAACAATTATATACATTTAGTGAGCCTTTCTTCAATTTGCACATACAATTAAATGTAAGTCACGTACAAATTGTTCAACCATCTTCAAACTATATTAAATACTACAAAAGCCATTGGGAATCAACTTTAAAGAAAAGGGTTGAAATGTAATTTCAGTTGATTGCTCAACGATGCTGAACCGAGTAAAATGTCAATTATTTGATAAATATTTTATTGTTGCTGCGAACGTCACGAAAATAGTTATTATTAACGTGAAATGAATTAAGCCATCATTATAAGCGCTTGACAAAGTGTTTGGCGACCACCCATCCAACGCAGAAAGCATTGGGAGGTCCTTGAAACCCTCTCGGAAAAGGACAATTTATAAAACAGAATTGATTCTCAAGCAGAAACTGTAATTAATAAATGCCTTTCAGGTGAAACATAGCGTAAAGTTAATTAAGAAATTAAAACAGCAACTGTTGCAAGACACAACAAGAAGCGGAAACACGCTCTTCTTACTACATTCGTTAAGTGACGAAGCGACCGCCACAACTACGACAGACGTGTCGTTGTCATTGCCGCTTCAAAATGTGACATGCTGATAGGGTTGCCCAACAAGAAGAAAGGTGGCTGAATAATAGGCATATCCTAGGTCAATTAAATAGGATAACGACAAAAACATCACATCCCAAAAACAAGAAAATTGTTTGTGTCCGAGATTTAATTTTTTTTTATTTAGATTAAGGCATACTATTTTTTATTTTATTTTATACCCTCCACCATAGGATGGGGTATTTTCCTTTTGTCACTCCGTTTGTAGCACCTCTACATCGATACCTCCATTGTAAAACATGCTAAGTCGACTTAGCATGTATAAAGGGAGATTTATTTTTTAATTTCAAAATATTTCAAATTATATTCAGTCAGTAAAGTTGTTCTTAAAACAGTACAGGTCATTTGATTTCAATTACAAAGGAATTCCACACAAATTTTTAAAAAATCATCAAACATTAATCGCCTCTCCTGAAAAACTACCTTTTTTCATTTAGCATATCGTCATTAGAAACGAAAAAGGAAATATATTTGGAAATTTTACAGGAGAAGCCAAAAACTAAATAAAATGAAAAGTGCTGTCGTTAGAAAAACGGGGTTTTCAGGATAACATCTAAATATAATGATGAATATATATAATCACACAAACTTGATTTACATATAACTTGTTTGTGAAAATTGCGTGAAATAGGATTTTTTAAATATGAAAAAAGAAATAATTTGTTGCTAGGCCCTCTTGAATTTCGTTAATAAATTCGCAATTTTTAATATTACACCGCTAAAAATTTGTCAGGATGTGTATTTCGATGCTGTCTACCGAAATCCATCAAAAACTGAATTTCCATTTTTCTTGTTGTTACGCCCTTTTTCGTTTCTGATGACGATATTTTAGAATCGCATATATTCGTAATAGTCATAAAATTCTAAGACAATTTATCCATGTCCGTCTGTTGTAATCACGCTACAGTCTACAATAATTAAGCTAGATAATCTCCCCGATTTTACTTCCTAACGTCATGGAGACCACAAATATTAACTGATCGGATGAAAATTGATAACTGTGGTCTTCAAACGGACAACGGTAGTCATAGATACTGTAAAAGCATTATACTCCACAAAATTTTAAGTATGCGTATGGACTGAAATCAAAGTTATCAAAATGGTCTATTTGTATAGTAGATACCAAAATGGGCGTGGCAAGTTCGGCCATTTTTCTCAAGGTGAGAGCGAACCAGAAACTAATACTATGTATGGTATTGCGAATGATTCTGATAAGTAGTATAGGAATTATTAAAGAATCCCTTAAGTTAACAGTTTGTGTGGGAAGTACTAGTAGCAGTGAAACAATGTGGCGCATCTTCGAACTTGTCCGTTATTTTAACGATATTTACTAAACTTCTCTTTCCACGTGAAAACGTCATTATTAACATCATGTAGTTATTCCTTTAATTAAAAGTGTATCCCGGCTTCCTTGAGCAAACACTGCTAAAGAAATATGGTTGAAATACTATGTGCACTTTCAAGAACATTGGAAATTTTAAGGAAATTGTTTTTTAAAAGATGTTTGTATTTGTTTCTATTACTTTTTTGCAATAGACAGAAAGTAACTGAAACATATGGTCTCAAACCAAAATAAATTCTGACTGAATAACAAAAGCACAGACCAACAATAAATAACAACAACACAAAAAATTTTACCGTAAAAAATTTGTTTACTCCAGAAAATGTTATGCACAGTCCTTCGAAAAAATTGTTGTTGCAAAGTGTTATTAGCATCTTTGGAATACTCAGTTGTATTACCGCTCCCCCAACACTTGTGCAGCTGGCTAGTTCCCAGGAGGCGTGTTCACAATATTCTGATGTTGAATAGATTACTTTAAACAATAAGGATTCACTTTTTTTAAATAACGCAATTCGTAGAGGGTCTATTCTTTTATTGACGCAATCCTTAGGACAAAACCATTAAGGAAAGAGAGAAAGTCGGGTGGGGCCGCTATATAATACCCTACACCTCCCTGGCAATGCGAAAATGGGCATTGCGATAAGAATTTGGCAGTGTTCATACATGTAATAAGAAAATTCTCTCTGCCGAACTTCGTACTGATCGGATATAAAACACGGTTGCTACAGCGCTTACATGTCAAATCAGGTGAAACATATATATGGGGACTATATCTAAGTCTAAACCGATTTTCCCCGAATTTGGCAGATTTCATTAATGTAATATGAGAACTCTCTCTGCCAAATTTCGTACTGTTCTGATATAAAATGCAGTTTCTGCAGAGCTTTCATGTCAAATCGGGGGTAATATATCTATGGGGGCTATATCTAAATCTGAACCGATTTTGACCAATTTCAATAGGGATCGTCCTTGGGCCAAAAAAAGCACTGTGCTAAATTTCATCACAATCGGACCATAAATACGACCTGCACTTTGATTACAAAAATACATGGACAGACAGACAGACGGACACGGCTAAATCGACTCAAAAAGTGATTCTAGGTCGATCAGTATAATAAACTATGGTTCTATTTCTTCTCTTTTTGGGCGTTACGAACAAATGCACAACGTCATAACACCCTGTACCACAGTGTGGTGTAGGGTATACAAATGCCGTTTACATTCCACTCTGCAATTATGAGATCTAATTGTATAATTTTGTTATTAATCCAAATTATTCCAAAATGTGATTTCTACAGATTTTTAATCAAATCGGAGGAACCTACTTATACATAACTTACATATCACAAATTTAACCAATTTCAATAGGTACCAGAACTTAACAGAAATACGCGATACCATTCATGACATTGGTAAATTCATATTAGTGGCAATGTTGTCTTACAAACGACCCTTTGGGGTCCCTGAGCAATATTTCGAGGTGTTATAAACTGAGTGACTATGCTGTTGTTAACTAATTAAATAAGAAATGTGGCTATCAACACGGTAGTGCCTCGGGCAAGACGTTTTTCTTTGCGTTCACCGGCAACCCTATTATGTGGTTTGGTGAACTGATGTGTTGACTGAATTAATATCACCGCTCCAGGGAAACAGTGATGCGTTGAAGTGCTTTAAAAGCCAAGTCATCGTACAAGCGAATACGTGCGTACAATTCCTCAACCCTGTCCACAAATGTGGGAATGCTAATGAGAAGAATCTTTGTTAAATGTTCATATTTCGGAAAGTGTTCACTGATTCCTTCGAAAAAGTGAGAAAATATATAGAGATGTGCGTGTGAGGGTGTCTGTCCGCATTTGTCAGTTTGACACTGAAAACGATGGCGCTGTGATTGTGCCGCAGGATTCAAGATCTCTGCTTTATTTTCGGTGATGGCGACGACGTCGACGACGATGACGCGATATGAACAAATCAAATCAATGCCACTCATTGAACACGTACTTTTGTCGAGTACGTGTAATTGCAATTTTTGTATTTGAGAAATTGAATTTTCGATGGAATTAAATTTGAATATGTGAAAATCGCGAAGAGCCCAATTTTCGAAGGGATTTAAAACAATTTTAAGTAATGGATTATAGTGTGAACGTGACTGACTTTTCCACGGGTTTCGGTGTGACCATACCGCACTTCACTCCCCATTCCACGATTGACGAATTCACGTCTTCTGTGTCAACGCATCTTATGTGGTGAGTATATGATGAGAGCGGTGGGGTGTATGTCGAGATATTTGACACAGCAAAAATGCATTTTTTACATTCGTTCCACTCGGAGCCGAAAGTAATTGCAAATGACGAACATGTGTGACAGAAAATATTTAATGTTCACTTATGTGTGGTGTCTCAGACAAAACAAAAATCACACATGTTTTGGAAATCGTTTAAAGCCTCAACAAAATTAAACAATCAAAATAAATTGAACTTATAACTTTTACGGATTAGATCTGATATCAAATTTTGCGAAATAAACACACGTGCACAGTGTTTGAAATTCCCGTAAATAATTTTGAAATCATTCTTCTTTTCTCAGTCACACAATAATTAAAACACTTACTTTGTGGCATATACCTAAGGCTTTGAGGTCTCACTTATTTCCTTCCATTCTTCCAAATAATATCCTTAAGCTGCTTATGGTACCCATTTGTAATGTGGTTAGTTATGAATGGAAATAATGCAAAAACAGATATCACATGTCGACCGACCTTTACGAATTGACGATGAATACTTTAATTGTATCAATTCAAATGCAAGTAAATCCAATCTCAGTTACGCTTGATATCAAACTTACTAAGACACTAGCATGTACTCGGTGCTTCTCATGCGAAATGTTTAAATATGATTGCAGCTAAACGTCAGAGCTCCAATACAGAAATTTAAATTACAAAATCAGGTTAGAGAAATCTTCCAGTTATGCAGCCAAATGTTAGCTAATAAAATAGCTCTGCCAAATTTTTATCGTAATAGTTCCTAATGCTCCGATTTAGTAATAACACGCCCACTATTTCAATTTACTTACTTATATTGTATGGCCAAGAAATAAGAAAAACCAGTAAGGAAAGGCAGAAAGTCGGGCGGGGCCGACTATATAATACCCTACACCTCCCTAAAAATGATAAGGGTCATTGCCATAATTATTTGGAATAAATCTGAACCGATAATCGCAAAATTAAGCAATATTCGTTCCTAAATTGAGAAACATCTTTCTGGCAAATTTTAATGATCGGAAGTAAAGTACAACTTCTATAGCGCTTTGATACTAAGTCAGGAGGAACATATATATGTGGGTTATATATATATCTGAACCGATTTTCCCTGAATACTCATTCATGTAAAATGACATCTTTCTGAATTTCGTACTGATCGGGTATAAAATACTGTCTCTACAGCGCTTACATGTCAAATCGGGGGTAACATATATATGGGGGCTATATCTAAATCTGAACCGATTTTCTCCGAATTTAGCAGTATTCCTTCGTGTAATAAGAAACCTCTTTTTGCCGAATTTCGCACTGATCGGATATAAAATAACATTTTAACAGCGCTTACATGCCAAATCGATTTGGGGGCTATATCTAAATCTGAACCGATTTTAACCAAATTCAATAGGGATTGTCCTTGGAGATTATAATTAACTGTGAAAGAGGGAGAGTGCAATTATCTCTCATACAGAGTCAATTTATGAAGTATTCTTTAAAATAATGGTAGCTGTCATAAAATTAACTTACAGTGCCGACTTTTTTTTAAAGTCAGCTTTCTTACCTAAATTTTCCACACCGATAATTAGGTCCGATCCGGCTTTAAAACTATTACTTGTCCACATCATTGTTTTAATGTATAATCATTAAAAGTATTGAAATATTACTGAAAATAATAAAGATTAAAATTTTTTAGATTTAGGAGGGTAAGAAGCGTATGTGATTGTTTTGGGTTCCCTTTATTTCGTTCTTTGGACTGAAGGGTGTATTCCAAAGTCTTGCACTTCAAAATCAAACTTTGCGATCGAATATCGCCAAAACAAGGGCTAACCTAGAAAAAAGGGCTAGCTCCGCTGGATTTAGCAAGGTCGAAATATGTATATCCATAGGGCCTCCCTTCTGTTACATTTTTAAAGTGTCCCTTTCGAGCACAGTGTTAGTATCTAGCAAAATATTAACCGCAGTAGAACTACATTTAGATTTTAAGATATAAGAGTCAATATTAGAAAAATCGTCAAGAGTGGGCGGGATAGAATAAGTGGGAGTGGCAATTATTTAAATATTATTATCCCAGAAATTTATTATCGTAGGTGAACGAAAGTTGTTTGTAAGTTATTGCAGTCAATATTAGAAATTTGTCCAAAAGCGGGCGTAATTAGATTAGTGGGAGTGGTATTATTGAATAAAGAATATATCGAAAATCGTTGATCACAGGGGATCAGAATTTGGTATGAAAGTTACTCGTATTATATCGTATTAAAATTTTCGTCAAAATTGGAAGGGTGTGACATTATTTATCTTGGCTATAAAATTTTACTATATGTATCAGAACGCACCACAGCTCTAAACTTAACACTAAAACAAATCTTAAATTTGTTTATTTTTATTTTAAAGCCGTCATCCTAACCAAGAAAACTGTGTCTATTTGAAAAAATCAATAGATAAACGTATAAATTATGATCCTTATTGTAAATGTAAGGGAAAATCCACACAAATTTTATCATATTTTTTTTTGGTAAATATTTTTGTAAGTACCGAAAGGTTACCTATGGTACTATGGGAACTATAAAATCATACTGATAATTATTACAGAATTTATTAATGAAACAATATTTCACTAAAAGGGGCTTAGATTTTTATCAAATAGGTATTATATTCTACTTTAGGTGCCAGCTTTTAAAAATTAAACAAATTTTTTTTTTGTTTTCTATTTTCTACGGTTTTTTCGTGACAGCAAAAAATATTTTTTTCTTATTATACCCTACACCACACTGTGGTACAGGGTATTATAAGTTTGTATCACGGCAGATGTTTGTAACACCTGAAAATAACACAGCTAGACCCACCTGATAAGATCGCTATTGAATTTGGTTGAAATCGGTTCAGATTTAGATATAGCTCCCATATATATCTTTCATCCGATTTGGCCCTGTAGTCCTATAAAAGCTGTATTTTACATCCAATCGTTTTGAAATTTAGAAAGGTAGAGTTTCTTGATCCATGAACCAACACTACCGAATTTGAAGAATATCAGTTAAGATTTAGCTATAGCTCCCATATATATGTTTCGTCCGATTTGGCCATTTAGCCCTATAAAAGCTGTATTTTACATCCGATCGTTTTGAAATTTAGAATGGTAGAGTTTCTTGATCCATGAACCAGCATTGCCGAATTTGAAGAAAATCGGTTAAGATTTAGCTATAGCTCCCAAATATATGTGTCGCCCGATTTGGCCCTTTAGTCCTATAGAAGCTGTATTTTACATCCGATCGTTTTGAAATTTAGAATGGTAGAGTTTCTTGATCCATGAACCAACATTGCCGAATTTTAAGAAAATCGGATAAGATTTAGCTGTAGCTCCCATATATATATGTTTCGTCCGATTTGGCCCTTTGGTTCTATAGAAGCTGTATTTAACACCCTATCGTTTTGAAATTTAGAATGCTAGAGTTTATTGATCCATGAACCAACATTGCCGAATTTGAAGAAAATCGGTTAAGATTTAGCTATAGCTCCCATATATATGTTTCGTTTGATTTTGCTCTTTAGTCCTGTAGAAGCTGTATTTTACATCCAATCATTTTAAAATTTAGAATGGTAGAGTTTCTTGATCCATGAACCAACACTAACGAATTTTAAGAAAATCGGTTAAGATTTAGCTATAGCTCCCATATATATGTTTCGTCTGATTTGGCCATTTAGTCCTATAAAAGCTGTATTTTACATCCAATCGTTTTGAAATTTAGAATGGTAGAGTTTCTTGATCCATGAACCAACACTACCGAATTTGAAGAAAATCGGTTAAGATTTAGCTATAGCTCCCATATATATGTTTCATCCGATTTGGCTCTTTAGATCCAATCGTTTTTATACCCTACACCACACTGTGGTACAGGGTATTATTTAAGTATAAAATGTCCCAAAAGTAAATTTATGTAAACAATTTATACATGAACTACAAAATGTATATATCAGAGTTATTCAATATTACGAGAGTGGTGTAGGGTATTATATAGTCGACACCGCCCGACTTTAGTCTTTCCTTACTGGTTTTTATACCCTCACTTTAATGTGACGAGGGTATATATCATTTGCTACCGAAAAAGTGTAACACATCGAAGGAGTGATCAAAGACCCTAAGTATGTTCGGAGGAAATCCGCTTTGGGTCATTTTAAGTCGAATGAGCAATGTCCGTCCGTCTGTCTGTCTGTCTGTCTGTCTGTCTGCTGGCTGGTGCGCACGATAACTCTCGAAAGGAGTAACCGATTGACTTCAAATTTGGTATGTGGTAATATTTTTTTCTATCTCCGGCTAAGTTCGAAGATGGGCCATATTGGTCCATTCCTTCTAGTACCTCCCCCACAAAGGGTTAAAATGTTGTGAAATATTGATTCTTTAATAACTACTATACTACTTATTCTAATCTTCTGAAATTCCACACATAGTATTAGTTTATTAGTCGCTATCAACTCGAGAAAAATGGGCGAAGTTGCCACGTCCCTTTAGGTACCTCCCACACAAATGCACCGTTTTGCACCAAAAATTAACAGCTTATAACATTAATAACGGTGTATAAAAATACTTGAAATTTTGCACAGTGTTATGCTTTTATATTGCCTACAGTCCAGAGAAAAATGGGCGTTGTTGCCACGCCCCTTTTGGTACCTCCCATACAAAGGTACCATTTTGCACCAAAAGTTAACAGCTTATAACATTAATACAAGTGAATAATAATACTTGAAATTTTGTACAGTGTAATGTTTTTATAGTGCCTATAGTCCTGTGAAAAATGGGCGTTATCGCCACGCCCCTTTTTGTACCTCCCACACAAAATGGCCAAATCATACCACAATTTAATATCCCATAACGTTTATACCAGTGCACATAAACGCTTATAATTCGGCGCAGTGCAATGAATTTAAAGTATCTACTAGGTGTATTTGTTAAACCCCTTCTGGTAGCTCCCACACAAATTGACAGAATAATTCGTGTAATATTCTATATTACATTACTCACAAAGTGACACATATTGACAGAATAATTCGTGTAATATTCAATATTACATTACTCACAAAGTGAGGGTATAACTTAGTCGGTTTACCCGACTGAAACTTTCTTACTTGTTATACCCTCACTTTAGTGTGACGAGGGTATATATCATCTGCTACGGAAAAAAGTGTAACACATCGAAGGAGTGACCTAAGACCCCAAGTATGTTCGGCGGAAATCCGTTTTTGGTCATTTTAAGTCGAATGAGCAATGTCCGTCCGTCTGTCTGTCTGTCTGTGTGTCTGCTGGCTGGTGCGCACGATAACTCTCGAAAGGAGTAACCGATTGACTTCAAATTTCGTATGTTGTAATATTTTTTTCTATCTCCGGCTAAGTTCGAAGATGGGCCATATTGGTCCACTCCTTCTGGTACCTCCCCCACAAAGGGTTAAAATGTTGTGAAATATTGATTCTTTAATAACTGCTATTATACGTATTCGAATCTTCTGAAATTCCACACATAGTATTAGTTTGTTAGTCGCTATCAACTCGAGGAAAATGGGCGAAATTGCCACTCCCCTTTTTGTACCTCCCACACAAATGCACCATTTTTCACTAAAAGTTAAAAGCTTATAACATTAATACCAGTGTTTAGAAATACTTGAAATTTTGTACAGTGTAATGCTTTTATAGTGCCTACAGTCCAGTGAAAAATGGGCGTTATTGCCGCGCCCCTTTTGGTACCTCCCACACAAATGCACCATTTTGCACCAAAAGTTAACAGCTTATAACATTAATACGAGTATATAAAAATACTTGAAATGTAGTACAGCGTAATGTTTTTATAGTGCCTACAGTCCATTGAAAAATGGGCGTTATTGTCATGCCCCTTTTGGTACCTCTCCCACAAAGGTACCATTTTGCACAAAAAGTTAACAGTTTACAACATTAATACCAGTGTATACAATTACTTGAAATTTTGTACAGTGTAATGCTTTTATAATGCCTATAGTCCAGTGAAAAATGGGCGTTATCACCACGCCCCTTTTTGTACCTCCCACACAAAATGGCCAAATTATACCACCATTTAATATCTCAACGTTAATGTACCAGTCCATATAAACGGTTACAATTCGGCACAGTGCAATGTATTTAAAGTATCTACTGTTCAGCGAAATATAGGTGTATTTCTTAAACCCAAAAAATTGACAGAATAATTTGTGTAATATTCAATATTACATTACTCACAAAGTGAGGGTATACCTTAGTCGGTTTACCCGACTGAAACTTTCTTACTTGTTTGACTACAGTTATACATCATTTAATCGAGCTAATACCTCAAAAAGAACGATCCAAATACAAAATGCTCTTCCAGGAAGGTTATGTTTGAGAGATTTCTTATTGTCATAGGAATTTTATGAGGATTATTTTTTGTGGAAGATCTTAACCCTCCAGCTCCTCTCTTGATGGGTGAATTTGGCCCCTTTCGAGAAAATCAAAAAAAAACATTTACGAATTAGAATATTTTACGAACACTTTTGCCGGAAAATTTCAGTGGGGGTATTAACAGTACTACTCGTAACAATGATATTCCGTACGGTATACCGAGAAAAAATATAGAAAATGTGCAAAAATCCACCTTGAGCAAAAAATTCGTATGGCCATTTAATTATTAATTGAGCCAACTTGACTTGATATCGCTCACTCAATTCAAGAGTGACATAACTCAAAATTGTCCGTATAAAAAGAAAACTAGCCTGAAATAAATACGCTTGAATAATCCGAAATATGGTTGTTTACTTATAGACCAAATTTCGCTGAGATTAATTTATGGACATTTGCAAAATTCGGACTTTTGTAAGGCAACCTGAAAAATTTAAAATTGTGAGTTATGTCACTCTTGAAGTGAGTGAGCGATATGTATATATATACAATATATTATAAATATTTAAAATATATATATTTTTTGTTTGGACTATCAATTTATTTTTACTGTTATACCAAAGTGCCTTGAATAAAGCAATTTTTATATTAAAATAAAAAGTTTTCTAATTAAAAAAAATAGTGTTTTTTTACGCTTTTTAAATTTTTCATTACGCTTTTGCTTCATAAAAAGTTGGCATCCCTGATAATAAACCACTGGGTTACCATTAAAGTGCATTGTGGGGACCTATAGTGATTTTTTTAAGGGAATCTTTTTTGAGATTATCAGGGGTAAGCGTGGGTGTCGAATTTTTGGGAGAAATACTTCTGGAAGTGTCTCCTTTATTTTGTTTTTTGACAAGGAACGTCTACTAAAATTGTGTCATAATTTACTAATCTATTTGTTTGCAATGCCATTCGATTTAGCGGGCCGAATTAAGCGGAGTAAGTTGTTTTTACCGAGCATACATATTTAGGGTGCATTATGTACCCACAGTGTAATTTATCTATCCATAGATACCATACTCCTATTTTATTTTTTTAATGCTTACCACTTCCATTTTACACGAAAACTTTGAAGCAAAAAAAATATATTAATAAATACAAATATACTGCTATTAAAAAGTTATTGTTGGCTAATTAAGCGTTAGTAGCTTTATTTACAACTTTGGTGTCTTTGGTAACACCCACTGAAATTTCCCGGCAAAAATTTTTGTTGAATATTTTAATCCTTAAATCCTTTATCCTTTTTGAAATGACTTTTTGATTTTCTCGAAAAAAGGGCTAAATTGACCCATAAAGAGAGGATTTATAGGCTTAAGATTTTCCACAAAAATGATCCTCATAAAATTCCACTGACAAAAAGAAATCTCTCAGACATTTATATACAACAATATTTTAATTTACTATATAAAAAGTATTAAATTGTTGGACGGTGTAATTTGGAATAATTGGTTTCATTTCAGTTAACAAAGAACTTAGCTCCAAATCCTCATCAAGGCTTATTCCAAGCAGGAGTTGGATATGTTTAGGAATTTCGTACAGATATGATATAAAATACATACAGCGATTATGTGTCGAAACCGGATAACATATATATGGAGGCTATATAAATCTGAATCGATTTTCCTCGAATTTGGCAATGTTTATTCAAATATAAACATATATATTTGGCTATCAAAATCTGATCTGATTATCCCCTAATTAGGCAGTATTCGTTCCTAAATTAAGAAACTTCTTTTTGCCAAATTTTGTAGTTGTCGGAAGTAAAGTACAAGCTTTGATACCAAATCGGGAGGAACATATATATAGGGGCTGTATATATTTTGCGATTTGAGCCGAATTTTGCAGTGTTCATTCATGAAATAAGAAACCTCTTTCTGCCAAATTTCATACTGGCCACATATAAAAGTATAGTTTCTACACTTGTGTGAGAGATACTTATATATTGTGTGAGAGATACTAGAAGGGGCGTCGCAATAACACCCACTTTGTAGTGGACTGAGAAAATTGTCATTGAAAATACTAATAAGTACAGCAGCACCAAGTTTGGTGACAAATGGAGAGATATTGATGAAGACGCATTGCGCGCATATATTGCTGTGCTCATTCTTGCAGGCGTATGTCGGTAAGTACATTCTTGTTTTTATTATTTCAGAAAAATAGTTATCTCATATAAAATTAATCATAACAGCGGAAAAAATGAAGATGTTCATGGTTTATTTGATGATAAACTTGGTCGCCCCATTTTCCGATCAATTATGTCTGAAGAGACATTCCGTATGATTACCAGTGCACTCCGTTTCGATGATGTTTCGAGTCGGCGACAAATGCGTAGTAGCGATAAATTTGCTCCTATTCGTGAATTGTGGGATCGTTGGCAACAACTTCTTCCAATGTCTTACAACTGTCACGAAAATGTCACCGTCGATGAGCAACTTGTTGCATTCAGGGGGCGGTGTTCTTTTCGACAGTTTAGGCGACAATTTTTTTTCCACATTTGAGTTGGTACAAAAACTTCATGAAAGAAAACTTACATATGTGGGAACAGTACGCAAAAATAAAACTTTCATTCCTCCGAAATTGCTGACTGTCAAAAAAATCCATTTGTACAAGTCTACATTGCATTCAATGACATTGCAACATTAGTATCGTACATCAGCCACAAAAACAAAGCAGCGATATTGATTAGTACAATGCACAAGACAGCAGCAGTTGGTGAGAGTGGATTGATGAAAAAAACAGAGATTGTTTCTTATTACAATTCAACAACAGGTATGCTAGTTTTTTGTTTGCCTATAATTTCTTATACGTTATCTCTTTTAAGTGGCGTAAATACTGCTGATCAAATGATTGGCTCCTATAGCTCAAAACGCAAAACAAATCGATGGCCGAACATTGTATTTGCAAACATACTTGATACATCAGCTTTGAATGCGTACATACTTTTTTCTAAAATCGATGTTTCATGGCATCCAGCTGATCGGAATCGCAGGAGACCAGAGTTTTTGCCGCAACTAGCGCTTTGCTTGGCTAAGGCGTATATGATCAAAACGAACTAGATTACCTCAACAAGAGTTTTCAGCACACCTATTGACAGAAATACGAACACAATGCACAGTTTCAGATGCCTCCTCAAATAATGCTACTTCTAGTTCAGGGGCTCGAAAGCGGGGAATTTGTAGATGCTGCAAATCTAAATCTGATATAGAATGCTCCATTTGCAGCAAGTTTATTTGCAAAACTAACAGAAAAACATTTTGCTCATCATGTATTGACAAATATTGTCAAAGAAACTAATAAATACTTATTTTTAGATAGTAAATGTAAAGAAAATAAAAGAAAATGTACTATGGACCAAATGATCCCTTAACCTAAGATTCGTAATTTTTTAATTTCCTCAGTCCTGTTTTGAGTCAGAAAGCTGCATTTTTGAAATTAGCATTGTTTCATAAAAAGACCACGTGAGCTAAGAAACAAAGTCAGTATATATCACCGTTCAAAACATACAATGAAAACAAGCCAAAAATTGGACCATATGGGCTTAACTTAACAGCAGGGTTAATAGACAAAAATTAATTACTTAATTTATAATTCTTAGAGAAGATGTTAAATTCTTTCAAATGGTACTTATATTCTTCAAATTTGATATTCCGCTCAAAAGTTATGTAAACTTCAAAAAGTATAAATTTAAAAAAATGTTGTAGGTGACCAACTTGGGCACCCTATAAAATCAAAACCGTTATGAATTTGGACAATCGGTACTGCTCTTCTAGTATACGCGTGTAAAATTTCATTGAAATCGAAAGGGTCAAATATTTAAATTGGAATTTTTGGGTCGTTTTATTTTGGAATTACCCTATTATATTAATTGTTACGATACACCGAAGTTGTTATGTATAACAATGAAATTCGTGAAATTTCGATCGCCGTAACTGTATATCCAAACATGTTACGATTTGTTCGCAACAACTCTCATGTGAATAAATATTTCTGCAACAGTTTTTCCTTTACAACTACCAATAATAAATTTATTATTGCCAGCTGCATCGTGATTTCAACAGACAGTCTCAGATAAATATACTCGTATCAAGACGTTTCAAACGGAATAACAAACTTAGTTGGTTTTGGTATTTCACAATATACGAGCATGTTTCGATCGAGATCTGATTTAACTTCTAATTGATGTCCGAAACCACATCAATAATTTCAGACTTTAACTTGATATCTTTCAATATCTTATTTTCTACCCGCGAATATTGAAAAAATTAAATTTAAGAGCCAAAGCAATTTGATAAAGGAAGTTTTGATTGTCTGACTTGTAGACTATGTGTTTTCAAACGATATAATATCATTAAAACTTGCAGTAATCATCCAGCAGACGACAAGGTTACATTACCCAGTTCCACGCTTTCAAACAGTCTATGATCTTCACAACCAGTCTAACGGACCAAAAGTGGCCAATTCCATTTAGATTTGTATTACATCAAATGATAGAGGCAGAGTGCCTTTTAGGTTTTAATTGTATGTGTCACCGCCATTGAATGCTAACGAATTCGGATTGAACCACTCCGGTGCCTTCATATGTTTCAATTGCACACGGAAATTGCTGCACTATAATCCTAGACGTGTCCGTGCAAAGTGTCATAAAACGTTTCACCGTTGTCCTAAAGACAGACAGAGAACATGCGGTATATCGTTGCCATACTGCTGACACACAAACAGAATGATGAACTCGATGGTGCTGAGTCGGTTGGTTTGGCGTTGGTTGGACATTCGGACATGTCGACTACAAGTGGCGGTTAGTTAAGCGAACATAAGGCGCTTAACCAAATATGTGATATTATTTTGGCCACATGACCACGTACATCGACGGCATTTAAGAGAAATTGACCATGCTCCTGAATAACTCTATGAATACTGTTTTCTAGAGACTTTCTATAGACTTTCGTTATACGATACCAAAAACTGGCAGGAGGTGCTCGATTTCTACCACGTTTTTTATACCCTACACCACACTGTGGTACAGGATATTATAAGTTTGTTTCACGGCAGATGTTTGTAACACCTGAAAATAACACAGCTAGACCCACCTTAAAGTATACCGATCGACTCAGAATCACTAGCTGAGTCGATTTAACCATGTCTGTCCGTCCGTCCGTCCGTCTGTCCATGTAAAGTTGTTCGTCGACTACAGGTCGCAATTTCACTCCGATCGTTCTAAAATTTTGCAGTTAAGAGTATTTCGCGGCTGTTATGATCGCTATTGAATGTGGTTGAAATCGGTTCAGATTTAGATATAGCTCCCATATATATCTTTCGTCCGATTTGGCCCTTTAGTCCTATAGAAGCTGTATTTTACATCCAATCGTTTTGAAATTTAGAAAGGTAGAGTTTCTTGATCCATGAATCAACATTGCCGAATTTGAAGAAAATCGGTTAAGATTTAGCTATAACTCCCATATATATGTTTCGTCCGAGTTTGCTCTTTAGTCCTGAAGAAGCTGTAATTTACATCAAATCATTTTGAAATTTAGAATGGTAGAGTTTCTTGATTCATGAACTAACATTGCCGAATTTGAAGAAAATCGGTAAAGATTTAGCTATAGCTCCCATATATATGTTTCATCCGATTTGGCTCTTTAGATCCAATCGTTTTTATACCCTACACCACACTGCGTTACAGGGTATTATTTAAGTATAAAATGTCCCAAAAGTAAATTTATGTAAACAATTTATACATGAATTACAAAATTTATATGTCAGAGTTATTCAATATTACGAGAGTGGTGTAGGGTATTATATAGTCGGCACCGCCCGACTTTAGCCTTTCCTTACTGGTTTGTTTTATATTTTACGATGTTTTTATTACGCGTTTATTTAGAAATTATTAAAATTTCAGTCGGATAAACCGACTTAGGGATCCCCTCATCTTCAGTCCCAAAAAATATTCTTAAATTTAATAACTTTTAAGTGTGCACTGATATTAAAGTTATAAGCTATTAACTTTTGGTGGAAAATGGACCATTTTTGTGGGAGGTACTAAAATGCGCCTGGGAACTTTGCACATTTTTCTCGAGTCGATTGCAACTAATAAACTAATGCTATTTGTGGAATTTCAAAAAATCGAATAAGTGGTATATAAGTTATTAGAGAATCAGTATTCACTAAATTTTAACCCTTTATGGGGGAGGTATTAGAAGGAATGGACCAATATGACCCATTGTCGGACTTAGCCTAAGATGAAGAAAAATATTACCGCATACAAAATTTGAAGTTAATCGATTACTCCTTTCGAGAGTTATCGTGCGCGCAAGCCAGCAGGCAGACGGACGAACGAGCATTGCTCAAATGACTAAAATAACCCAAATCTAATTTTCACCAATCATACTTGGGCTCTTTGGTCACTCCTTCGATGTGACCTAGCATGTGATATATATATTCCCTCTATAGGGTGAGGTGATAAAAATGTATATAGTAGAGTGGAAGGGTGGTATAAAGTTGGGCTTATTGGGCCCTAAGAAACCTAAAACCTTGTCCCCGACATAATAAATATTATATTCAATAAAATTCAAAAAAAAATATATATAAAGTGGATCCAGTAGGCCCATGAAGTCCAATTATGTGGGGCCCCAAGTCCGGAAAATCAGTATTATACTGAACTATCTGGCCCGGCGAACTTCGTTCTGCCCAAATTTGTTAATGTAAAGAAAATAATAATAAGAATATGCTCATGTTGCTTCCTGTAATTCGGCAATTAAAATTCTGTGATTTGTATGAAACATAATGGGAAAAACTGAAGTTTATAACAATGTCGATATACACCTATCGCGAAAATCAAACGATCCATTCTTGAACCGTGTCTCGTCGCTTTTAACAATTCTAAATTTTCCTTCATGGTGCCCTCCCTTTGACTAAAACAAATCCATCATGCCTAAAATCGCGAATATCGAACTATCTATTCTTGAGCTATGAGGTTGTGTTGACCTCACCACACCTCTTTGGACAATCCCAAATTTTCCTCCATAGAGTCCTTTCATGGGCCAATACGCGTGCCTTTGACCAATCCGAAAATTTCCTCCACAGTGCCACTTCTGGGTCCAATACTCCATCACACAGCCGGGACACACCCGTTTAAAAATAAATGTACCTACATAGTATCAAGAGGGTACATTTTAGTTGTATGGTTCCACATATTTACAAAGATTTAGGTTTGTTTCTTATAAGAGGCATCTGAAAGGATAAAAATATTACTCACGTTTTTAATAGCGCGAAAACCGAAAAATTCTTCGAGAATTTGTAATACCCTCCCATTCCCTATGCCCAGGCGTGTATGTATGTTGAACTGCTCAGGCAGCTCGTTAAGAGATCTGCGGCAGTCGAGGCCTGTTTGTGAATTCAGGGATATGACCCCCAGAGAATTGATTGAAAACTGACTGTTAAGGTGGGGGTTCTTCCAGCAAGGGAGGTGAGGGTAGGCGAGGCGACGAAATCCCTTCTATGACAAGCTCCAATAACAACGATAGCTCAGTAGTGGGGGAACGATGTGTGGGTGTTTACGTATGCATTTATTCATGCGTGAGCGACGTTGGCGATGCAGTAATGCAAAGGGCGAAATAGAAAACGAAAATCAATATAACACAAGAGTTTAGTATTTCCGATAGTGATAAAAGCAGAGCTTTATTTCGAATAAATGATGACGTACATATATTACCATGTAGCGATGCGTGGGGATCCGTATAGATCCAAACGGCATGATAGCAAAACGACAAGATATATGTATGCGCGAGTGCGAAACAACGCCTAGTGATGTGCGCGATTGTATCGCCTAACAACGACTAGTTTCAATACAAGAGCCAGATGAAGCAAGGAGTCGAAAATCCACAACAGCCTCTGCTTGCGGGAAGTCCCTCTCTACATCCGAACTATGCGAATAACGTTCCGGGAGAGTCGGAGAGAGATACAACGCTGGAAGTCTCCTTACAATTCGTGCCATGCGAATATCGTCTTGGGAGAGTTTGTAGAGAGAATTCGTCCCAAGAGAGTCGAAGGAGAGCACCAGACTCTGAAAAGCCCTCTCACAATCCGCACAAGCGAATATCGTCCTGGGAGTGTCGTAGAAGAGGCTTCTTCTCCTTCAACCCACTAGGTTGCCAATCAACGAAGGAGATGCACAAGCTGGGGAAGTTGCGCGACAATGTTACGAACTTAAACACTGGCTGTCCGAGTAAATGACAATGCCAGTGTTGGCGACTTCACATATTCCCATTATTTCGGCTTAATAGACACTGTGAGTATCTGGTTGTCGGTGGGCTTTTTAAGAATAAGCTCTTTACAGTGTGAACCGAAGCCATCCTTCTCATCAAACTTCGAGTTAACTGTATAGAAGTCAAAGTAGATTTCCTGGTATCCTGCTACCCCAGTTCTCTATGACAGGTATGTTAGTGTCCAATTTTTTTTAGAAGGTGCACACTAGACCATTTTTTATTTTTTCGGTACTGATTTCTTTGCCGAAAAAGTTTCCATTTGACCTACAAAATTCCAATAAAAAATTTGGTGCCGATTGGATAACGCTAAGGTCTGCCCAAAGTTGTTTGAAAAGCCAAAACTCACTTTACATGAACAAAATTTGGGTTTTTATCAAATGTCACATGTTCAAGTAATAAAAAAATATTTTATTAGCATGAAAAGTTTTTAAATAATCTTTGAATAACATTTTCTTTCTTACAAGTCGTAAACAATCAAAATCGACCGAAAAACGAAAAAGTTACAGCAGTTTTCATTTGAATTTTACGTCATGACAGGGCATGCATGCACACCGACATGGCCTATATGTACCTATGTAAACGTAAGAGAATTCACAATATAAAATAGATCATGCTTGTGCATGCATGAAAAAAAAAACAACGGATTTGCATGATAGTTGATTTTTCGCATCAGTCTGACATTTTTCTACTGGTCAAATAAGAAAACATAAGCAGAACTTTGCAGCGCGCTATACGGCCATGCAACAGGGTCGATTACAGAACGCGCTCTGTCTCCAGCCTAAGTGAATTGAGAAAGGGACAGCTTCGCAAAAAATTTAATTTTAGTCATATTCTTATTTGTCTCCAGACCGACCACATCCAAAATGGTTACTAGATCCAGTGATAAATTTCGCACCGTAGAATCAGTTGGGCATGTATCACATACAATATCTGGAGCCAAACTGCCGTCAAATAGACAGATATTTCATAATGTGATAACTGTAATGTTTAATGCTGCGACGCCTCTGACGTCTGTTGGTGAGCTTGTGATTAATCGTTCTACACATCAACATTTTTGGGCGCTCCCAAAATCCCGGCTGGTACTGGAGAAAATATGGCCAAAGTCGTTCATGATACACTCATCAAATACAGGTCAAAACACTGGATCGTGCATTTTGTTGCAGAACAAATTAGATCGAAAATTAATCAAGTTCCCATGTTCTCATCACATGATGGAGATGGTATTGAAACATGTGTTTGAGGTTAAACTTCGGTCACTTGTGGTCCCGAAGTGCCTATTTTTAATTGTTTTGCTGCCGTTTGGGTAAGTCTCGACCACAAATCGCTTAAAAAAGGACTCGAAGATCCAACTGTCCGCTCAAAAATAAGTAATGCTGACTGCGAAGTCGTTAAGAAATTCTGCATTAAACAGCTAAATGAAACACAAATCCGAGCTGAATACAAGGAACTATTACAATTAACAATAATGTTTATTGGTGGTGTCGGCGATAACCTCCGAACACCTGGTCCAACATCCCACGCAAGGTTCATGGGAAAAGGCATTTATGCCTTAAAAATATACCTATTTCGAGAGCAGTTTGCATTGACAAAACGAGAGTCCAGTGGGCTACGGGATATATGTATTTTTCTCGTGCGGTTGTATGTCAAAGCGTGGTTTACATGCAAAATGCCATACGAGCACCAAATCAAGATTTCGCATACGCAGAAATCGACCGAGATGTGTCTGAAGCGGTTATGAAGAAATGGAAAATTCATTTGTGATATTTGGCCCCAGAATCAATGGCTTTGGCATTTTTCGATTCGGATATTTCACTCGAAGAGTAACGAAAAATGGTTAGGCATCTGCAATCAACAGAGCCCGTCGTAAATCTGGAAAACGATCGAAAATTCTCCGACCCGAAACTATTGCTGTGTAATAATTTGAGCGATTTCGTCTCATACAAAACCAAAAAATTTTTCGGTGCTTTTGGATTGAGTACTGAATTTTTAAAGCATGACACATCCATTTGGGAAGATTATCAAGATGCTCTCGATGTTTGTCGTAATATGTTTGTTGTTAACGACACTGCTGAACGCGGTGTACAATTTATGAATGATTACAACAGAATACTTACGAAAGACGAAGAACAAAATCAATTTATATTACAGTGCATTGAAGAATATCGTAGAAAATGTCCCTCACATGACAAGTCAGATCTAATATAATATTGAATTAATTGTATTTTTTGTTTTCTTTTTTCACCGATCTTAATATTTAGAGGGGGTTAAAGTCTTGCCCCCTTTGCTTGTTCGTGCCGAATATCGGTATTTGAAACTATGTGCTCTGTTCATCTGACGTGTAGGGCATCTTCAGCAACTTTGTAGCAAATCTTAAGGCCTATATTTTTGTGGAATATATTAACCCTCTAGCTTCCCCCCATAACGGTGATTTTTGCCTATATTTTGACAAATCGTAAAAAACTCCCCTAAAAATGGGTGGGGCGTGGTTGAAATGTTCTACAAAAATGTTGGCCATAAAGTTTTACAGTGTAATACAAAGAAATGTAATTTTACTTACTTAAACATACGATTTATTAATAAAAAATATTTCCCCTATGAAGTGTGTTCTAAATTTTGAATGAACTTTGGGCAGACCCTAGGGTTATCCGATCGGCACAAAATTTTTTATGGAAGTCTTGTAGGCCAAATGGAAACTTTTTCGGTTCTGAAATCAAAGATCGCAGCAACTTTCACTTTTTGCATCATGTGCTATAAACGGTCTAGTGTACACCGTTCCTCTCGATAGGTTACCATTGCGATCCAATGTGATATCCTCATGTGACCTTAGTTCTTGTATCTCGACGTTGATAGATTGTTTAATCTTTATGCCTCTCTGGTTGCAATTTCTCTAGCCATAATGAATATCAATCGGCAGTAGATGGAGTTGGATTTTAAAGACTCTGCTTATGGTTAGACATGTAGTTCTCTGAATCTTTATTAACTGATTGTTGATTGATCGCTTATCAGCTGCCGTTCACCACACCACAATGTCGTACAACAGTATTGGGCGAACTATTGCTATAAACATTACCCAATGGACCGATTAAGGAGAGAGATCCCAACGCGACCCTTCAGCTTTCCTGCAGGCGGCGAAGCCTTTCACACTTTTCAGTACATAAGTCTGAATGACAAAAAATAATCTAAAATTCTTTTCAGAACTTTCAATAGGAAGATGGATAGGATTATTGGCTTGAAGTCCTTTGTCCTAGCTTTGGGTATAAATAGCTCTTTGGTAACCCTCTATCCATTTGGGATATATGAGAGTCAGGCTCTACAGCTTTCATAAATGTCCTTCCTCCAAACTACTTCGGCGGAAGGAGTTTGGAAAAAATTACATTTGTGAAAAACACATGTTTTAAGTTTCAAGGCACCCTGTTTAGTTTTTTTTGCGAACTTAAAAAATTAAAAATTGGTCACCGATATCTAATACAATGCTTTCAATTTGAGAAAGTAGGTGGAGGAGGATGCTGGTTCGTTCACAACTATAACAAATTGGGTGACAGTGTTTAAACGGGGCCATACGTCGACCAATTGAGGTGTCCACACCAGAAGTTATAGGCATTGCATATTGACGGAAAATTTTATGTTGTGAAAGTTGTGCGCCAGATGGGTGCCGCGTTTGCTCACAATCAAGACAATGCACCAATTCACACATTAACTGTTGCGATGTCCAAAATAAATGAACTAAAGCTCGAATTGCCTCAGAACGCACCTTATTTGGAAGATTTAGCTTCCTCGTTTGGAAGATTTAGCTTCTTCGTATTATGTTTCCAAACATGAAAAATGGCTCGTCGGAAGAAGATTAGCCAGCAATGAAGAAGAGTTGGAAGTTGCAATTGATGGCTATTTTCAGGAGCTGGACCGTTCTTACAATAAACAGGTTTTCGAAGCTATTGAAAATCGCTGGAAAAAGTGTATAGAGCAGAGATGTAACGAATATTCGCATTCGCATATGCGAACGCGAATTATTGGCGTCATTTTAAAATTCGTTTTCGTATTCGAAAAAACCATCATTGGATTATTCGCATTCGCAAAAATACATATATTTCAGTATTTGTTAAAAGTGTTAAATTTCCTAATTCCCTTCACACAATTTGAAGATATTAATACCAATGAAAACCTCTGCCACTTCTCTTCAAAACAGTTGAAAAATATGTTTGTCCTTGTGGTAACAGGAGGTAAATATATGGAAAACATTCTCAACATTACAAGCACATCTTCATCGCATAGGACTAGTAGGAAACGACGAATGCAGGGCATGCAGGGAAAACATCGAAACAATGGAACATTTTCGGCGTCACTGCCCGGCTTTCACACATGCAAGATCCCAACATTTCGGGTCCGACATATTACCGGACTTGACTCATCTCAGAGGATATGATTGGAAGATACCGAGGAAATTCGAGTCTAGTAACGATTTTCTGTATCTCGTGAGGTATAAAAAGATCACGACAGGCCGAACCACTGACTTAAGTGTATATTCAGCACATGAGACGTTTAAACGTCTCCTCTCTTCAACCTAACCTAGCCTAACCTTCTCAATACTTGAATATCCTGGAAAAGTAGCAATTCAGTTCCTTAAATTTGTTGGTTCTAAAGGGTCAAACTATTATTCGCATTCGCAAGAAATATATTTCAATATTCGCTTTCGCAAAAGTCTCTTTCGTTACATCCCAAGTAATGAGCTAAAAGAAGATTGTGTTGAGAAATAAATGTTGAGAATTTCCCAAATTTTTTGTGTTTTCTTCGTTAGCTATTGCTAGGACCGTCCTCTTATAAATATTATACGTCATTATTTCCAGCATTTCTGCTACATTAAGTAGTGCCTTGCTGTTCCTCTTGTTCTGAGGCTGTTTTAGCGTGATGGAGGTTAATCTGTAGAATACATACCATCATTGGCACACGACAGATTAATCTCCACCCAGTGTCCTGTTGATGGAGTCATTATGACCTCTTGCCTTTTTCTAAGGCTTGATCTGATTCTTTTGGCTTTTTTACGAGCCATTAATACAGCAGAAGTGGGCTTTTTCAGCCGACTCAGTGTTTTGGTAAGAGTCGAAACCTCAACGGACTTCAACTTCGTCAAAACTATGACGTTTTTCCCTCATCGTACCACATGTTGTGAGTATTATGGGGGAGGTCCTTTTTAACAGTTTTGTCCAAGACAAACGGACGTACAATTGGGAAAACTCGCTTCACGAGAGCATGGAGTTTCCTTTTGTATGCGGTTGGATTCAGAGCCCAAAGACCGCGTTTGTTATACCCTCACTTTAGTGTGACGAGGGTATATATCATTTGCTACGAAAAAAAGTGTAACACATCGAAGAAGTGATCTGAGACCCTAAGTATGTTCGGCAGATATTCGTTTTGGGTCATTTTAAGTCGAATGAGCAATGTCCGTCCGTCTGTCTGTCTGTCTGTCTGTCTGTCTGTCTGCCTGTCTGTCTGTCTGTCTGCTGGCTGGTGCGCACGATAACTCTCGAAAGGATTAACCGATTGACTTCAAATTTCGTATGTGGTAATATTTTTTTCTATCTCCGGCTAAGTTCGAAGATGGGCCATATTGGTCCACTCCTTCTGGTACCTCCCCCACAAAGGGTTAAAATGTTGGGAAATATTGTTTCTTTAATAACTGCTATTAAACGTATTCGAATCTTCTGAAATTCCACACATAGTATTAGTTTGTTAGTCGCTATCAACTCGAGGAAAATGGGCGAAATTGCCACGCCCCTTTTGGTACCTCCCACACAAATGCACCATTTTGCACTGAAAGTTAAAAGCTTATAACATTAATACCAGTGTTAAGAAATACTTGAAATTGTGTACAGTGTAATGCTTTTATAGTGCCTACAGTCCAGTGAAAAATGGGCGTTATTGCCGCGCCCCTTTTGGTACCTCCCACACAAATGCACCATTTTGCACTGAAAGTTAAAAACTTATAACATTAATACCAGCGTATAAAAATACTTGAAATTTTGTACATCGTAATGTTTTTATAGTGCCTACAGTCCGTTGAAAAATGGGCGTTATTATCACGCCCCTTTTGGTACCTCTCCCACAAAGGTACCATTTTGCACCAAAAATTAACAGTTTATAACATTAATATCAGTGTTTACAATTACTTGCAGTTTTGTACAGTGTAATGCTTTTATAATGCCTATAGTCCAGGGAAAAATGAGCGTTATCACCACGCCCCTTTTTGTACCTCCCACACAAAATGGCCAAATTATACCACAATTTAATATCTCAACGTTAATATACCAGTCCATATAAACTGTTATAATTCGGCACAGTGCAATGTATTTAAAGTATCTACTATTCAGCGAAATATAGGTGTATTTCTTAAACCCCTTCTGGTACCTCCCACAAAAATTGACAGAATAATTTGTGTAATATTCAATATTACATTACTCACAAAGTGAGGGTATACCTTAGTCGGTTTACCCGACTGAAACTTTCTTACTTGTTTGTTTTTTTATTTGTATCCATATGGTTTCCACGAGTGTAGGGGAGATGCATGTCCACCACAGCATATGCCCCACAATAACTGGGTGGCGATGAGGACGAGTTCGCATTTCAACTCGGTGTTAACCGGTGTTTAAGTAGAACCACTACTTGTTGCATTATTTGGCGTTACCCAGGGCGCGTTACCTGTCTCATTTTACTCTAATAATTGTTACAAAATTTCCCAAGTCATTTTGTCTAATAATCACAATTGTACAAATACTTCAATTAAGAACTTAAAAATGGAACAATCTAAAATTTCTTGCCAATTTAAAGATTAATTAAAAATAATAACGTAAACGCTGTTGATAATTACATTATCCTTGCTAAGGAAAATATGAGGAACTATTTTAATATTTTCAAAAGTAAAGACTCGTCAGTCTTAGAGAATCATTCAAAATGAAAATTTGAAGTCGCTTTCGCCCTAGTCAGTTTGCATATCTTTTTGATTGACGGATTTAAAACCAAATTTCAAAAATGACGATTTGTTAACGAACAATTGAATAAAAGAAGATAATTATTTTGAAACGCATGTTGTGTTTTGCAATACGTTCAGAATATTATAATGGTTGGAAATTCATCATTTACGATTACTTATTGGATTATTTCTAAGACACCGAATCAATGACCTTTAAATATTTTACAATAGCTATGAAAGAATTTGAAACATTTTCAATTATAATTTATGGTATGTGGATTCGTATAAAGCTTTTAGGTAAGAAAATTTTTTTTAGTGTTCTTAAGATATTCATTCGTATTTTAATTTGATTTCTTTTTTTTCAACCTAAATCTGAATTTTTATTCTGGGTTCGTAATATTTTCCGATATTTTATTTAAATGTCTATTTGTTTCCATTTCAGATCCCTATTTTCCAAAATCGTGAGTAGATTTGTGCAGAAGATCGGTCACTATATGATCATCATCGGTTACTATATGATCATTGGAAAAGGCCTTCCAAAGAAATGCCAGGTTGACAATAAGCTCGGTACTCTAGATCAAAGTGAAAATACTTTTAATTTTTGTAACATCAATGACGAAGAGTTTTTAGAATTAATTTATAGTCTGAAGTTAAATAAAAGCCATGGTCATGAATATCTGCAAAGATGTTGTTAAAATGCAAAGATGTAGATTATTCAGACCTGGTAATGGTTTTTAATAGTGTTATCGAGTCTGCAAAGTATCCTGAAATATTTAAGATTTCGAGGGTATTTCCAATACCAAAAATAAACATTCGTGTGCAGTTGACCAATTTAGACCCATTGCTATATTATCATTAGTTGGGAAGATATTCGAAAAAATTATGCATATTCAGTTAGTAAGCGAGCACAACCAATTATATAATTTACAATTCGGCTTTAAAAAGGGAGTCGTATGCAAGAAGCGGTATTGAACGTGATGAATACTATATGCCAAGGTCTGGATAATGGGTACGGTGGAGTTGCTGGCATTTTTACGATCTTTCGAAGGCGTTTGACCTATTAGATCATAACATTTTATTGCAGAAACTGGAATTTTATGGAATAGTTGGGAATGCTCTGGAACTTATTAAAAGTTATCTTAAAATAGAAAACAATATGTTGAAATAGAGAACCAAAAAAGTGAAATGTTAAAAATGGTGTACCTGTATATTTAAATGATATACAAAATCCGAAGCTACACGGTAAGTTAATAATGTATGCGGATGACATAAGTCTCTTTTATCCATATGGACATGAAGTTATTTTAAGGGCTTAAATGGAAGAGGATGCGCAAACAATTTCGGAATTTGTTAGGACAAATAAGTTGGTCATTTGATTGGATGCCTGTTGTTTGGCCCTGGGAATGTCTCGGTCCATCTAATTTCATTTCAACAGCACAAGGTACATTGTAATATTTGGTACCTTCTGATTTATGATTATGATAAAATTTGTTTAAATGTCGTTTATATGCAAAATATTCAAATAAAACAATTAACTGCAATATATGTTATTTATATTCTTCAGTGGTGATGGAATTGCTCTGAAGCACTGGTGCGCAAAATCGCGCATGATCGGAGAGCTTCTGATATTGATCGTATGAGGTGCTGACATGTATTACGGAATGATAAGTATGATCAATGTGAATTAATTTAGGGCTTTAGTGCAGGGTCGTGCGCAGGATTTTGTTTTGAGGGGGTTTTCACATATGGCACATTTTTTTTATTAAAAATCGTTGGTTGACATTTACTTTAACATTAAATAATACTTAGGTAATATTTTCAATAAGAATTATTCAAAGACAAAACTATAGTTTCTACCTGTGTGTCTTTTTGAGAAAAAAAAACTTCCGAAAATTAATGTTTAACTTATAAATTTTATGTTTTCATACTCCGAACAAAAATGTTGGACACATCATTAACTTTCTGTATTTAAATATTATATTAATTGTATTAATTTTAACAATATGTTAATTGTATTAATGTTTTAATAAGTTGACACGGCGAGGCAAAATAAAACCAGTAAGGAAAGGCAGAAAGTCGGGCGGGGCCGACTATATAATACCCTATACCTCCCTAACAATGCGATAAGGGTCATTGCCATAATAATTTGGAATAATTGGTAAATGGGTAGAAACGTATTGTCTAATTCTGAAACGATAATCGCTAAATTAAGCAATATTCGTTCCTAAAGTGAGAAACATCTTTCTGGAAAATTTTAATGATAGGAACTAAAATGCAACTTCTATAGCGGTTTGATACCTAATCAGGAGGAACATATATATGGAACTTTAATGTAAATCTGAACCGATCTTCCCTACTTATATACATGTAAAAAGACCTCCTTCTGTCGAATTTCGTACTGATCGGATATAAAATACAGTCTCTACAGCGCTTACATATCAAATCGGGGGTAACGTATAAATGGGGGCTATATCTAAATCTGAACCGATTTTCTCCGAATTTGACAGTATTACTTCATGTAATAAGAAACCTCTTTCTGCCGAATTTCGCACTGATCGGATATAAAATACAGTTTTTACAGCGCTTACATGTATAATCGGGGGTAATATATATATGGGGGCTATATCTAAATCTGAACCGATTTTCTGCGAATTTAGCAGTATTCCTTCATGTAATAAGAAACCTCTCTTTGCTGAATTTCGCACTGATCGGATATAAAATAACATTTTTACAGCGCTTACATGTCAAATCGGGGGTAACGTATATATGGGGGCTATATCTAAATCTGAACCGATTTCTTCCAAATTTGACAGTGTTCATTCATATAATAAGGAATAAAAATAAAGTTTTTACAGCGTTTAAAATAAAGTTTTTACAGCGCTTACATGTCAAATCGGGGCTAACATATATATGGGGGCTATATCTAAATCTGATCCGATTTTGACCAATTCAATAGGGATCGTCCTTGGGCCAAAAAAAAGATATGTGTAAAGTTTCGTCGAGATCGGACCATAATTGCGACCTGTACTTTGATTACAAGAATACATGCACAGACGGACAGACAGACGGACAGACGGACAGACAGACGGACAGACAGACAGACGGACAGACGGACATAGCTAAATCAACTCAGAAAGTGATTCTAAGTCGATCGGTATAATAAACGATGGGTCTATTTCTTCTCCTTTTGGGTGTTACAAACAAATGCACAAAGTTATAATACCCTCTACCACAGTGTGGTGTAGGGTATAAAAATCGTCTAATACTGCGTTAACTTCTACTCGAATGTTTGGATGAATATTCAGGGAATATAGTTATTCATTTAAACGATTTTCAGTCATGGTTGACCGCATGTAATTTTTCAGCCGACGCAATACACACTTCATAAGATCTGTCAGGCAAAATTGATGAATATGTTGTAAATAATTGTTTACAACTTTCTTTATTTAGTATCGTCAGTTTAGATGGAAAAAGACATTGGAAATTTCAAAGAATTCCACGGTGTTTCAAAAAGCGATCTTTGAGATGAGTGATGAACAAATCTAGGTATGGAATATAGGTCGAAACAGTGTTGCCAGAAATTACGATTTTTCGTCTAAAAATAGGACATGACGATTTGACGATTTTTGACCCGATATTTTTATGATACGAAGAAAGTAATGAAAACTTAAAAATGTTTCTTTATATTAAGGATTTTTTTATAATGCTTCGAGAAATAATTTACACTCCCATTTATATTTTTTAAAAATAAAATTAGAAATGTTACACAAATTTACAATTATTACGGCTGATCATTGCTGGTAGATTCGATCGCATTCAATGCCGAATGGAATTTTGTTAAGTTGTAAAATCGGTGGAGGAAATTGCAGTGGACATGTTTAAAGAAGGTAAAGGATTTATCAAAACATGGACCTAGGAGATCATTATTCCAACGAATAGCTTTAGGTAAAATAAATCGCATGTTATCCAAAATCCAGGTCTTGGTCTTGGATGAGGCCATTGTATGGGACAATGTCAAAATATGGACCAATGACGAAACTTTCTCCTTTAAATGGTTGCAGGTAAAATAATAATATGTCAATTGCCGAATTTTAGTCCAAACGATTGGTATTTGTGTTTGGTGTGGGGGCTTCACTATTAATACTGAGAATTTTTTTAGGTAAAACTAAGTATATATTGTCAAAATGCAGTCTAGTCGGTTGTGGTTTCTAATCCGTCGGGAAGTCAAATCTAGTGGAACCATGGTATGGGGGCTACATAAAACCATGGATTTTCGCTGGACCCTATTGGTGTGAATGGTTCTATGCATTTTGTCAAATGTCGTCTCAATGGATTGAAGTTTCTGGTTAATATAACGTAAGTAAAAATAATCAAAAATCGATCCGAAGAAATAATACTAAGAAACTGATATGTTTAAAACATGTTTCCGACAAATTTGATTATTATTGCTGTTCGAGAATGAGAGATTGGCTTACAAAATTTTTGTACCCTCACTTTCAGGAGACGCGATATCATTTTAGAGTACTAATAAATACATATCTGTCTCTGAAACATTCAATTCTCCCGAAAATAACTCAAAAGTTGTATGTAACTGTAGATTTTTGTGTTGACAATTTATTGACTATTTCGAAAATTTATTTTGAAAATTTTGATTTTTATACCCCTATTTTGACGATTTTTGGTCAAATTCGTCTGGCAACACTGGGTCGAAATCTTATAATATTCTTCAATACTTGTTGCATCAACATTTTAACGATGACTTTGTCCGTCCGTAATACTAGGTTTCTTCTTTGGAATGTCTTGTTATTCACAAAATATTTGAACAGACGAAAAAATTTTTGGGAAAACAATTTTGATACAAAAGAAGGATAAAATATTCGAAGCTTTTTAACCTTTTTTTGTATGCCACAAATATCTATAAAGTTAACCAAACTATCGAGTTTTTTATGTAAAACAGTTTTAGGAAAGATCTGATTATATTTAGCTAACAAAATAAGTATTTTGCAAGACAATACGATATTATTAGGCGAGTACAAAACAATTAAGGCAAGGTCGGGCGAAGCCAAGTACGAGTATATGATACCGCACTACACCTTGTTATAGAAGAATAAGCTCAGATATTGTAAATGTAAATATGAGATAATTACCTTATAAATCTGAATCTAAACAGAATTTTCTATAGAAACATTTATTTATGAGGGTAATTTCGATCTAAAACGATTTTGACCAATTCCAATAGGTATAATCCCTGGTGTGAAAGATTCCTGTTTGTTAAATTTTAGCAGGATCGTAGTGAAATTTCGACCTGTACTTAACGAACAACTTAAGGTGGACAGATGGACAGCTAGTGATTCTGAGTAGAACGGTATATTTTACGGTGGTGTAAGATGCAGAATTTTTTACAAATCTGCCAAAAAACTAATTTAAAACCCCCTATAACATATTGTGGTGTAGCGTATAATAACTAACGAATGAACTGGTTGCTTGAAGCGAAAATAATACAATTTTATTTTATTGCTGGTATTGAATACCAATTTTTTCTGTTTTTTAACAAAGCTATATCTTATTTTAAAAAACATGAACTCACGTCTAAGTAGAAATATAATTTCAGAAATTTATGTTATTTAACTGCCGGAGTCGGAGCTGGAGTCGGAGTCGAATGATTTTAAAATTCGACTCCGGGAGTCGGAGTCGAGTAGTTTTGGCACGAGTCCGCAGCCCTGGTTTGGATAGTGCCGAGACTACATTGCGTGCGAAACTTAAGCTATGTACAGACGATTGTCAGATCGGAAACGTTATTAACCCTGTTAAAGTGCTGCCAATGTACGGACAATGGCAGATTGTTAGGCAAAGGGGATTGAAAGAATTGCCAATAAAATGTTTTTCTGACAATGGCGGCAGTCACATGCATAAACTTCGCACATCTGACAATCAAAAGTGTAACGATGGCAGAAATCTGGAAATTGTTTTAACACACAACCTTGCCATTGCGAGATAATTTAAATTGCAATAACTTTTCTGCCAAAGTTGCAAGACAAAAATTGTATGTTCACACGGTTGTATGTTAACAGGTTTGCATTTTTCCGCCATTTTCCTGACAATATTGTTAGATCTGACAATCGTCTGTACTTAACTTGATAAATACAAGGTGGCGCAAAAGTAACCTTTCGATGTTTTTTGTGCCAAAGTCACCGACCGATTATTGGTCAAATAAATAGTCAGCAATATTCCGCGTTCTGGAGCAGTGTAGCGTAACATTGTTTATTAACGTGTATTTCGCATGTGTTTACTACACAAATGTCAACATTAGGCATTAGGGGCCAATCGCAAAATTTATAGCATTTTCTGATAGGAGGATTACTTTTGCGCCACCTTGTACTATTAATTTCATTTTGAATACGATATAACATTATACATTTCATTTCGTGGTGAATTTGTCAAGTGACTATACAAATTTAAATCCGTTATCGCCCGATACCTTACCAAGGCTTTAAAATGACCATCCATCATTTTGTATAGTTTCATTTGAATCGATTCCGCCTGTATCACAATTCCCCTTAGTGCTAAGCCTTGTCGACCAAAAAAGACGACTGTTTGAACTATTGCTTCCAAATGCTTTGTATTTGCGTTTACGAACTGCTTTTCATGAATTTGTAATTGTTAATCGATGGACGCTGTGGCTTGCTTATCCAATTATATCTCATGTTAGCATTCAATACACTGTTTCGATGGTATTCGAGTGATAAGTGGTGGCCAAATACTTCAAGCGTTTTTTTCTAATTAGTAAATGGTCTTGATACAGTAAAATTTTCCGGATAGTATAGGCTTTGACCTACTTTTACAAAATTATATCTGTCATGGCATAAATATTTAAAGTAAACAACGTTTGAACGTATGAAAGGGATATTTCTAAGTCTTCTGACAGCGTCCATGAAAACAAAAAAGATACATATTGTAGGCTAACATTGAAAGTCGCTGAGTTAATAAACGCTGAAAACCTTTTCGCTCTTAAAGTTGTGTGCAGTGTCGTTCGTCTTAATTTCCTGAATTTTGTTCGCTTTTCACCAGTTGACGAAGACATCCACTTTGCTGATCTAGACTAGGCTATAATTCAATTAAGCTATGGCAGAACAGGTCGTGTATATTAAGATGAAATCCTTAATTAACTAGCGGAGGCATAAACCGCACTTTTACCAGTACTCTGTGAATGAGTTAGAGTATGAATGTTGAGACTACAACATCTTCACTGGAACACTTTTTGGTAATATTATTTTGCCGTTTAATCATTCTTGAAGAGGGCTTTCCATATATTTATATTTTCATATGGTCGAAGGTTGTCGCACTGCATCTGGAGAAGAAATGTTAAGAGTACTACTTCACACCTGGAATACAATATTATTGTGTCATTCTGTAGGTTCCATAATTTCGATTCGATGCTCCTTACCCTTGTTCCAAATATAGAAAAATCTGATTATATATCCCACTAAGATAAAACCAAATCTGATTATATATCCCACTAAGATAAAACCAAATTCTTCAGCAATTACTAATATCGCCAAGTTTCGTGTTAAGCCACGCATAGTTGTGTCTAATATACCCATACCAAATAACATGACGATTGGTTGAATGGTTCTCCAGATATTAGCACATTTTATACTATTGCCAATTTTATACTATTGCCAATTTATTGTTTGGGTGCTGAGTATTTCTGTCCAAACCAAATGGTTCTGAAAATATTTCGTTTTCAATTATGAATGCATGTGGACAGGGCCACGCCCCCTTGTTTAATATTGCAGTGAAATACTCTCGTGTCAAAATCTAAGACGGTTGGTGTAATGGTTTTCCAGATATATCGTTTTCAATAATGTTGTCGCAAGGGAGGGTACACGCCCTCTATCCGATATCTCCCACTTTGTGTTGAGTCACGAACAATGTGTTTCGAACAATCTGGTTAACAAATTGTTAAATATATCACAATTTTAAAAATGTTTTCATAAGGGCGGGGACAGGCCCTTTGGTCCGATCTCGCCCATTTTTGAACCAATCACGTAGCCTGTTACCAGATGCATACCCAGCAAAAAATAAAAGAAGTACTTCCAAAAGAATAACATTATATGTACTTCCAAGTCATAAGTATGAACATTTTTCGGCATTTAATGAAGTTCTTCTAAATAACTAACCAAAATGTAATTTCGGAATATAAATTATTAACCCTAGAATGCATAATCTCAAAACGATTGGATGTAAAATAAACCTTCTGAAGTGATAAAAGTCCAGATCGGAAGGAACATATATATGAGGGCTATGCAATATATGTAAAATACTGCTTCTATAGTGCTAAAGGGAATAATATATGTATTTATATGGCGGATATATCAGAATTAATGAATGGTTCTGGAAGCTTGTCGACTTTCGACTTTTTCATCAACCAAATTTCGTTTCAGTCGACTAGGTCGATTAATCGGACCTAAAAGTAGACTTTTTCATAGTCGATTAAAATAACATAAAGTCATTTCAAAGTATGCTGATTTTCTTCGAAATATGTTAAATTGTGGAATTGTAGTACATTGGATTGCGATAAAAACTGAATTTATTAATAACACTTTATACTTTCCAAAAATGTTGATATATCGTCACCAGAAATGCCCAAGAGCATAACCCCAAAAAATGAAAATTTGTTTTTCGGCCGAAAATCACGATTTTATTGAAGAAAAAATAAAGTAATATCAAGTGCTCGTTTTTGATAAAGCACAAAAGGCGTAACCCACATTGTATTAAACAAAACGTACTGTATTCATCTATTTAACCTTCGAAGTTGTTCTCTTGTTGCTGTTTTGATTTTTGTCAAACGTGTTTGACAACTATTTTAGATGCAAAATTCTATTCTGTATTTAAATTTGGCCTTTATCTGAATGGTATCCACTTTTTTTATTAAATTTCGCAGTGTGCATGATTCTATAAACTAATCTTTGTCAAATTTAATAATTTATTTTATTTATTTATTTTTTATAATCTTTATTTATTTATTTTTATTTTATAATAAGCTAAATCGAAGGAACATTCATATATGTTATATGCATGAATATCGAAAGGAAATTATATCTTCTATGGAGGGAATAAGCTAAATCGAAGGAACATTCATATATTTTAAGATATCTGGTTCTAAAATGATATTCAAATAGTTGAGAGATTTTTGATCGTTCGCCGTAGACGAAAGAAAATTAGTTTCATAAACAGGCCCTATGTCTAAATACGGATTGTCTCAATTTTTATACGAATTGTCTTGTCTCAAAATAAAGATATGTGCACAATTTCTTTGAGATCCGACTATATTTGTGACCAGCACATTGATTACAAGAATGCATGCCCAGACTGACATAGCTAAATCGGTTCAGAAAGTGATTCTAAGTCGATCGGTATAATAAACGATGGTTCTATATACATATCTCTTCTCATTTTGGGTGTTAGAAACAAATGCATAAAATTATATACCACAGTGTGATGTAGGTTATAATTAAATAATTTTAAAAGAAATTATGGTAATTAAATATACCTTTACTACTCTCTGAACCGGGGCTACGGAAAATACATAAAAATACTTTTTTATTGGTGAGAATGTTGATCATTTGCGAAAATTTTACTAGAAGTTACACTATGGGGTCATTCGGTCACACTTTTCAAGAGCCAGCAACAACATACAGATTACAAACATCTTCAAATGTCCTAAACTTATTTACATATACATATATGATCGTTTATCTCTTTGGCCAATAGTATATAATTTATACGTTCCCTTACCTATGTCAACATTTGTATTCCTTTTAAATTATGAGATCTCTGGACCCAAAGATGTTAATAAGAACGACATACATTCATCAAATAAATACAACACCAAAAAAGCAAATCTTACAGTGCTTTAAAATGAGTTGCGCAAAAGTGGTGACAAACAAGTACTTCCCCGGCGCGACAACCCCTTGTTAAATTCATTGGTGAAAATCCAAATTAGAACAACTTCCGGATCATAAGTTGGGGATTTTTATTGCTTCTTTGGATGCTCTTTTTTTGCAGGGATTTTACATCCAATCATTTTGAAATTTAGAATGGTAGAGTTTCTTGATCCATTAACCAACACTACCGAATTTGAAGAAAATCGGTTAAGATTTAGCTATAGCTCACATATATATGTTTCGTCCGATTTGGCCCTTTAGTCCTATAAAAGCTGTATTTTACATCCAATCGTTTTGAAATTTAGAATGGTAGACTTTCTAGATCCATGAACCAACCTTGCCGAATTTGAAGAAAATCGTTTAAGATTTAGCTATAGCTCCCATATATATGTTTCGTCCGATTTTGCTCTTTAGTTCTATAGAAGCTATATTTTACATCCAATCGTTTTGAAATGTAGAATGGTAGAGTTTCTTGATCCATGAACCAACATTGCCGAATTTGAAGAAAATCGGTAAAGATTTAGCTATACCTCCCATATATATTTTTCATTCGATTTGTCTCTTTAGATCCAATCGTTTTTATACCCTACACCACACTGTGATACAGGGTATTATTTAAGTATAAAATGTCCCAAAAGTAAATTTATGTAAACAATTTATACATGAATTACAAAATTTATATATCAGAGTTATTTAATATTGCGAGAGTGGTGTAGGGTAGTGTAGGGTATTATATAGTCGGCCCCGCCCGACTTTAGCCTTTCCTTACTGGTTTTAAATAGTAATGCATATGTCTGACATACATATATATTTTACTTTTCAGGTGCAGTAGGCTGGGAATCAAAACGAAATCTTCAAGCATCTTGTTAAAAACCTTTATTATAAAAACAAATCGGTAATAAACCAGCCGCCAGCTTACCTTCTGATAGCGAGTAATTGAATCTTTTAACATTAAAAATACTTCATAACTTAAGACTATTGAATACTGAATTATTTTTAATAATCATTTGAATTAAATTAGTATTAAAGCCATTTCATTTTCCTTATAAACAACCTTTGAATAAAAATACTACAACAAATAAGTTAGTATTAACACAATAGTGCATTATTTCATTGCTTTCAGGGAGTCAATACAATTACGCTTCCCCTGAGGTATTATTTCCTTGCATTCTAACAAGCAAACACATCAGCGCTGCTAAAAACGTATCATTTCATCATACCTTTTCGTTGCATTTAAAAGAGCTTACAAATTTCGACAAATTCACTGCACAAATTCAGCGCATAAAGGGGCTCATATTGATTGCACAAGGGAAGCGCATTTTGGTGGGACATTTCTTTATAAAATCACCAATGAATTCCTCGCAATAGTAAGTGCTATCCTTCCCTTACAAAGCTGATGAATTTTCAGCACGTTTTTGCTGGCTAGGTACTGTAGATATGCTTTTAGATCAGTACTGGGATGTCACAAAGTGCCAAATACACACCCCAATGACAAAGGCCTGTTAAAGTTACTGGTTGATTTCATATACTCGTACAATCTTACCACGAGCTTGGTATTGAACCGGTCGAATTTCCCGTAGGGTTATTACCCCTTTTGACAAATCAATGTTTGTCAAATGACAACAATTTTAATTTTTATATGCTTGTTTACTATTCTATGGGGATAATATTATGTTAATGTCAATAATCTATGTTCTGCAAATATATATAGTCGCAGCCATATATTTTGCACTGCGTAGCATGGTTGGGACATATAAATTGTTATGGACGATTTACATTTTATAACATTTATCAAGTCAAATTCGTTTTCTCCAAAAATGATCTGGGCGTCGGCTTTTAAATTAAAAAAAAAATAACATTAAATCTTATCTCTTCAGCATATAATTCTAAATGGAAATGGTGTTAAATTACTATGCCATACATGTCTCGAACACGTGCCTCTTATTACGCAAATAATTGTTTGAAAATTTCTAAAGTCATTTTGTCTAATAATCAAAAATGTTTTAAAGTGTCAAATAAAAATAGAATAATCAAAGATTTCTTGCCATTTTCAAGATTAACTAAAATTACGGTAAACATTGTATAATAATTACATTTATTGCTTAAGTAAATATGAAGAAATATTTTAATATTACCAAAGAGAACCGTCGTCAGTCCTAGAGAATTACTCAAAATGAACGCTTTAAAAGTCGCTTTCATCCTAAGTAGTTTGCAAATTTTTGTGATTGCCGGATATAACACTAACTTACTAAAATGGCAATTGGTTGACGATCGATTAAATAAAAGTATGGAAAAGGCAGTAATTGAATATTTTGAAACGAAAACACGGACACTGAGTGTTGCAATTAGTTTGGAATATTCTAAGGGTTGGAAATTTGTTATTTACGATTACCTATTGGCATGTTTCAAAGGCACCGAATCATTGACATTTGAAATTTTCCAAAATCGGTATGAGGGAAAGGGTAACATTTTCAATTATAATTTATGGTATGTGGATTCGTATAAAGCTTTTAGGTAAGTAATCGGTGCAAATTATTGCAACTTGTTTGGGATCCCATAGGATATTCAGTAATACAAAGTCTGTATTTTTTCAACCTAAATCTAAATTTTTATTTTGCTTTTATGACTCTCCGATTTTGAGATATTTTATTTAAATTTTCAACTATTTCCTTTACAGTTCTCTCTTGCCCAAAATCGGGAGTAGATTTGTCCAGAAGATGGGTCACTATATGATCATCATGAGCACCGCTAAACATCTGCAGGTCAATCAAGAAATGCAACAAATTTTCGAGAGGGCCTTTCAAAGAAATATAGTCGATATTGCGATTGGCATATATGTGGGAAATTCCACTTTCATCTTTTACACTTACGACATCTTCTTGCCCCAACAATGTCGTCAAGTGGTGCCACGCAAATTTAACATGTTCCAATATGGATATCTGGAATCGGCAGAGTTTTTCCCATACAAACTGGGAAATTTCCATAAATGCCCAATTGATATGGTTATAAGAGGTGCGCTACCCTATTTTGGTTATAACCTTACGACAGACCAAAAGGGAGTCGATCATTTCTGGGGAATGCAGGCCCCGCTGCTGCGTACTATGGCTGATAAATTGAACTTTGAGTTGCGAATACATCCCTGGAATAAAACCATATCTGGTATGGTATATGACAATGGCACAGCCTTGGGACACTTTCAGGCCTTGAGGGAGAAACAGTTTGATGTAGTAATTGGCTACTATCTGCATATATCCATGTTTCTTCATTTTGGATCAAGCATTCCCTATTTTATGACACCAATCGTAGTAATTCTGCCTAAATACAAGGAAGACTTTATTGAGGGAAGATGGCTTTGCGCTCCTTTTAGTCAAAGTGTTTGGCTGAGCATTATCCTTTTGGTGGCCATTGGCATGGCAATAGTCTTTGTCCTGCATTACAATTTACATAGACGGCATCTCATTTGGTTGGATGCCTGGGGTGTGGTCCTGGGTAATGCTCGCACATTCCAATTTTATTTCACCAGTACAAGGTACATTGTAATATTTTGTACCTTCGGATTTATGATTCTTGCGGGGACATTCCAAGGTAAACTTTATGAGGCCTTCAATAGTAAACCACGCACGGGTCCCCTGTCAGTACCACAGTTAATTGCTGAGAACTATACATTTCTTATAAAGGATTTTGTGACACCTGATTTGATCAAAGCCCTGCAGATACCTGCCCAACAAATCGAAAACTTACCACAAGCAATTGATGAAACGACCTTTGAGAAAATGTTAAGTACTGAACATCCCGTCGCCATGATAACCAACTATTGGCATTTCAAGGCCTTCGTTCGGAATCGACGTCTATATGGGGAGTACGATATCGTTCCTCATGTTGTGGTTATGAACCAAATTGCTGCTTTTATGGAACCTCAATCGTACCTAATCGAGCCTCTTAATCAAATTATAATATCTTTAGGTTCTGGCGGCATTATAAAGAAATGGATGTTGGATGAGGCAGGAGTCTATGGAACCTCCAACGATGTTGATACGATGGAGAGAGATAAATCGAATCCAGAACCCAAAGCACTGTCTATAAAAAAAATTCGTTTAGTCTTTATGGGTATGGCGATAATGTATATTGTGGCATTTATGGTATTTTTAGGTGAAGTTATTGTCCACATGATCTCCAATAAGTGGAAACGCAGTCAAGTCGTGATAAGGGGAAGACGTCAATAAGTAAAGCATTTCCCTTTGGCTTCAATGGACTCATATAATTCGAGTATGTGGAAAATATTTTAAACTAAAATGAAAATGGATTTGGGTGTTAATTTAAAATAAAATCAAAATTGTTTATAACAACAATTAAATCATTGGAAAATAATGCCATATTTCATTCTTAGCTACTATAAAACGCGGAATTCTGAAATTTCGTGGTTATAACCGATACATTTTAACTTATAAACGATATCCTGATTAACGCTTTTTGTGTATGCTAATATTACAAATACATAATATGTTATTTTAAACGTTGCCTGTATGCAAATTAATCAAATAAAATAAAATCGCTTCGCAATTAACTGCATTACATTTTATTTCCACTCATCAGTGGTGCTGGAACTGCCCTAACGCTCTGCTGTGAAAACATGCGTATGATTAAAGAGCTATTAGTATGAGGTGGTGATGTGCGAAATACGAATTGATAATTGTGTGATAGATCAATGTTGATTGAATTGATGAATCACCAAATTTCAAAGTAATGGTATAACTGAGACATTTTCATCTGAAGGATGCAAATAAAAGATTTTTTATTTTATTTCTGGCTGCAAAACCCAGAAATATGCTACAAATACAGAAGAAAAGAAGATAAATCATTTATATTATATACGACAAGAAGATGTTGTCATAAAAAATTGAGAAAGATTTATATAAATTTTTCAATATGTGAATGACACGGAGGGCTAAGGAGAGTTTGTGGACTCCTTGATGCATCTAATGGGGATACGATCCTCGTTGATTCGGAAGAAGAGTTGTATAATACTCTTGTTTGGGTAGATGTTAATCTGTCGGTTATCAATGATGATAATAATTCTACAAATTTACCTCCATCACGCTAAAACAGCCTTAGCGGTTCTATTGCTGGGCCTGACCACAGGTGCAGTAGATATCGTCCTGATACATGAGCCCGTCGTAGTAGGAGGAAAGGTATGCGGTATCAGGACACACACCTTTAAGCTGCTTCTGGCCAACTGTGAAGGTACTCCAAGAACCTCCATTTTGGACAGGAAATATCTAATACTTTTCCTTTTGACTAATTTCAAGAGACCAAACAGCTGTTAGTCTGAAGATACTTACATTATAAAGATGTAGTACCGAGAGTTTTCTTCAGGGAAATAGTGGAAGAAACATAGCCTGGCGACCGCGAGCTGACATTTGTCCGAGACACGAATGCTCATCATCCTATCTGGGTAGTACACGGGGCAAAATCGGCTTTTTTGATATATTTGAATCGAAAAAAATATATTTGTAACACAAATTTTTAAATATTATATATTTCTTTGCAAATAAATTTTATTTGAAAATCAATAAAATATATTTGGAACGCATCTATATATATAAAGAAGAATGTGTGTTTGTTTGTTTGTTTGTTTGTTGGTTTGTTTGTTTGTTGGTTTGTTGGTTTGTTTGTACCGTATAGACGCCTAAACGGCTGAACCGATCTTCTTGAAATTTTGACAGAATGTACATGTGTGGGGCGTGGTGAAAATAGGGTACTTGAATTTTCGATATATGAAGTGGGCGTGGCCCCGCCCACATAAGACAAATTTTAAAATTTAGATATCTTGCACAATTTGTTAGTGAGAGTGCTGCAATTTTGTACATATGTATCTGGTGGCAGTCTACGTGATTGGTCCAAAAATGGGCGGGATCGGACAAATGGGCGTGGCCCCGCCCATATAAGCCAAATTTTGAATTTGAGATATCTTGCACAATTTGTTAGCGAGAGAGCTGTAATTTTGGGTAAATGTATCTGTTGGCGACCTACGTGATTGGTCCAAAAAGGGGCGGAATCAGACGAATGGGCGTGGCCCCGCCTATATAAGCCAAATTTTGAAATTGAGATATCTTGCACAATTTTTTAACTAAAGTGCTGTAATGTTGTACATATGTATCTGGTGGCAGTCTACGTGATTGGTCCAAAAACGGGTGGGATCGGACCAATGGGCGTGGCCCCGCCCATATAAGCCAAATTTTGAATTTGAGATATCTTGCACAATTTGTTAGCGAGAGAGCTGTAATTTTGGGTAAATGTATCTGTTGGCGACCTACGTGATTGGTCCAAAAAGGGGCGGAATCAGACGAATGGGCGTGGCCCCGCCCATATAAGCCAAATTTTGAAATTGACATATCTTGCACAAGTTGTTAGTGAGAGAACTAGACATTTGTATATATATATATGGAGGCAGTCTTCGTGATTGGTCCAAAAATGGGCGGGGTCGAACTAATGGGCGTGGCCCCGCCCCTTTAAGCCACATTTTGAAATCGAGATATCTGACACAATTTGTTAGCGAGAGAGCTGTAATTTTGTGCATATGTATCTGGTGGCACTCTACGTGATTGGTTCAAAAATGGACGGAATCGGACCAATGGGCGTGGCCCCGCCCATATAAGCCAAGTTTTGAATTTGAGATATCTTGCACAATTTGTTAGCGAGAGAGCTGTAATTTTGGGTAAATGTATCTGTTGGCGACCTACGTGATTGGTCCAAAAAGGGGCGGAATCAGACGAATGGGCGTGGCCCCGCCCATATAAGCCAAATTTTGAAATTGAGATATCTTGCACAATTTTTTAACTAAAGTGCTGTAATGTTGTACATATGTATCTGGTGGCAGTCTACGTGATTGGTCCAAAAATGGGTGGGATAGGACCAATGGGCGTGGCCCCGCCCATATAAGCCAAATTTTGAATTTGAGATATCTTGCACAATTTGTTAGCGAGAGAGCTGTAATTTTGTTTATATATATCTGTTGGCGACTTACGTGATTAATCCAAAAATAGGCGGGGTCGGACTACTGGGCGTTCCTCCGCCCCTTTAAGCCAAATTTTGAAATCGAGATATCTTGCACAATTTGTTAGCGAGAGAGCTGTAATTTTGTGCATATGTATCTGGTGGCAGTCTTCGTGATTGGTCCAAAAATGGGCGGGATTGGACCAATGGGCGTGGCCCCGCCCTTATAAACCAAATTTTTAAATTGATATATATTGCACAATTTGTTAGCGAGAGTGCTGTAATGTTGTGCATATGTATTAGGTGGTGGTCTACTCAATTGGTCCAAAAATGGGCGGGATCGGCCAATGGGTGTGGCCCCGCCCATGTAAGCCAAATTTTGAAATTGAGATATCTTACACAATTTGTTAGCGAGAGTGCTGTAATTTTGTGCCATGTATCTGGTGGTAGTATACGTGATTGGTCCAAAAATGGGCGGAAACGGACTAATGGGCGTGGCACCGCCCATATAAGCCAAATTTTGAAATTGACTTATGTTGCACAATTTGTTAGCGAGAGTGCTGTAGTTTTGTGGATATGTATCTGGTGGTAGTCTACGTGATTGGTCCAAAAATGGGCTGAAACGGACGAATGGGCGTGGCCCCGCCCATATAAGCCAACTTTTGAAATTGAATTAACTTGCGCAATTTGTTAGCGAGAGTGCTGTAATTTTGTGCATATGTATCTGGTTCCAGTTTACATGATTGGTTTATAAATGGGCGGAAACGGACAAACGGGCGTGGCACCGCCCATATAAGCCAAATTTTGAAATTTAGATACTTTTCACAATTCATAAGAGAGTGTTGTAATTCTGTGTATATGTATCTATTGGTAGTATACGTGATTGGTTCAAAAATGGGCGGGATCGGACCATTGGGCGTGGCCCCGCCCATATAAGTTAAATTTTTGAATTGAGATATCTTGCACAATTTGCTATCGAGAGTGCTGCAATGTTGTGTATATGTATCTGGTGGCATTCTACGTAATTGGTCCAAAAATGGGCGGGATAGTACCAATGGGCGTGGCCCCGCCCATATAAACCAAATTTTGAAATTGAGATATCTTGCACAATTTATTATCGAGAGTGCCGCAGTTTTGTTTATATGTATCTGATGACAGTCTACGTGATTGCTCCAAAAATGGGCGGGATCAGACCAATGGACATGGCACCGCATTTTGTTAGTGAGAGTGCTGTAATTTTGTGCATCTCATGTAGTCTACGTGATTAAACAAAAAAAGGGTGTGATTCAACCAATGGGCGTGGCCCCGCCCATATAAACGTAATTTTGAAATTGAGATATCTTGCACAATTTGTTTAAATGAGCGCTGTATATTGTGTATATGTATCTGGTGGCAGTCTACGGGATTGGTCAGGAAATGGGACGGGTCAAACTAATTGGAGTGGCCCCGCGTATATAAGCCAAATTTCGAAATTGAGACACATATCTTGCACAATTTTTTAGCGAGAGTGCTGTAATTTTGTGAATATGCATTTGATGGCAGTCTACGTAATTGGTTAAAATATGGGCGGGATCGGACCAAATGGCGTGACCCTGCCCATATGAGCCATTTTTTGGAATATATCTCGAAAAATTTGTTAGAGAGAGTGCTGTTATTTTATGTATATGCTTTTGATGGCGGTATTCGTGATTGATCCAAAAATTGACGGAATCGGAAATCTGAAGTCTGGGGCAACGAAGTGGACCGGGGCCAGCTAGTATATTAATATATTACAACAAATTATATTTGCAAACTAAATTTCTCAAATAAAATATGTGTTTTAATACAAATAAAATTATTATTTAAGAATTTTTCCAAATATATTTTATTTAAAAAAATTTTCAAAACTTTTGCTGAGTTTTTCAAATTTCAGTTTCAATTTTTCTCGGGTTTCGAATTGTACATCCCAGTTATGATACCATATGCAGCATTACCTTCTGTTTTAAATCAATCATTTCAAATTTCTCAGTATTCCAAGCCATCATTAGTTGGCAATCCTCTAAGTACTTTATATTGATCCAAGATTATAGGATTTTAATTATTATTTTTTTTACGAACATTAAAAATTTCTAAAAATTTAACTTTGAATTACTGAAAAATTTTACACAATTTATGTATTTTATGAATACTTAAATGCAAATAAATATTTGTTTCACAATTAGCAGTCACATTGGGATGTAAACAAATATTTGTTTAGAACAACATCTTCCCAAATACACAATTTTTGTGTGTACCAAATATTACTTGCTTAGAGTCTACCCTAAACATATATATGTTTCAAGCCGAATATGTTTGGGACAATATACTACAGAAGCGATTTTTTTTCAGCGTGTATGGATACAAATTGTACCTACCTATATGTAAACTACCTAGTTGTAACAAAGGCAATAAACCAGCCTTTACAATTAAAGGTAGACAGGAAGTATTCGTGGTAACGTAACCTACTGACTGGTTGCCAGACAAAATTATTGGGTGGGGAGCAATTTTTTCTACAAAGGTGTTTTTCAAATAAAACTTTCGTAAACAATTTCCAAGCAATTTTTTTTAAATTTTTTTTTTGAAACATTGATTGCGAGATCTTATTTTACCTATTTGTAACTGCTTATTAACATTTTAGCCAAAAATAAACTACATAGGTCAATATTACATATTCTGACCCCTCCAGAAAGTTTCATGATGGGGACTCTTCATATTCTTGAGAAAAAATTTAGATGAATGAGACATTTGAAATTTTTTTCGATTTCTGAGTAATTCCATGTGAAATAATCACATAAATTTTGGCTCTGTTCTCCGATTTCGATGAAATTTTCTATATATGTACTTTGAAGTTTGCACAACAAGAATCAGGATTTAAAAAAAATTATTGGAAAAAAAATATTTTAAAAATTCTCAGAAAGAATACCTCAAAAATAAACCAGTAAGGAAAGGCAGAAAGTCGGGCGTGGCCGACTATATAATACCCTACACCTCCCTAACAATGCGATAAGGATCATTGCCATAATAATTTGGAATAATTGGTAAATGGGTAGAAACATATTATCTAATTCTGAAACGATAATCACTTAATTAAGCAATATTCGTTCCTAAATTGAGAAACATCTTTCTGGAAAATTTTAATGATCGGAAGTAAAATACAACTTCTATAGCGGTTTGATACCAAATCAGGAGGAACAATCAATATAAATCTGAACCGATCTTCCCTGAATACTCATTCATGTAAAAAGACCTCCTTCTGTCGAATTTCGAACTGATCGCATATAAAATAAAGTCTCTACAGCGCCTACATATCGAATCGGGGGTAACGTATATATGGGGGCTATATCTAAATCTGAACCGATTTCTTCCAAATTTAACAGTGTTCATTCATATAATAAGAAACCTCTTTCTGCCGAATTTCATACTGATCGGATATAAAATAACATTTTTACAGCGCTTACAAGTCAAATCGGGGGTAATGTATATACGGGGGCTATATCTAAATCTGAACCGATTTTCTCCGAATTTAGCAGTATTCCTTCATGTAATAAGAAACCTCTTTCTGCCAAATTTTGCACTGATCGGATATAAAATACAGTTTTTACAGCGCTTACATGTCAAATCGGGGGTAACATATATATGGGGGCTATATCTGAATCTGAACCGATTTTCTCCGAATTTAGCAGTATTCCTTCATGTAATAAGAAACCTCTCTTTACCGAATTTCGCACTGATCGGATATAAAATAACATTTTTACAGCGCTTATATGTCAAATCGGGGGTAATGTATATATGGGGGCTATATCTAAATCTGAACCGATTTCTTCCAAATTTAACAGAGTTCTTTCATGTAATAAGAAACCTTTTCCTGCCGAATTTCATACTGATCGGATATAAAATAAAGTTTTTACAGCGCTTACATGTCAAATCGGGGCTAACATATATATGGGGGCTATATCTAAATCTGAACCGATTTTAACCAAATTCAATAGGGATCGTCCTTGGGCCAAAAAAAAGATATGTGTAAAGTTTCGTCGAGATCGGACCATAATTGCGACCTGTACTTTGATTACAAGAATACATGCACAGACAGACAGACGGACAGACAGACAGACAGACAGACAGACTGACGGACAGACAGACAGACAGACGGACAGACAGACAGACAGACAGACAGACGGACAGACGGACATAGCTAAATCGACTCAGAAAGTGATTCTAAGTCGATCGGTATAATAAACGATGGGTCTATTTCTTCTCCTGTTGGGTGTTACAAACAAATGCACACAGTTATAATACCCTGTACCACAGTGTGGTGTAGGGTATAAAAATATGAATGTACTTATTGTAATTAATTCTTAATATTATTTTACAAGTGTTTCTAAATTCTCTAAAAGTTGTTGTTTTAAATTTATTTTTAAAAGTTGAAATAACCGATGTATTCTTCAAACCATCAGCCAAATCATTATATTCACCTGCGACGTTGCACAGTGTGCGAAATACAGCATCTAGAGCGTCAAAGTCCATAACTTTTACCCCAATCCACCTAGGCATTTCAAATTTGGCGTGAGTGGTTTTACCGACAAGTACTCCTGTAAAAGATGGGCGAAATCGTGTAAGTGCTACGCCTTATTTGTCGTTGCTGATCAGTCGTAGTGAACGGACGTGTTTAGCACAGAGCGGATAGTTAAAATCTATTACGCAGTCTGGAAGGCCTACATCGTAGTACCTATTACGGGCTAATACAGACAAAAAAATTCATTGACGGGGATGCCTTCGCGTTCCGATGGAGCGGGGTTCCCTAATCGTCATACTGTCCGTCCGTTGATCTTGGCCAAAGCCGACCACACCAAACATTGTGAAAATTTCCCCCCAGTTCTCACAACAGGTGGTACGGTGAGGGGAAAACGTCATGTCCGACCGTCAAAACGGAAGCACAATGAGCACCGGATAGCGCTCAGAGTTTTGACGAAGTTGGAGGCTGTTGAGGTTTTGGCTCTTACCGAAAAACAAAAAGAGTCACTTACCTGGGCTAAAGGCGTCTTAGATGCTTCTAAGGCCAATCAGCCGGCTGAAAGAGCCACAAATTCAGCTGTGTTAACGGCTAATGAAGTCAAAAGAATCAGATCACCTGATGAACCCCTGCCTTCGAAAAAGGCAAGAGGCCCTAATGTCACCATCAACAGGACACTCACCAAGCCCTTCAATGAAGTGGCGAAGGAGAGTCTAGTGATGGCTGTTATAGACAGAAGTAGTGAGGATGGATCCATCCTCAAGGACAAATGGAGCCATACGCAATCAGCCATTATGGCTCATTACCTCGATGTCCGTAAAGAAATACCGGGCACACCACCAATCTGCAACGATGCAGGATGGCATCATGGGAGAGTAAAGCTCTTATATTTCGGTGATGTCAGATCAGTAGACCTGTATAAGGCTGCTCCGAGCGGGTGAGGTGTTGCCGGGTGCCCAGTTGGATAGAGCCATCACCTGGGTTACAGAAGAGCCCTCCAACCCGGCTGACATATTAGAAATAATAAAAGATTCCAATCCTGGTCTGCCCGCCCATAATTAGAGAATCAGCAAGGTGGGTGAGGCGGATGGTAAAAAGCGGTAGGTCAATTTGATCCTTAACGCTGAATCCACCTCCCATATACAACGTGCAAGTGCAAACGGTGTGAGGTATCAGGACACTCAAATTTAAACTGCTTGTGGCCAACGGTGAAGGCACTCCAAGAACCTGCATTTTGGCCAGGAAAGATCTAAGTATCTTTCTCCTGGCTAATTTAAGTGGTAAAGACCAAGAATCTGCTAGTCTGGAGATCGGTAATCGAATATATTGGGTGGTCTCCAGTTACTTGCCTTGTGAAGCTGTAGTACCGACTGCTCTATTCAGGGAAGTAGTAGAAGAAGCAACGTCTGACGAGGTCGAGCTGATTGTTGGCGCAGACACGAACGCTCATCATACTATCTGGGGTAGTACGGATATAAACAATAGGGGTGATTCGCTTATTGACTTTATTCTAACTACTAACCTAAGTATTTGTAACATAGGTAATAAACCGACCTTTACAATTAAAGATAGACAAGAAGTACTAGACGTAACGTTTGCTACTGACCGGCTGTCAGACAAAATTATTGGGTGGAATGTACTGGACGACCACTCATTCTCAGATCACCATTATATTGAGTCCACAGAAATGTGAGAAAGACAAAGTGGCACCTTTATGAAAAGAATTTCAAGAAAGTCCTCAACTCCAAACTTCTGTACGAACCGAATGACAAAGCCGGTCTGGTCGAGCATATCAATACATCATTCAATAGTTCCTTTGAATAAGCCTGTCCAAAAACAAGGTACAAGGGTAAAACTAACCCCCAATGGTGGACTTCTGAGCTAACGGCTATGAAAAAGACTTGCAACAAGCTATTCAACAAGGCTAAATCTACAGGGGTCGCTAATGTTTGGGATGCCTATAAAGAGCAACTCAAGATCTATAAGAAGGAGCTTAGAAAGGCGCAAAGACGCTCTTGGTATACCTTCTGTGGCGAAGTGGAAAAGGTCTCCGACGCCGCAAGGCTGAGGAAAATATTATCAGCTTCACCCTGTACAGTGGGTTACTTGCAGGATGAGGCAAATAATTGGACCAAAAACAGCGAGCAGTCGCTCAATATACTGCTCGACACACATTTCCCGGGGAACTCTCTAACAGAACCAGAGGATCAGCAGGACCAACAAGTGTGCGAGTGGACTGCGAGCGTCGCTAGCTTGTTGACCGAGAGATCCAGAATAAGCTGGGCTATTAATAGCTTTGAGCCCTTCATGTCACCTGGACCAGACGGCATCACTCCAGCAGAAATGCAGAAAATGTTGAAATACATTATCACCTGCCTGGAGAAAATTTATGTAGGCTGTATCAGGCCTTCATACATCCCGAATCGATGGAGGGATACCAAAGTGGTATTCATTCCAAAAGCGGGGAAGATATCACACACTAGGCCAAAAGACTTCAGACCAATTAGCCTATCCTCCTTCCTATTGAAAGGTCTGGAAAGACTTTTAGATTACTTCCTTAGGGAAAACCTGGATACAAAACTCCTGTCAGTGAACCAACATGCTTACAATAAGGGGAAGTCTACAGAATCAGCCCTGCACGAACTTGTGAGCACTATCGAATCGTCCCTGCATTTCAAGGAATTCACCATGGTGGCATTTCTTGACATAGAAGGGGCTTTTAACAACATTCACTCAGATGCAGTAATTGCGGCGCTGTCACATCTAAAAGTTAACTCTAGTTTGATAAGACTAATTCAAAGTCTGCTCAACAGAAGACGCATAACAGCATGTCTTGGGTCCACAACTCTAACAAGGTTTGTAAACAGAGGGACCCCTCAAGGAGGAGTACTATCTCCACCAATTTGGAACCTAGCGGTGAATGAAATCCTGCTAGATCTAGAACGTTGTGGCTGCAAGGTCGTGGCATATGCGGACGACGTTGCAATTGCAGTGAGTGGCAAATTCGAAAACGTCCTCCGAGACATTCTACAGGTAGCTCTGAACAAATTGGCTAGATGGGCCAGAAGCAGCGGTTTGGGCATAAACCCTAACAAGACATAATTGGTTCTCTCTACTAGGATGAATAAAGTCCCTGTTGCAGCTAATATATTATATATTTAAATTAATATAAATATTCAATTGTCATAAAATTATTCAATTGTCATGAATTATACCTAGTTGAAGTAATATCATTAAAAGTATTTTGTATCCATTCCCTACTGGGTCTATCACAAATGAATACTGGTTTTTCGAATTTGTCTATTGATTTTTTATGACCCTACGCGCAGAGCACATCTGGTGTTTTGTTACCCTATGGGCAGAACACAAGTGCCGTTTTTGCCTATGTAATGAAATAAATTGTACTTAGCTGTAAGACATTGAAATGAAATTAATTTAGTTGTGCATCGATAAGCATACCTGTCAGCACCTGTACTTTCATTCACAAGTTATTTTTCTTGCTTTAAACAATTTCGGTGTAAGAGCTCCGCTTGGAAAAAGGCTTCCTTGCGTTATCAGTCCCACATGTGCACCCTCCACCTCGGATAAATGGAACAGATCTAGTCTTTTCTGGAAGTGCAAAATTTTTAGGAATAATTCTAGATAGAAACTGTTATTTAGACTTAACGTATTCGAACGTGTAAGGAATGCTAACGTCGCCTTATATTCCTGCAAAAAGGCTGTAGGGACGCGGTAGGGCCTCTCTCCAAAAATCGTCCACTGGATATATATAGCAGTAGTTCGTCCTATACTGCTATACGGCATTGTGGTATGGTGGACGGCAACTGACAAACTAACCATCACCAACCTACTAACAAAGGTTCAGAGAACAGCCTGCCTGAGCATAAGCGGAGCTTTAAGGACTACAGCGACCGAGTCTCTACAAGCCCTACTCCATATACTGCCGATTAATATTGTGGCGAGAGAAGTTGCAACCAAAGCGGCAATAAGATTAAACTGCCTATCAATGTGGAGGTACAACAACTACGGTCACATGAGGATATCAAAGTGTAGTGCTATGGTAACCGACCGTGTGGACTATATACCAACTGTGTATACCTTCGAGAGAAATTACATCACTAGATTCCCGCCAGAGATGAATGGGTTGGAAGAATACCAGGTACTAGAAATCATCTCCACTTTTACACGGATGGTTCGAAGCTTGATGAAAACGTTGGCTTCGGAGTACACTGTGCAGAGCTTATATTGGATATAGCTCACAGAGTACCAGATACCTGCAGTGTCTATCAAGCCGAAATAATGGCAATATGGGAAATAGCCAAGTGCCTGAGTCGCAACATAGTAACCAACACTGGCGTTGTAATTTACTCGGACAGCCAGCCTGCCATCAATTCTCTGGAGGCAACATCGCTAAACTCACAAACAGCCCTCGACTGCCGCAGATCTCTTAACGAGATGGCTGAGCAGTTTAACATACACCTCATATGGGTGCCTGGGCATAGGGGGAACTGCAAAGCCGATGAACTTGCTAGGAAAGGGACGACATTAGAAGAATTTGCACATATTGGTGCGCCACTATCCACGTGCAAGCTTTGGCTTAGGCAAGAGGCAATCAGGCAGTCCAACGAAAGATGGACAGAAATCGGCACCTGCAGAGTAGCTAGACAAATCTGGCCATGGTATGACCTGAGAAGATCAAAATATCTCCTCGCACTAGAGAGGCAAAGATTGTCTACGTTAGTATCAGTTCTGAAGGGACACTGCTTGATCGGCGAACACGCCAAAAGATTGGGTATTGGCTCTAATGACTTCTGCAGAAGCTGTGGTGATGAGGAAGAAGTGGAGAGCATTGAGCACTTGTTATGCGACTGCCCCGCTCTGAGTAAACGACGACTGGACATATTGGGGTCGGCTTTTCTAGGCAGCCTAACAGATCTTTCCAGTACCGATATTCGTACTATCGACAAATTTGTATATCAAACAGGTTGGTTTCGATGAGGGGCATTTCAGCCCGTAGTAACACTAGGGACCTAAACTGGTTTATGTGAGCTTGTATAAAAAATACGGCTGCCACCCTAACCTAAACCTACGCCTTATTTATTAACATTGTGTTATTTGTTTACATAAGTAGACTACATAAATCCTTTCTGTTCATTTAATGAATTATTGCCATTTATTAAATCAATCCAAAATGTCAAAAATAAAATAAAAATATATTTGTAATAAAACAATTTGAAAGGCATATTTAAGAGATAAACATTTTATACATATTATAATTACAGCAGAAAGACACAAAATTTAAAAATTATAATTCAGAATTATTTGTAAGTAAAGATTTAATTGACCTCTTCCATTTGTTCCGTGATTATTTCACAATCTTTCAGTAAAGCCAAAACTTCCGGTGGTATATCTCCTCGTTTGGTTTGAGTCGTAATTCGCAAACTACACGTCAACGGATCTGATGAAATTAGTAATCTGTGCAACACATCAGTATTTGAGTCCACTCTTGATGTTTTTCTGGTAAAGTTAAGTCTGCAATTCCTAGTGTCCTTATTCCTTGCTTCTTCTGATAACTGTCCGATTGGTAATACACAATTCTCAATTATATTTTTCCGCGGCATACAATCTTGTGAACAGTTACGGGCATATAATACCAGTGATATTTATACCCTACACCACACTGTGGTACAGGGTATTATAAGTTTGTTTCACGGCAGATGTTTGTAACACCTGAAAATAACGCAGCTAGTCCCACCTTAAAGTATACCGATCGACTCAGAATCACTAGCTGAGTCGATTTAACGATGTCCGTCCGTCCGTCCGTCTGTCCATGTAAAGTTGTTCGTCGACTACAGGTCGCAATTTCACTCCGATCGTTCTGAAATATTGCAGTTTAGAGTATTTCGCGGCTGTTAAGATCGCTATTGAATTTGGTTGAAATCGGTTTAGATTTAGATATGGCTCCCATATATATCTTTCGTCCGATTTGGCCATTTAGTCCTATAAAAACTGTATTTTACATCCAATCGATTTGAAATTTAGAATGGTAGAGTTTCTTGATCCATGAACCAACATTGCCGAATTTGAAGAAAATCGGTTAAGATTTAGCTATAGCTCCCATATATATGTTTCGTCCGATTTTGCTCTTTAGTCCTGTAGAAGCTGTATTTTACATCCAATCATTTTAAAATTTAGAATGGTAGAGTTTCTTGATCCATGAACCAACACTACCGAATTTGAAGAAAATCGGTTAAGATTTAGCTATAGCTCCCATATATATGTTTCGTCCGATTTGGCTCTTTAGATCCAATCGTTTTTATACCCTACACCACACTGTGGTACATGTCCCAAAAGTAAATTTATGTAAACAATTTATACATGAATTACAAAATTTATATATCATAGTTATTCAATATTACGAGTGTGGTGTAGGGTATTATTTAGTCGGCACCGCCCGACTTTAGCCTTTCCTTACTGGTTTTCTAAATAAATATTTCAAGTCTCAATAGCAATATTTCTAAAAGCTGTGGAGTTAATTTCATATCCGGATGCCATGCACTCCAATATTATGTGGAATCTATGTACAAGTTCCTGGTCAATACCTATTATTTCGGCGTTTTTTCAGCATTTCGAAAGAAACGTCTGGCTGTGTTACCATCATTAGTGTTGCCATATTTTTGATTGGTATATCTACCAGTAGTCCCATTTCAGTTTTAAACTTGTTCTCTATTTCTGTTTTTCGTTTCAAAACCTCTTCTTTGTTCATGTTTCCTTTGGTTTGGTATTGCTTTATATTAATTTTGTATCCAATATGTAATAGGCACTACATGCATCGTATCCTTGCATGTAAGGCAGAGATACCCAATGAAAAGATTCTTTCGTCATTGGGTTTATTTTTTAATATAGTGGGGCCAATCATTCAACTTGGTTTAGCCCCACATATATAGTAAACTTGGGAAGTGAATACTCGGACAAAGCATCAACCATGCATAAAATTAATATGGATTTCACGTTAAAACTTCTGTCTCCTACCGGAACCGTAGTTGGAACAAGATTCGATATTTAACCCTTTATGTCCGGGAATACTTTGTGTTTTGAATTTAAATAAAAGTTATTAAAATTAGATCTAGAAACCTCCAGGAACTAATCCTCATACTTAAAATTTTCGTCCTGCTCCTGATTACAACAAAAAGGACCGTTGCCATATGGCAACGTCAGGCACTACCCCCACATATAAAATGTATAAAATGAATTTTATATAACACAGTGATTTTTTATATGAAAATCAATTTTGAATTTGGATTATAATTTTATAGTGGGTATTTACGGTAATCGGAAAAAGATTTAATATATATAGGCCAAATAATGACCAATGGTTTTCACAATTTTCCAGCACAACGTCTTTTCTTTAATATATTATGATATCATACTTTCGTCCTATACCAGATTTTGTTCAGGGTTAAAGTTCTTTGGATAGTTGGCTTTTAAGTGATCGGGTGAAGTTACTAATTTTGTCTGGATTATGATCTTGTTGAACGTTCCCGACAAAATGGAGACAACTGCATATGGCATGACAATGGTCACGACGCATTCTGTCAAAGATGAGATTATTTTGCGAACCATTAGACAACATATCCCTAGTACTTGTTGGGGCATTGTATCCTGTTATTAAAAGCATACCAATGAAAGTGCTAATTTCATCCATTGCAGTACCCGGATTTCTTTTTCCTTGGAAAATTGCATATTCATCGGATTTATCAAAAATATGGTTTATCAAATCCCTATCGAATAATTTTTCAAACTGATAATGCGTTTGCAAATGTAGAATGAAGACATGTGAGTGTTTTCGGGTACAAACAAACAAACTTTTTTTACCGCATTTAATCCCAATTCGTTGAAATTTGAGGTTTTTGTGGCGTTATGAAGTCAAATCTGGGGGAACCTTTGTATGGTGTTATATCAAAACATCGACCTATGACTACCCTTGTTTCACATTTGTGGTCTTTATGAAGTTAAGAGGTCAAATAGGGGATATGTTATATATATATGGGGCTATATCAAAACTGGACCGATATTGCACATTTTCAAACCCATGTTATTTGCAGCTATAAGAAGTATCTACACCAAATTTTAGCCATCTAGCTCAATTATTGTAGACTGTTGCGTGACTACAACCGACGGACATGGCTAAATCGTCTTAGAATGTTACGACGATTAAGAATATATATACCTTATGGGGTCTCATACCAATATATATAGATGTTACGAACGGAGTGACAAATTGAATATACCCCCATCCTATGGAGGAGGGTAAAAAAATACAAAGATATGTACAAAACAAAATTAAATCCAATATAGTGTCTGGTGTTGCCATATGTCAACGCATACCTAATGATCCTTATATATGGTTTTACGACAATTAAGTTGGATCTTAAGTAAACACAAATAAAATATCACTACTTATTAATAAAAATATCACATCACTTTTTTCAAAAACATAAAGAAATTGCAAATATATAACTACTTGCTTTTTTATGAAATTAATATTAGCACTTTTTCACGACACTTTTTTGACACGTCTAAAATGCAGCCTATTTTGGAGAGGCGGGGGACAGATCTAAGCGACTACTATGAAAATTAGTAAATACGCTATACGATGTATGTTCAACAAATATTAAATATTTTTAATTTCCGCGGGCTACGTGTATTTTATTTTTAATATTTTTGTAGCGTTATGTTGGTACTCATGTCCCTTACTTATGCTGACAAGGTCGGCCATTTTAAATGTTTAGTTAATTTTTGACAGCTGTTGTGCTTGGATGTTTTTTAACTTGTCTTCGATTTTTATCTATTTCAGAAAATGGATCAAATTTTTTCTGCATCAAATTTTGTGTGAAAAACAAAATAAAATGCGCTGACGCACTCCGAATGTTGACTGTGGCATTTGGTGAAGCTACCATGGACCAAAGCAACGTTTATCGGTGGTACAAAACGAACAGCGTGCCGGACGCCCGTTTTTTTTTTGCTCACAGTTTTTTTTGATTGCAGGGGCGTGGTGCATTATGAGTTCTTGTCACAGGGTAGTACGGTCAATAAAGAATATTACCTGCAAGTCATGCGCGAAGCAATCCGCCAAAAACGCCCGGATTTGTGGAAGAACAAAAACTGGCTTTTTCACCATGTTAACGCCCCTGCACACATCGTATTCCCCTGACCTAGCCCCCTGTGACTATTTTTTGTTCCCAAAACTGAAAAGGCCTACGAAAGGACGACGCTACGCCACGATTGAGGAGATAAAGACGACACAAAATTTTTATGATATTTGTTGAATCAGGTTGGATGTTATGTCTATTTGACAATAACTATATTTTGCGTTGCCATATGGCAACGTCAGGACATAAGGGGTTAAATTTAAATTTTACCAACATATTTTCTTATAAAATTGGTAGTCTCTTTAGCGAACACAAACTTGTTTGGACGGCAGTATCTAGTTGAAGAAGGAGTAGTATTTTTCCAAACTACCACTTTTTCTTTCCTACGAGTATCTGGTTTAAAAGCAGTAATTTCAATTGGAACCATCGATATACTGAACAAATTTCCATCCGAAGCAGTTTCTTCCACGAATTTTTGTCTGTATCCATTACATCACATCCCCATTTTATCATTATTTGAACATCATCTAAATATTCCGGAATTCGGTAAAATACTTCTTGTAGCGTCATACAAAGTCTAGAAATAGTGTGATCAATAACCCAGCAAAATTTCTCATTACCAAATAATTCGACGAGAAAGCAAAGTTCGATAATGGTAAGTACTTATTATTAAGCCACGTTTCTCGTTATTTTAACATGGGGATGTCATTGGACGAAAGTACTTCCCAAAAGCATACAATGAAGTAGAATAATAAGTACTTACAGTATTATTTGTAGCATAGGCATACCAAAAAAATATGCGCTTATATTTTCACGATTTGAAGTACTTGAATAATGCATTGCCAATCTTTATATATAAAATCCTTTGTACGTTTGTTAGTAACGTATGATCTCCGAAACCATTAAAGCGAATGGGCTGAAAATTTAACAATATATTCGGTTTGGGGTCATTTCTGTTTTAGAATTATTTTCACCGCTATAAATTGCAGAGTGGTCAAGTTATTTGCAAAATTCGCATTTCCAGAGCGATTTGACAGAAATTTCATGTGTATGTGTGGCTTGTCTTGATAATAGTTGAATGTATGTCTCCGGTAAATGGCGCTGTAGTGGACATATGGTCAATATATTTTTTTGATGATTTTTTCCTGAAACTCGGGATGTATGATTTTTTAATGAAATATCAATGAATAACGAACCAATACATCCCAAACAGGACGGGAAGGACAACGTCTGCTGGGGTCAGCTAGTAAGTTATAAAATAAGTAGTATGATATGTAGAAATGGGCATTTAAAGTAATTTTTTACATATTGTCGCGTATATTTCTCGACACAAACAATTTTCTCATGCCATATTCGATTATCTGAACCCAAATCCCCATGTGAAAAATTCTTCAATGGTCTGACATCATAACATATACGTAAATATTTACGGTATTTTCATTCAAATCTGTATTATTTGAAAACATGTTGAAAAATAAATAAATAAGAAATAAATACAGTAACCCATATATAGCCAAAATTGCATTAAATTCACTTATTCTGTTATTACTGGTAAGTCATTATAAATAAGCCGAAAGTAATGCTGCGAATTATGAGATGTCACTATTTGCTAATGCAGGGAATAATGGCAGGTAGTTACCAAGATTTTGCTGGGAGGTGATTGCAGTTTTACTTCTGCATAAGATTCAGTCACTTCAATTCCATCCGGATAACAAGAATGCTTCGAATTCATAACTGGATCATAAGAGGGGAATATTTTTGAATTTACTGACGTTTTTTGAATTTACTGAAATTGCATATTGCCTAAGAAGTTTATATTGATGTGTTGATAACCCTAAATCCACAATCATTGCAATTGACTGTTCAGGTGAAAGAGCTAATGGCTTCTCTGCAGATTTTCTACTCTTTTATTTATTATGCAGTCTCTTTTCGGCGAAGAAATAAATAAATCTTTGGCTATTGCAGCCGAATCTCGTTTACCAGCTGCAAGTAATTTTGATTCAGCTGCCTTGAACAACAGGTTCTCATCTGTAATAGCCCAGAATTCCTTTGTCTTTTTTTTGGTCTTAACAGAACAGTCTTGAAAATCCTTTTCTGGTCTTCCACCTGTGTTTGTAGACACTAAGTTATTTCGCTGACATACTAGCTTTGCTACATACATTTTTTTGTCAACCAAACAGCATTGTTCTTTAAAAATCCTCGCTTTGACCCATATGATTTCTCCATCAATCGTTAAATTCAATACAATTTCTTCTAGTGAAATCTTGCAAAAGCGCAATGTCTATAATGTCCCTATTAAAGTGCCGCAAATGTACGGACAATGACAGATTGTTAGGCAAAGGTGAATGCGATTGCAAGGAACCCTTACAATTGCATATATTTAAAATATATTTTGTAAATATTTATATGCAGGATTGCCAATAAAAATATTTTATAGACAGTGACCAATAAAATGTTTTTCTGACAATGGCGCCGTTGTCACATGCATAAACTTCGCACATATTACAATCTGCAAATTATCTCACAATGGCCTTTCTGCCAACGTTGCAAGACAAAAATTGTATGTTCACACTGTTGTACGTTCACAGGGTTGCATTTTTCCGCCATTCGTCTATACATAGCTTAAGTCGAAACAGGTTGTTTCCAGGAGAGGCGTATCGACGTTTTACTGAAATTTTAAATTTGTGTGGATTACCTTGTGGTTTAAATAGAATGACCTCTACTGTCTTGAGCTTAATTTGATTGATTCTTTAGAATGGAGGTATTAATTTATATGTTTTATTATTCTTTAATACTCCATTGATTTTTTCCGAAAATATGGAAAATATATTTTTATCTCTATATGTACATAATCTAATAATAAATAAAAAATCTTATTATTTCGTTTAAACAAGAATTTTTATAATTATTTTTTTATTTCTATCAATATTATGATTTTTATGACATGTTAAGCCCCCCGCTTGTGACAATAAACGAATCAAAACGAAAATCACTCACTTCCATATCGTTCGCCCAATAAATGAATAGTGTATAATTTATTTGTCGTTTCAAGAAAATCATATTTTAAGTTTTTGTGAAATTGAAACTCGATATTATTATTCATTAATGAACAATTTGAAACACCCAATAACCCAATTTGTGGAAGTAGAGTTTCACCAGATATAGAACCAATTGCGTAGATAGAATGCAGTAACAAATAATTATTCTTCTATTAAGGGGACGATTGCTTATCAAAAATGTAAATTGTATCTATCCATATTTTAAAGTTTTTCTACGGAACGGCGGCTGTGTTTCAGCCGATTTTAGCCGCAAAGATCGGCGGCGGCTTCGGCTGGTGAAAAAAAGGTCGGCGGCGGCTAAAATCGTCGGCTCGGCTCGGCTGCTTCATACTCTGGTATATTACTCCATATGTACAAAATTTTATCTTTTGATCTTATAAGGTGTTTCTGAAAGAACAAACATAATACTCAATTTAGTGATAGCGCTAGAACTGACCTCAGGACAAAAAATGGCTAAGTGAAAAAGTTTTGTTTATTCAACACTCTGGTCTATGGTTGTGCAAAATTTTAGCTTTCTAACTCTTACAGGAGGCTCAGCGGTCCAGTGGTCAGCGCCACCTGTTGAGAATTTTGCGACTTTTATTTTTGCTAAACCTTCGCGGAGCAATTACGAACAAATACGGAGAAGGAAGTATCCAATTTGGTCCAGCAGTTTTCAAGTTTTAAGCAGTCGAACAAACCACGATTCATTTGTATATATACATATAGATATAAGATATTGTATATATAAAATCCTTTGTACGTTTGTTAGTAACGCATGATCTCCGAAACCATAAAAGCGAATGGGCTGATTCAGTCTTGGGTCATTTGTGTGTTTAGAATTATTTTCACCGCGATAATTGCGGTGTGGTCAAGTTATATGCAAAATTCGCATTTCAAGAGCGATTTGACTGAAATTTAAAATGTATGTATGTATGTCTTGATAATAGATTGTATGTATGATTCTAACCGGTAGATGGCGCTGAAGTGGACATATGGTCAAAATATATTGTTTATGTATTTTTCCTGAAACTCGGGTATGAATTTTCGAATGAAATATCAACGAAAATCAAACCAATACATCCCAAACAGGACAGGCAGGGCAACGTCTGCTGGTGTCAGCTAGTATATGTATATTGCTTTCAGCTATATCAGTAATAGTTGTTGTAAAAGTTCTCCAGAAATTTTGATATCAATTACACAGTGCAACAACCAAAATGGGAATGGGATGAAACCAATTGCAAATGAAAGTTGACATTATCCATAACAAAACCTTCAAGGGTTTTTTCAATTCAGCGCTAGATTTTTTTTATACGCATTTGAAGTTGGTCATTTTGAACCGTTTTTCTATGAAAATCGACAAGAAATAGCACCATTTGTATGTCAGCGCCATCTAGCGTGAGTTGTAGGTAATAAATGACCTCGACCCCAAAAAAGTAAGATACCGCAACTTTCCATGATAATAAAAAGAAATAAGCATTATTTTATTAAATTTTCGATGATCTTTTCTTGTTAGACAGCGTTCCAAAATCACCAACTTCAAATGCGTGTAAAAAAAATCTCGCACTGACCTGAAAAAACCCCCTTGAAGGTTTTGTTATGGATAATGTCAACTTTCATTTGCAATTGGCTCATACCATTCCCATTCGGAAAGTTCGATTTTGTATCACAGTGTTATGGGCTGCCTCACGCCCCTTTCGGTATTCGATATTCACACACAGATCTGCGGCAATAGAGGGCTGTTTGTGAAATTAGTGATGTTGGCTCCAGATAAATGTTGGCAGGTTGGTTGGTTACTACATTGCGACTCAGCCACTTGGCGACTTCCCATATTGCCATTATTTCGGCTTGATAGACACTGGAAGTCTGGTACTAGCCTTTAACTCAGAAGTCCTCCATTGTGGTTTAGTTTTACCTTGCACCTTGGTTGTGGACAGGCTTATTCAAGGGAACTATTGAATGGTGTGATGATATGCTCTACCACATTATCCATACCGGCTTTGTCATTCGGTTCGCACAGAAGTTTAGATTTAAGGACTTTTTTTTAATTCTTCTCACACAGGTGTCACTTCGTCTTCCTCACATTTTTGTGGACGGCAAGTTAAGGTGGTCCAGTACACTCCACCTAATAATTTTGTTTGACCGCCGGTCAGTAGCAAACGTTACATCGCACTATGGACGAAAATGGGAAATTGTAGCGAAAATGCTGTAAAATATAAAAATGCTTGGATTTTGATGAAATTTGGAATGAAGGCGAATTAAGTAGCCTTTATACGTATAGAACATTTTTTATTTAAAAAAAATATTTTTAAAATGTTCATATTTTTTAATAAAAGCAACGTAAAAACATCTGAACAAGCACAATCATTAAACGTTTTACTATGTTATCGTAAAGATAACGATAACGATTATGAATAAAATAAGACGATTCCTAAGAAAATCGATGCAGAATTCAAAAAGTTGTATAAAATTCAGCAGGTCAACTCGCATACATTTGAAAATACGATATAGCACCCAAAGTGCACCGAAGGCACAGGTGAAATCTTTACAGAATATCATAGAAAACCACAACGAAGACTCTAAACAACATTTCGTAGGCATGCCTCGCGGTTTTTACATGTTATAAGAAACATAATGTAAAACCAGTAAGGAAAGACAGAAAGTCGGGCGGGGCCGACTATATAATACCCTACACCTACCTACCAATGCGAAAATGGGCATTGCGATAAGAATTTGGCAGTGTTCATACATGTAATAAGCAAACTCTCTCTGCCGATTTTCGTACTGATCGGATATAAAACACGGTTTCTACAGTGCTTACATGTCAAATCGGGTGTAACATATATAATGGAACTATGTTTAAATCTGAACCGATTTTCCCCGAATTTGGCAGTGTTCATACATGTAATAAGAAAACTCTC